>CM060434.1:71422852-72637518 GCA_030545235.1 Helianthus tuberosus | reverse complement strand
TTCTTCTTCGTGGGGCATTTGTGGCACACAAGAAGAGCTCGTGCAGCTGCAGCAGGATTTGAAAAAGGAATTGATCGTGATTTTGAACTTGTTCTTTCCATGACCCCTCTTAATTGAGACAGTTAATTGACAAAAGAGATCAAATACTTGAAATATGAGTCAATTTATAATAATGAACCATGTTACGTACAGTAAAGAAATTATATATTTGATTGTAGAACATGTAGATCTTATATCATAAAATCTTATTTATATAACCTTAAAGATAAAGGTCGGTGCACAGCCAAAATTACTATTTTGTCCTTTGTTTAATCCTCCACATAAATTACAAGAATGCCATAGAGAGAGATTGTGGGTGTTGACTAATTATGTGATATGAAGAACTCTAATCTATGTTCATGCTTCCCAAAGTTGTCAGCACTGACTGTCGCAGCCCCTTAAGGCTGTTAGATAGTGTCACACCCCGACCACGTAGAACAACAAAACGTGGCGGAAACGTCGGGGAGTGTTGTAACAGAATCATTGTTTCACAACCATGGAATAAATAATTTCGTTTTATTGAAAAATGAACTCATTGTTTTAGTACAATCAAATAAGTACAACTATTATCTTTCAAATTTTAAAGTCGCTAAGGCTCGAGTTCATCCTATGTATAGCATTGCACCAACAATCATCACATAACAGCACCTGAAACATGTGTAAAAATAGGTACGTCAGCATAAAAATGCCTGTGAGATACATAGGTTTTATAGTAATTAGGATTCATGACTTATGAGTTTAAAGAAAAGGTTTTAATAAAAGTAGTCATGATCCTTGTAAAATGTTTTTGTTTTGTAAATCATATAAAAATCAATAAGAAAACAGATGATAATAAAAAAAGATGTATAAATAAATAATTAGGTAAAAATGAGTTTATATATATATTGTTTGAAAAACAATATTTTGATAAAAAGATTTATAGTATATATAAAGATATACTTTAGTTTTAAGAAAGTCGAATAAGTAATATATTAAAATATATTTCAGTTCCAAAATCGTTAACCCAAGTGTACTAAATAACGCCACGGTATGTAATGTGATGAAAACACTTATATATAAGAAGTACCAGCGGCGTATCTACCATGTTTTCATCATATTACACCCGTCCCGTTATCTAAACACTAACCAAAACCCAATTGTAAAACGAATAGTATATTAAATATACTTTAGTTGTTAAAAATAATAATTTTCAGTAGTATATCAAAAGTATACTTTGGATTTATAAATAACATATTAAACTATGTTTTGGTTTGAAAATAACATATTAACTATGCTTTGGTTTTGAAAATAACATATTAAACTATGTTTTAATGATTAACAAAATATATGTTGGTTTTGTACATTATCACATATGAGAGCATATCAAATTATACTTTTGGGAGTATAACTAAATATACAAAAATAATGTGATTTAAGAATTCATTCAGACCTAGTGCATCAAAATACACCTTTGAGACTATAGAAATACCACAAAGGCAATCCCTATTTGGATGGAGAAAAATAAATTGGTTTCAGACATTCCATGACAACAGGAATGGGGTGTCAAATCCTATAGCGCTATATCATACTACCAACCGGTCTGGTGAACAAAAAATAAGTACTATCCAACAATTAATTTTACAATCTTTGAAAAATTTGAGTTTAAACCATAAATAATCATTCAGTTTATCAAAAGATAAGTACTAATATGTATAATCAATTATACTTTTGAAATCATGAACATAACAATTAGGTACACATGTTTCACCCCAAAACATTTGAAAACAGTAAAAGAGGGGACTATGTACTCACCTGAGAGTGCTTAGAAGTCTTGAATAACTACCAAGCAAGCTAGAGGGAGCAAAGAATCAAACGGCACCTAATATTGTTAACTACATAAATAAACCGGACCTAAAACGGAAGATCGGATAGGATGAGGTCTCGTAAACCAAATGAGTGTGGAAACTCATATGATATGGTTTAACAAGGCCCACATACTAAAAGAAAACCTAACCTAAGTGCTTACGACCCATTACGACCCGTTTAGGTAGCTTACGCTACTTTAACGCGTCGTTCGTGCAAAACGCGTTCGGACCGCCTAACTAGTCCTATGACAAGTATTATATGCCTAAATATGTTTAATTATGTTGCATAATCAGTTAAGTGACAAAATTTTGGGTTACATATGCTTAAATATCAATTATGCATAAAAAGGGTATTTTGGTAATTTTCCTAAGGCATATAAACTACCTATCATACAACCACTTAAACGAAGTGACCATAAGGCATAACCTCAGAAGGTTATTCCCTATATGACTATGGTCACCTAATGTGTTTGGTCGGATCCTAAAGATCGACCAAACGGGACTAGTTCGAAAGTCTAAGCGGTTGTTTAGACCGCTTGACTTACGACTCTACATCAGCACTAATGTCACGGCCCTCGACCAGGTTTGACCCGTTTCAGGAGCCGCGGGACAGAAATCCCGTGGTTTTTATTTAATTGAGCTTAACAGCGGAAGTTTATCATCAGGATCTTTTTAAAGCTAAAATTTTCCCGATTATTTTATTTCACAATTCGGGATAAAACCCCGGTAATTTACAATCATTTGATTTCACTAAGAAATCTTTATTTTACAAAATATATTTCTTTATTTTATAATGAGCCACTTCCTTAAGCTTAAATTGCTCCACAACACTTTTCCTGAATTACAACAGATCGCCTGAAACATGTTTGAAAAAGGTTTTGTCAGCGGGAAATACTGAGTGAATCATTCTATTTACTAGAATGACACATTTGTTATAATTTACAGTATTAAGGAAAATTACAATGTTTCTGATATCAACCAACTACCCACAGTACTTTATCACTCGACCCATTGGCCCATTCGTCCAATGGTGTCTGTGATTATAGTCATATCACCCCTTGGCTGCCCCAATGGTGAAGATTATCAAGTAATGTATACAAAACCCCACATACCGGCTGTAACTTGGTGATTACATAAACTTAATCCCTGAAATTATAACTTTGAAATAAATAGGATTTTGTAAAGTAATTTGATAAAAAGAGAATGACTCACATTGCAGATTTAATTTGAGCAGAGTCTAGTCTATGGATTAGCCTTGTTAACCTAATTTTAATAACAATGCACACAAAACGGGGTTAGTAACCAATACAGCATTTACGATAATTCACGAGATCAAATTCTCACAACGAACGACAAAGTGCGATACTTAAACATCCATCGAATTAACGACGAACGACAAAGTATGATACTTAAACATCCATCGAATTAACGACGAATGACAAAGTATAACCCTAATGTGGGCGGCACTTAAACATCCATTGGATATATTGATCAGTCGGAAAATGAATCGTAATAGCGATCGAGTTATTACCCTGTTTTGCGGCAGCAATTCGGGATTTGTGTGTTTTTGATATTATACAGAACGTAATTCAGTGTATAGTGCGAGTTTGTTCGTCGTTTAAATTCCAAAAATCAAGTGCCTATGTCTACTATTTATACCCAAAGTTTGGTCAGCCTTGCGCATCGTAAGCCTAGAACCCTTACGATGCGCAAGGGACTCCTAACAAGCTTGCGCATCGTAAGCTTTAAACCCTTACGATGCGTAAGGGACACGTTTTTACTATAGACTTGCCACGTCTGGGACTAGCCTATCTGAGTTGGTTCTACGTGAATTTTCAATTTTGACAGCAAACTATTGAGATAATACTAACTAGGGTTTTACCCCCCTTGAGTTTTAGGGGCCCTGATCCTGATTCCGATTGTTCTGAAAATTTTAGGGTTTGTTCAGAATCACTTGGGTTTCTCAATTAGGGTTTCCTATTGGACAAATTAGTTTAATAAATAAGACTTTTAATGAGGGTTGTTACATTCTCCCCACCTTAATAAAATCTCGTCCTCGAGATTTACTGGAATAAGTATGGATACTTTCGTTTCATTTCTGATTCCAGCTCCCAAGTGTATTCAGCTCCTCTCTTTGAATCCCATTTTACTTTAACTAGCACTAGTCGTTTGTGCTTGAGAAACTTCACTTTTCTGTCTTCTATCTGAAGAGGTTTCTCAACAAATTTTAACTTTTCGTTTACCTCTATATCCTGAAGAGGTACTACTAGAGATTCGTCTGCTAGACATTTCTTGAGATTGGATACATGAAATACATCATGTACTCCGGCTAACTCTTCTGGTAGTTGTAACCGATAAGCAACTGGTCCTATACGTTGGATCACTGGAAATGGTCCTACATATCTTGGACCTAGCTTTCCTTTCTTACCGAATCTAACAACTCCTTTCCAAGGAGAAACTTTTAACAGTACTCTGTCTCCAACTTGGAATTCTAACGGCTTGCTTCTATTGTCTGCATAACTCTTCTGGCGATATCGAGCAGTCTTCAGTCTTTCCTTGATTTGGGTGATCTTATCAGTCGTCTCTTGCACAATTTCCGGTCCTGATAACTGACTTTCTCCTATTTCTGCCCAACAAACTGGAGTTCTGCATTTTCTTCCATACAGTGCTTCAAATGGGGCAGTTTCAATGCTTGAATGATAACTATTGTTATAGGAGAATTCAATTAATGGTAAGTGATCGTCCCAATTCCCACCAAAATCTATTACACATGCTCGAAGCATGTCTTCTAGAGTTTGGATCGTCCTTTCACTTTGCCCATCTGTTTGTGGATGATATGCAGTACTTAAGTTTAGTCGAGTTCCCATTGCTTCTTGAAAACTTTTCCAAAAATGGGAAGTGAATCGACTATCTCTGTCTGATACAATGGAGAGCGGAACTCCATGTAAGGATACTACTTCATCTACATACAATTTTGTCAATCTTTCCATGCTAAAGGTTTCTTTCATAGGTAGAAAGTGAGCAGATTTGGTTAATCGATCCACAATTACCCAAATCGCATCATTACCTTTTCTGGTCTTGGGTAACTTAGTAACAAAATCCATTGTTATAAGTTCCCATTTCCATACTGGCATCTCTAATTGTTGTAGTAGACCTGAAGGTTTCTGGTGTTCTGCCTTAACTTGTGAACAAGTAAGACACTTAGAAACATATCTAGCTATATCCTTCTTCATGCCTATCCACCAAAAATTCTTTCTTAAATCTTGGTACATCTTATTGTTTCCTGGATGCATAGTATACCTAGATTTATGGGCTTCTTCTAGAATTTTATTTCTTAATTCTCCTTGCTTAGGTACCCAAATTCTGCTTTTGTGGAATCTCCAAATTCCATCAATTCCTTGTTCTAACTCTTTAATCCGTCCCTTCATTCCTTCAGCAACATCCTCTATTGCTGTTTCTTGGAAATGCTTCAGTTGTTCCATTAAATCTAATTGTAGATTTAATCTGAGAGCACGAACTCGCTTTTGCTTTTCATGATACTTACGACTTAAGGCATCTGCAACTACATTTGCCTTTCCTTCATGATATTGAATATCACAGTCGTAGTCACTTAGGATTTCCATCCATCTCCTTTGCCTCATGTTTAACTCTTTTTGCCCGAATATATATCTTAGGCTTTTATGATCTGTATAGATAGTAAACTTACTTCTGTACAGATAATGTCTCCAAATTTTCAGGGCAAAAATTACGGCTCCTAATTCTAAGTCATGAGTCGTATAATTTTCTTCGTGCTTTTTCAATTGTCTTGAAGCATACGCAATTACCTTCTTGCGTTGCATAAGCACACATCCTAATCCTAGTTTTGAAGCATCACAATATACTTCAAAATCTTCAGTTCCTTCTGGTAAGGCTAAGATTGGAGCATTTGTTAATTTCTACTTTAATATTCTAAAGGCTTCTTCTTGTTTAGGTCCCCATTCGAACTTAACTGCTTTACAGGTTAGCTTAGTTAATGGTACAGCTATTTTGGAAAAATCCTTAATAAACCGTCTATAATATCCAGCTAAACCTATAAAACTTCTAATTTCCATTGCTGACTGTGGAACCTTCCATTTGGTAATTGCCTCTATCTTAGCAGGATCTACATGAATACCTTCATGATTCACCATGTGTCCTAAGAATTGCACTTCTTGCAACCAAAATTCACATTTTGAGAATTTGGCGTACAGTTTTTCTTTTCTTAACAAAGTTAAGAGTGCATGCAAGTGCTGACAATGTTCTGTTTGACTTTTGGAATAAATAAGTATATCGTCTATGAAAACAATTACAAATTTATCCAAATACGGTTTACAGATCCTATTCATCATGTCCATGAATGCAGCAGGTGCATTCGTTAACCCGAAGGGCATGACTGTAAACTCGTAATGACCATACCTAGTTCTGAAAGCAGTCTTAGGTATGTCTTCTTCTTGTACCTTCAATTGATGATATCCAGAGCGTAAATCGATCTTAGAAAAATATCTAGCTCCTTGAAGTTGATCGAAAAGATCATCAATCCTAGGTAATGGGTATCGATTCTTAATTGTAACTTTATTTAATTCTCTATAATCAATACACATTCTCATCGAACCATCCTTTTTCTTAACAAACAACACTGGCGCTCCCCACGGGGATGAGCTAGGTTGTATGAATCCTTTACTTAGTAATTCATCTAATTGCTTTTTCAGTTCTAACATTTCGGTAGGAGCTAACCGATAAGGTGCCTTGGCTATCGGTGTAATTCCTGGAATTAGATGAATTCTAAACTCTACTTCCCTATCTGATGGTAACCCTGGTAATTCTTCTGGGAATACATCTGGGTATTCTAAAACTACAGGAATTTCCTTAAGTTCTTTAGTCTTAGTATTAATGATTACCGAAATCATATATACTATTCCTTGTTTTCGTTCATAACTAGCAACTTTCATTACTGATATGAACTTCATGGGTTTACGTGGTTTATCTCCTGTAATCATGATTATTTCACCAGTAGGTGCCTGAATTTCTATAGAGTTTTTATCACAAATGATTTGAGCATGGTTGGCTATTAACCAATCCATTCCTAACACAACATCAAATTCAGCTAATCTCATAGGTAACAAATTTGCAGCAAATTTATGACCTGAAAGTTCTATTTCTACTTTTTTGCAAAACCTGATCTATTTTAACTGAATTCCCATCTGCAGTTTCCACTGTAAAAATCTGCCTAATGTTGGTTAAAGGTAACTTAAGAGCTTGACAGAATAAAGTATTTATAAAACTTTGGTTTGCACCAGAGTCAAATAATACTTTTGCGTATACATTGTGAACTAAGAACGTACCAGCTATCACATCTGGAATGAGTTCTGCTTCTTGAGTGGTCAGCTGGAATGCTCTGACATTCTTCTTAGTAGCTCCGTCAGTCGCCTTGGGTTTGTTGTCTACTGGTTTGACTAATTTAGGACATTCTGTTTTATAATGCCCCGCTTCTCCACAGTTAAAACAGATTATGGTTTTCTTTCTGCAGTTTTCTTCACGATGTCCTATACCTTTGCAAAGGTTGCAGATTACATTACATCTTCCAAAATGTTTTCTTTTGCAATTTCTACAGAAAGGTGGATTTGAAGATGGCCCTGCTCCTCTTCTTTTGAAATTATTACTATTACCTACCCGAAATCCTTGGGTAATTTTCTGAGCCAGTTCCTTTTTCCTGTTTTCGTCTTGCGTACGTACCAATTCATCAGTTAGGGTGTTGGCTAGTTCCACGGCATCGTCAATTGTGCGAGGTCTCGCAGCTTTAACGATATTGCGGATTTCGCTAATTAATCCCCAAATATAGCGAGAAATGAGTACCGGTTCTGGCGAAGCCAGTGTTGGTACTACTCTAGCATATTCAAAGAATGTTGAAGTATAACCGCGACAATCCACATTCACCATCCGATGGTTTAGGAACTTATTTGCCATTTGATCTTTTTCATATTCAGGACAGAATTTTCTTTCTACAATAATCTTAAATTCTTCCCAGTTCATGGCGTAAGCCCTATTTCTTCCTTTAGCTTGTAACACCGTGTTCCACCATTCGAGCGCCCCTTCTTTGAAAAGATTTGACGCGTACATGACCTGATCATCCTTGTCACATTTACTTATGGCAATTACTGCCTCAGTTTTCTCTAACCAACGCAGTGATGTCGTTGCTCCTTCATTGCCTGCAAATTCAGTGGGTTTACAAGCAAGAAATTCTTTGAAAGTGCAACCAGGTGTTGCGGCTTTCATTTTCTTAGGGAGCGGAACTTGTCGTGGTTCATTATCATGATTAATATGATTATTGCCTCCATTTACGCTATTACTGAAGTTATCTTCAGAAATACGTTTACTAGGAATAATTTGTTGAGGTTCGGCAGGTTTTTTAACAGCAGCAACGATTGCTGGAATAGCATTGGCTATTCCTTGTGCAATGACATCCTCGATATCTTGCCTAGTTAATAATTGCTCTTCATGGATTTGCTCGGATTCATTTACTTCATTTACAGGCTCATTACCAATGTTTGCCATCTGATAATTAATATATATATAATTAGTATAAAAGAAATAATCCAATGTCACAATTAACTGCACATAATTACGTAAACGAATATACAACCAAAACTGCAACTTTTCTAAAATTCCATTTTTATAGATTATATCGTGCTTCTATATACAACCGTTTTATTATTTATATTACACATACTGATTCTTATTAATATTACTATTACACAATAACATTTTCATCAAACCACTATCTCTCGTCATTTGTCTTCTAAAAACGAAACTCCCTTTCATCATACTTCCAGGCAATTTGTCCCCCTATCTCCCGATTCTACTTCCCGCATCCATCAGCTCTTCACCAAAATGGCGAAGTTCAGCCAGATTTTCGTTACTCATTGGTGGATTGGGTAGAGGTTCTGGATCAAATTGGGGAAGAAAGGAATAAGGATCATTGACAATGTTTTCAAATTGCCAATCATTCGTCCACCATTCATCCATTCCTACTGGTTGGTTATGGACTATTGGTTCTGGGATTGCTGGTTCAAAATTCATAGGGAGTGGATTTTCAATAGGACGGGTAAAAATATTGGTATTAACAGGCTGAATAGTTTCACAGCTTGCCAATAGAAAATCTATTTCTTCCTGAAAAGTCCTTTCCTGGTTTTGTTTGGAACTTTCTCCAATTTCCATCTGAGTTGGTCTAGAACCTTGTCCAACTTCCATTTCTATATCCTTGGAATATTCCTCAAATTGCTCTTCCATTTGCCTAGAATCTTCCTTGATTTTAGTCTCCATCTCCTGCAGTCTAGAACTTTTCCTGGTTACAATTTCTTTTCCTTTTTCTAAAGGATTATTTATTTTAGGAAGTTTTGTGGCTGGCTTTTTCCTACGTATACGACTCCCCCATACGTAATTCTTTCTTTTCTTTCGTTTTGGCTTTTTCAACGGTGGAGCGTTGAATTCTATCGGTTGTTCCACATCAGGAAAATACCCAGTAAATTCTTTAGATACTTCTAAGTCTACCGGGTATAGATTGAGATTCTCTAAGGCTTGTGATAACTCATTCATGCTGTTTAACATACAAGTAAAAAGGCTAAGTTAAAATTTATAATAAGTTTTTTTTTTTTTTTTTTTTTTTTAGAAATAACCTTTAAATTTTATTACACACCCTGTGACTAATTTATACAAAGAAAAATAAATAAAACATACTAAATTTTATTTATTTACTAGATGATGTTTGTAATTGATAGGGTTGCTAGTCTAGAGTCATGGTATTAGAGATTAGCATTTATTGCTACAGTGGCTAGCATATAAAGGTCTGCCCATTTTTCATCTAATTTGTCTTCCCAAGGTGTTTTACTGGTTAATTCCTGGGTTTCCTGTTTAACTTTCTTCTTTCGGGCTTTCTTTATTTTCTCCTGACTTTTCTTAAGAATCAAACTTCTTTTATCCGGAGAAAGTGGTTTCTCATAATGCGCCTTTTGCACAAATATTCCTTCTTCAGAAATTGCAGGAAGTTTTGAGGATTTGGTTTGGGATGAACTTCCCTACTCGGTAACTGACCTATCTAATTTAAGATAGATGCTTGAAAGCTTTTTCTTACTCATACTGTAACTAACAAATAATCAATTAATAAACACATAATCACGTAATAGTAATCAGGAAAAATTAAGTATTTCTAAATACTTAATTTAGCTTAACTCAGTGGCTCTGATACCACCTTTTTCTGTCACGGCCCTCGACCCGGTTTGACCCGTTTCAGGAGCCGCGGGACAGAAATCCCGTGGTTTTTATTTAATTGAGTTTAACAGCGGAAGTTTATCATCAGGATCTTTTTAAAGCTAAAATTTTCCCGATTATTTTATTTCACAATTCAGGATAAAACCCCGGTAATTTACAATCATTTGATTTCACTAAGAAGTCTTTATTTTACAAAATATATTTCTTTATTTTATAATGAGCCACTTCCTTAAGCTTAAATTGCTCCACAGCACTTTTCCTGAATTACAATAGATCGTCTGAAACATGTTTGAAAAAGGTTTTGTCAGCGGGAAATACTGAGTGAATCATTCTATTTACTAGAATGACACATTTGTTATAATTTACAGTATTAAGGAAAATTACAATGTTTCTGATATCAACCAACTACCCACAGTACTTTATCACTCGACCCATTGGCCCATTCGTCCAATGGTGTCTGTGATTATGGTCATATCACCCCTTGGCTGCCCCAATGGTGAAGATTATCAAGTAATGTATACAAAACCCCACATACCGGCTGTAACTTGGTGATTACATAAACTTAATCCCTGAAATTATAACTTTGAAATAAATAGGATTTTGTAAAGTAATTTGATAAAAAGAGAATGACTCACATTGCAGATTTAATTTGAGCAGAGTCTAGTCTATGGATTAGCCTTGTTAACCTAATTTTAATAACAATGCACACAAAACGGGGTTAGTAACCAATACAGCATTTACGATAATTCACAAGATCAAATTCTCACAACGAACGACAAAGTGCGATACTTAAACATCCATCGAATTAACGACGAATGACAAAGTATAACCCTAATGTGGGCGGCACTTAAACATCCATTGTATATATTGATCAGTCGGAAAATGAATCGTAATAGCGATCGAGTTATTACCCTGTTTTGCGGCAGCAATTCGGGATTTGTGTGTTTTTGATATTATACAGAACGTAATTCAGTGTATAGTGCGAGTTTGTTCGTCGTTTAAATTCCAAAAATCAAGTGTCGATGTCTACTATTTATACCCAAAGTTTGGTCAGCCTTGCGCATCGTAAGCCTAGAACCCTTACGATGCGCAAGGGACTCCTAACAAGCTTGCGCATCGGAAGCTTTAAACCCTTACGATGCGTAAGGGACACGTTTTTACTATAGACTTGCCACGTCTGGGACTAGCCTATCTGAGTTGGTTCTACGTGAATTTTCAATTTTGACAGCAAACTATTGAGATAATACTAACTAGGGTTTTACCCCCCTTGAGTTTTAGGGGCCCTGATCCTGATTCCGATTGTTCTGAAAATTTTAGGGTTTGTTCAGAATCACTTGGGTTTCTCAATTAGGGTTTCCTATTGGACAAATTAGTTTAATAAATAAGACTTTTAATGAGGGTTGTTACAACTAAACCTAAAGTGACGAGCTAAACATGCTAAAACATGTTTAGTTAAGTTAGAAAATAGGTTTGGTATCAAAACAAACGGTTTTGATACCTAAAAGTAGTTTGGTTACAAAATACGCGAGAATACGCATTTTGGCCGAAACTACGACTCGTCACTAAACCTAGATAACGTGGTAATCAGTAGGTATAGTCACTAGGGACTATAACCATCGTGATTACGCTCACGTTATGAAGTTCAAACGAACTTCGCATTGACCATAAACTGGTCAATGCAGAAAGTCAAACGCAGTTTGACTTTCAGACTTGAAAAGCGATAAAAGAACGAAAGAATACTTACAGAAGGTCCCCGCAAGCTTTGATCTGATTTACCCTCAGGTATGAAGTGTGTTGGTGCATACATCTGTCGACTTCGTCTTATATCGAGTCTGGGTTGCGTTGCGGTTTTGATCAAGCATGATGTCATCATCTTTGATGATGACATCATAGAGATGACATCATAATAGTGACATCATCTTTGAAATTCTACACAAAATACATGCATTCACTTGAAACAGAATATAATATTGTTTGTGGATTCGCTTGAAAGAATATTAGGTAGTTCGCTTGAAGTTATAGGCTAGTTCGCTTGAACAGTTCGCTTGAACAGTTCGCTTGAATTGACATGTTTGTTTCAAGCGAACCAGGATTAGTATAAATAGGCAGGTTGTCATTTCATTTGTAACAGATTTTTCAGAGTGATACCGAGGTGTTGCCGTATTCCTTGTGATTGTAATAATTGTTATTTCAATATACAAGAAGATTAAAGTGATAATCAAGCTGTTTTTACATCCGTTTCTTAGTTTCCGCCTCTGAAACGGACTAGAGCTCTTCCGAACGACTCATTCAGGTCGCGATTCGATCCTACAAGTGGTATCAGAGCTCAGGACGAGGAGTTCATACCAAAACAGGTTGTTTTCATCACAATATCTGTTTTCTACACCTTCTTTCACAAAATTGATAATTTTTCACGGTTAAAATCGGCTAAAATTCTCACATAATGTGCGTAATCATGTTTTAACAAATCCTGGAAAGTTTCAGAACTTAAATCGACTTAAAACTGGTTAAATCCATAGTTCCGCTTGAAATTTTGTTCGATATGCTGATGTCATCTGGTAGTCCGCCTGAAAATGACTGTCCGCTTGAACACATCGCTTGAAAACGACTGTCCGCTTGAACACACCGCTTGAAAATGACTGTCCGCTTGAACACACCGCTTGAAAACGACTGTCCGCTTGAAATTAGTTGTGTGAACCGCTTGAAAGTGCATCGAGTGGTGTGAAATCGGTTCAGTTCACGTGTTTAACATCAAATATCAATTTTGAAATATAAGTTTGTCGAGCATTTAATGTGTGCATGTAAAGTGTTGTCGGCCACAAGAATTTAAAGGCAGCCCATGTGAATCTGTTGCAATTTATAGCTCGGTCCAATTAAAGCCAATTAGTATTAAAGGGGTGTCGGCCATTATAAAATTTGTTTGGTCCAAGAAAGGTTTGTTGTCAGAGCACATCTTGTGTTTGAAGTCCAATTTATGCGGCCCTATAACAATTCATTAATGAAGTGCATGTGATTTGCGGCCCAATGAAATTAAGTTTGGTATTGAAGTTGTCGGCAAATAGCTTTTGATAATATCAGTCTTGCATGTGAACAAGATGTTTGGCCCAATCACATTTTTTTGAAAATAAATCCAAGTGCAGTCCAGGTGAACTGTTGTAGTCAAAGTTCTCGGCCCAATGATATCGGTTTGCATGTGTTCGGCCCAATCATAAATATCATCTCGTGACAGTTTAAAAATAGGCCCAATCTTAATAATCGTAACAGTATATTAAAGAATTCCGCCCAAATCACTCTAAGGCCTAATTGAATCCTTTTCATTCCGATCAAGTCCATTCATTCAGTGTTTTCACTCGAACAACATTGGAACGAGTCCGCGAATTTTCGACACGAGTTCTAGATTGACTCAACCGTTACACACGTTCATATTTTCTCAGTTCGTTTAAACTGATTAGTTGTTTTTTTTTCCTTCAGGTGTTTCCCGAAGTATCTCCTGATTACTGAAGCATGGAAGAGGAATTCTACAATGCGTTTGCCACGCCAGTCGCTCCGGTTACAGCTGCTGAAACATTGTACTGTGAAAATGAGACGGAAACTCATCAAAAACCGCCAAAACTTATGTACATTGAAGATTTTAAAGGATGGCAAAATAGATTTGAGAACTGGGTGCAAGCTTACAAATTTGATGCATGGTGTTCGTTGGAGGGAGACTAGGAGAAACCGAAAAACGAACGTGGGCTTGAAAAGGGTTTCAATGACTTTACAGAGGCTGACAAATTGAAGTATACTAGTGAGAAAATGATGATCAGTATTCTTCAACAAGCGATTAAGGAAGACATATTTGTTTTACTTTAACATGAGGGCACTGCAAGATCAATTTGGAATGCTTTGGTTCAAAAGTTTAAAGGAAGTGCAGATATGATCAAGAACAGAAAGGCGTTGCTGAAGAAATCATTTGATATGTTTGTAGCTTTCGATCACGAATCAACGAAGCAGACCATTGACAGATATTGTCATCTTGTGTTGGAAATGGGAAGGCTGGATATAAAGAAGGATGATGAGGAATGGGTGGATAAACTTGCTGATGCATTACCACAGCAGAAATGGGGAACTTATTTGATGATTGTGAAACACATGAGGAAGTCTGAGAATATGAATCTGGTACAGTTTATTCAGAAAATTGAAGAACACGAGTTGGATATTCAGAAAACGGCTATCATGACAATCCAAATGCCAAACAAGATGTCAGTTTATATTACATAGGGAACAAGTTTGAAACTACTCCCAGTCCTAGTCCAAAGATTCAAACTGGTTTCAGTGTTGACAGTTCGTCTGGAATAAAGGGTAGTGGTGTGACACAAAGTGATGGATTTTCATCCTCATTTTCAAGTTTTGATCCAAACAGCAAAACATCAAGTCCTCAACAACAAAGTTCTACAAATCTTCAATGCAATGTTACTCTGAACATTCAAAATGGTCAGAATTTGTTGCTATGTTGGAATCATATGAAAGCTTGATTTGTGGCAGAATTGGAAATCCGATGCTTACCAAGGAAGATTATGACCAAATTGACGCAGAGGAACTAGAGTTGATGGATGTGAAATGGTGTATGGCTAGTGCTGTTAGACGTGCAGAAAAATTTCAACAAATCACAGGAAGAGATGAGTTTCGAGGAATGGCTACTTCTCCTTTGGGATTTGACAAATCGAAAGTTACATGTTTCCGTTGCAAAGGAAAAGGTCATTTTAAACGAGAATGCAAAAACCAAGAAGCAACCGGGAATCAAGAAAAGAACAATTATTATCAGAAATCAATTTTTCATCAGATTACTCAACAAAAAGAACCACAAACTGCACATGCTCGCCCAATTGTGGATGACAAAAGGAAAATGATCGAAGATGCAAATAGAAAAGCTTATTTTGGTATCATTGATCAAGATGATGAATTTGTTGCAGAAGGTTTTAGCTGGGATAAATACATTCCAACCGGTTCAGGTTTTGTTTCTAGAGTTCTGAGTGAAGATGGAACTTGTGAGAAAAGAATCCCAATTTTTCCAGATCTTGGAAGTGATGTGGATACCGATGATGAGGAAGAACATCTCAACAAAGCTAGAAAAGGCATTGATCCTACTAGTTTTAATTTGTTTTTTGCAGATAAAATGGAGATGTTGTATCAGAAGAAGATTGCCAAATTGAAGAAAGAGCTGGAAGTAGCAAGAAGGCTAGCTGATGAAAAGACAAAGACAGAAGCTGGAGAAGCGAATGTTGAACCAGCAACTGAGAAAGTATTAGAGAAAATCGTTGAAATGGAGAAAGTAGTGGAGAAGATTGTTGAGGTTGAAAAAATAGTTGAAGTTGAAAAACTGGTCGAAGTTGAGAAAATTGTTGAAATAGAAAAAATTGTTGAAGTTGAGAAATTCGTTGAAGTTGAAAAGACTGTCGAGGTTGAAAAGATTATTGAAAAAATGGTTGAAGTTGATAAACCATGTTTGAAGTGTTTAGAATCTTGCAGAGCTTGTGAGGAGAAAGATAAGAAGATTGCTGATTTGGAGAAGATTAAAGAAGATTTACTGTCCGATGTGAAGTATGTAAAGGAGTCATATGATGTGCTCAACAAAACAGTTGATCGTCTGAAAAAGACAAATTCAGAAATCAAAAATGCAATGGAAAAGATGAGTGCAACATTAATGACAAAGCAGAGTGTTATTAATGCATACATTGAAGATTGTGCAAAGCTGAAGCAGGATGCGGAACTCGAAAAGATTGAGAGTGAAAGGATTAAATGATTGTTGCTGAGTTATACAACATGTGATTATTTGATTGATCGTGTTTATCCTACTGTTGCAGGTCTTGAAGCATTCATGGAGAAAAAGTCTGAAGATACTGATACTGGTAAGAAACAAAGTGTCAAGTATAACAGATGTCCGCCCCCGATCCATGAAACTTATTCTCCAAGGAATCCTAATGAGGAGCGTCTAGAAAAGGCAGTCAACATCAAATTAAAGTCTGAAATCATTGATGAATTACCTGATAATATTGATGTTACATTCACAGCGTCTGACACTGATCATGAGTCCGAGTTGTTAAAGAAAGTGGTCGATCAGGTGTTGGATATGGATGAAGAGTCAAAACCGGAGTCTGAGTCTAAAAATCCGAGTTCATCAGAAAAGAGTCCGAGTTCGCCGATCAAAAGGGTTTATGATAATGAATTCCTTCTATCAAAATCTAATTTGAATGATGGACCAATCAAAGTGGCTTATACTTTGAATGATTCAGACAAATTATATTCTGATGAGGAATTTCCAATAAGAAGTGTCAAAACTGAAATGATTAAACAGGTTTTCAAATTGACTGAAATTAATATTTCTGAAATAAAAGATTTAAATCTTAATGAAAAACCTAAAAAGTACACTTCAAGAGTTCAACAGAGATTGAACAAGAAAAAGGGTTACAGTTATGGTTCTGGTTATCGAAAAAAACCAAACCATAATGGTAATCTTAAAAAGAAAGGTCTTGGTTTCAATTCTTCAGAAAATTATAAAAATCAGAAAACTTATAAACCAAAAACAAAATTTGTTTCAGGAGGAAGTTCAGAGGATGAACAGAAGAAACCGTTCTGGAAGCAGTCGAATAAAGAGTTTCTTGCTGAAGTAAAGAAGAATGTGAGGAAATTTGCTCAAAGAGTTGATAGAATAACCTGTTTCAAGTGTCAAAAGACTGGACATATTGCTTGGAACTGCCAAGAATCCAATTATTCAAAATAGGGAGTGTCTTCTAACTCTGAAATGAGAAGGAAATGTGTTGATAAATCGACTTTGGAAGTTGGTGAAACTTCAAAATGTTTTTTACAAAAGACAAGTCGATTTGAGTAAACAAAAATGGGTTGTAAAATCTGAAAGTAGTTCTGACAATGATTCTGATTCCATAAAATCAGAGGAGTCATCTGTTGAGAAAAAGGTTGTTAATTCCGTTCCAGAGGTGAACGATGAGGAATTTCCTCCATTGTCAAAGGAAAATTTGATGAAGAAAGTGGGAAAGGTAGAGATCTCAAATCAATTCTTCGCTGATAAGGGAGAATTTGATGTTGAAAAGGCTTTCAATGGAAAAGTCAAACATATGTTTGGAAAGATGGTTGACAGGAAAGTGAAGGATGCTAAAGATTTTTACAAATCTAAATGTTGGTGGGACAGATGTTTGCCACCAAAATCACCCAAGACTGGTCAGGCTTGGGTGACAGCATTTTCACCATAAATTCCTGACTTGCCGGAGCTCCCAGGTTGGTAAGAGTGGAGCAGGTATCGGCATCTTTCTTAGCAAATGATCCTACAAGTGGTACAGTTGGTAAAGTACAGGTGATATCTTTAAATTGTTATATTTTGATTTACAAGTGATTATGGTTGGTAAGTGAACCTGTAAGTGATTGAAAGAGGTTTTCATTGATAAGTGGTTAATCAAGGTCATTAAGTTGAACTTAATTTGACCATACTTACAAGTGGTATTTTGGAAAACAATGTGATGAACCCCTAACCTACAAATGGTTTATTAAAATCAACAAAACTTATTTTCCGGAAAAACCATTTGATTAAAACAAACTTAAGTGTTTTGAAATCACAATGGGAAAATAGTTTGTTGTGAGGGGGAGTTCTGATTGTTTATGCCGAGTGGATGGCGATTTGAAGTGATTTGATAGCAGTTGTCGCTTTATTGTACAGTTTATTTTCAAATTTCTTTAAATGTGTTTGCATTTTAGGGGGAGTAAAATTTTCAGAAAATCCAAAAACATTTGAAAATTTGAAAAGTCAAAAACATGATAAAATGATAAATGAGTTTTGTTGTATAAAAGAGGAAATGATAGTACATCATTGGACGATCACGGCATGCTAAAGAAATGGAAAGTTAAATAGTGAAAAACGGTCTCACTGATGATATGCCAGTAGGGTTTTGCACATTTAGTAGATTGTGACGAGATATAAACCTAAAAATTCAAACTTGCTTAATTCGTGGGTAACATCTCTCGGATATATGGGTAACCCCGAAATCTTGTTTGAAGGACCTCTCTTTCTGAGATACTAGGTCTTTATGCTTAGTGATATCTGGGGTATTATCCCGGGACTTCTGATTTTGCGGAAGCAATGGCCTAGTCCCCGGAGAATACTTTATGCTTGCTTGAAAAATAGAGCCGCCCTCAGCATAAATGATGAGACAATAAAATTGCTAATCAATGCTGTTGTAAAAAAGATCCTCTAAAGGGGACCCACCAAAAGTCGAAGACGTCATCTCTCTGCTGAACGAAAGTTCTGACCTGAGCTCTCACGGTCTTTGCAATTTAACCCCTTACAGATATCATCTACGTATACTCACCTGTAAGACTAAATATTGGGATCTAGATACGGGAGTATATTCTGAGGTGGGACACGCGATTAAGTTTAAGTGCTTAAGACATTAATCCCGTATCTCGAAACAGTTGAACTTTGTGTGAAAATTTAAGTGGATCAGTATACTGACAATCTATGTTAATCGTTTAGAACTTAAAATGTCTAAAGCTTAACGATGTTGGTGATTTGTCTCAAGAACTGATATGATCCTCTTACACAAGCTCACAAAAATATTGTTTGTATATATTTCTTTGCTGCATTTCATTTCGGTTATATTCAAAAATCCAAAAAGAGTTTCAGTGTGTTTTAGCATAAATTTTGAAAAATTCAAAAAGATTTTAGACAACTGATGTTGGAAAGCTGATTTTCAAAATTTCAAGTGCTGAACATGACGAACAGGTTTGGGAAAGTTTGTTTAAAGATGTTTGAAATGAAAAATGATATACTTACAAGTGGTTCATCAGTTACTTACATAATAAATGATGTATTCAGGGTTGTGTCTTCAAGAGGTTAGCAAAGTTTCTAAAATTGTTGTATCTTATCTTTTATGAAACTTATGTTTTGGGTAGAGAATATGCAGGTGATCCAGGTTACGATACCTGAACCTGTGAAAGCTAGACTACGATCCCAGCACAAGTTGAGGGGGAGTCAGTTAGAGTGAAGGAAGCCCAAAGACTGATAAAGACTGAAGATTGAGAAGACTCGACACTTAAGACTCGTCAACATCTGAGGGGGAGTCTGTTGGTGCATACATCTGTCGACTTCGTCTTATATCGAGTCTGGGTTGTGTTGCGGTTTTGATCAAGCATGATGTCATCATCGTTGATGATGACATCATAGAGATGACATCATAATAGTGACATCATCTTTGAAATTCTACACAAAATACATGCATTCGCTTGAAACAGAATATAATATTGTTTGTTGATTCGCTTGAAAGAATATTAGGTAGTTCGCTTGAAGTTATAGGCTAGTTCGCTTGAACAGTTCGCTTGAATTGACATGTTTGTTTCAAGCGAACCAGGATTAGTATAAATAGGCAGGTTGTCATTTCATTTGTAACAGATTTTTCAGAGTGATACCGAGGTGCTGCCGTATTCCTTGTGATTGTAATAATTGTTATTTCAATATACAAGAAGATTAAAGTGATAATCAAGCTGTTTTTACATCCGTTTCTTAGTTTCCGCCTCTGAAACGGACTAGAGCTCTTACGAACGACTCATTCAGGTCGCGATTCGATCCTACAAAGTGTTTACTCCAACTTAGAGGGTTGAAATCAGATCAAATGTGGCTTGGGAGTGAAGTGAGGTGGGCTATTTATAGATTTGGCACAACCGTTAAGATCGTTCATCGAATAATGTGCTTCGATCTAGGCCGTACACATGTGCCCATGGTTTTGTGAAACCATGGGAGCCCCTAGAATGGCCCATAGTACCAAAAATACCATTAAATACCATCCCATGGTTTTGCAAAATCATGGGTTAAAGCCATTAACACTTCAAAATTTGACTATGTTCATTGAATCTGGTCAGAAATTAAAAAAATGGTCCCTGCACTTGTAAAATTTGATTTTTTTGCACTTTTAAGCCCCGTTAACCCAATTTCAGGGCTCTAATATAAAGTTAAAGTATAGGGAACTTAAAATATGCTCAAAAACATCTCGGATGTCGGTTCGTTTGGTCGTACGGTTGCGTTGTTCGGTTAATTACGACGGAAATCGTAATGAACGCAAAAACGATCCAAATTACCCGACGAATGGAATTTTATTATGCCAAACACTAAAATAAAATATTTTAATGCTTACATAAATTTTTGGATGTCCGGATATATTCAGAACGTAAGATATGCGCGAAAATGCAAACTTGTGCACTTTTTGACGCTTTTAGTCCCTATTGATCAATAAAGTTTATTTTAGCATACTGAACCCCTCAAAGCCTATTTCTAAGCTATGTAAAGGATATTTAGGGTATGTTTAACTTATGATCAAGTTCCGGAATGTTCTTTACTATACAAATCGGTATAGTTTCGCAGTTTGACACAATTAGGCCCTGCGATCGAACAAACTTGATTTCAACACACCAAACCATCCAAAACTTATTTCTAAGTTATGTGAAGGTTATTTAAGGTATGTTAAGCCTATTTCACTATTCCGGAGTGTTTGTTGCATTAAACTGGTTATATCTACGCATCGGTGCGCGTATAACCTTCCAGAAAATGATTTAAAGCTTGAAATCGAACAAGAATTGATATGTGCAGGCGATACACATATTTATACAAATCCCAAGTATGAAATACAATATTTCATTGGTTTGGCATTTATTTGATGGTTGAAGTGACACAGGTGTCACAGTCTCCCCTACTTTAGGAAATTTCATCCCGAAATTTAATTTTAGAGGAAACTTGTGAAGACAGCTGTGATGGTTTCGCTTTCAAATAAATCCATTGAACCCTAAGTAAAACTCTGGGCCATGTTAGGATTTTTTTTTTTTTAGCGAAATTGTCAACCCTCAAAGTGAAGTCCTTGTAGTAGCAAAACATGGAGGTTCGGACTATGGACAGGAGAACGTTTCTCGTGAAGACTTATCATAGGAAACTTGTGTGTGCTTAAATTCAGAATTGGGGAGTGTAAGATAAAATGACATCGGTCAAGGTCCAGGACTTCTCCCGTATCATTATTCTTGTCACTATAGGTCTTAACACATGACAAAACTTGTTGTGGTTTCTGTGCACTGAATTCCATAATTATGTATGCATCCATAATTACGTAATTCCTTGCACAGTCCGCACAGTTTATTTCATAATGCGTAGAGTAAAAATCAATTGAATAAACATGAAACGACTTGACTAGACCACCAAAGGATCTTTTTAACTAGATCAACGGACGATCTTTTTAACTAGATCAACACATGATCTTCTTAATTAGACCGATGTATAATCTTTTTAAATAGACCACTTAAAGAGATCTTTTCAATTATATCATCACATGATATTCCTAACCAGATTTTTAAATCAATCTGTTTAAGTAGACCACTCAAGGGGTCCAATTATAGAATAGTACTTTATAATCCAAGGGACTTAACTACAACGTAGAAGTCCATTAAGGATTTAAGATAGTACCTTTAGATATCCCACTATGAATCCCCCATATGAGATATGGAAGATTCTATGAGGATTTGGATAATGAAAATTCAGATTACACAAAAACACAAAACATAAGAGGAATCACATAAGCACATATAATCACATAATTAGTCAACTTGATCTTTAATTTGTTATCTTTGGGCACGGATATTTAAAGTACACCAGGAATCCAATCCGTGGATTTCATTTGGCACTTTAATCATTTTCAAGAATCTATCTATGGAGATAGAAAGATCTTCAATAGCAATTTGGCTTTGTTTCTTAAAAGAAACGAGCGTTTAAGGTTCTTGGGGAGATCACAAGTGATCATAAAAATGACAGAACCACACGAGTAGTTTGTTTTTGTGTTGTTATCATAAGGTTGCATCAAACATTCACACAATCGCATCAGTTTTGCAAAAATAAAAACGACAAATTTTTTTATTTATATAACAACCGACTTGTCTTTAAATGTCAAAAGATAACAACCAGAGGAAATAACAAAACACTAATTGTTCACTGCTGCATCATTGTTCACGTTTGCCTCATTGATGTTAAACGCTCGTCCACGCGCTGGAGGTATGTTAACAAGTCTTGGGCAATTGTTTCTGTAGTGAGTAAGGTCACCACAGTTATAACATGACCCTGGTGGGAACCGTGCTTGAACAGCAGCAGGGTTTGCAGCAGCTTGATTTGCATAACGGCAAACATTGATCAAATGTCCCAACCACCCATAGTGGGTACATTTGTGACATTGCTCTTGCTCCAGATGATGACGGTTGCATTTATTGCACAAGGGTGCGGTACCAACATAATTTTGCCTTTTGCGAGGTTGTGCTGACTTGTTTGGTGCAACCTGTTTGTCTTGAGCAGTTATGGCGCAGTTTTGGGAGGCTTTACGCTTCTTCTTCTTGGATACCTCAGCCTGTTTTTCCTTCGGTTCAACTTGAGCAATCTTGTCGGATGGTCTTGGGTCGCCCTTCCGAAATAGCTTACCCTTCCTGATATGGGATTCAGTCAGGGTGGCAGACAATTCAATGGCTTGTCTGACAGTAGTAGGATTGCTGCCAGTAACAATATCCTGAACTAGGTCAGGAAGACCATCAATGTATTTCTCAATATCCTTATCCACAGGCGTCACCATAGCAGGACATAACAGGCTCAATTCCTCATAACGGTCAGTATAGGCTTGATGTTCACCACTGTCTTGCTTCAGGTCATCAAATTCCCTTTCTAAAGCTCTCAATTCATGACGAGGACACAATTCCCTCATCATAAGAGCCCTAAGCTCAGTCCAAGTTTGTGCTAATGCAACCTCAGCACCACGGTCCCTCATAATTCCGTTCTACCATGTAAGAGCCCTCTTCTAAAACACACTGGAAGCAAACTCGACTTTAGTAGTTTTCAGGACACTGAACGTGACGAAACATACTCTCAATGCTCTCGAACCACTGTAGGAGCCCAGTTGCTCCTTCAGAACCACTAAACTTGAGTGGGTTAGCTGAATTGAAGCTTTTGAAATTGCATGGAGCATTCTGGTTATTGTTGGCTTGGTTCACTTGAGCAATAATATCTGGGAGTATAGCAGCCATATGCTGCGCCATAATATTTGCCATTTCGGCATTTGATAGCGGATTTTCACGTCGAGGAGGCATTCTAAAAGGGGAAACAGGAAGGAAAACAAGTGAGGGGATTAGACGAAAAGAATGAGATGAAACAAAATTGATGAAAGCAAAGATGGTGGTCATTTGTTTGTTACCACAAAGCAACAAACGACACACGGTGATTAATCAAAGTAAATAGGTCAAAAATAATGTATCGCGAAGACATGTTCGCCTATAAGTGGACACTCACCCCAAGAGTTCCCAGGTAAGAGTGACTGGTCTGATATTGCGGATTTGTACGAACACTCTAGCCTTAGACAGAAGACCCAGGGTACAGGCACCCACCCTTCCAGTTTGCACGTGTTCACATTATTTAGACCAAACTTTGACGAGATTGTGAAAACTTAAAGGGTTCAAAACCTTATAATACATCATCCTAGAACAGATGATTGGTTTTCAAGGCGGAAACGAAATTTGTGTTCTTATTGTGGTTGTCACCTAAGGATAAGTGACGGTATTGTTTTAAAATCTAAACACAAGATAACTTGTGTTAGGGTCCTAGGAAGGTTATAGTCTAGGTCAAAGCATTACTAATAACCTAATTCCCTATAACCATTGGCTCTGATACCAACTTTTCTGTCACACCCCGACCACGTAGAACAACAAAACGTGGCGGAAACGTCAGGGAGTGTTGTAACAGAATCATTGTTTCACAACCATGGAATAAATAATTTCGTTTTATTGAAAAATGAACTCATTGTTTTAGTACAATCAAATAAGTACAACTATTATCTTTCAAATTTTAAAGTCGCTAAGGCACGAGTTCATCCTATGTATAGCATTGCACCAACAATCATCACATAACAGCACCTGAAACATGTGTAAAAATAGGTACGTCAGCATAAAAATGCCTGTGAGATACTTAGGTTTTATAGTAATTAGGATTCATGACTTATGAGTTTAAAGAAAAGGTTTTAATAAAAGTAGTCATGATCCTTTTAAAATGTTTTTGTTTTGTAAATCATATAAAAATCAATAAGAAAACAGATGATAATAAAGAAAGATGTATAAATAAATAATTAGGTAAAACTAAGTTTATATATATATATATATATATATATTGTTTGAAAAACAATATTTTGATAAAAATATTTATAGTATATATAAAGATATACTTTAGTTTTAAGAAAGTCGAATAAGTAATATATTAAAATATATTTCAGTTCCAAAATCGTTAACCCAAGTGTACTAAATAACGCCACGGTATGTAATGTGATGAAAACACTTATATATAAGAAGTACCAGCGACGTATCTACCATGTTTTCATCATATTACACCCGTCCCGTTATCTAAACACTAACCAAAACCCAATTGTAAAACGAATAGTATATTAAATATACTTTAGTTGTTAAAAATAATAATTTTCAGTAGTATATCAAAAGTATACTTTGGATTTATAAATAACATATTAAACTATGTTTTGGTTTGAAAATAACATATTAACTATGCTTTGGTTTTGAAAATAACATATTAAACTATGTTTTAATGATTAACAAAATATATGTTGGTTTTGTACATTATCACATATGAGAGCATATCAAATTATACTTTTGGGAGTATAACTAAATATACAAAAATAATGTGATTTAAGAATTCATTCAGACCTAGTGCATCAAAATACACCTTTGAGACTATAGAAATACCACAAAGGCAATCCCTATTTGGATGGAGAAAAATAAATTGGTTTCAGACATTCTATGACAACAGGAATGGGGTGTCAAATCCTATAGCGCTATATCATACTACCAACCGGTCTGGTGAACATAAAATAAGTACTATCCAACAATTAATTTTACAATCTTTGAAAAATTTGAGTTTAAACCATAAATAATCATTCAGTTTATCAAAAGATAAGTACTAATATGTATAATCAATTATACTTTTGAAATCATGAACATAACAATTAGGTACACATGTTTCACCCCAAAACATTTGAAAACAGTAAAAGAGGGGACTATGTACTCACCTGAGAGTGCTTAGAAGTCTTGAACAACTACCAAGCAAGCTAGAGGGAGCACAGAATCAAACGGCACCTAATATTGTTAACTACATAAATAAACCGGACCTAAAACGGAAGATCGGATAGGATGAGGTCTCGTGAACCAAATGAGTGTGGAAACTCATATGATATGGTTTAACAAGGCCCACATACTAAAAGGAAATCTAACCTAAGTGCTTACGACCCGTTTAGGTAGCTTAAGCTACTTTAACGCGTCGTTCGCGCAAAACGTGTTCGGACCGCCTAACTAGTCCTATGACAAGTATTATATGCCTAAATATGTTTAATTATGTTGCATAATCAGTTAAGTGACAAAAGTTTGGGTTACATATGCTTAAATATCAATTATGCATAAAATGGGTATTTTGGTAATTTTCCTAAGGCATATAAACTACCTATCATACAACCACTTAAACGAAGTGACCATAAGGCATTACCTCGGAAGGTTATTCCCTATATGACTATGGTCACCTAATGTGTTTGGTCGGATCCTAAAGATCGACCAAACGGGTCTAGTTCGAAAGTCTAAGCGGTTGTTTAGACCGCTTGACTTACGACTCTACATAAGCACTAAACCTAAAGTGACGAGCTAAACATGCTAAAACATGTTTAGTTAAGTTAGAAAATAGGTTTGGTATCAAAACAAACGGTTTTGATACCTAAAAGTAGTTTGGTTACAAAATACGCGAGAATACGCATTTTGGCCGAAACTACGACTCGTCACTAAACCTAGATAACGTGGTAATCAGTAGGTATAGTCACTAGGGACTATAACCATCGTGATTACGCTCATGTTATGAAGTTCAAACGAACTTCATATTGACCATAAACTGGTCAATGCAGAAAGTCAAACGCAGTTTGACTTTCAGACTCGAAAAGCGATAAAAGAACGAAAGAATACTTACAGAAGGTCCCCGCAAGCTTTGATCCGATTTACCCTCAGGTATGAAGTGTTTACTCCAACTTAGAGGGCTGAAATCAGATCAAATGTGGCTTGGGAGTGAAGTGGGGTGGGCTATTTATAGATTTGGCACAACCGTTAAGATCGTTCATCGAATAACGTGCTTCTATCTAGGCCGTACACATGTGCCCATGGTTTTGTGAAGCCATGGGAGCCCCTAGAATGGCCCATAGTACAAAAAATACCATTAAATACCATCCCATGGTTTTGCAAAACCATGGGTTAAAACCATTAACACTTCAAAATTTGACTATTTTCATTGAATCTGGTCAGAAATTAAAAAAATGGTCCCTGCACTTGTAAAATTTGATTTTTTTTGCACTTTTAAGCCCCGTTAACCCAATTTCAGAGCTCTAAAATAAAGTTAAAGTATAGGGAACTTAAAATATGCTCAAAAACATCTCGGATGTCGGTTCGTTTGGTCGTACGGTTGCGTTGTTCGGTTAATTACGACGGAAATCGTAATGAACGCAAAAACGATCCAAATTACCCGACGAATGGAATTTTATTATGCCAAACACTAAAATAAAATATTTTAATGCTTACATAAATTTTTGGATGTCCGGATATATTCAGAACGTAAGATATACGCGAAAATGCAAACTTGTGCACTTTTTGACGCTTTTAGTCCCTATTGATCAATAAAGTTTATTTTAGCATACCGAACCGCTCAAAGCCTATTTCTAAGCTATTTAAAGGATATTTAGGGTATGTTTAACTTATGATCAAGTTCCGTAATGTTCTTTACTATACAAATCGTTATAGTTTCGCAGTTTGACACAATTAGGCCCTGCGATCGAACAAACTTGATTTCAACACACCAAACCATCCAAAACTTATTTCTAAGTTATGTGAAGGTTATTTAAGGTATGTTAAGCCTATTTCACTATTCCGGAGTGTTTGTTGCATTAAACTGGTTATATCTACGCATCAGTGCGCGTATAACCTTCCAGAAAACGATTTAAAGCTTGAAATCGAACAAGAATTGATATGTGCAGGAGATACACATATTTATACAAATCCCAAGTATGAAATACAATATTTCATTGGTTTGGCATTTATTTGATGGTTGAAGTGACACAGGTGTCACAGTCTCCCCTACTTTAGGAAATTTCGTCCCGAAATTTAATTTTAGAGGAAACTTGTAAAGACAGCTGTGACGGTTTCGCTTTCAAATAAATCCATTGAACCCTAAGTAAAACTCTGGGCCATGTTAGGATTTTTTTTTTTTTTAGCGAAATTGTCAACCCTCAAAGTGAAGTCCTTGTAGTAGCAAAACATGGAGTTTCGGACTATGGATAGGAGAACGTTTCTCATGAAGACTTATCATAGGAAACTTGTGTGTGCTTAAATTCAGAATTGGGGAGTGTAAGATAAAATGACATCGGTCAAGGTCCAGGACTTCTCCCATATCATTATTCTTGTCACTATAGGTCTTAACACATGACAAAACTTGTTGTGGTTTCTGTGCACTGAATTCCATAATTATGTATGCATCCATAATTACGTAATTCCTTGCACAGTCCGCACAGTTTATTTCATAATGCGTAGAGTAAAAATCAATTGAATAAACATGAAACGACTTGACTAGACCACCAAAGGATCTTTTTAACTAGATCAACGGACGATCTTTTTAACTAGATCAACGCATGATCTTCTTAATTAGACCGTTGTATAATCTTTTTAAATAGACCACTTAAAGAGATCTTTTCAATTATATCATCACATGATATTCCTAACCAGATTTTTAAATTAATCTAACTAGACCACTCAAGGGGTCCAATTATAGAATAGTACTTTATGATCCAAGGGACTTAACTACAACGTAGAAGTCCATTAAGGATTTAAGATAATACCTTTAGATATCCCACTATGAATCCCCCATATGAGATATGGAAGATTCTATGAGGATTTGGATAATGAAAATTCAGATTACACAAAAACACAAAACATAAGAGGAATCACATAAGCACATATAATCACATAATTAGTCAACTTGATCTTTAATTTGTTAACTTTGGGCACGGATATTTAAAGTACACCAGGAATCCAATCCGTGAATTTCATTTGGCACTTTAATCATTTTCAAGAATCTATCTATGGAGATAGAAAGATCTTCAATAGGAGTTTGGCTTTGTTTCTTAAAAGAAACGAGCGTTTAAGGTTCTTGGGGAGATCACAAGTGATCATAAAAATGACAGAACCACACGAGTAGTTTGTCTTTGTGTTGTTATCATAAGGTTGCATCAAACATTCACACAATCGCATCAGTTTTGCAAAAATAAAAACGACGAATTTTTTAATTTATATAACAACCGACTTGTCTTTAAATGTTAAAAGATAACAACCAGAGGAAATAACAAAACACTAATTGTTCACTGCAGCATCATTGTTAACGTTTGCCTCATTGATGTTAAACGCTCGTCCACGCGCTGGAGGTATGTTAACAAGTCTTGGGCAATTGTTTCTGTAGTGAGTAAGGTCACCACAGTTATAACATGACCCTGGTGGGAACCGTGCTTGAACAGCAGCAGGGTTTGCAGCAGCTTGATTTGCATAACGGCAAACATTGATCAAATGTCCCAACCGCCCACAGTGGGTACATTTGTGACATTGCTCTTGCTCCAGAGGATGACGGTTGCATTTATTGCACAAGGGTGCGGTACCAACATAATTTTGCCTTTTGCGAGGTTGTGCTGACTTGTTTGGTGCAACCTGTTTGTCTTGAGCAGTTATGGCGCAGTTTTGGGAGGCTTTATGCTTCTTCTTCTTGGATACCTCAGCCTGTTTTTCCTTCGGTTCAACTTGAGCAATTTTGTCGGATGGTCTTGGGTCGCCCTTCCGAAATAGCTTACCCTTCCTGATATGGGATTCAGTCAGGGTGGCAGACAATTCAATGGCTTGTCTGACAGTAGTAGGGTTGCTGCCAGTAACAATATCCTGAACTATGTCAGGAAGACCATCAATGTATTTCTCAATATCCTTATCCACAGGCGTCACCATAGCAGGACATAACAGGCTCAATTCCTCATAACGGTCAGTATAGGCTCGATGTTCACCACTGTCTTGCTTCAGGTCATCAAATTCCCTTTCTAAAGCTCTCAATTCATGACGAGGACAAAACTCCCTCATCATAAGAGCCCTAAGCTCAGCCCAAGTTTGTGCTAATGCAACCTCAGCACCACGGTCCCTCATAATTTCGTTCTACCATGTAAGAGCCCTCTTCTAAAACACACTGGAAGCAAACTCGACTTTCCAATTTTCAGGACACTGAACGTGACGAAACGTACTCTCAATGCTCTCGAACCACTGTAGGAGCCCAGTTGCTCCTTCAGAACCACTAAACTTGAGTGGGTTAGCTGAATTGAAGCTTTTGAAATTGCATGGAGCATTCTGGTTATTGTTGGCTTGGTTCACTTGAGCAATAATATCTGGGAGTACAGCAGCCATATGCTGCGCCATAATATTTGCTATTTCGGCATTTGATAGCAGATTTTCGCGTCGAGGAGGCATTCTAAAAGGGGAAACAAGAAGGAAAACAAGTGAGAGGATTAGACGAAAAGAATGAGATGAAACAAAATTGATGAAAGCAAAGATGGTGGTCATTTGTTTGTTACCACAAAGCAACAAACGACACACGGTGATAAATCAAAGTAAATAGGTCAAAAATAATGTATCGTGAAGACATGTTCGCCTATAAGTGGACACTCACTCCAAGAGTTCCCAGGTAAGAGTGACTGGTCTGATATTGCAGATTTGTACGAACACTCTAGCCTTAGACAGAAGACCCAGGGTACAGGCACCCACCCTTCCAGTTTGCACGTGTTCACATTATTTAGACCAAACTTTGATGAGATTTTGAAAACTTAAAGGGTTCAAAACCTTATAATACATCATCCTAGAACAGATGATTGGTTTTCAAGGCGGAAACGAAATTTGTGTTCTTATTGTGGTTGTCACCTAAGGATAAGTGACGGTATTGTTTTAAAATCCAAACACAAGATAACTTGTGTTAGGGTCCTAGGAAGGTTATAGTCTAGGTCAAAACATTACTAATAACCTAATTCCCTATAACCATTGGCTCTGATACCAACTTTTCTGTCACACCCCGACCACGTAGAACAACAAAACGTGGCGGAAACGTCGAGGAGTGTTGCAACAGAATCATTGTTTCACAACCATGGAATATATAATTTTGTTTTATTGAAAATGAACTCAGTGTTTTAGTACAATCAAATAAGTACAACTATTATCTTTCAAATTTTAAAGTCGCTAAGGCACGAGTTCATCCTATGTATAGTATTGCACCAACAATCATCACATAACAGCACCTGAAACATGTGTAAAAATAGGTACGTCAGCATAAAAATGCCTGTGAGATACATAGATTTTATAGTAATTAGGATTCATGACTTATGAGTTTAAAGAAAAGGTTTTAATAAAAGTAGTCATGATCCTTGTAAAATGTTTTTGTTTTGTAAATCATATAAAAATCAATAAGAAAACAGATGATAATAATGAAAGATGTATAAATAAATAATTAGGTAAAAATGAGTTTATATATATATATTGTTTGAAAAACAATATTTTGATAAAAAGATTTATAGTATATATAAAGATATACTTTAGTTTTAAGAAATTCGAATAAGTAATATATTAAAATATATTTCAGTTCCAAAATCGTTAACCCAAGTGTACTAAATAACGCCACGGTATGTAATGTGATGAAAACACTTATATATAAGAAGTACCAGCGGCGTATCTACCATGTTTTCATCATATTACACCCGTCCCGTTATCTAAACACTAACCAAAACCCAATTGTAAAACGAATAGTATATTAAATATACTTTAGTTGTTAAAAATAATAATTTTCAGTAGTATATCAAAAGTATACTTTGGATTTATAAATAACATATTAAACTATGTTTTGGTTTGAAAATAACATATTAACTATGCTTTGGTTTTGAAAATAACATATTAAACTATGTTTTAATGATTAACAAAATATATGTTGGTTTTGTACATTATCACATATGAGAGCATATCAAATTATACTTTTGGGAGTATAACTAAATATACAAAAATAATGTGATTTAAGAATTCATTCAGACCTAGTGCATCAAAATACACCTTTGAGACAATAGAAATACCACAAAGGCAATCCCTATTTGGATGGAGAAAAATAAATTGGTTTCAGACATTCCATGACAACAGGAATGGGGTGTCAAATCCTATAGCGCTATATCATACTACCAACCGGTCTGGTGAACATAAAATAAGTACTATCCAACAATTAATTTTACAATCTTTGAAAAATTTGAGTTTAAACCATAAATAATCATTCAGTTTATCAAAAGATAAGTACTAATATGTATAATCAATTATACTTTTGAAATCATGAACATAACAATTAGGTACACATGTTTCACCCCAAAACATTTGAAAACAGTAAAAGAGGGGACTATGTACTCACCTGAGAGTGCTTAGAAGTCTTGAACAACTACCAAGCAAGCTAGAGGGAGCACAGAATCAAACGGTGTCACACCACCAAAATCCACACTCGGAGTATCACCGCTTGGAGGTGTGACTGACCAGGATCAAGCCACCAATCATATTGAACATAACAAGTAATAAGTAAAATTAAACCACACAATATGAAAGGTGTTCAAAACCAACACATAGTTAAGTGTTTAGCGGAAGCATAATTGTAAAACCCAAATGCAAGTATTAGGTACGAAATAAAGTAATGTTATTAGCATGGCACACACTGCCATGTCCCACAACGACCGCGCCTCCCTGTGCAAGCTCCATGAGTACCTAACGACCTGCAAGGCATGTAGCAACGAATCAACAACAAAGTTGAGCGAATTCACAGTGGGTTATTTAGTAATAGTATTCGTTTCGTAAATCGTATGTTCGTTTGTAACCCATGAGAACAATAGCCGACCATCATGAAGGATCCTTATCCGATTGATTATATTTTCAAGACATCACACATGCATTATAATCATCTAATTTAATCATCGACACAATCTGAATCAACATTCAAATGTCACGTAGACAGAATCATTATTTAGTTCAACCCTTACACATATATTATACATTCATCGTCCAGTCGATTACCATGATATATCACACAATCGGATCCTGATCACATTACTGCCATACAGATCATTCAAGAATATACATTCGATCCTATAAAATCCTAGACCCTAAGTTGATATCATGTGTCGCATACAGTTACATAACCAATTAATCAAGTATACCGAAATCAGAAACAAAACGTGTAAATCACTAACCCAAGCAGAAATAACGATGAATCTGTCAATGCAAAAGAAGGTTTCCACGATCTCACGATTGCCGTCACACATGAGGGTAGAGGAAGAGAAAGTGAGAGGTGGTTAGGGTTTGCCAAAATAATTCACGTAAAGGTTGGGAGTCAAAATGCTAAAACGGATCGCTGCCGGGCCAAAAGATCATTTGATGTTTTCGTCAGCCCACTACTTGACGAAAACACTTGGGTGTTTTCGTCCAGTGGTGTTTTCGTGGGTGGGGATTGGGGTATTTCATCGTGTTATTATTAATTATACACACCTGCCACTAATACAAAATACATACATATCAATACCCACTTATAATGCACATCACTATACATAATATACACACCACGAATCCACAACCATCACATATATTGCACATCAAATGAATATAGAACACGCTTTGCAATTAAGTATAAATTTAAATCGAATAGAGACCTTGAAAACTCGGGTTGTCACATTATCCCCAACTTGAAAGAAATTTCGCCCCGAAATTTAGCACGTGGTTACTGAGGAAGCTAGTTGTGTTGTGTAGTTTACTGGTTTTCCTGGGGTGTCACATCATCCCCCTGTTGATTTGGAATTTCGTCCCGAAATTCTGTAGTAGCTTCAGCCTCAGTAGTAGTTGCACTGTTTCCGAATAACTGGGGATACTTGAGTTTCATTTGATCTTCTCGTTCCCAGGTAAACTCTGGGCCACGACGGGAGTTCCAACGAACTCGAACAAGAGGTATTCTAGTGTGCTTGAGGACCTTAACGTCTTGGTCCATGATTTCAACTGGTTCCTCAACGAATCGCAACTGATCGTCGATAGTGAGCTCCTTCAGAGGAACTATAAGGGTCTCATCTGACAGACACTTCTTCAGATTTGACACGTGAAAAACGTTGTGAACTGCACTGAGTTCCGCAGGCAGGTTCAGTTTGTAGGCCACTTTGCCTATTTTCTCTATGATTTCAAATGGTCCGACGTAACGCGGATTGAGTTTGCCCCTTTTGCCATAACGAACCACACCCTTCCAGGGTGAGACTTTGAGTAGAACCCGGTCCCCAACCTGGAATTCTAGAGGTTTTCTACGCTCATCAGCGTAGGCTTTCTGACGGTCGCGAGCTGCCGCCATGCATTGTCGTATCTGAGCAATCCGTTCTGTTGTGTCTACTACAAGTTCTGGACCCGTGATCTGACTATCACCCACCTCTGCCCAACAAAGAGGTGATCGGCATTTACGCCCGTACAATGCCTCGAATGGAGCGACTTGAATGCTGGTGTGGTAACTGTTGTTATACGAAAGCTCCACTAATGGAATCGATAACACATGCGCGAAGCATGTCTTCTAGGGTTTGGATGGTGCGTTCAGACTGCCCATCAGTTTGTGGATGGTAAGCGGTGCTCATGTTCAACCGAGAGCCAAAAGATTTGTGCATCGCTTGCCAAAGTTCTGAAGTAAAACGTGCATCACGATCGGAAATAATAGAGGTTGGCACCCCGTGCCTTGAGACAACTTCCCTAAGGTAGACGTCTGCTAGAGTGGAGAACTTATCCGTTTCCTTAATAGCCAAAAAGTGTGCAGACTTTGTGAGTCGATCCACGATCACCCAAATAGTATCGTTTCCACGTTGAGATTTAGGCAGGCCAGTAACAAAATCCATGGAAATTTGCTCCCATTTCCATTGTGGTATTTCTGGTTGTTGAAGTAGGCCCGATGGTTTCTGGTATTCGGTCTTGACTCTCGCACAAGTCAAACATTTGCTAACGTAAGTTGCTATGTGAGCTTTCATGCTGGGCCACCAATACGTAGTTCTGAGATCGTAGTACATCTTATCTGAACCAGGATGTACTGAGTAGCGAGACTTATGCGCTTCAACCATCACAAGCTCGCGTAAGTTTCCATAGAGTGGGACTCAGATGCGTCCTGTTACGTGATAGGTGCCGTCTGCCTTTTGTTCTAACCGTTGCCTTGAGCCGCGTAGGGCTTCAGCCCTGACGTTTTCTAGTTTCAATGCTTCTACCTGAGCATCTCGTATCTGTGCAGGAAGGCTAGACTGGATGGTAAGTTGTAGTGCTCGCACACGCCTAGGTGTGGTATCTTTTCGACTGAGGGCATCGGCCACCACATTGGCTTTGCCCGGATGGTACTTGATCGCACATTCTTAATCGTTCAGTAGCTCTACCCATCGACGTTGTCGCATGTTCAACTCTTTCTGCTTGAAGATATGCTCGAGACTCCTGTGATCGGTGTAGATGGTGCACTTGGTACCGTACAGGTAATGTCTCCATATCTTGAGTACGAAGACAACAGCTCCCAGCTCCAAATCGTGTGTAGTGTAATTCCTTTCGTGTATCTTAAGTTGGCGCGAGGCGTAAGCAATAACTTTATCCCGTTGCATCAATACACAACCAAGACCCTGAATAGATGCGTCGCAATAGACCACAAAATCGTCTGTGCCCTCTGGCAATGAGAGAATAGGTGCGCTACAGAGCCTATCCTTTAAGTGCTGAAATGCTGATTCCTGTGCATTTCCCCAACGAAAAATAACGCCTTTCTGAGTTAGTGAGGTGAGGGGTTGTGCAATCTTGGAGAAGTCTTTGATGAACCTTCTGTAGTAGCCCGCCAAACCCAAGAATTGGCGAATTTCTGTTGGTGTACGGGGTACAGGTCAGTTCTTAATCGAGTCTACCTTAGATGGATCAACATGAATCCCATCCTTGTTTACCACGTGGCCTAGAAAGTGGACTTCACGAAGCCAGAAGTCGCATTTTGAAAACTTGGCGTACAGCTGTTCAGTTCGAAGGAGTTCCAAAATGAGTCGTAAATGCTGCTCGTGTTCCTCCCGACTCTTTGAGTAGATCAGAATGTCGTCGATGAATACAATCACAAACTTATCCAAGTAAGGTTTGCACACTCTGTTCATAAGGTCCATGAAGACTGCAGGTGCGTTTGTTAGCCCGAATGGCATGACCAGAAACTCGTAATGGCTGTAGCGTGTTCTGAATGCTGTTTTGGAGACGTCCTCGTTCCGGACTCTCAGTTGATGGTAGCCTGACCTCAGATCAATCTTTGAATAGTAGCTCGACCCTTGCAGCTAGTCGAACAAGTCGTCAATGCGTGGAAGAGGATAGCGATTCTTTACGGTCACCTTGTTTAGTTCGCGGTAATCTATGCACATACGGAAGGTACCGTCTTTCTTCTTCACAAATAACACTGGAGCTCCCCAGGGCGAAGAGCTAGGACGAATGAAACCCTTTTCCAAAAGTTCTTGCAATTGCTTAGACAGTTCTTCCAGCTCGGTTGGGGCTAAGCGATAAGGTGCTCGGGCTATGGCACTGCTCCAGGAGCTAGCTTGATTTGGAATTCGACCTGGCGATGAGGCGGTAACCCAGGTAAATCTTCAGGAAACACCTGAGGAAAGTCGCGTACTACTGGAATATCCTCTATCTTCTTCTCTTTCATCGATGCATCAGTAACGAGTGCTAAAATAGCAGTGTGGCCCTTTCGCAAACACTTCTGGGCCTTAAGAAAGGAGATGATGCCCACTACAGCACCACTCTTATCGCCTTGAATTTCGAGAGGTTCTTTGCCCGAACGGGGAATACGAATAATCTTCTCTTTGCATAGGATCTCTGCTTGCTGTTGGGATAACCAATCCATCCCAATGACGATGTCGAAACTACCCAGAACTATGGGAATGAGATTGATGGAGAAGGTCTGACCAGCTAAGACGAGCTTACAACCCTTAACTATATGTGTGGCCTCTAGACTTTTACCATTTGCTAACTCTACAACATGTTTGGTGTTCAAAAGTGTTGGTGTGCGCTTTAACATTTTACTAACTTTTAGAGACACGTAACTGGTATCGGCACCCGAATAAAATAAGACAGTAACATAAAAGTCGTCGAGAAGAAACTTACCCATCACCACGTTAGGATCATTCCTTGCGTCACCCTGACCAATCACGAACGCTTGACCTCGGGCGCCATTGTTTCCATTGTTTCCTCCGTTGTTGTTCCCATAGCCCTAATTATTGTTGTTGTTGTTGTTCGGATTTTGATTTAACTGGGGGCAGTCCCGCTTGAAGTGGCCTTCAGCACCACACTGAAAGCATCCCCTGTTACCTCGCTGTCGCTGCTAGTTCTGTGGAGCTGTTGGTTGTTGTTGTTGGTTCTGATTCGCTGGTCGTGAGCTCCTGCAATCCTTAGCTTCATAACCCATCTTGAGACACCTCTGGCAACGACCCCTGTTGCACTGACCATTGTGGTGCCTGTTGCATCTGTTGCACTTTTGGTGGTTTCCCCGATATCCACCCTGCCCTTGACTACCAGAAGACTGCTGACCAGGACTCTGGTAGTCATCGATCTTTCGCTGTTGTGCCTGGGACTGAACCGAAGTCGAACCCTTGCTGGAGGTTCCATCCCATTTTCACTTGTTATCACTGGGAATAGCTGAAGTAATAGTAGTAATAGCACCAATACGTTTAGGCAGCTTGTTCTGTTCCACTGCTTGGTCTGTGAGACGGTGAGCAAGACGAGTAACATCCTGGATAGTAGCAAGGTTAGCAGCAGTCACATGGCTTTGAATCTCTGGTACCAAGCCTTTGAGGTACAGCTCAATGCGCTTGATGGGAGGATCCACCATAGTTGGACACAAAATTGACAGTTCGTTAGATCGCTTCGTATACGCCTCTATCTCTGACCCCATCATCTTCAAGTTAAAGAACTCCACTTCCAGTTTGTGGATGTCATCACGGTTACAGTATTCTCGCTTGATCAGTTCCTTAAAATCATTCCATGGGGTAGCATTAGCAGCCGCCAGCCCCAGCATCTGAACTTGCGCGTTCCACCAAGTTAGCGCAGTGCCTTCGAGAGTACCAGTGGCATATTTCACCCTACGTGTCTCGGGGCATTCACACATTTCGAAGACTGACTCGAGCTTCTCGAACTAGTGGAGGAGTCCAACAGCCCCTTCAGTGCCACTGAAAGTAGTAGGACGACAGTCCATAAAAGTCTTGAAGGTGCACACAGGTGGCTGAGCGTGTTGACCTGTCGTGTGCGTAAGAGTAAACAAAATTAAGCACAAGTTTTGGGTTACGAGAGTAGGATCTAAAGATCCTAGAGTAAGTTGCCATGGCAGGCTATACCTCCTGCCTGGGCAGCTGCAAGTGCTGCAGTAACTTGTTCAGTGATCAAAGCCGCCAACTGGGCTTGAGTTAGGTTAACGCGTCCACTCATGATCTTCATACCAAAGGAAACATGAGTGAGAAAGGTTCGCGAAAGTGCGATGACAGAAGAGAGTAAGCACACATGGGTTTCAAGCAATAGTTGTTACGTTTATCTAAGCATACCATGAGCAAAGTTCTATGTAATCTAGCAAGTAGGCAATGTAAACATAAATCATATCACCTAGAATGTCGAGTCTTACACGTGGAGCGAAGCGTCGTTGTGGATCGTTGAGCACTGTGCAGGTTATAGTCTGGTTTTAACAAAAACTTTTTCCCTTATTAAAACCAAGTTCACTATAACCAATGGCTCTGATACCAATCTGTCACACCCCCAAAATCCACACGCGGAGTATCACCGCTTGGAGGCGTGACTGACCAGGATCAAGCCACCAATCATATTGAACATAACAAGTAATAAGTAAAATTAAACCACACAATATGAAAGGTGTTCAAAACCAACACATAGTTAAGTGTTTAGCGGAAGCATAATTGTAAAACCCAAATGCAAGTATTAAGTACGAAATAAAGTAATGTTATTAGCATGGCACACACTACCATGTCCCACAACGACCGCGCCTCCCTGTGCAAGCTCCATGAGTACCTAACGACCTGCAAGGCATGTAGCAACGAATCAACAACAAAGTTGAGCGAGTTCACAGTGGGTTATTTAGTAATAGTATTCGTTTCGTAAATCGTATGTTCGTTTGTAACCCATGTATCGTTTTAGTTAGTATCGCGGTCTCCCAGACATGTTTGCGAAGATTAGTGGGGGCTTCCCATGTGTTACCAGACCACGCGTATCGACTGCTACGAAAATGTAAGAGGTGCCCTAAGTCAATGTCTATCAGCATTGACCCTTTGCCCATAGTCCATTAGTACACGCCCGTCCGACTGGCACGGTGTGAGGTTTGTTAAACCTAATAGCGCTATTAACTAATGACCCACTCGCCATAGGCCTCGGCGATTAAGTCGATAAATGAGGGACTTAAAGTGATAGAGTTGATGGTCTTATAATCGTGTACGTAGGTTTTACGTACGTGCCCTTCAATCCAAGGACAGTAGTAAGTATGAGTGTACGTAGGTTTTACGTACGTGCCCTTCAATCCGAGGACAGTAAAAAGTAGTTTAATAGTAATGATAGTACGAGTAGTTATTCAATCTCATTCCCAACCCCTGGGAATCCCATGCCTTGGAAAGAGTGTGAACTCACCTTGGTTTGCTCGGTATGCTAAACTATGTGCTCACAAGTAATCAGTCAAGTCCTATAGTTATGCACGTACACAATCAGTACATGTTGGTAAAGTTTCACATGCAATCTAAGTCACAACGTGTGTTTGACAGTTAACGTTATGTAACACATATGCAGTTAAAACAAGTTCATGCAAATCAAGCTTCACAGAATTAACAGGCAGTTAATATACTTTACATATTTGACATGTTTAATAGCGTTAGCAACTTAACAGAGTGATAATCTAACTGAGTTAATAAAGTAACAGACCATTAGACGAAATCCCTTTTGTGGCAAAAACCCTTTTGGGTTTTCGTCGTGATTGTGTTTTCGTCGGCCAAGGGGTTTTCGTGGCATAATCATCAACATCATCAGTTACACAACAACAGGAAACCCTAAACATGCTAACAGCCGTTTTACATGCTATCATCGAACCAACAATTAACATATAACACCATGATCACTAATCATATCACTTCTGTAATCGATACCCTATGCATAACATATTCTCACTATACAAATCTAATATACATGCAACCCTAATTTAACCACTACATAATCTGATCAAATAGGAAACACGTGATCCTTGTTCACAGCAAACCGTCCAACAAGAGTATTCTATCAGCTAATCATTATCATCATCATAAGTTCAGCACATGTTACTAATAAATATCACTGACAACATTGATTAGCTCCACATGGACCGCCATTTTGATATTCAAAGTTATAAAACTCTTTCAGCCATTAAACTTCCATTCCATTGGACCGATAGCTGCTGTTACATCACAACCCATTATGAATCACAACCTAAGTATCATATATTAAAGTTGTAAACACATATGGCACATCACATGTTACTGACAAACTCACATGCAATATGAGAACAATAGCCGACCATCATGAAGGATCCTTATCCGATTGATTATATTTTCAAGACATCACACATGCATTATAATCATCTAATTTAATCATCGACACAATCTGAATCAACATTCAAATGTCACGTAGACAGAATCATTATTTAGTTCAACCCTTACACATATATTATACATTCATCATCCAGTCGATTACCATGATATATCACACAATCGGATCCTGATCACATTACTGCCATACAGATCATTCAAGAATATACATTTGATCCTATAAAATCCTAGACCCTAAGTTGATATCATGTGTCGCATACAGTTACATAACCAATAAGTCAAGTTTACCGAAATCAGAAACAAAACGTGTAAATCACTAACCCAAGCAGAAATAACGATGAATCTGTCAATGCAAAAGAAGGTTTCCACGATCTCACGGTTGCCGTCACACACGAGGGTAGAGGAAGAGAAAGTGAGAGGTGGTTAGGGTTTGCCAAAATAATTCACATAAAGGTTGGGAGTCAAAATGCTAAAACGGATCGCTGCCGGGCCAAAAGCCCATTTGATGTTTTCGTCAGCCCACTACTTGACGAAAACACTTGGGTGTTTTCGTCCAGTGGTGTTTTCGTGGGTGGGGATTGGGGTATTTCATCGTGTTATTATTAATTATTCACACCTGCCACTAATACAAAATACATACATATCAATACCCACTTATAATGCACATCACTATACATAATATACACACCACGAATCCACAACCATCACATATATTGCACATCAAATGAATATAGAACACGCTTTGCAATTAAGTATAAATTTAAATCGAATAGAGACCTTGAAAACTCGGGTTGTCACATTATCCCCAACTTGAAAGAAATTTCGCCCTGAAATTTAGCACGTGGTTACTGAGGAAGCTAGTTGTGTTGTGTAGTTTACTGGTTTTCCTGGGGTATCACATCATCCCCCCGTTGATTTGGAATTTCGTCCCAAAATTCTGTAGTAGCTTCAGCCTCAGTAGTAGTTGCACTGTTTCCGAATAACTGGGGATACTTGAGTTTCATTTGATCAAGTTCTGGAATGTTCTTTACTATACAAATCGGTATAGTTTCGCAGTTTGACACAATTAGGCCCTGCGATCGAACAAACTTGATTTCAACACCCCAAACCATCCAAAACTTATTTCTAAGTTATGTGAAGGTTATTTAAGGTATGTTAAGCCTATTTCACTATTCCGGAGTGTTTGTTGTATTAAACTGGTTATATCTACGGATCAGTGCGCGTATAACCTTCCAGAAAACGATTTAAAGCTTGAAATCGAACAAGAATTGATATGTGCAGGCGATACACATATTTATACAAATCCCAAGTATAAAATACAATATTTCATTGGTTTGGCATTTGTTTGATGGTTGAAGTGACACAGGTGTCACAGATAGGGTTCTCCGAAACCCCATCATAACCGATCTGTCGTTGGGACGCGGGATGAACTAACCACCATGGATCAGCAATTTGGGGTTCTCCTCAAGTGTGTTTGTTTCTCTTTCTTAACTTTCCAATGTGTGGACTGAAATAATAGTAAGATAACATTATCAAATTTTGTCACGGCCCCCGTCCCGGTGTTACCCAGTCCAGGAGCCGCGGGACAAAAACCCGTGGTATTTATTAATTGAGTTGACAGCGGAAGTTTAACAGGATCTTTTAAAACTTGAAACTGCCCAATTATTTTATTTCATAATTTTGGATAAACCTCGTAATTTACAATAGAGGAATTTCACAAGGAAATTCCCTGTTTTACAATACATGTTTATTCGTTTTATTGAGCCACCTCTTCAAGCTTGTTAGTGCTCCGTAGCACTTTTCCTTGATTCACAGTAGGTCACCTGAAACATGTTTTAAAAATATTTTATCAGCGGGGAAATACTGGCGAGTCACTCAAATTTGATAAAACGACTCATAGTTATGAATTACAGCATAAGAGCAATTACAATGGCTACTATCTTATTTTTATCTGGCGTCGTGTCACACCCTGGTGACGATGGTCATACCACTATTGGGTCCTTTCACCCAAGTAGTGATGATTATCACTGTTAGATTGATGAACCTAACAGTGAGAAATTAATAATGTGCACAATACCCCACTTGCCAGTGATTCAAGATAACCAAGACTTAATCCCTGTAATTATAACTTTTTGAAAATAAATGGAGTATTGTAAAACATTGTTAATAAAAAGAGAATGACTCACTTTGCAAGTTTAGACGGGCAGAGTTTAGCCTACTGATTTAGCCGTGTAACCTAAATTAAACAGCAATGCATACGAAACTATGTCAGTAACTTAATACAACATTTACGATAACTCACGAAATCAAAACCCTCAAGACGAATGACAAAGTATAGCCCAAATACGGGCAGCACTTAAACATCCATCGGATCGGTTTCAATCGATAGGACATTATATCGTAGCAGTGATCGAGTTAATACCCTGTATTCGTAGCAGCGTTTCACTACTTTAAAATTCGAATTTAGGCAGTATACTTCGTTTTTTATCAAAGTTTTCGAACACAGATGAAAGCCCCATGCACAGGCTACTTATAGCCACATTTTGAGTTTTACGCGGCCCGCGAGAACCCCTAGTCTACATGTAGGCTTTGTGTGTCACGAGTAGGGTTTCCATGTGTGCGACACGTGGCTTGAACACTTATCCGGAACATTTTTAAGTTGACGCGGCCCGCGTAGACTTACCTTATGGTTTACGCGGCCCGCGTGAAAACCAGATTTCATGTTTTCTTGTTTTTCATGCGTATTAGGGTTTTAGGGGTCCGGGTTTTTACTTACGGGTCGTTTTGGGGCATTTTTGCAAGTCCTTACATCCTCCCCACCTTATTTAAAATCTCGTCCTTGAGATTTACTGAAATAAGTGAGGATACTTTCGCTTTATCTCTGATTCCAGCTCCCAAGTGTATTCCGGTCCTCTTTTTGAATCCCACTTGACTTTGACCAGTACCAATCTTTTGTGTTTGAGAAACTTAATCTTTCTATCTTCTATTTGAAGCGGTTTCTCCACAAACTTCAATTTTTCATCCACCTGTATGTCTTGAAGAGGGACTACCAGGGATTCGTCAGATAAGCACTTCTTGAGGTTAGATACATGAAATACATCATGTACTCCAGCTAGCTCTTCTGGTAGTTGTAAGCGATAAGCAACTGGTCCTATGCGTTGAATTACTGGGAATGGTCCTATGTATCTTGGACTTAGCTTTCCTTTCTTTCCGAATCGAACTACTCCTTTCCAAGGAGAAACTTTTAAGAGTACCCTGTCTCTAACTTGAAATTCTAGTGGCTTGCGTCGATTGTCTGCATAACTCTTCTGGCGATCTCGAGCCGTCTTCAATCTTTACTTGATTTCTTGATTTGAGTGATTTTGTCGGTGGTTTCTTGCACGATCTCGGGACCTGATAATTGACATTCTCCTATTTCTGCCCAGCAAACTGGAGTTCTACACGTTCGTCCATACAGTGCTTCGAACGGGTCAGCTTCGATGCTTGAATGATAACTATTGTTATAGGAGAATTCAATTAAAGGTAGGTGGTCATCCCAGTTTCCACCAAAATCTATGACACACGCTCTAAGCATGTCTTCTAGGGTTTGGATCGTCCTTTCACTTTGTCCATCTGTTTAGGGATGGTAGGCTGTACTTAAATTTAATCGTGTCCCCATGGCTTCTTGGAAACTTGTCCAGAAATGTGAAGTGAAGCGACTATCCCTATCTGATACAATGGAGAGTGGAACTCCATGTAAGGATACTACCTCGTCTACGTACAACTTTGCTAACCTTTCCATACTAAAGGTTTCTTTCATAGGTAGGAAATGAGCTGATTTGGTTAATCGATCCACAATTACCCAAATCGCATCGTTACCTTTTCTGGTTTTAGGTAACTTAGTAACAAAGTCCATTGTTATTAGTTCTCATTTCCAAACAGGCATTTCTAATTGTTGGAGTAACCCTGAAGGTTTCTGGTGTTCTGCCTTAACTTGTGAACAAGTAAGACACTTAGAAACATATCTAGCTATGTCCTTTTTCATACCGATCCACCAGAAATTATTTCTTAGATCTTGGTACATCTTATTATTACCAGGATGCATGGTATACCTAGATTTATAGGCTTCTTCTAAAATTTTGTCTCTTAAGTTTCCTTGCATAGGTACCCAAATCCTTTTCTTGTGGAATCTCCAAATTCCATCACTCCCTTGCTCTAATTCCTTTATTCGTCCTTTCATTCCTTCAGCATCATCCTTGATTGCTGTTTCTTGAACATTCTTCAGTTATTCCATTAAGTCTAATTGTAAACTTAATCTAAGAGCACGAACTCGTCGTTGTTTCTCATGATACTTACGACTTAGGGCATCTGCTACTACATTTGCCTTTCCTTCGTGATATTGAATATCACAGTCGTAGTCACTTAGAATTTCCATCCATCTTCTTTGCCTCATGTTTAATTCCTTTTTCCCAAATATGTATTTTAAACTCTTATGTGTATAGACAGTAAACTTACTTCCGTACAGATAATGTCTCCAAATCTTAAGGGCAAAAATTATGGATCCTAATTCCAAGTCATGAGTCGTATAATTTGCCTCATGCTTTTTCAATTGCCTTGAGGCATACGCAATTACCTTCTTGCGTTGCATTAGCACACATCTTAATCCTAGTTTAGAAGCATCACAGTAAACTTCAAAATCTTTTGTCCCTTCTGGTAAGGCAAGAATTGGGGCGTTTGTTAATCTTTGCTTTAAAATCTTAAAATCCTCTTCCTGCCTAGATCCCCATTCAAACTTTACTGCTTTACAGGTTAGCTTAGTTAATGGTACAGCTATTTTGGAAAAAATCCTTAATAAACCGTCTATAGTATCCGGCTAACCCTGCGAAACTTCAAACTTCCATAGCTGATTGCGGGACCTTCCATTTGGTGATCGCTTCTATTTTGGAGGGATCTACGTGAATACCTTCGTGGTTCACCATGTGTCCTAGAAATTTTACCTCTTGTAACCAAAATTCACACTTCGAGAATTTGGCATAGAGTTTCTCTTTTCTTAACAAAGTTAAGAGTGCTCGTAGGTGCTCACAATGCTCGTCCTGACTTTTGGAATAAATAAGTATATCGTCGATAAAGACAATTACAAATTTATCCAAATACGGTTTACAGATCCTATTCATCATGTCCATAAATGCTGCAGGAGCATTTGTTAATCCAAAGGGCATGACTGTAAACTCGTAATGACCATACCTAGTTCTGAAAGCAGTTTTAGGTATGTCTTCTTCTTGTACTTTCAACTGATGATATCCGGAGCGTAAATATATCTTAGAAAACTATCTAGCTCCTTGAAGTTGATCGAAGAGATCATCAATCCCAGGTAATGGGTATCGATTCTTAATTGTAATCTTATTCAATTCCCTATAATCGATACACATTCGCATCGACCCATCTTTCTTTTTCACAAACAACACGGGCGCTCCCGAAGGGGATGAACTAGGTTGTATAAATCCTTTGCTTAACAATTCATCTAACTGCTTTTTCAATTCTAACATTTCGGTGGGTGCTAACCGATAAGGTGCCTTAGGTATCGGTGTAGTTCCAGGAATTAGATGAATTCTAAATTCTACTTCCCTATCGGGTGGTAATCCAGGTAGTTCTTCTGGGAATACCTCCGGGTATTCTGATACTATTGGAATTTCCTTAAGTTCCTTACCCTTAGTGCTAATGATTACCGAAATCATATACACTAGTCCTTGTTTTCTTGAATAACTGGCCACTTTCATTACTGAAATGAATTTCATTGGGTTACGTGGCTTGTCTCCTGTAATCATTACTATTTCTCCTGTGGGTGTATGAATTTCTATGGAATTCTTATCACAGAGGATTCGAGCATGGTTGGCTACTAACCGATCCATTATTAATACAACATCGAATCCAGCTAAATTCATAGGTAACAGGTTTGCAGAAAATTTATGGCCTAACAGTTCTATCTTTCCTTCTTGCAAAACCTTATCTATGTTGACAGAATTCCCATCTGTCATTTCTACCGTAAAAATTTGTCTAAGATTGGTTAAGGGTAAGTTAAGAGCTTGGCAGAATGAAGTATTAATAAAACTTTGGTTTGCACCAGAGTCAAATAATACTTTTGCATAAACGTCGTGAACTAGGAACGTACCAGCTATTACATCTGGGATAAGCTCTGCTTCCTGGGTAGTCAACTGGAAGGCTCTTGCGTTTTTCTTGGTAGTTCCTTCTGCAGGTTTGGCTTTGTTGTCAGCTGGTTTGATCAGTTTAGGGCAGTCTGGTCTAAAATGTCCAGCTTCTCCACAGTTGAAGCAAATTGTGGATTTCTTCCTTCTGCAGTCTTCTTCTTGATGCCCTGGAATTTTGCAGAAATTGCAATACCCTTTGCATCTTCCAAAATGCTTCCTTTTACAAGTACTGCAAAATGGAGTAGTGGAGGATTGCCCGGTTCCCTTTTTCTTGAAATTACTACTATTACCCACACGGAATCCTTGGGTAATCTTTTGGGCCACTTCCTTCTTTCTATTTTCTTCTCGCGTACGCACCAGTCCGTCTGTCAAAGTGTTGGCTAATTCCACTGCATCGTCAATTGTGCGAGGTCTCACAGCTTTAACGATATCACGAATTTCGCCAATCAAACCCCAAATATAGTGAGAAATAAGTACCGGTTCTGGCGAAGCCAGGGTTGGTACAACTCTAGCATACTCGAAGAATGTCGAAGTATATCCTCTACAGTCTACATCCACCATCCGGTGGTTCAGGAACTTATTTGTCATTTGTTCCTTTTCATATTCGGGACAGAATTTTCTTTCTACTAGACTCTTAAATTCTGCCCAATTCATGGCATACGCCACATCACTTCCCTTGGCTTGTAGTACCGTATTCCACCATTCGAGTGCCCCTTCTTTAAAAAGATGCGATGCGTACATGACCTTGTCTTCCTCGGCACATTTACTTATTTTAATCACCGCCTCGGTTTTCTCCAACCAACGCAGTGCAGCAGTTGCCCCTTCATTTCCTGCAAATTCAACAGGTTTACAGGCAAGAAATTCCTTGTAAGTGCAACCAGGCGTTGCAACTTTCATTCTCTTAAGGAATGGGGCTTGCATCCCATCATTATCATTATTATTATTGTTGCCGCCTCCATTTACACTATTACTGAAATTGTCGTCGCGAGTACGTTTGCTGGGAATAATTGGTTGAGGTTCAACTGGATTTCGGGCAGCAGCAAGGATTGCTGGAATAGTATTTGCTATTCCCTGGGCAACGATGTTTTCTATATCTTGCCTATTAAGAAATTGATCTACGTTGTTTTGTTCAGATTGGTTAACTTCATTAACTGGTTCATTGTCAGCGTGTTCCATCTGGTAATTATCAATATATAAATATATAAATTATTGGCAAAAAATTAATAACCAGTCACCATAAAATAATCACACATAAGCATGTCAACACGTATAGCCAAAATTGTCGACCTTGCGACGTTGATATTTTTATATATTAGTATGCATCATTACACACCCGTTATATTACAAAAGTTTTATTTTGAGTTATTTTACATGATTATATTTTGATTAATATTTATTATTATTTTATTATTATTAAACACATAAGCACACAACCACATACGATCCCCGTCAACTGGCACTTCAGAAGCGACGTTCCCTCTCGTCGTATTTCCATGATATCCTCTCCCCCACTTCCCGGATTCTGTTTCCTGCGTCCACCAGCTCCTCGCCATAATGGCGGAGTTCAACCAGGTTTTCAGTGCTCATAGGTGGGTTTGGTGCAGGCTCTGGGTCAAACTCGGGGAAAAAGGTATTAGGGTTATTCAAGAGGTTCTGAAATTGCCAATCACTTGTCCACCATTCCTCCAGCTCTCCGGGTAGAAGTTGGTGATTGACTATGGAATCTAGGATAGCAGGTTCCAGATTAACTGAAAGTTGTGATTCAATTGGGTAATTGAAAAGGTCTTCATTGGCAGGTCCAATGAGGTCACAATTTTCCAGTTTGCGATCAAGCTCCTCCCAGGGTGGCATTTCCTGGGCTTGCCCTGAACTTTCCCGGATCTCCTTTCCTTTGCCTTTATCCCTGGGATCCTCAGTCCTTTTAATCCTTTGTGCAGCTGGCTTCTTCCTCCGTACACGTCTCCAGCCTACGATTCTCCTTATTTTCTTCGTCTTGGGTTTCTCCTGGGCTTGAGCCTGGAATTCCATAGGTTCTTCAGTGTCGGCCAGATAATCAGAAAAGTCTTTGGAAACTTCTACGTCAGCAGGATAGATAGTAAGATTCTGAAGAGCTTCAGACAACTCATTCATGTTGTTTAGCAGATATAGAGAGGAAACACAAAATCCTAATTAGAAAGTTATATATTGCAAATTAAATTTCACAGAATCACAGAGTGGAAAATTGAGAAATTAAGTATTTCTAAAAACTTAATTGGCTTAAATCGGTGGCTCTGATACCACCTTTTTCTGTCACGGCCCCCGTCCCGGTGTTACCCGGTCCAGGAGCCGCGGGACAGAAACCCGTGGTATTTATTAATTAAGTTGACAGCGGAAGTTTAACAGGATCTTTTAAAACTTGAAACTGCCCAATTATTTTATTTCATAATTTGGGATAAACCCCGTAATTTACACTATAGGAATTTCACAAGGAAATTCCCTGTTTTACAAAACATGTTTATTCATTTTATTGAGCCACCTCTTCAAGCTTGTTAGTGCTCCGTAGCACTTTTCCTTGATTCACAGTAGGTCACCTGAAACATGTTTAAAAATATTTTATCAGCGGGGAAATACTTGCGAGTCACTCAAATTTGATAAAACGACTCATAGTTATGAATTACAGCATAAGAGCGATTACAATGGCTAATATCTTATTTTTATCTGGCGCCGTGTCACACCCTGGTGACAATGGTCATACCACTATTGGGTCCTTTCACCCAAGTAGTGATGATTATCACTGTTAGATTGATGAACCTAACCGTGAGAAATTAGTAATGTGCACAATACCCCACTTGCCAGTGATTCAAGATAACCAAGACTTAATCCCTGTAATTATAACTTTTTGAAAATAAATGGAGTATTGTAAAACATTGTTGATAAAAAGAGAATGACTCACTTTGCAAGTTTAGACGGGCAGAGTTTAGCCTACTGATTTAGCCGTGTAACCTAAATTAAACAGCAATGCATACGAAACTAGGTCAGTAACTTAATACAACATTTACGACAACTCATGAAATCAAAACCCTCATGACGAATGATAAAGTATAGCCCAAATACGGGCAACACTTAAACATCCATCGGATCGGTTTCAATCGATCGGACATTATATCGTAGCAGTGATCGAGTTAATACCCTGTAGTCGTAGCAGCGTTTCACTACTTTGAAATTCGAATTTAGGCAGTATACTTAGTTTTTTATCAAAGTTTTCGAACACAGATGAAAGCCCCATGCACAGGCTACTTATAGCCACATTTTGAGTTTTACGCGGCACGCGAGAACCCCTAGTCTACGTGTAGGCTTTGTGTGTCACGAGTAGAGTTTCCAGGTGTGCGACACGTGGCTTGAACACTTATCCGGAACATTTTTAAGTTGACGCGGCCCGCGTAGACTTACCTTATGGTTTACGCGGCCCGCGTGAAAACCAGATTTCATGTTTTCTTAGTTTTTCATGCGTATTAGGGTTTCAGGGGTCCGGGTTTTTACTTACGGGTCGTTTTGGGGCATTTTTGCATGTCCTTACAGATTTTTCTTTACGGTTGAGGACGGCGGCAGACTGTGAATGGAGATGACCCTGTTAGGTGGTGCTATGGTGGTGGCGGCTAGGTTTTGTGGTAATGGTAGGGATTTCCTGCAATGAAGAGGGAGTGTGAGACTAGAGTTTTAGGAAGTAAACATAATGGGTTTTTACTTAGTTTCCTCACTTTTATCTTTACTAAAGTTAGAAAGAGAGAAAGAGAGAGAGGAAGAGGTAGATAGATGTGGATGAAGATGTCTAATAATGAAAGATGTAAAGTTTTATTATATAAAGATTTTCAATTAAATTGTTTGATGTCTAATTTCATATTTCACAAATACCTTCTTACGAGTGAAAAATAACACAAATATTTTGAAAGCCAGTCGAATGCCGTAACATATATCATTTTTTACTATATATGTTCTTTATGTATTTATACTTTTTCAAATCTATAACAAAATGTTAGGTATTTTTCTTTTGAATTTCTCATAATTAACAAAATAACTATTTGGTACGTGCAAAACTAAATTGAGATTTAAATGTTCGACACTTCATGATATGTTTATCTGCCTAACCACATTAATGTCGCTATCGTAACGTGCGTAACAAAGTCAAAATGCGTCACGTCACGCATAGGCACCACATGTTAATGTCATTATTGCACGTGTAACGAGGTCACAAACGTGACGTTGCCGCCGCAACGCGCTGCATAGAGAAAAATCTAGTTATAACTTATAACTTTTTTTATATTACAATATGTTATAATGTAGATGATATACCATAGTGTCTTATATTGTATAATTTGTCTTTACGATATACATTTTTTTGAGATGATATATTTCATTGAATAGAGAAACAACACGGCTAAAGTTGTGGTTTGTTATCACTCTAATGAAAGAGTATAGTATGCTTATATATGACACTCAAAGTGTGATACTCCCTAAATCTAATTATTAGTTTGTAAAAGGTTATAAGATTTTAGACCAATATATCTTACGTGGCTAGATCATGTTAATATATATATATATATATATATATATTAATTTAGATTATATGAAAAGAAGATTGTTTATAATGAGCAACTAGATAAAAGATTTCCATTTGTCACACATGATATATGCTCCTAAAGTAGCAATATCATTAGGAGAGTATGAACAGATTGAAGTGATTTTATATCAAGGTGAGCGAGTAAATAATGGAAATCTATGAAGCTTGTTCGGTTATTTCATTCCCTGAAGTGAATGTCATTAAATAACAATCATTGAAAATGTCGTGATCATGGACATAATTGAGAAAATTATAATGATGAGATCGACCATAAGAATTGTAATGATGATCATGTAAATAATAAGATTGACAAAAGGACAATAGAATGGAGTAATTATATGAAAATAATGTATGGTAAAGATGGAAGTGAAATATAATGATAGCTTCAAAGACGGTACATTGCTCTCTCATATTTCAAATAAGCATACTGTAACAGTTTCATTTTTATCATATAAGAGTTATAGATTGTTTAAATTTATTAACCACTAGTAACTAGTTTTATTTTTAGTATAATTATTCGACCCATATAGTTTTAAAAACTATTTTATATATAATTGGTTGGAATGTTATACTAATTAATTGGCTTGTATATGTGTGATTTCTATTTTCTATATTAAAATAAAGTATATAAAACTTATATCATTAGACGGTTAGATTACGAGTAAGTTGATTGTTAGAAATATGAAGTACTTAATAATTAAATTATAAAAATACATCATATTTGGACTTACTCCGTTTTTAACGAAACTTGGTTCAAAATGAAGATAAGATTATTTTCGTTCTAACAACATATTTATTGTTTTGTAAAACGTCATATTTTAGAAGTTATGAGCGTCAAATGAGTGAAGCAGCTGAATTAATTATAATATATATAATAATAAAATAATAATTAAAATTCAAAAAAAAAACTTGTACGTGGCTTTTAAGAAAAAGAAAAAAAATAATCTATATATATTCTAAAGTTTAGTTATATGTTCTATTTTAAAACCAAAATTTATGGTTGTTTTAAATGCACCAGCCTATAAAAATCCTATTAATTGCATTTAATCTATACTACCTTATTAAGTAAACTGGGTTTTTTGCCCTTTTGGTAATTTGCCGCATATACAAATTTTAAAGCATTGTGTACAAGAGAAAGAAGCTCTCTTAGAGGGGTGAAATAGGACCTTCTTCGAAGTTTTAAGACAATTAATGGGCAATATAGAGATTTCATCAATGGAAACCACGACCTTTTATCTCTTCCATCAGTTAAACCTGAATTCAATCTGCAATCAATTTCACGGGTTCCATTTCCCATCAACAGCGATCTGTCTTCAATAAAAAAAACTTGAATCGTTTGCCTCTTCCCTTCCCATTCTTCGCTCCTCAAAACCCACCCACTCATCTTCAGATTCTTCAGATACTATCGCGATATATTTCGTCTTCACTGAATCGATAAAGATCGAGAAACCGGTGTCTGTGGCGTTGGTAGTGATTGTGTTGGCCGTTCAGTGATTCAAGGTAAGTTACAATCAATTATCACCATAGATTTGATGTTTAGAAATGATTTGATGTATCTACTGCCTCCGTCCAGACGAAATTGAAGGGTCCTTCCACATCCCCTCATTGCCCTGGGTTTTAATTCCTATTTGAATGCCAAAATTGAAGCATCGTGTGATTAGGGATTAGGGGGCATTGGTGGTTCACATGAAAACTCAATCAATCGCCACAGTCAAAAGCAAGAACACTTCCTATTAGCAACGACACCTTATTTTGGGTAGGCAACTCTCTTTCGAGACTTCATCAGATTCAGGTAACCTTCCTCACATCTAATCTGTTTTTTTTAAATGTTCTACGACTGATCGAGACAATTAGTGATCGAGCTCATGGGTTCGGGTTGCACGAATGGATGCCCGGCGACATGGGTGGATGCTAATAACCCGATGAGGGTTCTGTGGTGGGGGAGATGATCATGGGTTGTATGGTTAGGGGTGGTGGATCTCATAAGCTTAAAATTGAGAATTTTTTATATGGGTTTTTGAATTTACAGTGCAAGCTTGAATTGGTAATAAAGTTTAATTGGTGGACCCTCATGGTGTTCTTGAGAATTGGATGTTGATGTTGTTGAACCTTGTAGCTGAGCCATGCTTACTTGCTCTTCAGAATCTCTTGTCATTGGGTTGTAAGTTTATCTTCATGAACCTTAACACACTTGGTTGTTTTAATGAACCCTCATGTGTTTCTTGGCCCATTTTTGTGAATTTATCAAGTGCAGTTAGTGTTTTACTAAAATAGGTTAACCACGATTGTGCACAAGTGGTTGGAACAGACATCGCAACAAACATGGTTTCAGGTTTGAACGACAAATAGTTTAACTCTATGAGGGTTAAGGTTTGATCCTATGGCAGGTATTAATATATATTTTTTTTTATTTTTAATTACATAAAAAGTTGATCAGAATATTGAAGTAGATATGGCTTGATGAGTTTGTTTTTGTGCTAATAATGTTACAGTAACGTTCGTGTTCAAAAATATAACAGCATTGTCGCCTGCTGAATCGCCTTACATAAGTGGCATAGTTCCAGGTACACCTTAGATCTTTAATCATGCATTTAGAGGTGTAGTATAAGCTGTGGCTTGCGGGTTGGGCTATGAGTTATAATTTTTAGTAACTCTGCATTTCTACCCATTTTCTGAGTAAATGGGTCGAAAGATCGCCTTATTTTTATGCTTTTCTTTCACAAAAAAGATTTTTTTTACGTATGACGATGGCATTTAATGTATTATTCAGATTCTTCGGATAGTGGGGTCATGATGCGGTATTACATAGTAATCTTTAGATGTTGCTTACATCTATAGTTGTTAACACGTGACTTGAATCTTAAATTTTCAAGCCATGATTTGGCTCGCAAGTCATGATTTAAAAAGTATTAATACTATACACATCTAAAAGGAAAGTATAAGTTAGCTCGATGGGATTTATTAAGAAGGTTCTTTGCTGGAATTGTGCAGGCTGTTGGTATATTTGGTTTCACCGGTGAAGATCATATGATTAGTTTTCCACCAGTTCAGGTACATTACCACTTAGCAGTAGCACATGATTCACACGCTGGAAAACCAAGAAAAAGGCAATTTCCATTGCAAGTTATGTGCTTTGCAAAAATTTTAGACGGGCCCGAACCTGAAAAACATGTCATACATATGAACCCAAACACGACCCGTTCAACCCGATTTTTTTTTTTTGCAGTTTAATGTATTAAAATTAAAATTTTATGATAAAAACACAAATGTTGATGTTGGATTTTACCATTGCAACTTGGAGTTGATGCTTAAAGTGGCATATTTGTAAAAAGAAGTATTATACACTATAATCTTATCGATTTGTTTAAAGCATCTGAGCTGAATGCTATTGTTAGCCCTGGTAATAGTTTTGTTATCAGTGGCCATTTGTTTTAAATACGATAACAATATAGGCAATTTATAAGCTTCTATGATCAGTTATATGGTATAGACGTCTGGTTTGGGAATTAGAATTGAGAATCGTTTTTCTGTAGTTGATTTATTAGAACGGGTTGATTTATTAGAATGGGTTCGGGTCGAAACGGTTTGATTCGAAACGGTACTGGTCGAAACGTTCGCGTCGAAATGGTACGGGTCGAAACGGTACGGGTCCAAACAAAAACCGTCCCGAACCGACCCCGTTCCGATCCAAAACCTGCGTCGTGCCGAAACCTGTCTCGGCCGGAAACTCAATTTGAACTGAACCCATTCCGATCCGAAACCTACCCTGTTTCTTTAAGACACTAACCCACATCGACCCATTTCTTTAATGTTGTCGACCCGCTTTGACCCAAAAATAACAAGATGGAATTTCAAGGGACCCATTGTGACCCATTTAGTTAAAATATCTTACCCAACCCAACCCATATACTTTTAAAAGCAACCCAAACTCACCCATTTAGAAGGCTTTGGGTCAAGATTGCCCCCTCTATTCATGATAGATATGATATTTATGGTTATGTCTATGAAAGGTCGGTACTCTTTTGTTCAAGATTCTAAGTGGAAAATTTAAATTAAGCAATGGCAGTGCAGTAGTGACAAACCTAAGGTTAGGATGCTTGCACAAATTTTGTTAATAGAGCATGAATTAAGCATTTGCCTGAAAGTGTATTTGATATTCATTTGTTGCCACTACCATGTACCCAAACAAAAATAACATGAATATGCTGTTTGTATAACAAATAACAACTTACTGATAGCATTTTTTTTTAGTTTTGATGTCGAATTCAATTACATTGGATCAAACCACATGCCATCTTGATTGTTTTAATTTACACATTTGTGTTGGCTTCAAAGGTGTGCCGATATACATATAGATATACTGATCGGATTTAAGAAAACTTGAGGTGCGTTGATATACATACCATTTACTGAAATTAGGAATATCAATCAGAGTTTGTTAATCATGTTTATGTATATAAAACTAGAAACTGAGGAGCTGACCATTAAATTGATTTCAGGCAGAAGACAAATACCGAGGACAACCTTCAACTTTTGGGTTTCTTAAAGTTAGGCCGTGGGGTATGGGGCGGGGCCGCGGGGGTTTGGGCGTGGGTTGGGGTAAAACGCCCAAGTCACCACCCCGGGTGGGCTTGGGTCGGGGCGTGGCCCCTTGGGGCTTGGCTTTCAAGCCGGGCGTGGGGCGGGGGGACATGCTAGCTGGCTTGCTCTTATTGGCTTGCTCTTTTTGTATTATTTTTTTTTTTAACAATCTGCCACAACCCAAGCCCAACCCAAGCCCCACCATACCCCATGGGCGTGGGTTTTGGTGGTGGGGGGGCTCCCATTCCACGTGTCAACAAATGCCCCAACCCAAGCCCCCCATACCCCACGGTCTAAGCTATTGCAGTTTCTTAAAAGTTAAATGGTAGATCGACTTCTGAGTTGGCCCATAAAATTAACACAACTATCAAGAAGCTAAAACACAGCTCCGTAAATTAAGACAATGTCTGAATAATTCTTTGTAAACAACTGCTTTTATTAAATCCGGTTGACGAGATTGTAAAGTGTTGTTTGTTTTTTAGCCAAGAACCCTAATGAAAAATCAGCTGATTTGATCTAGCTTGGTAAGGTAACCGACAAAAAAGAGGTTGCAAGCGAACACAGTTTTTAGTACAACGTTGTGATAATATTTCAAAGCAACAAAATGGATCGACAACAACAATATTAAGTCGCATAACAGAAGAGCAACAACAGTATTATGATGGACAACAAGATCAGAATGGATTAGCATTAGATTAAGCTGGACCACTACATCAAAACGGATCAGCAACAACATTTTAAGATGGACAACATGTTACTTTTCTTATTTTCGAATGATAATCTGATAGAAATAGCTTATATTTTAGAAACCCGGAATGGGTTGTGGTTCGTAATGGACGTCATATTGCGATTTTAAATGTTTTTGTTCTTTATTGTTGTATGAGTTTGTTATCTAAACGGGTTCGGGTCAGTTTCAGGTTGAACCCCCCAACCCGTTTAGCTAAACGGGACAGGTTCGGGTCAACCTGGTCGGGTTGGCGGTTGACCCGTTTAACCCATTTCTGTAATATTATATTTTTACAATATGTTTTATGTTATAAATTAAATTTGGTGTGTATTTAATTTTATACTTATTTGATTTGGGTTTTCCTTTGTTTGAATTGGGTATTTATGTGTTCTCTTATTTGATCCCAATTTATACGTTCTTGATTGCAAAGTTGTTATGTTAGGGTGAATTTGGTGCCTTTTGAAGAAACGTTACGCAGCTTGGAATTATTAGAAAATATTAACACTTTTGATCATCTTTTTGGGTCTTGATTGAAGTTGATGGTTGGTGTTTTGAATCTGCAATCGGTACTTTGTTGGGTGCATTGACTGGTGCTTTGATTGGTCAAGAAAGAGAGAATGGGTGCGTTATTTGGAGCCATTTCGGGTGTGGTTATTTCGATTGAAGTTTCGAATCTGCTCTTTTTTTGTGGCACTCTGATGAGTCTGGGATCAGATGCATTCTATACTTGGTGAGCAATTCTGTTTTCTCACATTCATATGGTAATTAAAGTGTTTTGTTAGCCGACTTTGTTATCTGTTATAGTTGATATTATTGATTCATCATTTATCTTTAATATTGATTTCTCACATTCATATGGTGAATTGGTGATATACGACCTGATTACCCGATGACGTAAACCCATTTACCCAATTGTATACCCGAAATAATTTCTTTTTTTTTATTTTCTAAATATGGGCATGTCAAATTTGATTATGTGTAAAGCAAGTGAAGTGATATAAATTTTTAGCTGTTATATGCGTCCATGATTGTGTCACCATTGGTAAAAGTAGCTTCTTAAATCTTAATGATGTCTCTAATATGTTTATTTAATGAGCAATCAAACAAGAATTAGAGAATGTCTACATAATAATCGATGGTTATTATTTTTATTGGACAAACCACCACAACTAGATTCACCTATTATATTATGGCATCACGACCACTCAGTATTTCTAAATATGTAAATTAAGAGAACATCTTAGTTCAAGCATGAGAGTATTTATTAGTTTTTGCAACTGTTAGTTTTATCTAATCTGATTTTTAATTAGTGATCTGTGGCAACTCTTTTGTTTATTTTGTTTTGTTTTGTTTTGTTTTGAGTTCACATAATATAGATATGGAATGAGAAGAATTTATACGATGTGATAGTTATAACGGGTAATTTTAATAAACCCGCAGGTATACCCGAAACCCGTGAGTATACCCAATACCCGACGAATATACACCCAATAGATATTTGACAGGCTTTGGGCTGGGTTTGGGACAAGCTTTTATTATCAGATTTATAGTTGAGATTATCTAAACCCGTCCCGTTGGTGCCCCCACATTGAAGAGTATATTGTGAAGATAAAGTGAAGCCATCCAAGAGACAAAGTTTAGTCAAGGGGAAGTTCAGATGAGTGCCAAGGTTAGGATAATCAATAATGACATTGGTCTGGTAACTATTTTTTTTGAACTAAACTTTTCCCCCCTTTAATACTATTGGTCATGCCGTGCATCGCACGGGCCTACCCTCTAGTGTTAATCAAAAATTGAGTTGGGTTGAGTTGTATAGGTGTAAGAGAGAAATTAGTTTTACATTAAAGGTCGGGTTGAGTTAGATTGTGAATGAGAATGGTCTAAGTGGTCCAGAATAAAAACCCCCGAGACCTAACTGCTCAGGTCTTCAGTTTGGAACACACTTGTATTTTCGGTCTCGGTCCAGTCTAAAGCATGTAACATGTAACTAACTTTCAATGAAACAGACACCTGTTGGGTTCAGAACAAGTAACTTTCATTTCATCGACTTTGGGTATTATTTTATTTTAAACATGACAATTCAAAAAATTTATTTAAAATGAAAAACGGGGTAGGAGTGAGTTAATACACACATCCAGACCAACGGACAGCCTGAACCAGACCAGAACTAGTTTAACTAACAATTGAATTGTGAATACGTGTAGGATAAAATGGAATCTTTTCCCTTAGTTGATTAATGCCCAAGTAAACATGTTAGTATAAATAGACTATCAGTCGACCATTTCCATTACTCCAAACTTCATTTCTTTCGCCCCTCTTTTGTTCTCTATATATATTTACCCTATTCTCTTTAGTATTTCATCCTTGAATTCTACAAAGCCCTGCCCCGTTTTAAGTGTTTTAACCCCTTATCACTGATACTCTGTCCGATTGATCTAGGCCCTGTAACGCATGTCAAGGCTCTGCCCGACTAAGTTCGTTGGGGTTCTGTCTCGTGACGTAGGGATAAAGTTGAATTGGGTTACTATACTTAACGCGAGTACATTATATATTTTATTAAATAGCTCAGGATTTATACCCAAGATTATACCGGAGACTTCTAGTTGAACCCTAAAGTTACAAAATGAGTTCATTCTCTTTTTCTCACAATTTGTGAGTCATTCTCCTATTTATCACCTTTTTGTGATATAGTTATATTTAAAAATGCTTTCCAAAATCCTAAATGTTTATCAGTTATACTTACAGTGACTAAATTTTTGTATTCCGCAATAACTACCGGTATGTGAGGTTTTATACATTACTTGACACTCGTTACTATTGGCCAAAAAGTTAGCCAATAGTAGCATTACCACAAGCACGGGAGAAATTGTGCCCCAGTAGCCATAGCCTATAATTAATATTATTTTTACATTAAATCATTAATAAATTTAATGTATGATTGAAATAAATCTAAATGGTGTGTATATAAAATAGAGCTTTATTAATCATTATTAAAATATATATTAAAGAAAATATATTTAATAAACCTAAATCACTGTTAACATTATAAAATAATGTTTATTCAATAAATGTATAACATAATAAAATATGTCAAATATAATATATTCTAATATACTAAGATTATATTTTTAATCTTAGTCACATTAATATATTAAATAATTGTATCACAATTATTTAATTAATATATTATATTTGATAAAGTTATAGCTATTAATTTGACAGAAAATGAAAAATGGTTTTATGCCATAGAAAATAGATATGACAAAGTAATGGTATGGGACACTACTAAGTTCAGAGTCACTAGTTGAGAGAATGATCAACAGTGACATGACTAAAGGCACTAGTTGAGAGAATGATCAACAGTGTTATGACCACAGTCACTAGTTGAGAAAATGATCAACAGTGTTATGACCAGAGTCACTAGTTGAAAGAATGATCGACAGTGATTTGACCACCGTCACGGGAACCGCCTAGTGACAGATACCTTTAAATAATAATAAGATATATGATATATCTATTACTTGATAAACTTCACTATTGGACGAATGTAAGCCAATGAGTGATATGACCACCGTCACATCGGAACTGCCACCGTGTGACAAATATTGATTGAGTTGTTGGGTAAATATAAACAAATAATGCTGTAAGGTATAACAATATATTTTATAAAAAAATGGAATGAACTCGCCAGTATTTATTACTGATAAAATATTTTCAAAACGTGTTTCAGGTAATTTGCTGTAAAGATAATAGAAGCCAGCTATGGAGCACTGAATGCTTAAATAAAGTGGCTATAAATACCTGAATAAAAGAAGAAATTTATGTTCTATTTATTTGGGTTTATCCCTATAAAAACAATTGAATTAAATATGGGTTTTAGCCCATTTGTTTAATATTAAAAGTTCGGTGTTTTATAAACTCTGAAATTATTTCCTAACTACGATCCTGATAAAAAAAATTCCGCTGCATATTTAATAAACACCGATACCATCTGACTGGTTCACGGCTCCCGCTCCCAGGGTGGGGTCGGGGGCTGTGACACATACGAACATAAACTAAAAGTTTATGGATCATGGCATGATTGGTTAGACCATACCAAGTCAATGATGATGTGAAATGTGTTGACAAATCAACCATTATTCGTCATAAATGATAAATCCACATGTTATACATGCACTCATGGAAAAAGTATATGCCAACAAAAGTAGTATGTGAATCCCTAACTATTCTGGAAATGATTAGAGGATATAAATATCCAACGTGATACCACTTAGTGTTTTAAATCGATACATAGTCTAAATGGTTTTCAAGTTCGCAACTAAAATTTTGCTTGATTTATAGCTTAGCTAATAAGATAACAAGCATATTATTCTATACTGGCATGTTTATTTTGGTAATAACAGTGAATTTAATTGATAAGTTACTAATGATTATTGGAATAAGTGTTGAACTTCATATAGCTTGTTCATACACAAATTAATTTTGTGGAGACGATCATTGTCGCTTATAATTAATTGCAAAGCCAATGATCATGAGAGTAAAGGTTCATGTTTGTATTGGGTATATGTGATATTGCATGTTATAACATTAGTTCACTATCTAATCATGAATAAATCAAGTCATGAAGATCTTCTCCTTCCAAAGATAGTGAATCTTGAACACTAATAGAAGATTTGTTTGAAGACTCAAAGAATTGTTAAAGAGTTAAAAGCTCTATTGATGAAGACTAATGTAACAACCCGACTCTTCAGGTCATTACTCATCACTGTCATTCTTGTTGTAACCGCTTGTACTCCCGAGATTTCGATTAACGCAATGGGCTAAAACTATATTTTTAAACGCATTTAAAACGCTTATTACAACGCATGTTACAACGCTTAATCAAAACGCAGTTATCGGATTTAACGCTGTTTATAACGCTTACTATTTAAACGCATTTTATCGCTTGGTTACATCGCTTGTTTAGACTAAGCGCTATCACAACGCTATCGCAACGCAAACTCGAAATGTGGATTTACTTATGTTATGTGTGTTATTTGTGTGATTATTTGTTTAATTGTCATGTGGTTATCAACGCAACGCTTACACGCTCAACGCTTACTCACAACTCGATTAAACGCAATGCAACGCTTAACACACGAACGAAAGTTGGAAAACCAACACGCATACACAGCCAGTCGAATGGCCTCCCAATCGAATGGGCATCCAACCGGATGACCATCCGGACGGATGGCCATCCGAACGAACGCCACTTCGCTCACCGACTTAACCCTCTCTCTCTCGCCTATAAATACCGCCGTACATCTCATTTCTCTAATGTTGACACTCCCATTCGCTCCCAAGCTCTCACAAGTTCTCACACTCGATTCAAGGCCATTTTGTAAGCATTTCTTCTCAAATCTTGTACAATCTTCATCTTTAATCACTTCTACATCATCTTCTTCATCAAACTCACACACAAACACTAACTTTTCTCTCGAAATCGCCTAGTTTGGACCTCTTGAAGGTGGTTCCCAATCTGTTTGCTTATACAAACTGTTGTGGAGCACCATCTCATCAAGATTGGTTCAGATGGAATCAAGAAAGTGTTGAAATCTTCCATTTGAAACACACCTTCATCTATTTTCAACTTTTCTTCAACTTTCTATACAAAACTGATGGAATCTGGACTCAATCAGACCCTCAACTCGAGTATACTTGTTAAACACATACAGTGAGTATACTCAAACCCATTTTCATTTAACGAACTTTTGGGTGTTACATACGTTCTATATCAAAACACAACACATAACGCAAACACTTTATAACGCTAACCACTCCCGCATGTTATATGTGATCTATGAATGCTTGTACTATGCTTATACAGTGTTACACTATACCACCTCTAGCAACGATAGTACTATAGTTTGGACTCAGCACCTGTCATGGATAGGGGTTGCTAGGTATCACATCTCTTTACTTCACGTGTTCGCTGAACATGTGTCGCGCATACTCTACAACGCAGTCTCGTGGTTAAGTTGTAATCATTGTTTGGTAGTTACATGCTTCGCCCGTTACGTGTTACATGCTGGTTATGCGTAAACGCTTTTACTACTATATGTTATTCAAACTTGTGTACTCACCTTTACATTTTATGTATTGACTTTATTTTAACGTATGTGACAGGTTGATAGGATGCTATGCTATGCTGGATGCTATGCTATGCTATGCTGAATCAAGATAGGCAGTCTAGAAACCACACTAACAGAAATCTAGGTTGTCGGACTTGCTTTGTTTGAGAGAAACTCGTTATCTATAATAATTGTTTGTGGAATGTTTGTTGATTGGTATGGGAAAATTAAACTTTTAAATATTGCCACTTAATAAATGTTATGGATTCTCTTGAGCAATCTGGTTCGCATATTGCCGTGTCCCGATGTTTCCACCATCGGTTGTGGTGTAACAACTAAAAGTCTGCTGAAGATCAAAACTTTGATGAAGAATAAAGCACTGATGAAAAGACTAAACAACTATTTGGCCTGAACAGATGTCTTATGTAAAAGAGATTTCCAAGAACATATATCGATACTATAATAGGGTCTATAAACATTTGTTGAGAGTCTTAGAACTGATGTAAAGAACGATCAGATGTTTCAAACATCTGAGAATCTTTTATGTTAGAAATGTTGGATTTCACTATCAGGGTGATGTCAGCCCTGGTTATCTAACAGATGTTTGTACTTACTATAAATAGATTTTCTTTGTTAAGATCTATTTATCGTTTTTTACCATTTCTTTTGTACGAACAAAAAGATGGCAATCAGGCTGGGGGGAGTGAGATTCATACTTGTAATTGTAATCTTTTGATTGTATTTGAAATACAATATAACAACTTTTCATATTTGTGTTTGTGTTTAATTTGCGCTGCATTCATTTAATTCCTCTCATAATTAAATATGATCAACTTCACTTCACTGTTTCATTGATAACACACACAAATACACACTCAGATCCCAACATCTTATGAATTTTATGCATTACCTGATAAAGTTTACATAAAAGTCCCTGAAAGGATTTTGAATTATCAAATTCATTAAAAGTAAGTTCTCGAGAGCACCGTGATTCGGATTTGAATACGTTGTGATTATTTTATATATTAGATATATATTAGAACTCTTAGTGAGTAACCTAAGGTAGTTGAGTGCCTAAAAGGTTAATTAAAATATCTTAAGAATGTAATTCTTGTGCACCAATAAATATACATAGAAAACTTGTACCCGATGATTATAGTATCTCAATGTACAATGTACAAGCATGGTACAATATGGATTCTATAAATGAAGCAAGTGTTCAAGACATCTTTACATGTAATATTGAAATCAATAAGGAAGTTTATGTGACGGAACTCATAAAGTGTGTACGCACTTACGCAACTAGTCAAAGTGGAAAGATAAATGTGAATGATTGTAAATGCCTAAAGCATTGATATCAAAACCTCGACAATGTATCTTTATAGAATTAAAAAAAAAAGAATTGTATGGACTAAAATAGTAAAGTCGAATGTGATATAATTGACTTACTGATGAACTTAAAAAGAGAAATACATTCATTAAAAGAACAATATGAGGTTTACAAGTATTATCATATATGTCAATGATGTCATTGAATCTCTTGAAGAGATCAAAATGGCTCAAATATTTAAACCAAGAATTTCTAAATTAAAGATGATATTGCAAATTAATGGCTCAATATGTAGACCAGACATTTGTGTTATTATCCATCAATCATAATACATCTAGAAGATGTTAGACATTTTATATGGGCAAAGCTTTTTTTTTTTTTTTTTGAATGGCTAAATGTTTAACTCCTCGGGTATTGAACCCATGACCTATCCTATCCAAACACCCAGAGGGTTTTCCCTCTACTACTAGGCCAAAGCCTTAGTGGCATATGGACAAAGCTTATGGTGGAAATACATTCAATGATGTCCAAGTAGTTACTATAGCGAATGACTCTTATCATCTCCTATCAAAGAAGCAACGATCCTTGGTCCACAAGTACCATAGGTAAATACGAGTTATGTTAATATATCTTGGTAGTTATACACGAACATATGTCATTAAATTCATTGACAAGATATAACTCGTGTATAGTGACGAGATAATGTAATGGGTATAACATATTTTCTATACCTTAAGGTACAAAACATATGGGTTTTATATTTTGGTAACCCATCGAAATAAGTTTGGTTAGTTTTGTAAATGCATGGAATGTAACAAAACAAAGTCGTGGATCTTATGATATTTATTTACAAGAAGCACTAGAAGGCTCATATGAAGATCATACAATGTTGCGAACAAGATTGCATATTAAGGGATCAAATGACAAATCATTGGCTACAAAAGCTTTGAGAAACACTTTCGAGGAAGATGGACAAACGTCACTAAAGGATACATATTAAAATGAGGGGGGTTTATTCAAGTTGCACTCTTTTTTCCTTAACTAAGTTTTGTCTCATTAGGTTTTCTTAGTAGGTTTTTATGAGGGAACAAACTTGATCCAAGAGTAGTATGGGGGGGGGGATATAATGCGTATTACACGCTGCACTCTTTTTGCCTTAGCTATGGTTTTGTCCCATTGGGTTTTCCTATCAAGGTTTTTAACGAGACAACATCTCCAAACATATTATGTTGATAACCAAGGGGATGTCATAAATGGTTATTAATACCTATTATAGAATAAACTTCTTTTCCAAGTTTTCTTCTCATATATTTGCTTTCCGTTGTATTTCTTGTATCACACACCAATAAATGAAATATCATTTTTTTTCTCTTTATTATTCTCTGTTATTGTTTTGTTATTAGGCTAGTTTTACAAAAATTAAATGTTTCTATTTTAATTAACATTTTTACAGTATTCGCTGAAATAAAAAAGTAGTTTGAAATTCCGATTATATTATTTTATTGTTTATATATTACTTTATTTTTCAAATGTATACTATAAGATTAAATATATTATGTTTTAATATTTAATCTAGTAGCCATTATAATCATTTACATAATATAGATCAAAATATATAATAACCTATTAAATAATTAGTTGGTAATTGTTGATGGACCATATTACCCGTATTAACTAATTAGGTTTCCTCTTGGGTGCTTATATAAGGAGACTTATGTAGAGGTTCTAAGGTTAGACACATAACCTAATTCTCATAACATCATATTCGAACCCCTCTCCTAAACCGATACCCTTTTCGGTTTCATCATCACCATCATTAGATTGCACCCTAAGGAGGAACCAGATCAAGCTGACAATCATGTCAAACCTTATTGTTGCGTCTCCATCTGGATTCTTTGCTGACCTGTCTGATGCAATCAAAGGTATGTATTCATGTTTTCCATTACATCTAAAACAGAACTAATCAACATGTGGTATCAGAGCATATGTTGATAAATCAGTTCTGATTTTATCCATTATTCTAGGATTAAAATCTGGAAAACACTTTTTTCTGAAAAACCCGAAATAACTTGAAACATAAAATTCGAATAAAGCTTAGAATTCACGGATTTTATGAGTTAAAAGGATGTTTAGTGACATCCGAAATTGTTACTGTTCTGAAATCGACATTAATATGCTAAAATATAAGGATTTCGGATCCCAGAATTATTACTTTATTTTTAGGGTTCATCATGTGTTCTTAGGAAAATTCGAAATTCCTTTATGTTTTGGAATATGATTTGGATTATTGAGTGTTTTTCCATGTTTTGATCTGTTTTAACTCTTAGAAATTTTTGAAAAACTGTTATTAGATCAGCAGATAAAATTTTCGAAATATTTGATAAAATTAGATCATCACTAAAACAGGAAACCATATCTCAAAATGTCACACCCCCAAAATCCACCATGCGGAGTATCACCGCTTGGAGGCGTGACATGACCAGGATCAAGCCACCAATCATATTGAACAAGGATGTAAGTAATATATAAAATCCAACACAATACAATTGGTGTCTAAACAAAACATAGTTTAAGTTGCAAGCGGAAGCATAATGTTTAAAACCAAGTCATAAGTTTAAACGTTTCAAATGTTTAGCATGGCACACAGCTGTCCATGTCCCACAACGACTCTTCCCACTCCAATGCAAGCTCCATGAGTACCTAACGACCTGCAAGGCATGTAAGAACGAGTCAACAACAAAGTTGAGCGAGTTCACAGTTGGTTGTTTAGTTACAGTGTTCGTAAATCATATGTTTATTTCGTAAACTAGGTATTGTATTAATCTGTATCGCGGTTTCCCAAACATGTGTGAGAAGATTGGTGGGGGCTTCCCATGTGTATCGTATTAATCTGTATCGCGGTTTCCCAAACATGTTTGCGAAGATTAGTGGGGGCTTCCAATGTTGTATGTTACTAGACTAGTCATGTGTGTACGTGCCCTTCTTGATCCAAGGACCGTAGCAAGTATGAGGGTACGTAGGTTTTACGTACGTGCCCTTCAATCCGAGGACAGTAGTAAGTATGAGTGTACATAGGTTTTACGTACATGCCCTTCAATCCGAGGACACTGAAAAGTAGTTTAATAGTAGTGATAGTACGAGTAGTTATTCAATCCTATTCCCAACCCACCGGGAATCCCATGCCTTAGGAGTGTGAACTCACCTCGGTTGCTCGGTTTGACTCTCAAAAATAGCTAACAGTCAAGGTCGGTCAATCACGTCCTAATATGATTACCAGTTGGTCATTTAGTGGTTTTCAAATAGAGCACAAAGTTCCTACACGTATCTATCACAAAACATGCATCACTTTAACGGTTCATGCCCATATAAACTTCCCATCTATTTCCCACTCATAAACAAACATACGACATTGCACATAACACTTTTATAGACATATAACATGTAATATCATTCTCGGATAACCTACCCGACATTTAGGCACGCAAATCACTACTTATGTCGTTTCAGCTTTGATCTTCAAAACTGGGTTGTTTTCGGGGATTTTAATAAAATAGTTAACATGTTCCAAAAATTCCCAACTTTTTACAGAAGGTCTTAATCGATCCAAATATTATTGTGTAAATATTTTCTCGGAATCCAATTCATCGCCAATATTTTATAAAAATTCATTTTCCGGACTGCAATCAAATTCATCTTTTTCTGATTGTAGTCCACGGAATAATTTATTAAAAATTCTTCGTAAGTTCGATTTACGAAATTCCAGTGGGGTAATTACAAATACATCGGTGGTCATCTACTGTACAAATTTCATGGGCTGATTCAACACAAAACTCAAGTTATGACTAAAAATATATTACCCATTTACTGCAGCAAAAACTCAGCTTCAGCTGCTGTTTTTAAAAGGGTCTTTAAAAATAGTAAACAAAGTCCAAAAATTATGATTCTAGTGCCATTAGAACCGTATTTCATAATACATAAATCTAGGTTTCAGAAAATACATTTTTCGCTTTATTAGGGTCAGGTTACAGCCAACTGAAGTTGGCTGTAACCACCAAACAGCTTTCTGTTTTTCAGCTTTTACATTCTAATGCGAGTTATTTTGGTTCCGTTAACATGTTCAGTGAATAACAACATTTCTAGTAATCAATATTAACAAGTAATCAGCAAGGAATCAGCAACATCTCAAGACATCTTCATACTAACATAAATACATCATGTTTCATCTTCTTGTTTAAACCCTTTTTAGTGTTCTTGTAGATTTAACATATTACATCTTTTAATCATGAAACAAGATGAACAAAGGTGACATAAGGAACTTACTACTAGCTTAAAGACTAAAACAAAGCTTCCTTGAAAGCCCTTCAACTTGCAACCTCCATGGATCAACTTTGGAGCTTTGAATGGAACTTGTTAATGAAGAAGATGAAGATGTTGAGGGGTGGTGGTGGGTTCGGTTATGGGGGAGCCGAAAATGAGAGAGAGAGTGAGGGTGGAGTGTGTAATCTTGTGAATGATAGTGATAATCTATGTCCCATACTTATATCATCATTCTTCAAATATTATGGAAGGCTATGCAAGTAATCTATCTAGTATAATATTAGATAAATCAAGAAGGTAAGGTGTGGATGATATGGTGGGTCCACAAGGACCAAAAATCGGTTGGGGGGGTATATTTGCAAATTTTCAACTAAGTGGTAACCATAAGTTAGATTGTAAGTAATGTGATGTTATTTGCTAGTTATAAGGTTTTTAGTGGGTGTTATGGTATACGGGGATCATGACTAGCCAAAAATAATTAAGTAATGTGTTTGACAAATATTTGGTGTCCCGGGTAATGTTCGGTTGTTCGGTCGGATACTGTTCCGTTAAATTGTTTAATTGTTCCGTAAGGCGTCTTATATATATATTTTTGTAACACAATTAATTCCTAACACATAGGAAAATATACCGGACTATTTAGTAACTTTTCTGTATACTACTAGTATGTTAACACGTACATGTAAGTATAACACAGTAATCAGAGAGCAGTTAAATGATTCAGCACAGTCACCAAGCACTTTAATTATCATTAAATAATCGTACGGATACATGAAATTACGAGGGTTGTCACATTCTCCCCCTGTTAAGAAAATTTCGTCCTGAAATTTAGTGCTTTGTTACTGAGGAAGCTAGTTAAGTTGCGGTGTTTACTGGTTTTCCTGGGGTGTCACATCATCCCCCCGTTGATTTGGAATTTCGTCCCGAAATTCTGCAGTAGCTTCAGCCTCAGTAGTGGTTGCATTTTTCTTAAACAGCTGGGGGTACTTGAGTTTCATTTGGTCTTCTCGTTCCCAGGTATACTCTGGGCCACGACGGGAATTCCAACGAACTCGGACTAGAGGTATCCTGGTACGCTTGAGAACCTTAACATCTCGATCAGTGATCTCTACTGGTTCCTTGACGAATCGCAGCTGGTCATCGATAGTGAGCTCCTTAAGAGGAACTATGAGAGTCTCATCTGACAGACACTTCTTCAGATTCGACACATGGAAAACATTGTGAACTCCGCTGAGTTCTTCAGGTAGATTCAACCTGTAGGCGACTTTGCCAATTTTCTCAATGATTTCGAATGGTCCGACATATCGCGGGTTGAGTTTGCCTCGTTTGCCAAAACGAACTACACCTTTCCAAGGTGAGACTTTGAGTAGCACCCGATCCCCAACCTGGAACTCGAGTGGTTTCTTGCGCTTATCAGCGTAGCTTTTCTGACGGTCACGAGCTACCGCCATTCGTTGTCGTATCTGGGCAATTCTTTCGGTTGTATCTACTACAAGTTCTGGGCCAGTGATTTGGCTGTCACCAACTTCTGCCCAACAGAGAGGTGATCGGCATTTACGTCCGTACAATGCCTCAAACGGAGCGGCCTGGATGCTGGTGTGGTAGCTGTTGTTATACGAAAACTCCACTAGCGGGAGGTGCTTTTCCCAGCCATTACCAAAATCGATTACGCATGCCCTAAGCATGTCTTCAAGGGTTTGGATGGTGCGTTCAGATTGCCCATCCGTCTGTGGATGATACGCCGTGCTCATATCTAAACGTGAGCCAAAAGACTTGTGCATGGCTTACCACAGTTCAGAAGTAAAATGCGCGTCACGATCAGAAATGATGGAGGTTGGCACTCCGTGCCTCGATACTACTTCCTTTAGGTAGATTTCTGCTAAAGTAGAAAACTTATCCATTTCCTTGATTGCCAGAAAATGTGCAGACTTGGTCAGCCGATCCACGATCACCCAAATGGTATCGTTTCCGCGTTGAGATCTGGGCAGGCCAGTAACAAAATCCATGGAAATTTACTCCCATTTCCATTTCGGGATCTCTGGCTGTTGAAGTAGGCCTGATGGTTTCTGATATTCGGTCTTAACTCTCGCACAAGTCAAACATTTACTGACGTAGGTTGCTATGTGAGCTTTCATGCCAGGCCACCAATACGTGGTCTTGAGATCGTGGTACATTTTATCCGAACCAGGATGTACCGAATAACGAGACTTGTGCGCTTCGTCCATCACAAGCTCGCGTAAGTTTCCATAAAGTGGAACCCAGATGCGCCCTGTTACATAGTAAGCGCCGTCTTCCTTTTGTTCTAGCCGCTGCCTCGATCCTCGTAAGGACTCAGCCCTGATGTTCTCTGCTTTCAATGCTTCAACCTGAGCATCGTGAATCTGAGCGGGAAGGTTGGATTGGATGGTAAGCTGTAAAGCACGTACACGCTTAGGTATAGTATCCTTTCGACTGAGGGCGTCGGCCACCACATTGGCTTTACCCGGATGATACTTGATAGCGCATTCATAATCATTCAAGAGCTCGACCCATCGGCGTTGTCGCATGTTTAACTCCTTTTGCTTGAAGATATGCTCGAGACTCCTGTGATCGGTGTAAATGGTGCACTTGGTACCATACAGGTAATGTCTCCATATCTTTAGCGCAAAAACAACTGCTCCCAACTCCAAGTCATGCGTAGTGTAGTTCCTTTCGTGAACCTTAAGTTGGCGTGATGCGTAGGCAATGACCTTGTCACGTTGCATCAACACGCAACCAAGTCCTTGGATGGAAGCGTCGCAATAAACCACAAAATCATTTGTGCCTTCAGGCAATGAGAGGATAGGCGCGCTACAAAGTCTATCTTTTAAGTGCTGGAATGCAGATTCCTGTGCATCACCCCAACGATAGGTGACACCCTTTTGTGTTAGTGAAGTGAGAGGTTGCGCAATCCTTGAGAAATCCTTGATAAACCTTCTATAATATCCTGCCAAACCCAAGAATTGGCGGATTTCTGTTGGTGTACGGGGTGCAGGCCAGTTCTTGATCTAATCAATCTTGGATGGATCAACATGAATTCCATCCTTGTCACTACGTGGCCTAGAAAATGGACTTCGCGAAGCCAGAAGTCACATTTCGAAAACTTGGCATACAGTTGCTCTGCTCGAAGAAGTTCCAGCATAAGTCGTAGATGCTGCTCATGTTCCTCCTGACTCTTAGAATAGATCAGGATATCATCGATGAAAACAATAACGAACTTATCCAGGTAAGGTTTGCATACTCGGTTCATGAGATCCATGAAGACCGCTGGTGCATTCGTCAATCCGAAAGGCATAACCAGAAACTCGTAATGGTCGTAATGAGTTCTAAACACTGTTTTGGAGACGTCCTCATCTCGGACTCTCAGCTGATGGTATCCCGATCTCAAATCAATCTTAGAGTAATAACTCGACCCTTGCAACTGGTTGAAAAGGTCATCAATGCGCGGAAGAGGATAACGATTCTTTATCGTCACTTTGTTAAGTTCGCGATAGTCAATACACATTCTAAAAGTACCGTCCTTCTTCTTCACAAACAAGACTGGAGCTCCCCAGGGCGAAGAGCTAGGACGTATGAAACCCTTTTCCAAGAGTTCTTGTAATTGCGTGGACAGTTCTTCAAGTTCTGATGGAGCTAGTCGATAAGGTGCACGAGCTATTGGTGCTGCTCCAGGAGCTAGCTCGATTTGAAACCCAACTTGACGATGAGGCGGAAGACCAGGTAGTTCCTCAGGAAATACCTCAGGAAAATCACGTACAATAGGAATGTCTTCAATTCTCTTCTCTTCCGTTGATGTGTCAGTAACGAGTGCTAGAATGGCAGTGTGGCCCTTTCGCAAACACTTCTGGGCCTTAAGGAAAGAGATAATGCCTACAACAGCACCACTCTTATCGCCCTGAATCACGAGAGGTTCTTCATCAGAATGAGGAATACGGACGATTTTCTCGTTGCAAGGAATTTCCGCTTGTTGATGAGATAACCAATCCATCCCAATAACAACGTCAAAACTACCCAGAACGATAGGAATAAGATCGATAGAGAAGGTCTGACCAGCTAAAACAAGGTTACAACCCTTAACTATGTGCGTGGCCTCGAGACTTTTACCGTTTGCTAGCTCTACCGTGTGTTTGGTGTTCAAAAGTGTTGGAGTGCGCTTAAGCATTTGACTAACTTTTAAGGACACATAACTAGTATCGGCACCCGAATTGAATAAAACAGTAACAAAGAAATCATCCAGAAGAAACTTACCCATCACAACGTTGGGATCGTTCCTTGCATCACCCTGACCCAGCACGAACACTCGACCCCTGGCACCATTGTTTCCATCATTGTTTCCCCCGTTGTTGTTCCCATTGCCCTGATTATTGTTGTTGTTGTTGTTCGGATTTTGATTTAACTGGGGGCAGTCCCGCTTGAAGTGGCCTTCAGCACCACACTGAAAGAATCCCCTGTTACCTCGTTGTCGCTACTGGTTCTGTGAAGCTGGTGGTTGTTGTTGTTGGTTCTGATTCGCAGGTCGTGAGCTCCTGCAATCCTTAGCTTCATGACCCATCTTGAGACATCTCTGACAACGACCCTTGTTGCACTGACCATTGTGGTGTCTGTTGCATTTGTTGCACTTTGGGTGGTTTCCTCGATATCCACCCTGTCCTTGACTACCAGAAGATTGCTGACCAGGACTCTGGTAGTCATCAATCTTTCGCTGCTGCGCCTGAGACTGAACTGTAGTCGAACCCTTGTTGTTGGCTCCATCCCATTTTCGTTTGTTGTCACTGGGAATAGCAGAAGTAGTAGTAGCAGTAGAACCTATACGCTTAGGCAGTTTGTTCTATTCCACTGCCTGGTCTGTGAGACGATGAGTAAGACGAGTAACATCCTGGATAGTAGCAAGGTTAGCAGCAGTCACATGGCTTTGAATCTCTGGTACTAAGCCTTTGAGGTACAGCTCAATGCGCTTGATGAGAGGATCCACCATAGTTGGACATAACACTGCCAGTTCGTTGGATCGCTTCGTGTACGCCTCTATCTCTGACCTCGTCATCTTCAGGTTAAAGAACTCCACTTCCAACTTGTGGATGTCATCACGATTACAGTATTCTCGCTTGATCAGCTCCTTGAAGTCGTTTCATGGGGTGGCATTAGCAGCTGCCAGCCCTAACATTTGAACTTGCGCGTTCCACCAAGTCAACGCAACGCCTTCGAGAGTACCAGTGGCATACTTCACCCTACGAGCCTCAGGGCATTCACACATCTCGAAGACCGATTCGAGCTTTTCGAACCAGTGGAGGAGTCCGACGGCCCCTTCAGTGCCACTGAAAGTACTAGGACGACAGTCCATAAAAGTCTTGAACGTGCATACAGGTGGCTGAGCGTTCTGACCTCCTGCCTGGGCAGCTGCGAGTGCTGCAGTAACTTGTACAGTGATCAAAGCCGCCAACTGGGCTTGAGTTAGGTTAACGCGTCCACTCATGATCTTCATATCAAAGGAAAACATGAGTGAGAGAGGTTCGCGAAAGTGCGATGACAGAAGAGAGTAAGCACACATGTGTTTTCAATCAATAGTTGCTACGTTCATCTAAGCATACCATAAGCAAAGTTCTATGTAACTAGTAAGTAGGTAATATAAACATAAACCATATCACCTATAGTGTTGAACCTTGCGCGTGGAGTGAAGCGTCGTTGTGGATCGTTGAGCACTGTACAGGTTATAGTCTGGTTTTATCAAAAAGCTTTTCCCCTTTTTAAAACCAAGTTCACTATAACCAATGGCTCTGATACCAATCTGTCACACCGCCAAAATCCACCCTGCGGAATATCACCGCTTGGAGGCGTGACATGACCAGGATCAAGCCACCAATCATATTGAACAAGCATGTAAGTAATATATAAAATCCAACACAATACAATTAGTGTCTAAACAAAACATAGTTTAAGTTGCAAGCGGAAGCATAATGTTTAAAACCAAGTCATAAGTTTAAACGTTTCAAATGTTTAGCATGGCACACAGCTATCCATGTCCCACAACGACTCTTCCCACTCCAATGCAAGCTCCATGAGTACCTAACGACCTGCAAGGCATGTAAGAACGAGTCAACAACAAAGTTGAGCGAGTTCACAGTTGGTTGTTTAGTTACAGTGTTCGTAAATCATATGTTTATTTCGTAAACCAGGTATTGTATTAATCTGTATCGCGATTTCCCAAACATGTGTGCGAAGATTGGTGGGGGCTTCCCATGTGTATCGTATTAATCCGTATCGCGGTTTCCCAAACATGTTTGCGAAGATTAGTGGGGGCTTCCCATGTTGTATGTTACTAGACTAGTCGTGTGTGTACGTGCCCTTCTTGATCCAAGGACCTTAGCAAGTATGAGGGTACGTAGGTTTTACGTACGTGCCCTTCAATCTGAGGATAGTAGTAAGTATGAGTGTACGTAGGTTTTACGTACGTGCCCTTCAATCCGAGAACAGTGAAAAGTAGTTTAATAGTAGTGATAGTACGAGTAGTTATTCAATCCTATTCCCAACCCACCGGGAATCCCATGCCTTAGGAGTGTGAACTCACCTCGGTTGCTCGGTTTGACTCTCAAAAATAGCTAACAGTCAAGGTCGGTCAATCACGTCCTAATATGATTACCAGTTGGTCATTTAGTGGTTTTCAAATAGAGCACAAATTTCCTACACGTATCTATCACAAAACATGCATCACTTTAACGGTTAATGCCCATATAAACTTCCCATCTATTTCCCACTCATAAACAAACATACGACATTGCACATAACACTTTTATAGACATATAACATGTAATATCATTCTCGGATAACCTACCCGACATTTAGACACGCAAATCACTACTTATGTCGTTTCAGCTTTGATCTTCAAAACTGGGTTGTTTTCGGAGATTTTAATAAAATAGTTAACATGTTCCAAAAATTCCCAACATTTTACAGAAGGTCTTAATCGATCCAAATATTATTGTGTAAAAATCTCGGGATCCAATTCATCGCCAATATTTTATAAAAATTCATTTTCCGGACTGCAATCAGATTCATCTTTTTCTGATTGCAGTCCACGGAATAATTTATTAAAAATTATTCGTAAGTTCGATTTATGAAATTCCAGTGGGGTAATTACAAATACATCGGTGGTCATCTACTGTACAAATTTCATGGGCTGATTCAACACAAAACTCAAGTTATGACTAAAAACATATTACCCATTTACTGCAGCAAAAACTCAGCTTCAGCTGCTGTTTTTAAAAGGGTCTTTAAAAATAGTAAACGAGGTCCAAAAATTATGATTCCAGTGCCATTAGAACCGTATTTCATAATACATAAATCTAGGTTTCAGAAAATACATTTTTCGCTTTATTAGGGTCCGGTTACAGCCAACTGAAGTTGGCTGTAACCACCAAACAGCTTTCTGTTTTTCAGCTTTTACATTCTAATGCGAGTTATTTTGGTTCCGTTAACATGTTCAGTGAATAACAACATTTCTAGTAATCAATATTAACAAGTAATCAGCAAGAAATCAGCAACATCTCAAGACATCTTCATACTAACATAAATACATCATGTTTCATCTTCTTGTTTAAACCCTTTTTAGTGTTCTTGTAGATTTAACATATTACATCTTTTAATCATGAAACAAGATGAACAAATGTGACATAAGGAACTTACTACTAGCTTAAAGCTAGGGATGATTCTTAGTGAAGAAGATGATGAAGAAATGATGATGTAAAGACTAAAACAAAGCTTCCTTGAAAGCCCTTCAACTTGCAACCTCCATGGATCAACTTTGGAGCTTTGAATGGAACTTGTTAATGAAGAAGATGAAGATGTTGAGGGGTGGTGGTGGGTTCGGTTATGGGGGAGCCGAAAATGAGAGAGAGAGTGAGGGTGGAGTGTGTAATCTTGTGAATGATAGTGATAATCTATGTCCCATACTTATATCATCATTCTTCAAATATTATGGAAGGCTATGCAAGTAATCTATCTAGTATAATATTAGATAAATCAAGAAGGTAAGGTGTGGATGATATGGTGGGTCCACAAGGAGCAAAAATCGGTTGGGGGGGGTATATTTGCAAATTTTCAACTAAGTGGTAACCATAAGTTAGATTGTAAGTAATGTGATGTTATTTGCTAGTTATAAGGTTTTTAGTGGGTGTTATGGTATACGGGGATCATGACTAGCCAAAAATAATTAAGTAATGTGTTTGACAAATATTTGGTGTCCCGGGTAATGTCCGGTTGTTCGGTCGGATACTGTTCCGTTAAATTGTTTAATTGTTCCGTAAGGCGTCTTATATATATATTTTTGTAACACAATTAATTCCTAACACATAGGAAAATATACCGGACTATTTAGTAACTTTTCTGTATACTACTAGTATGTTAACACGCACATGTAAGTATAACACAGTAATCAGAGAGCAGTTAAATGATTCAGCACAGTCACCAAGCACTTTAATTATCATTAAATAATCGTACGGATACATGAAATTACGAGGGTTGTCACACAAAATCCCTAAGAATTCGAATTTACAGTTATGCTTTTACATTAACAGCTGTTAACAGGAGTTTTGAGATCACTTTTAACGACCCGTGACCAAGGTCTCGACTCGAAATCATAAGGGTTCTCAAATCTTTACAACTTGAGACAATGATTTCGACTCGAGACCATAAGGTTTCGACTCGAGACCACTGAGGTTTTGACTAAGGACTTCAATCTTCACAACTCGAGACCGTGGTTGCGACTCGAGACCTCATCAAGGAGTCGAGATCTCATAAAACACAGTAGTCGAGACCATGATTATGACTCGGGACACTGAGGTTGCGACTCAATACCTTAATGAGTCGAGACCTCATAATGTTACAAGATGAGTCGAGATTTGACTCGAGATCTCATAACTGAGTCGAGATCTCACTCGAAACCTCATTATTTTAGGCTGTTCAATGTGAACTAAAATTTGGCTCGGGGCTCCGCTAACAGGTGGTTTGCTATTAAATAAATGGTTTTTGTAAATACTTAGTTAATTAATCAGAATCAGATAATGTTTTACAAAACCAAAATGGCTTAACTTGAATGAGCTTCTGATGTATCATTTATGGCCAAAGTTGATTTAATACATCTATTTATCGTTCAAGTATTACGAAAGCTATGTTGAGTGTGCATTACAAACGTGAATGTCTTAATATCTGGCCAAAGCTGATTTAATTCATTCATGTATAGCATACTTAACAAGTGCAAAACTAAAGTGATTGTCTCATTTCTGGCCAAAGCTGATTTGTCACAATCACTTTGCACACATGCATAAATGATTACACTTCTGGCCAAAGCTGATTTGTCTTCGTTTAAGTAGAATTTTAACTAAGTCTATTATTTTGATGTTATTAATAGACATATCACAACTTCTTCATATAATGATCCTCACATTAATGATCCTTCATTAATTTTATGATCATTTCGTCTGCCTTATTTTTAGTACCCATAACTTTTCTCACTATAATTTTCTTCCTAAAAATCTATATCTCATCCACTTTAATTTCTAAACCTAATATGTTTTGCTTTGTTTAAAGTTTCTATAAGAATTAGCTCTTGAATTAAATCCTTGATTATCTCTTAAGACACGATAATCCTACTTCTCTCTTCTGATAAAGGTACTACAGAAGAAAAGTAGAGCATGATGAATAGGACAAATCGAACATGATGTCTCTTATGGTAATCAAGATCTCTCTAACATAAATGTTATCACTAAAGTTATTCCAAATTAAGTCTTTCCTAAGACAAACCTATTATTTGCGGAATAATCACTAGAACTCCTAAGATGCATGCCTTCATTTAAAATTCTAAACTATAAAGAATGGTATATGTGAATACATTATAATGTACAATACCATGACCCATAAAGTTAAGGGCTTATGCATGGAAATAAGTACAATTTTTCAGTACATACTAAGATTTTCACTTGTACAATTTGATGCCTTATAAATCAACTATAACACTCAAAAGTACCAAAGGAAAATGAGTGTGTTGATAAGCAACATATGTACAGAGAAATAAATGTTTGAAACTGAAAAATAAAATGTTATTCACCTTACAACCACTAAAACCTTAAAAGAGGATTGTTCTAAGGTCCATAGTCAAAATACAAGTACAAAATTCCAATTCTAAGGTTCTTCAAGGGAAAATCTCACTGCATAATTATGCCATTAGACTAGGCATAAGCAACGAGACTATCCATTATTCAGAAGAATGGTTGGATAAGTTAATTAGGTAGTCACTTCCTAATGATATCTAAGTCTGCTAATTTTTAATATTCCTATTAACACATGATTAGTTGACTCTAGTTCTAAACGTTTCCTTACCAGAAGTCAACAAATAACTAACATGAGAGTTAGTGACAAAATTAAATGTTAAGGCTATAAGAACCATAATAAGCAGTCTTCTAACAGCGCTTTTTCGATACCTTATATATATTCTGAAGATTAGTCAGAATATAGTATCATGATTAAGCAATGTTATGAAGGTTGTGAGGTTTGCATAGTCACCATAAAGTCACACTTACCTCAAACTCTCATCTTATTTGTTCTAAATATCTGGATTGAAACATTACTAAGATAAAACTAGATGATACCTTACACTTTCACAACTTTTGTCATCATACAAATGAGAATTTGACAAATAGGAAAATGAGACTTATAAATTTCATCCATTATAACCGAAATTCATGAGAAACCATGACATGGTTAATGAGGATGATTTTCTTTCATCTAATCTCATTCTAAGTGATTTTAAATCATGATGTTAAAGCCCTAAAATATGACTTGGCTTAAGGAATAAGTATGGGTCCATCATAAGTCATTCATTGACATTCGTGAAACTTATTCCAAATGGAATATTCAGACATAATTCATTTATCATTTAAAAGACTATCAACTTGTATCTAAATTTTGTCGCATATGGCCCACTGTCTTAGAAGAAATCTATTCACATATGTACTTAATAAGATTTCTATTAAATATGTCCCTAAGTTTCTTATGACATCTGTACATTAAAGAAATCAAATAAAGTCTAACGTATATATGATAGGTTCCCACGTCACGTAGCTCATTGAAACTTCTCTTGTAGCATTCTAGAGATATTAAAGATCAGTGGGAGCATTAAGTGTCTTAATAATAACTTGCAATAGTTGCAAGAGGTGGGTGAGTGAAAATTTTACATTACCTAACTTTACACCTCTTGAACAAGACACTGCTCCATCTTGACACTGTTCTATCATAACTTGTCTCCTTAAAATCTAATGCTACACTTAGAAAAATTTCATTGTTGCTTAATTGTGGGCGCACTTAGATTTCTTACCTAAACTAACATAATCCTCAACAAGAGAAACTACAACGACTAACGTCATTAATTTGTGTTTCTCTATTAGAATTTGTTGGTCGTTACATATTGACCCTACGCATGCTGAGTTCCTAAAGGTTTCTAAGGTCAGTGGGAGTAGTCAAAGTCCTTATCATGACTTGCAAGGAATACAAGAGGCGGGGGGAAGAGTGTCATTAAATTTCACTCCGAATTTAACTCCAATTACACCTCTTGTACACTATACTACACCAACTCTTACAAACTTAGAATCCTGAGAATGATAGCAACCTAACCAAGAGCTAATCCATAAAACTGAAACTTCTAATAAACCCAATAATCAACTTAGGAGGTCATCTAGGTTTAAAAACCTACTAACTTTGATGATTACATAACCTCCCTAACTAAAGTTGAAATGGATTTTGGAAAAGTTTACTGATCCAATCTCTTCTAATTAAGCCATTAGTGTCAATCAATCTTCTAAATGGAATAAAATTGTTTTCTAGTAAAACTGATTTTATGTGTTCGAATAACGTTTGGGATTTGATTGAATTACCTAAGAGTGTTCATAACTAAACCAAATCCTAATATAAGCGTTAAGACACGAAGAAGCATGATTGATTGTCAAAGGGTATACTCAGGAAGAGATAAATTATCAAAGATTTCTTTGAGGATCACTGTTCTAGTAACTTATAATAGTTTAAAGCTACATTATCATCATCATCATCATCATACTCAGTATATCCCACCAATAGCAAAGCAAAGGTAGGGTCTGAGGAGGGTAAGATGTAGACAGCCTTACCTCTACCCCGTAAAATAGAGAGGCTGCTTCCAGTGAGACCCCCGGCTCGATAGTAGTTTTGCATCAAGCCTTGGACATAAGGCACATAACACTCAGCAATCGGGACAAAGACCGATTAGTGCATGTACCCTTTTGTCTTTCAGCTATCAACGCCACCACATGATGCATGATTAACCGTCCTCAACTTTTAACGTTATTTTCACGAAATTAGTAAAATAACGTTAAAATTAGTGCACTTTCACTTTTGCCCATCGATGGCACACACACATATACATTATATGCACATACCGCAAGCGGGGCTTAAGTTTAAAGCTACATTAGATGAACATTAAAAACAATTTTCCCTAACAAATGGCTTGCATATTTACATGTTCATAAAACAACCTGAAAGTTCTAAACTTAAGGTTAAAGAACAGTTTGTCTATAATCCAATAAAATCCATGTATGGGTTAACGCAAACATCATAATGTGATGAAATCTTAACGTAATTATTTTCATCAAGAATCAAGTGGATTAATGTACCTACCTCAAGATGAGTGGGAGCAACTAAATTAAACATGTCTATATATAGATGATATTCTTTTGACAGGTATATGTTACATAAGTCAAAGTATTGTTAACACGAACTTTGATATAATAGATCTCAGAGATATCTCTTACGTGATAGATATCATAACATGCCGAGATAGACCCAATGGGACATTAGTTCCGTTCCAAAAGTTTAACATTAAATGGGTCCTTACATATGTAACAAACAATACTGCTCTCCTTTAGAGGATAATAGGATAAATGAGATTATTTATTTACGCTTCATTAATTAGAAGCCTTATGTAAGTTCAAGTCTATACTCGTTTAGATATTACTCACATTGCAACATACTAGATATGTCTAGATTAATGTGAAGCATCTAATGGAGTATTACAATATCTTTAAAAGAAACGAGAGTCTATAATTTAAAGAAGAAGTGAGAACTAAAACCGGTTGATTACTCTAACTTTGTAATATTCAAAGATAACAAAAATGTAATGTCGGGTATATCTTTATGTCAGCAGACAAAACCTATCTCATGGAGGAGTCATAATGGACTGATATCAACAACCTAAGTTATAACGACATAATATAGTCACTAAATGTTGTTGGAAATTTATCAGTGGACTCATAAGTTTATTAACTCCATATAATTAATATTTTGAAGACTTGGTGTGATAAAGTCAGCTACCATGACTCCTTGAACAGTAACAGTTCAAGAGGTGATGCATTAAATTTCGATACACAATTAATTATTCATTTATGAACGAATTGAGGAAACTAAGTTTTTGTATCGAAAACATTCATGATATGCTTAAGGATCCTATAACTGAAGGGCTATTACCCATAAGTCTTATTAAGAGAGCTCATAGACGGGTATTAATTAATGGTCGTGCGCAACTGCATATCGTACTATGAATGACTAAGTATTAGTTAATTTTCCTCAGCAGTTTGATTTTGTATGTCTCTAAGAATATGTTAAACCGTTATAATGGCATATATACAAATAAAATTACAAATCAAACAAAGGGCTTATGCGTATTTTGATCATAACGATTAGGTTTTAAATTAAGGCTATAATATGACTAATGGGGGTCCTGAGTCGCATAATGATTCAACGGTTGTATTTCTCTGCTATAGTACTTGTTTAAGGCTAAAATGAGTGTTAACTCCTGATCAAGCTTATCTAATACTCATAGTAAATGATTACTCGGCTAAGTGGGAGAATGTAAGATTAAATATGTTATGTTTTAATATTTAATCTAGTAGCCATTATAATCATTTACATAATATAGATCAAAATATATAATAACCTATTAAATAATTAGTTGGTAATTGTCGATGGACCATATTACCCTTACTAACTAATTAGGTTTCCTCTTGGGTGCTTATATAAGGAGACTTATATAGAGGTTCTAAGGTTAGACACATAACCTAATTCTCATAACATCATATTCGAACCCCTCTCCTAAACCGATACCCTTTTCGGTTTCATCATCACCATCATTAGATTGCACCCTAAGGAGGAACCAGATCAAGCTGACAATCATGTCAAACCTTATTGATGCGTCTCCATCTGGATTATTTGCTAACCTGTCTGATGCAATCAAAGGTATGTATTCATGCCATTACATCTAAAACAGAACTGATCAACATATACTAGTAAAGAAATTATCATTCTATAGTAGCATACAAAAAATATATAGTTACTTAAAGTTTAGGTGAAAGTTGAATTTTAAGTATCATTTGTTTATGGATTATTAGTCTAACATCGTTTTCAAAAGTGAAAACTTGTAAAGAACAGCTATAGATAGTTTATTTATCTGTCTTCAATCTGATTCGATCCGATCCGAACCACTTGTAAAGAACAGCTATAGATAGTTTATTTATCCGTCTTCAATCTGATTTGATCCGATCCGAACCACTCCAAAAAAAATTATTATATAACAATAAACAAACGAACATCAAAAAAATTCCGCCCTTAGGAAAAATTTTATGGATTCATTAGTGCTAACAATTCTACTGTACAGCTATAATTTATTTTTTGATTTTTTAACTATTTTATTATTATTATTATTATTAATATAATTAATCTTGAACGTATTATCATGGTATTTTTCTCTTATAATTTCTAAAGTACGACGTTTTATAAAATTCCGAATGTGTCGTTAAGACAAGTCTATTTTTATCTACGTCTCGATATGTTTTTTTCTCGATACTGAGTTGTGAGTAGTAACGTGCAACTTAGGGGTGCAAACGAGACGAGTCGAGCCCGTACTCGACCAGGCTCGAGCTCGACTGCTCGAGCTCGATTAACTTATGAGAGCTTGGGCTCGAGCTCGGCTCGATTCGAGCTTTGTTTTCAAAGCTCGAGCTCAGCTCGTTGGTATTTTCTCAAGCTCGAGCTTGGCTCTGGCTCGGCTCGTTTATTATCTATTACTTAATATATTAAATAAAAATAATATAAATAATAAACTTTTTAGGCTCGCGAGCTCGATAAGTGAAGCTCGGGCTCGGACTCGTTTGCTAAATAAGCTTCTTTTTAGGTTCGAGATCGGCTTGTAAACAATTTTAAATAAGCTCGGCTCGTTTACACTAAGGCTCGATAAGAGGCTCGATGAGCCTAATGAGCTTCACATGCTAGGCTCGAGCTCGTTTGCACCCCTACGTGCAAGTGATCGAAGTACAAATGTACATGTTATCAATACTATAATGCAATGCTTTACAAAACTTTGGTAGCGAGTATAAATGATCTTTTTGTTGTTTACCATGACAAACTGAAACGATATCATTCAAACAACTTTGGTAGAGTATCAGTATTTATTTTTGTAGTTGTTTTCGGTATAAATTTCGTTTTTATAAGATATGGTGTGTGTTTTTTGTATTGTAGGCTATAGCAAGTGCCCATAACGTACAAGTTTCGTGACGAGCTGAATCAATTACGATCATAAAAACCATAGGTGCCGATATCAGTATAATCGGAACGGTTATCGGCATTGGTTACTATATTTTTCAATCGATATCAATATTCTTTTTGGCATATTGCAACTTTATTTTTTGGGTTTTCTCGATTGCTAGACCGAATATTAGTACCGTACCGATAACGTTTGAATTCCTGCCGCAACACGTGAGGAATTCCACTGGTTAAAACTTAAAACTAATAAGTCTACAATTTTGTTAGACAAGTTGAAGAATAAATCAAATATGACGGTCGCCAAAATTCTTCTTGATAACAAATGTAAGCTTCAATGCCCGTCTTAAAAATTATCAATTTTTTATAAAGATTCCAGAAATTTAACATACATAGAATAACATTTTTTATGTGGTCAAACTAAAAGACCCGGTAATTTGGCAGCAAATATGATGCAATGAGAAGGTTTCAACAAAACAAAATAGGGCACCAAATGTCTTCACACTTGACTTCTTCATTATTCCCATATCATATGACTTGTTCTTGACTTCTTCATTATTCCTTATCATATGACTTGTTCTTGCCCATATTTTGTACCAATGCTAATAGGACTCCTATATATATGTATATGTCAATTTGTTCTCATCATATACATTCATACAATCATACATATAAGTAACAACATATACTTGCTTTACTATAAAATGTCTACCCTTAGCTACAATGACGTATATCGGCTTTTCAAGACGCTCGACCAAAATGGAGACGGTCTTATCAGCCCGCACGAGCTCCAATGGCTTCTCGATACCATGAAGGTGTCTTCAAGCATCGATGAGCTAGAATGCTTAACAGGGAAAACCAGTCTTAGTTTTCCCGAGTTTTTGGAGTTCTATGATACGATCACAAAACAAGAAAAAGAAGGGGAGAGTGAATCGGAAAATGATCTTTTCAAGGCGTTTGAAGTGTTTGATAAGAACCGTGATGGGTTCATTTCTGATGAAGAGCTCGAAGAGGCGTTGTCAAGATTGGGATTATGGGACGAGACGGGTCACATGGATGTAAAGAGTATGATCAAAGCATATGATGACAATTGTGATGGCTTTCTTGATTTCCAGGAGTTCAAGAAGATGATGGCTTAGAAACATTTCAATTCACATATCGATTTCATTAGTTAAATATTATATATACACATCAAATTTATCATATATATATATTTACATTTGATTAAAAAGCTAGCAAATGCACTTGAATCATGTTATAGACTTTATTACATACAAGAGGTCCACCCTGACCCATGTGAAACAAACATGGCTTGATCCCTCACTTCTTGTTTTCACCGACTCCAAGCGTGTTCTTGACACCATCATATGCACCCTGAGCCATGTTAGCCACCTGCTCTCCGGTCTGTAATCAATCGTCGCAAACGAGAAACAATATCTCCCGCGTTATTACAAGAAAATCAGAAAATAATTATCTAAGAACTGATGGGTTGGTTAACCATAAACCTGTTGGAGGATGCCAGAGGCCTCTTCCTTGCGAAGCTGAGCCTGACCCTCGGTTGCCTCGGCAGCATCAGCAGCCTTATCTTTAGCTTGGTTGGCTGTGTCTTTCACAGCACCCGCTGCATTTTCAGCTTTGGCCTACATCCAATGAAATTAAGATTGTAGAATTGTAAGTGAAATTTGGCATGCATGTATCATGTATGTGTGTTTTAAAATACCTCAGCCTTGCCATAGGTTTCTCCTGCTTTCATGTTATTCGACATTTTTAGATGTGTTGGTAAATGGGGATTGTGAATCTGGGTTATGAAGGTGGAAGAGAGGTATATATGGTGGTGGTGTAAACTCCTTAACCCTGGTTTTCCTGCCTTATTAATTGGGCATTCCCCTTTTTCTACTCCTATCCATTGATATTGTGTTGTTTTCATTCAATATATTTGTAAACCGGTAACATTTTCATGTAACTACATAAAAAATGAAGTAGTTTTGGTATGTTAACTATACATTTTATACACATGGTTGTAAAAATCCAGACTAGCCTTCGATTACTCGCTGATTAATCACTAATCGGAGGTTCACCGATTAATGGCAGATGGCAGTCAATGACGGTCATTCTGGCCAAATTTTGACCAAAACTTATAAATTTCTTCCAAATACTTTAAAAACATGTCTACTTTAAAAAAAACTACATACAAAAGTGTGTGTATACATGTAACTAAAATTTACATATAAAAAACTCAATCCGATTAATCCTTGTTAATCCCAATCGCTAGTCAGTACCCATCACCCGACTAGCACTAGCGATTCTTACAACACTATTTATACAACACTTGGTATGCACATGCGTAAAAACACACTCTTGTGAATCAAACTGAAGGAGGAAACTCACACGCACATTTCAAACACTTGGTATGCAAATAAATGAAAATACACTGTTGTGAATCAAATGATTCAAACTGGAGAAGAAAACTCACACACGTTTCAAACACTTAAATGCATATAAATTGTAAATCAAACTGAAGTGAGAACTCACACGCATTTCATCAAACACTTGTAATGCATACTTAGTCAAATGCACTTTCAATTCAGCCCCAAATCAATCAATAATCGTAAAATGCAAAGTTTGCAATTCACTAGAAACTTCAATTACACAAATACATGAACAAATTTAAACCAACAGATCTGTAAAAAACAAACCCTAACCACCAAAACCATAGAGAGTACGGCCCTGTCGCTTCAACGCATAAACAACATCCATAGCAGTAACAGTTTTCCGACGAGCATGCTCGGTGTAGGTAACCGCATCACGAATAACATTTTCGAGAAAGATCTTCAACACACCACGTGTCTCCTCGTAGATGAGACCACTGATCCGCTTGACGCCGCCACGGCGCGCCAGCCGACGAATAGCCGGCTTGGTGATACCTTGGATGTTATCACGGAGAACTTTACGGTGTCGTTTTGCTCCTCCCTTTCCCAGCCCCTTGCCTCCTTTACCTCTTCCGGACATTGTTTGTTTGTTTGTTTGTTGTGGTGTTTTGGATTTGGGTGTGTTGGTTGAAAAGGGTTATGTTTGTTTATATAGGTGAAGATTGGTTTTTGAGTTTGTGAGGGGTGGAATGTCAGCCGTTGGATTGGTGGGTAGATTTTGTTGGGTGAGTGTAATCCGTGTGACGAGTAGTCAAGTCTTGTCATTGGTTAGTTTTCATCTAGAGAAGTTGATCTTACAACAGATTTTAAACTCTAAAAATCTTTATTTTTCCCACAACATTAATTTAAAACTACGTAAACCTTCATCCCAAGCTTCACATCATCGTTTTCTTTTAGGTGGTGTTTGTTTTTTTTGTTTTTTTTTGAAAAAGTACTTCTGAACCACTTTTGTCTTCCCCACGCAGACCACGCGCATATGTAGGGCCTTGCAGCTTGTTTGTTTTTTAGAAGACTTTTCATAATAAAACCTCTGCCTCACCTCTGTTTCGCGCAGATATGGACTTAAGTCTTCTGGCCACTTCAAAAGTCTTCTCCAAACCCTAAACAGAACAAGAGCAGCCGCAACCCCTCATCTCCTCCTTCTCCACGTTCGCCATCGCCTCTGCCACCGTCTCAACCTCCGGCGCCGCCCCCACCACGTCCGACATCAGCCTCTCTCCACCCTCTCCACCCCCACCACGTCCGACAAGAGCCCTCTCCACCCTCTCCACCGCTCGTCGTCGCACCCCAACCCCTAAACGACCACCCCAGCCCCTCCACGACCAGCCTAGCACCTCGACGTCTCACCCCCGGCCCTCGACGACCACCTCAGGCCCTCAACCTCCACCATCAGGTATGTTGTTCATGTTTTGTCAAAAGATTTTTCCTTTTCTTCTTAGTTGTTATTTTAAAATTGTTAATTTGTTAGTTATATGGTTGTTGTATTATTTGAAAATTGTTAAAATTGTTAATTTGTTAGTTATATGTTATTTTAAAATTGTTAATTTGTTAGTTATATAGTTATATGTTAATTTGTTAGTTAAAATTGTTAATTTGTTAGTTAATATGCTTCTGTGATGGGATTTGTTTAAGGCTAGTCATTATATGCAAAATTCCAAGTTTTGTTCAGTGTTTCATGATACAGTTGGCTACTTGAGGTCATATAATGAGATGAAAAGTTATGATTATCTATTGGTTATGAATGTTTGTCCAAAACAAAAAATCTGGATCTATTCTTTCTGTTCCGCAAACATGTTCACCTAGATGGGTTACATGTAGCATGGTGTAACCCGTTTGACCCATATATTTTTGTGGTTTCTTTAAAGAATGTGTTGTATGTCACAAACCAAAGTAATCGAGTATCATATGCCAAAAATTAAAATTTATGGATTGACATGATGCGCGCCTATTTTATTAATTGGTTGTTTGTTGATTAGTAGAAATGGGAGAGAAACAACAATGGTCAAACGACCATCTAAAATGCTTATTAGAGACTTGCATTGAAGAGATAAACACGGTGGGTAGAAAAGGCTTGAGTTTGCATAAAGACTCGTGGAATAAATTAGGAAAAGTTCTTAAGGAAAAGTTTGGCTTGGATTTGACTCAAAAACAAATAAAGAATGCATATGATAATCTTAAAGCCAAATACGTAGGTTGGGTGTATTTGAAAAACAAAACCGGCAACATATACAACCCTCAAACAAATACTTTTACCTTAACGAACAAGGAATGGGAAGAATTTAAGAAGGTATGTTCATTTATATAAATTTTAAACATAATCCTAAAAAAAAGTTTATAACATTTTTTTATACTTTGGGTTTAGGGGCATCCAAAGGCTGCATCATTGAAGACAGTTCCATTGCCTTTTCCAGAACTTTGTGCAGAATTGTTTGATGGAAATACTGCCACTGGAAATTGCAAGTGGACCTCAACCCAAATAACATCCGGGGTTGGATCTTCTTGTCATCGTGTCCAATCGCTTATGATTATGGACACCCATTATCATGACACACAAGATGATGCCGGCACCTCTGAGCCTACTTCCGAGCCCACTTCTGAGCCTAATCCAAACAAAAGGCCCAAAATCTCAAAATCATCTATTAACGTGACTTCAACATGATTTTTACGTTCGTCGTGGCCGGATGGGAAGGTGTAGCACATGATGCAAGAATATTATCAGAGGCATTATCAGATCCAGATGCACCATTCCCCTTTCCACCACAAGGTATGTTTATGTTTTGTTAAATATTTATCACTTGGTTCACTTTTCTAAATAATTGTATATCTTTACAGACAAGTATTATCTTTGTGATGCCGCGTATGCACACATACGGGGATTTATGGCTCCATATCGTAATGTGAGGTATTGGCTAGGAGATTTTCGCCGAAGACGTGCGTTGACTAATAAAGAGAAATTTAACCATGCTCATGCAAGACTTCGGAACGTAATTGAGCATGCTTTTGGTGTCTTGAAAGCAAGATTCCCTATTTTGAAAAGGATGGCACCATTTCCATTGGTTACACAAAGGAACATTACCGTTGCATGTTTCGCGCTACATAATTTTATAAGGAAAGAGGGTTTAAGCGATGAATTGTTTACAGAATACGATCAACCCAATGTTTCGGTACATAATATTCTAGTGCACGTTGATGCTGATGAAGACGAGGTTGAAGCACATGGTACTGCAGCGGATCGGGAATATATGACTCAGTTACGAGATGAGATTGCTGAGCAGTTAATGCAAAGCATGGATACAATGCTTTAAAAAAATGTTATTGTCTTTTTTATGAATATTATTTCAGTATTGTATAACTATTATTTAAGTTTGATTGTTGAAAAACTCTTATAAGTTTAATAAATCAGTTTATTTATATTTCAGTTTATTTCAGCAGTTTGCAGAAGTAAAAAAACAGTCTTCTTCTTGCAGACTGCAGACATTTGGTCCAGCACTTCTGCTGCAGATGTCTGCAGATGTGGTCCGCAGACTGCAGACGTTTTACCTCAGAAAAAACAAACAACACCTTAGTCTTTTACCTCATATGTAGTTAGACGTAAACAATTTTAATTTCAAAAAATCAACAATTGGCAGTTACAAGTCTTAACATATTAGCCTCTAATGGACACTGACTAATAGAACCTTAACAACGTTAGTCTACGGTCGCCGGAAAAACGCTTTTGGTCATAAAAAGGTTCCTAAAGGTCCGATCTAAGGTTACAAAGAAGTTTGCGATGAAAATGTTTAGTTTTCCGGCCAATAATAAGTTTTCCGGCGACCACAAAAATTGGGGCTTTTGTGACACCCGGCTTTTTTGAGTGTGTACCTTACTAGTGTGACACGTGTCAGCAATGAATAAAAGCATTATTTTATTAAATTTGATGTTAAATTATAGTATTTGATGTGTTATCAAGTCCAAACTTTGTTAAACATTATGTTGGTGAAAACAAGATATACGCTTATTGCGTAACGAGCAAAATGCGAAACGAATGTCGGTGACCGTCCGATTAATGTTAAAATCCTAAAAATATTCCATTATGATTAAAATGTTATTTTTAGTCTATACGTGAGGAAAAATTAAGTAAAACACTTAAAAACACTGCTTTGCGAATTTAAGCTCATATTGCGCGATATCGCGCGTATCTTACAAAATTTAAACAACGAAGCCAGTCAAGGCAAATAATATATTCTTAAGCAATATTATGACGAGTTAATTTTTATAGAGCGATAAAAAAATTAAATCGCCTTAAATGTGAGATAAAATACCTGGTAATCAGTTAAAAGTGTGTGTGGGAGCATGGGTAGCGACTCATGGGGGTGCCCACCTCTTTTCTTTTTGGCAAGTGTTGAAGCTAGTCAATATATGTAATCTTTAAAATACAAAAAAAAAAAAACACTCCACTTAAGACTGTTGGGAGTGGTGGCGTTGCTTGGGCGGGGGAAGCCAGCCAACGCTGGCTAAGTCACTCCGGGCTAGCGTTAGTGTTGGCGTTGCCCTTTTGGCGTCGCTGTGGAGCCTGCTGTGGGGTGAGGTGTGTAACAACCCGATTTTCCAATCAATCAAGCAAGTCTGTGTTTACTAGTTAAACACGAACTGTGAGTGTACTCGAACCCATTTTATTTTAACGCACTTTTGAGTGTTACATACGTTCTATATCAAACACAACACACAACACACAACGCAAACACTTTATAACGCTAACCGCTCCCGCATGTTATACGTGTACTTTGAATGCTTGTACTATGCTATACAGTGTTACACTACACCGCCTCTAGCGACGATAGTACTATAGTTTGGACTCAGCACCTGTCGTGGACGGGGGTTGCTAGGGATCACTCTACCTACTTAACGTGTTCGCAGTGGTGAACATGTGTCGCGCATACTCCAAAACGCAGTCTCGTGGTTAAGATGTAGACATTGTTTGATAGTTACTTGCTTTCGCCCATTACGTGATACATGTTGGTTATGCGTAAATGCTTTTATATTATATGCTACTCAAACTTGTGTACTCACCTTTACATTTTATGTATTGACTTTATTTTAACGTGTGTGACAGGTTGATAGGATGCTATGTTTGCTGGAAATCAAGATAGGCAGTCTAGAAACTACACTAATAGAAATCTAGGCTGTTGGACTTGTTTTGTTTGAGAGAAACTCGTTATCTGTAATAATTACTTGTTGAATATTTGTTGATTGGTATGGGACAATTAACCTTTAAAAATATTGGTAACAAATAGTTGTTATGGATCTATTGAGCAATCTGGTTCGCCTAGTGCGGCGCCCCGATGTTTCCGCCATCGGTTGGGGTGTGACGGATTGGTATCAGAGCCATAACTATAGGGAATTAGGTCGAGTGTTAGGATTGACCTAGTCTATAGTCTAAGTACCAACAGACCAGCTCTGTGCGAACCCAGTAAGGGGTTTGGCACGAGCCCACTCTTGTTACTCTCGCTCGCACTCGCAAAACTATAACTTCGTTCGAACCCGCATACTATAGATTCGTACGAAGAGCCTTTCCTAAGGCTGAAAACTATTTGCCTTTCCTAAGGCTGACACAATACACATGTTTTCGAAAACATTCGCATAACACAATCGAGTGAATTAAGTCGAGATTAGGTGTCAAAACCAGGAACTCTCGATAAGATCACTCACTCTACGCATATTTTTACTCTCAGCACGAGCATCATCGTTGAGTTAGGAGTGACATCCATATCTTTACGAAACTCTCCATCTCTATATCTTGTGGTTTTGCCACACTTTCAGGGACGAAGTTGTTAAGTTAGGGGTAAACCCCGCACCTTAATGACACGTTCCACTTGGTGTGTGTCAGGTGTAATATGTTTTTATTGATATTTTAAGCCCATTTTACACATTAGTCAAGTTTTAAATTTATAAAACACGATATTCTACTAACACTAAACACACACATGGGCAAGTGCACCCATCGTGAGCGTAGTATAGGGTTGGTAAGATACCGAGGTCGCCAAGGACACAAGAGATTTTAGTACCGGTTTATCCTCAACGTCTAATCAAACTAATTTTTTTGGAAAAGGTTTTGATTGAAAAATTAAAACTAAAAATGTTGAAATAAAAATAAAAACAGATAGACAAGATGAATCACTTAGATCTGACTCACCTTTAATGTATCCTTTGATGATTTCCACACCTTTTAAGAGATCATCTTAGTTATAGTAGTAGACCCCTCTTTTGAAGGTGACGTTAGCCTCAACCCAGTGGTTTGAGTCAGCAAGGACACAATCCCAAAGGGTTGGAATATTGAAAGATAATTAATTAAGTTATTAATGCGAAAAGTGGTAGGCCCATCTTTTGAAGGTGACGTTACCCTCGGCTAAGTGGTTTGAGTCAGCAGGGATACAATTCCAAGTAGTCGGTTTAATGTATTAATAGTAGTTTACATATGAGGGGATCAAGCCATTCGCACCCCCGCCATCCAATACCAGTGGGTATTGAAGGAGGTCCTAGTAAGCTTGACCCTGGTCCTTGCAGGATCTATACACTGAACAAGGCAAGAACCTTACTAAACCATTCCCTTAACCCCCGACTAGGTTGCCAACATATCTCTATATAGACCGTAGAGATATGAATGGTGAAAATCTTTTACTTTATATAGACAGTAAAGTAATGCCAAGACACCACGGACAAATGATAAAGAAGTTTCACCTTCAAGATAAGAAACTAGTTATTAAAGTCATTAATACAAAACCAAATAAAAAGTGCGAAAAAGATTAAAAATCAAAAGTAATACATTAAATGCTTGTCTTCACCAAGTGATGTAAGAGACTTAGCCAAACATGGCCTTTGATTGACAAGAACTCTTACGATCAATCTTGGATCTCGAGACTACTACACACACTCTAAGGTGGATGATGGATGGTGGTGGTGGATGTGGGTTATAGTGGTGGCAAAGTGGGAGAGAGGTGGTTTGCCAAGGGATGCCTTTGAAGTGAGCCAAGCACCCCTATTTATAGCCTGAACAGAAGCCCGGCCAGGCCCCGTGTCCAGCGGACACGCCCCCGTGTCCAACCCTTTTCTCTTCCTTCATTAATTGCAATTGTCTGCATTAGGCTCCACACGGCCTCGTGTTCGCTGGGCACGGCCCCGTGTGTAGAAGCGTATCTGTACTACCAAGATTTGCAAGATTCTGCAAATCTTAGCGTTGACCACGCCCCGTGCTGAGCTGGGCACGCCCCCGTGGGGGGCATAGAAGCTTCCACAGCTTTGTCCATTTTTGTAGACATCTGACCACGCCCCCGTTGTGACAACCCGTAATTTACGCCCTTAATTACGTGATTAACAGGTGATTACGCAATAATAAATAGTGTTTACGATGCTAATTAACTTAATTAGGCCCTTGGAGTGCCCAGGAACGTTTGTTCAGCTATACAGTGCGCGTGTGGTGATTTACAGAAAATCTGCTGAATATTACGCGACAACGGACTGATACCGTGCAAAATACTGACGACACCGACAAATATGGATGTTACACGAATATTTTTATGCATATGGAGCATTCGGGTTGCGAAAACGGATTCGTAGGGATTACGGGCCACTTACACATGAGATGGGCTTGTAGGCCCTGGGCCCAAGCCCGAAACCCACACGCCTAAACCTACACATAATAGGCAAAATCCCTACAAATCTTTGCGAAATCTATACAAGATTTATAAAATCTTATCAAATCCTACCAAAATCTCTAAAGAGATTTTTGTCTCTAATTTAGAAACACAAGATCTTACAAGAAATATTTGTGAGATCTCTAAAAGATCTATATACAGGGGACAAAAGGAAATAACTATAGTCAATACCCACACGAAATATTATAAAACCCATACCCCATTCTCTTTTGATCTTCAGACAAACAATCACTCACACACTCCTTTACTTCTCTCCCTCTCTCGATCACAACCGAACCCAACCAAAACACAGAGATCTATTTCCTCACCCTCACCTCCTCTCCCACTCCAACTAAACTCCGGTGACCGGAGTTTAATCCGACCGGCAGATCCCTCCTCGGTTCCCCACTCAGGCGGCGACACCCCCCTCTTCCTCGATAACAAAAAAAACAGGCCACCACCACCATCATCGGGTGGTGGTGAGCGATGGCGTCTGGTGGTGGTGCAAACACAGAGATGAGACGGAGAGAGAGAGACCGAAGAGAGAGAGAGAGAGAGACTGAAGAGAGAGAGAACCGGCGGTCAAAGGCTCGGACCGCCGGTCGATTCGTTTATCCGGTGGTGGTTTCGTTCTCCGACAGGAACTCCGGTGATGCTCGTGATGTTCTGATTTGGGTTCGAGTTCAGTCCGACGATGGTGGTCGTGAGCGGCGGTGGCGTCTCGGTCCAGTGGGTATTGTCTCGGTCCGGCGGTCCCTATCTCGGTCCGACGGGTCACCCGGTAAACATCTTTCATTCTCTATAGTTCTTGCAAATATTGATGATGATGATGTTATGCTCAAGTTTCGGGTCCAGATTCAAGCGCGGTTCGGGTTATGTTTCGGGTCAGACGATTCGAGTCACATCATGAAGCAGTTCAGGTTTGGGTTATGTTTGCTTCGGGTTCCGCGACTCAGTCGGGTTCGAGTCAACCCAACTGCATTTCGGGTCAACAGCAGATCGACTCCGGTTCGGGTCAAATTCAGTCAAAGTTGGCAGTCAATGGAGCCACGGTTCGGTTCGGGTTAATGGTCAAATGCAGGTCAGATTTGATTTCGGGTCAAACCGAGTCAACTCGGTCAACCCGGTCAACTCAGTCAAGCGGTTCAATGAATCAACACGAGGATTTGGTAAATGATTTAGCAGCGCGATTTACTTCATTATTTTTATAACTTATGTCGCGTGAAAACGAGCTCGAACCGACCAATTATAATTTACATTTGATATATATATATATTTTTGCCGAAATTACATATATAGTTTAGTTGAATCTTGATTGAAAATGTGTTGAATTTTTGAAAATAAAACGACGACTTGTGTTGTCGGGGGCGTCCAAAAACAAAGGAAACTCTGCCCGTTTTTCGAGAAAATCCGTAAACTTAAAGCGCGTTTTATATTATAAGACAAAACTTTTTGGATCCGAGGAACTATTATAAAGACAAATCTTTTATAAAAACAAGTATAGTTTATATACTTATTTCAAACATCCAAAAGCGGATATTTTTCATGAGCGACTACGAGGTTTGGTTTAAACATCAAGAATACAGAAAAACTTTTTATAGAATAAATATGATTATTCTATCTAATTCAAATACCTTACGACTCGAATTCGTTTTATAAAATAAATATAGTTTATATTTATTTCCGAACAACACGACTTCTTTTATAAAAATAAATATAGTTTATATATTTATTTCGAAGATCAAACGACACGACGATGGGGTTAATAAAATAAATATATTTTATATATTTATTCGAAATATTAAACGACACGAATTCGTTTTATGAAAATAAATATGGTTTATATATTTATTTCCAATATCGTACAAAACGAATCCTTTTATGAATAAATATAGCTATGTATTTATTTCCGACACAAACAAGTCGAATTCTTTTATAAAATAAATATAGTCATATTTATTTTCAAACACGACTACTCGACGATTCTTTTATAAAATAAATATAACTTTTCATATTTATTTTATACGCCTAAACGGCACACTGTATATCATATGTATTGCTTACGAGTTTATTACATGCTATTTTTTTTCGTATGACATACACGACGACTTCTCAAGGCAACTAATGAGATTCTACCGATATATTTATATATTTTATATAAATATTTATTTATTCTTAAATCTCTCGAGGACCAAAGTCCTTTCAAGACTTATTAGTTTTTACCAACAATAAGCGAGACTTAACAAGTATAACTTAATCATTTTCATTAAGTTAACAACTTACCGTTGAATCGTTCGATTAACGATTCGGTAGAGCTCGGTGACACGTAGTGTAGTTACCGCATTTACTTAGACACTTATAAGATATTCCGTGTTAGGAATATTGTAGAATGCACGCTAGCAAGTCAAGTATTGGAAACGACACCACGAAGTCGTAAATAGCTAGCTTTGCACAGGAATATTCAGGTGAGTTCATAACCCCACTTTTTACTGTTTTACAGTTTTGTAAATGTTTTCGGGGTGGAAAGACATGCACGTTTTGCAAAAACAAACAAAGTTTTTAACAAACGCAACACTAGTATTTCTAAATCATATTACGAAGGGATTTCAAGGAACTCAAATGATTTACGAAAGGTTTATACTAAACATACCGGTTTTTACAAAACAAAGGTGTATTATCGAAATGAATGATTTTCATGACTAGGGATGGATCGTTTGGTAATGATATATAGAGAATGAGGAGCCAGCCTTAGTGGCTGGGGAGGCCAGCCTTGGTGGCTGGGGAGGATCAGCCTTAGTGGCTGGGGAGATTCAGCCTTAGAGGCTGGGGTAAAATACATGTTACAATTTTTACAGACATTTTTACACATGGTATGTTTAGCGTAAGGAGGGTTACTACTTAGATCATGTGAGTGGGTAGGCGGAAACTTGAGGCCATTAATCCTCATTGTAGGACCGAGGGACAGGAGCGGTAGATCTATCTGGGTGTAGCGAGCCCAGCCCCAGGCCCAACCAGAACGGACCTCGGGGTGACTTTGGACCCAACGCATAAATCTGCTAGGTTTGAGTCTTCCTATTTGCACTTCACACATATCAATGGCCTTGCAAACCATTGGTGATCTCTTTTTCCTTATTTGCTACATACCAGGGACATATATACTTACGAAACTACTTGTTCATACAAATTAAAATACCATGTTTTATACAAAATTCAAAGCACATGATTATGCGGGTAAGGAGTCAAAGTCAGGGTGGGCATTGACGGTTATATGAACATTACAAATACAAGGCTTTACAAATACATGGTTTTATGAACATAACGTGTTACAAATACAACGTTTCCTTATAACTTGGCAAGAAAATGATTTTTAAATCCATTTTCTCAATACTATTTCAAAAACCGGTTATTCCAAAGATTTATTTCAAATCTTTCACAATACCAAAGATTTATTTCAAACCTTTCACAACTCAAAAGATTTATCTCAAATCTTTTACAAACAAACTATGAACTCGCTCAACTTTATGTTGATTTTTTTTTCGCATGTTTCTTTCTCAGGTTACAGTTCTAAGACAAGGCACGGTTGGAATAGGAGAACCATTTGGAGACTCGAGTACTTAGTGGGCGTTCAATTTTTAGAAAGTCTTAGCTTTTTGCTTCCACTGTGCAATGAAGATACCAGTCCAGTCACGCCAGCTCTGATAATTTCGGGGTGTGACACCCGTGTCCAGTGAGCATGGGGCCGTGGTCAGCCTTCTGTTTCTTGTTTTGTTCTTGGGAATGCTGCTGAGGGGTCGGGCATGCCATGTTTATTCCTTTTCTTTGTATTTATATTAGTTTTTACTGCATATTTGTTCCTTTTGTTCGTTTAAGCTCATTTGGTCCTGAAAATACAAAAGGAAGACAAAAGCACATTTTTTTCCAACATTATTACTAAAAAAGGGTTAGTCTTATGCCTCATTTGATGTAAGTTATATGTTGCATTTTACACACATCAAATACCCCCACACTTGAATCTTTGCTTGTCCTCAAGCAAAACTCTTTATTATGTGGCTTACACACCCAAATGGAATAGGTAGGAGAGAAGTTTTGGGCTTGTCTTGAGTATCGGGAATCCAAGATCTTTATTGGGTTTTATTTTTATGTTATTTACAATCCTATTCGCTATGATTTATTTAGAACGTTTCATAAGAGAAATTACTTATTTCGGCATAACATGCTTCTTTAAAATTCCATTTATATACAAGTTCACATACCTCACGGGAGATCACTCAACACACGGCCGAAGATGTATTTTTATGAAACACTCGAGACCGGCATGGAACTTACTTCTACCATAAGCTTGCCAAGCAATCAATCCTCCTCCTTTTTAACTATAAACCTTTGTAAATATCAAGAGGACTTGGGGAAAGGGTTAGGCTTGGGTTTAGGGTAGGTGGTTTTGGTTAGTGGTTAGTAAAAAAGGGCTAAAAGCGCAAAAAGCGTCGGTCATTGTAAAACTTTTTGTTTTTGTGACTTTTATTCAAACAAAGCATTTTCAAACAAAGTTGCTTTGAGGAACTTGTTTGTTTATTGCTAGAGTATCATTTTTTTTTATAAAGAAACGTCACAAGAAAACCGAGCATTTTACTAAAATAAAGGGGTTGAAAAGAAAAAGGTTTTGGTGGGTAAAGGGTGTTTGTTTTGTGGGTTTAGAAATGAAAAGGTTTAGGCTCAAAAGGGTTAACTAGGAGGATTTTGAGTAGGTGAAAAAGAAAATGAAAAATAATGGTGTTGAAAGGAAAATGGGTTAGTCCTAATGCCTCCATCATTTACTTACTTGGGTTTAAGTTGGTAAGGACCGGGAATGTATTGTCGTGGCAAGTTCTAGAGTCGTAAGAACCAAGCGGCTATTCACACAAGAAACGAAAATGAGCATTTAGTTTAAAGATGTATGCTTGTTTGCTCAATAAAGGCTCAAAACTCACTTATTGTGGGAATGGGTTTATAATGTGATCAAGTATATATAGTCAAATTTTAACTAGATTTGTCATGTCGTTTCATAATTTTCTTATGTTAGTTCTTTTTATCACGACGCTATCGGTTGTAAATTTGTAAAAATATAATCTTTTTAGAACTTGTTATTCCTGAATTAAACCAAGACAAGTAAGTAAAAAATGAAAAGTTTTTTGAAAAAAAATTGGGGTGATTAGCGGTTCCAATAGAGTTTTGTGTAAGGCTTGTAATCAGGACTTGCAAAATTCAAGGTTTTAGCATCTCCCCCCACACTTAAATTACACATTGTCCTCAATTTGTCCCAAAAATAAGTTTTTAGGTTGATTGAATGTATAAAAAGGTGTTTAAAAACAAAAATTTGTGTTACTGGGCGTCTGGCCACGGGCACGTGTTGGTCCGGGCACGGCCCCGTGGTCAGATTGCCAGTATCATATTTAAACAGAAGGCTGGGCATGGGGGCGTGTTCAGTGAGCACGACCCCGTGTCCAGTTACCTGAACTGGACATTTTCTGCAGAACCTCGGGCACGGGGGCGTGTTGGGCTGAGCACGGCCCCGTGCTGAACTTGCTGTAATGCAGGAAAATTGTTGGAAGGCTATGTTTTTGTGCATGGGGTGTGGTTTTTAAGTTCCCTTGGTAATCCCCACCTTTTCGAGTGTGTTTTATTCCTGAAAAGTAATGCTAGACTAGAAAACATAAAAGTTAATCTAAACTAAAACTACGGATAGTTCCACAAAATGCCTCCGTGGTGTGCCACGTTTATAAGGGTCCTTGGCTAGACCCAAAGTCAGTCATATGTTACCCAAGTGGGATGTCTTGCATCCCATGTTGCACCGTCGGAGAGCATCATCCAAGCTTGAGTCTATGACTTCCATGTAGTTGACCGGGTCGTCTTCTACTCTTTTCCCAACCCCGAACTTCATTTCTTCGTCTCCGACCCTTAATGTTAACTTCCCATCACTCATATCTACCAAAGCGTGAGCGGTGGCAAGGAATGGTCTTCCTAGAATGAGTGGTACCTCGGTGTCTTCCTCCATATCGAGTATGACAAAGTCGGCCGGGAAGACAAAGTCTCTGACTTTTACTAACAGATTTTCAACGACACCTTGTGGGTATTTGATAGACCTATCGGCGAGTTGTATGCTCATCTTTGTGGGGCTTGTCTTACCTAGTCTGAGTCGGTCAAACATTGAAGCGGGCATGAGATTGATGCTAGCCCCAAGGTCGGCTAGTGCATTGCGTATAGGTGATCCCCCAATGGAACAAGGGATGGTGAAACTTCCGGGGTCGATTTTCCTTTGTGGGAGTTTGTTGAGTAGTACGGCGGAGCATTCTTCACTTAAATTAACCAATTGTAATGTTTCAATTTTCCTTTTGTGAGTGAGGAAGTCTCTCATAAATTTTGAATATTTTGGCATTTGAGTGAGGACTTCCATAAATGGAAGATTAATATGCAATTGTTTTAATAAGTTTATGAATTTTGTGAATTACTCATCGGTCTTTTGGCGAAGTAACCGACCGGGGTAAGGCACCGAGGAGCTCTTGGTAGGTTTGGAAATTGGCGGAGGAGTTGTTTCCTTTTGGGTCGTTGGTGAGGTCGTGGGTTAAACGGGTGGATTTTTGTCGGTTGGAGGTAGCGGAGCCTCCTCGGGACCTACGGTGCAGTTTCTCAATGTTATGAGATGTATTTGCGCCTTTGGGTTGGGTTCGGTATTGCTAGGTAACGCGCCTTGTGGTCTCTCGGAGAAATTTTGAGCTAGTTGATTTAGTTGTTTTTCAATGTTTTGAATACTAGCTTGTTGATTTCTAAAGTTCGATTCCATTTGTTGGAACTGATCCGAGTTTTTCTTTTCGGTGTCGGAGATGAGGCGTGAGATAGTATCTTCAAGCCTCTCTCGTCCCCTTGTTGTTGTTGAGAGAAATTTTGTGACTCATTTCTTTGTTGTTGAAAGTCCGTTCGTTGGTTTTGGTTTTGTTGGTTACTACTATTGCCGGGTTCCCTCCAACCAAGGTTAGGGTGGTTACGCCATCCTTGGTTGTAGGTACCTGTTAGAGGACCCGACGGCCTAGGTTTATTATCAATGTAGTTTACCATTTCCGTTTGATTATCCATTTCTTTCATTTAACTCCAATTTTAATGTGGCCCACCACACCCTTCACAAGCCATAACCGAGGCCGTTTTTGCCATTTCTAACTTTTTGATTTTCGAAGAGAGGGCCTCGATTAGGCTTGCAAAGAAGTGCTTTCGTCTACCTTATGGGCGCCCGGAGCAATAGATTTTGTGCCTCGGAGAGTGTGCCATTGAAAATTGTTTTGAGCAATTTCCTCAATTTGATTATAAATTTCATTTGGGCGACGATTACCTAGAAGTCCCCCGGAGCTAGAGTCAAGTGTTTGTCTTGTGTGTGGCAACAACCCATTATAGAAAGTGGATACTTGTTGCCATACTGCAAGACCATGATGAGGGGCATTTTCTTAATAGCTCCTTGAATCTTTCCCAAGTTTCATATAAGGATTCCCCATCTTCTTGTGAGTATGTATTAATTTCAGTCATTAATTTAGCCGTTTTAGAAGGAGGGAAATACTTATATAGAAACTTTTGGGCTAGTTCATCCCAAGTGTTTACCGAATCACTTGGGAGGGTGTTAAACCAAGCCTTAGCTCGGTCTTTTAGTGAAAATGGGAACATCCGGAGGCGAATGCCGTCGTTTGATGCCCCGTTGATCCAAAAAGTATCACATATTTCCAAAAAGTAGGTAATATGTAAATGGGGATCTTCGTCCGCAAGGCCATGGAAGGTTGCGGAATTCTGGAGCATTTGTATCAAATGCGGCCGAAGTTCGAAGTTGTTGGCATCGACATTTGGTGCATTGATAGCGGCGCCGAGATTACCTACCATGGGCCGTAGGTAATCCATTAGGGTATGCTCATTCGCCATTGGAAGTAGGTCCCCCGAAACTTTCTCTTGGATTTTAGCTTTAAGTCTTTTTCTTAGAAAGCGTTCGGGTTCGTCTAGAGGTTCTTTTATGTCTTTATTGGAACTGGAGCTCATGCACTGTGTAGAAAGTTCAGGTGTTGCGCCTGGGTTCTATGTCATTCGATAAAAACAAAAAAAGATTGTTGGTCAGAAGTCTCACCACGGCCTCGTGGTTACAGTGATTGTTTTCTGGATCCCAGTTACTGGAGGGTTCAACACGGCCACGTGCTGCACCGCCACGGCCCCGTGGTCACCCTTTTGTAACTCATAAAACAAAAACTGCCGGTAAGGATGCTGGGCACGGCCCGTGTCCGACCAGGCACAGCCCCATGCTGAAGTTTGCAGAAGCTGAAAAATTAAGAAAAATCCTAAAAAAAAATAGAAAAATAAGAAAAACGATTAGGCCGTTGATTCCTAACTTTCTTAAAATCCTTGTGTTCCCCGGTAACGACGCCAAAACTTGGTGTGTGTAAGGTGTAATATGTTTTTATTGATATTTTAAGCCAATTTTACACATTAGTCAAGTTTTAAATTTATAAAACACGATATTCTACTAACACTAAACACACACATGGGCAAGTGCACCCATCGTGAGCGTAGTACAGCGTTGGTAAGATACCGAGGTCGTCCAAGGACACAAGATCTTTTAGTACCGGTTTATCCTCAACGTCTAATCAAACTAAAATTTTTGGAAAAGGTTTTAAATGAAAAATAAAAACTAAAAATGCTGAAATAAAAATAAAACAGATAGACAAGATGAATCACTTGAATTTGACTATCCTTTAATGTATCCTTTGATAATTTCCGCACTTTTGCACTTTTTAAGAGGTTATCTTAGTTTAATGTATCACCTGATTTACCACTTGTAAGACGAAAGATCACTTTCGTGAATTTCTCAAGAAAGATGCCGATACCTGCTTCACACTTACCAACCTGGAAGCTCCGGCAAGTCATACTTCTCACTTATGAAAAACATACATCCAAGCTTCACCAAACTTGGATGTTACCTCCTCATCTGCACTCGGGTAATAAGTTGCCTTCTTTGTTTCATAAAAATCTTTTACCCCTTTCACCTTCCTATCCATCATTTTTCCAAAAATCTTTTTCACATTTCCATTAAACTCTTTCTCAACATCAAATTCTTTCTTCTCAGAATAGAATTGATTCGAGATCTCAACCTTTCCAACCTTTTGTTTAAAGTTTTCAGCCCTTAATGGTGGAAAATTTACATCATCCATTGGAGGCACTGAATTTTCTTCTTTAACCTCATCATGTGGCTCATCTGACTTTGTGGAATCAGATTCATCGCCAAATTTCTCATAAAACTTCTTAACAACCCACATTTGGTTGTCATGCTCAGCTCTCTTTTTATAAAACCTTGTTTTTGAACATTCACCAACTTCATATGTTGAATTTTCAAAAATTTTAAATTTTTCCGTTGGTGGTTCATTTTTCTCAACAACTTTTTCTTTGAGTTTTTTAGAGACTTCCTGTTTGATGTTGGTAGCTTTAGGACAATTCCACGCAATGTGACCAACTTTATTGCATTTGTAACAGGTTCTTGTCTCCTTTCTTTGATTAGCTCCATTCTTCACATTCTCTTGCTTTTTGGCAAGGAATTCTCTGTTTGATTGTTTCCAGAATGAGCTTTTTGATTCCTCTTCACAGCTTGTTCCTGAAACAAATTTTGTATTTGTTTTAGAAATTTTCTCATTTTTATAATTTTCAGGTGGAATAAAACCAAGACCTTTCCTTTTGAAATTACCGTTATGGTTTGGTTTCTTTTGAAAACTAGAACCAGAACTGTAACCTTTTTTCTTGTTTAAACGTTGTTAAACTCTTGAAGTGTATTTTTTAGGTTTTTCAGTAAGATTTACATCTTTTATTTCAGAAATATTGATTTCTGTTAGTTTGAAAACCTTTTTGATCTTTTTAAGTTGAACACTTCTTATTGGAAATTCTTTATCAGAATATAATTTGTCAGAATCATTCAAAGTGTATGCAACTTCGAATGTTTCATCCTTCAAATTAGATTTTGATAGCAGAAATTCTTTATTGTAAACCCGTTTATCCGACGACTTTGAACTGTTGACCGACGAACTTGAACTTTTGACTGACGAACTTGAACACCCAGACTCGGACTTTGACTCAGATTCCTCATGATCAGTGTCAGACGATGTGAACGTGACGTCAATGTTTTCTGGTAATTCATTAGTTGTTTCGGATTTTAACTTTATATTGACAGCCTTTTCAACTTGCTCCTCATTCGGTTTTCTAGGAGAATACCCTTCCCAAATTAGAGGCGGACACTTGTTATAACTGACACTCTGTTTCTTACCAACATCTTTCTTCTCTTTTGGCTTCTCATCTTGAAAAACTTCTAAACCTGCAACAGTTGGATAAATTCGATCTATCAGATAATCAGAACTAGAATAACTTTGTAATAATCGTCTGATTCTTTCATTTTCTATTTTTTCATTTTCCAACTCCCGTTGCAACTTTGCACATTCTTCAATGTAATGATTAATCGCCTTCTGCTTTGTCATCATTACAGCATTCATCATAGTCAATGCGTCTTCTCTTTCTGAATTAGTCTTTTGTAGACCAGTTACTGTTCTGTTTAGCACATCATACGACTCTTTCACATAATTGAGATTGAATAGTAATTGTTCTTTCATCTTATCTTGCTCACTCAACTTCTCATCTTTTTCTGCACATTGCTTGCAAGATTCCAAACACTTTGAGCAAGGCTTGATGACTTCCACAATCTTTTCAACTTCGATGACCTTCTCAACCTCAATCACTGTTTCAGCTTCAATCACCTTCTCAGCTTCACCATTCCTCTCAGCAACATTAACTTCCTTCATCTTTTTCAACTCTTTTGCTGCTTGTTTCTTCTTCAATTTCTCCAAGCGATCTGCAAAATAAAATTGAAAACTTTCAGGAGATAAATGAGTTTTTGCAACATTAATATGTCTTTCTTCCTCATCATCACTGCTGTCATCAGTTGGTGATTGATCAAAATCTATTGTCTTCTCAGAACTATCATCTGAAGAACCAGAATCAGATGATGTTTGATAAAAAACAGTTGCTCTTTCTGAATTTTCATCGGATGAAACAGACTCTTCTTCTTGATTCGAATCATCACTATCAAATATTTTCATCCATTCCGTAAACAAATCAGGCTTTTAAACTATTTCTGCAATCATAGCTACAACTTTTGAATCAGGTGGAATATATTTATCCCAACTGAAACCTTCTGCAACTTTTTCATCATCTTGATCAATGATACCATAATAAGCTTTCTTGTTTGCATCTTCGATCATTTTCCCATGAGCAGTTTGTGAATCTTTTTGTTGATGCGGTTGATGAGCAACTTGTTGATATATGGTTTTCCGATAGTAATCAACTTTTCCAAATGGATTCTTTGCTCCACTCGCTTCCTGATTTTTGCATACTCTTTTGAAATGACCTTTCTCCCTGCATCGAAAACAAGTAACTTTAGATTTATCAAAACCCAAAGTAGAAACATGTGCATCCAAGAAATCATTTCTTCCTGTAATCATTTTGAACTTTTCAGCTCTTCTCAAGACACTAGCTAAGCACCATTTGATGTCCATGAGCTCCATCTCTTCAGCGTCTATCTGATCGTAATCCTCTTTCGTCAGCATAGGATTTCCAATCCTCCCTACAACCAAACCTTCATAGGATTGTAACACAGTTGCAAGTAACGCCATATGATCTTTTGCAATTTCTTCAGAAAAACTTTGACCATCTGGAAGATTCAATGCAATGTTGCACTGTATCACACAACCATTCCCACTTTTTGAACTTTGAGAATGAAAACCTGAAGTTGAACTCTTTGGATTAACCCTCGGATATGAAGAAAAACCACTGCTACTATTTGGACTTTGTTCAACAGTTCCAGATAAGTCTCCAGCACTAAAAGCAGTTTGAATCTTCGGACTCATTTCAGCCTCTTGAACATTGCCTTTGTAATACATCTTTACATCTTGTTGATTACTCGGATTATTCATCCTTGCAATCTTTTGCTGTTCAAGGTCTTGACCTTCAATCTTTTCAATGAACTGAGAAATCGTCAATCCATCATATTCTCCGGTGTTCTTTAAGATCATCAAAAATGTACCCCATTCTTTCTGAGGTAAAGCATCAGCTAATTTGTCGACCCATTCCTCTCGTTCTTTGGTTATGCTTAACAATGACATAGAACGCACTAAGTGGCAATATCTTTCAATCAATTTCTTTGTATCTTCCCCTGGCAGACTTGTGAATAGATCAAATTCTTTCTTAAGAAATGCCTTTTTACTTTTGATCATCTTCTCACTTCCCTCAAATTTGATTTTAAGAGCATCCCAAATTGATTTTGAAGTTTTATCATGTTGAAGCAATACAAAGATGTCTTCTTTAATAGCTTGCTGAAGTAGACTAATCATCATCTTTTCAGCTTTGTACATGTCTCGTTCTTTATCAGTGAATTCAGAAATTGTTTTCTCAACTTGCAGATCAGTACGTGGTAGTACATATTTTTTCAAAATACACTCCCAAGATCTCAAATGATTTGCTTGAACCCAGTTTTCAAACCGATCTTTCCAACCGTAATACTCCTCAATGCTCATTAGCTTCGGGGGTTTTTGCATAGTTCCAGTCTCATTTTCCAAATTCATGTTTTGAGCAATGACAGCCGGAGTAGTTGGAGATGTGGCAAATGCGTTATAAAATTCTTCACTGATGATTCAGTAACAAGTTTATCAAGACAAATACATCCAAACAAAATTAGTGCTTCAAACGGAATTACTCCAAGCGAGATTACCCCTTCAAGCGGAATTAACCTGCACACAAACTTCAAACGGAATTAAGGATTCAAACGAAATTAGACTCTTCAAACGGAATTACTGATTCCGTTTGAAATTTCAAGCGGAATACCAATTAGAAACGGAATTACTAATTCCGTTTGAACTTTCCAAACGGAATTACACTCTGATGTGAAATTCTCAAGCGAAATTACGTTTTTCAAGCGGAATTAGGTGCAATTTCAAACGAGATTAGACTGATGTCATCATTTCGATTCAACTTTTCAAACGGAATTACAATTTTTATCAGTTTTAGATCGAATTAAAGTCCAATTTTCTCAAGGATTTGTTAATATACTATTTCGCTTATGATGTGAGAAATTCAGATCATTTTGACTGTGAAAAGTTGTTCAATTGAGAAAAGAAGGTGTAGAAGTAAGAAAATGAGATGAAATCAAGCTGAAATTGGCAGAACTCCTCCTCCTGTGCTCTGATACCACATGTAGGATCGTGTACGGACCCGAAACGAGTCGATCAGAGGCGTTCTACACAATATGAAAGGCGGAAACAGACATATTGTGTGTAATTCAGCAAGATATTCTCATATAACTGTCCTTTGATTGATATCTGAGCAATTACAGATCTGGACACTTCGACAGAGCTTCGCCGTCGGAAAACACACATACAAGAATGACTCAAACGGAATCAGGACTCAACTATTTATAGGCCAAGTAATTCCGCTTGAACATGACTCAAGCGGAATCATAGTTCAAACGAGATTAGGTTCAAACAATATTACAGGTTCAAGCGAAATTAGCAAAGCTAATTTCGTTTGAAACAGCTTGTCACTTTCAAACGGAATTACATCATATAATTTCGTTTGAACTTGCCTGTTGACCTATTTTCGACAGTTTTCTCGTTTTGCGATCCCTGATCTATACAAACTAGTACAAGACTCGATACAAGACAAAGTCGACAGACGCATGCACCAACAACGTTACCCTCAACCCAGTAGTTTGAGTCAGCAAGGACACAATCCCAAAGGGTTGGAATATTAAAAGATAATTAATTAAGTTATTAATGCGAAAAGTGGTAGGCCCCTCTTTTGAAGGTGACGTTACCCTCGGCTAAGTGGTTTGAGTCAGCAGGGATACAATCCCAAGTAGTCAGTTTAATGTATTAATAGTAGTTTACATATGAGGGGATCAAGCCATTCGCACCCCGCCATCCAATACCATTGGGTATTGAAGGAGGTCCTAGTAAGCTTGACCCAGGTCCTTACAGGATCTATACACTGAACAAGGCACGAACCTTACTAAACCATTCCCTTAACCCCCGACCAGGTAGCCAACATATCTCTATATAGACCGTAGAGATATGAATGGTGAAAATCTTTTACTTTATATAGACAGTAAAGTAATGCCAAGACACCACGGACATATGATAAAGAAGTTTCATCTTCAACATAAGAAACTAGTTATTAAAGTCATTAATACAAAACCAAATAAAAAGTGCGAAAATATTAAAAATCAAAAGTAATACATTAAATGCTTGTCTTCACCAAGTGATGTAAGTGACTTAGCCAAACATGGCCTTTGATTGACAAGAACTCTTACGATCAATCTTGGATCCCGAGACTACTACACACACTCTAAGGTGGATGAGGATGGTGGTGGTGGCTGTGGGTGTTGTAGTGGTGGTGGAGTGGTGGCAAAGTGGGAGAGAGGTGGTTTGCCAAGGATGCCTTTGAAGTGAGCCAAGCACCCCTATTTATAGCCTGAACAGAAGCCCGGTCACGACCACGTGTCCAGTGGACACGCCCCCGTGGCCAACCCTTTTCTCTTCCTTCATTAATTGCAATTGTCTGCATTAGGCTCCACACGGCCCCGTGTTCGCTGGGCACGACCCCGTGTGCAGAAGCATATCTATAGTACCAAGATTTGCAAGATTCTGCAAATCTTAGCGTTGACCACGCCCCGTGCTGAGCTAGGCACGCCCCCGTGGTGGGCATAGAAGCTTCCACAGCTTTGTCCATTTCTGCAGACATCTGACCACGCCCCCGTGTCCAGTGAGCATGGGGCCATGGTCAACCTTTTGTTTCATGTTTTGTTCTTGGGAATGCTGTTGAGGGGTCGGGCATGCCACGTTTATTCCTTTTCTTTGTATTTATGTTAGTTTTTGCTGCATATTTGTTCCTTTTGTTCGTTTATGTGACAACTGTCAAATTTGCATACATCCTCTGTATGGCTTCTTAGCTGGTGGTTAGGTCCCGCTTGATTTGGAGCAATCGCTGTAAGATTCTTTGAAGCTGTACGCTTCTTTGATTTTTCTTGAAGGCTTGGCTTTAGTCTTCTTAGGTGCCTCAGGAGTAGTTTCATCCTTGAGATGAGACATGGCAACAACTAACTCAATGGCCCCACGGATTACTATGTTTATTTGTTGAGCAATAGTAGCATCCAATTCAGACTTTTGAGTATCGCGGTGATGAGGAGGCATTCTAAAGATAGTGGAAAATATGAGAGAAAACAAGTGAGATGTTATCGGATAATCAAAACAGAATGTTTAAATATGTCGACAAAGCATAAGGATTGTGATTATTTGCTTGTTACCTAAAGCAAACAAACGACACGGTGACTAATCAAAGTAAGTGGGTCATATTCATGTATCCCGAAGACATACTTTAACCTACAAGTGGACACTCACCCCAAGAGTTCCCAGGTAAGAGTGACTGGTCCGATTGTGTGGATTTGTACGAACACTCTAGTCTTAGACAAAAAACTCAGGATACAGGCACCCACCCTTCCAGATTGCACGTGTTCACATTATAAGACCTAAACTTTGACGAGATTTTGAAAACTTTGAAGGTTCAAAACCTTATAATAAATCATCTAAGAATAGATGATTGGTTTTCAAAACGGATTTGTAATTTTGTGTTCTTGTTGTGGTTGTCACCTAAAGATATGTGACGGTATTGTTTTAAGATCTAAACACAAGAATCTTGTGTTAGGGTCCTAGGAAGGTTATAGACTAGGTCAAGAGCATTACTAATAACCTAATTCCCTATAACCATGGGCTCTGATACCAACTCTTCTGTCACACCCCGACCGCGTAAAACAACAAACCACGGCGGAAACATCAGGGAGTGTCGTAACAGAATCATTGTTTCACAACACATGGTAATTGAAGTTTTGTTTTATTGAATTAATAATTTTTTGACATAGTCTTAAAGTGAAATAAATGAGCTTAAACACATTGTCTTTCTTGTTTTATGTCACTAAGGCCCTCGTCGAATCCTATGTTTTGCATCATGATCATCTAACAACAGCACCTGAAACACATGTGAAAATAGGTATGTCATCATAAAAATGCCTGTGAGATACATAGGTTTTGTTGATGAAGGATTCATGACTTGTAAGTTAAAAGAAGTGTTTATCAAAAAGTAGTCATGAATCTTATAAAAATGTTTTCTTCAATTAAATCATATGAAAATCGAATTGAAAATCAGATGATAAGAAAAGAATAATGCTTGGTTAAATAAATAACCAAGTGAAAATGAATTTGTATAAAATGTGTCGTTTGTATAAAACGTGTCATGTCTTTGTCTTTGTCGAAGTGGTTTAGATAACGCCATGATATGTAATAGCATAAAAGCACTTATATATAGGAAGTACCAGCGGCGTATCCACCATGCTTTTATCATATTACACACATTTCATTATTTAAATCACTTATCAATAAACCATCAAAAATGTCTTGTTTAAACCAATGTCAATATTCATGTATAACAATGTTTAATGTCTAAAATGTCATGTGTAAACCACGTCGTGTATAGCAAATGTCAAGTAATAAACAATGTCTTGTATGGTGTAAACCAAGAATCATACGAAGCAATAATCAATATTCAAACAATATCAAGCATGCATACACATCTAACCGATAGAACAAGTCATTTACAATTCATAAATAATCCATAGAATTCATAAATCCATAATCAATATTTAAACAATATCAAGCATGCTATACGTCTACTTTGAATGCTTGTACTATGCTATACAGTGTTACACTATACCGCCTCTAGCAACGATAGTACTATAGTTTGGACTCAGCACCTGTCGTGAACGGGGGTTGCTAGGGATCACTTTACCTACTTCACGTGTTCGCAGTGGTGAACATGTGTCACGCATACTCCAAAACCTAGTCTCGTGGTTAAGTTGTAGACATTGTTTGATAGTTACTTGCTTTAGCCCGTTAGGTGATACATGTTGGTTATGCGTAAACGCTTTTATACTATATGCTACTCAAACTTGTGTACTCACCTTTACATTTTATGTATTGACTTTATTTTAACGTATGTGACAGGTTGATAGGATGCTATGTTTGTTGGAAATCAAGATAGGCAGTCTAGAAACTACACTAATAGAAATCTAGGTTGTCGGACTTGTTTTGTTTAAGAGAAACTCGTTATCTGTAATAATTACTTGTTGAATATTTGTTGATTGTTATGGGACAATTAACCTTTAAAAATATTGGTAATAAATAGTTGTTATGGATCTCTTGAGCAATCTGGTTCGCCTAGTGCCGCGCCCCGATGTTTCCGCCATTGGTTGGGGTGTGACAAGTTGGCGGATGATGGGTGGTCCGTAGGACAACCCTTAAATGTTATAAAATGATAGATATATCACGCTTAATTTGGTTAATTGGTGGAATATGATGACTACGGTGTGAATGGTTTTGCAGGTACAAAGGATCATAAACAAGTGATTTTATGGTGCTTGGGTGGGAGCTTGTACATGGCGGAGTCAATATGGCGAAGTGAGGAATTGATAAAAGAACAAAAGGACAATACCCATGCTTCACCGTAGCCTACAGCTTGCGCCGTAGGTTACGTCGATACCTGAAGCCATGTTTGTGTCGTAGTCCAGTATAAGGGTGCCGTAGGGATTTACTTGCCGTCGTAGCCTACAGCGGGTGCCGTAGGTTATGGCACTAACCAGCGTGAAAGTTGTAACTGCTGTTTTTTATGACGTTTTATGATGACTTTTTCACTCCCAATCATCCCATTCGGTTACAGAGCAGTTAGGAGGCGAATTTTGGTGTTCTTGCTTAGTGTTGAACTATTCTAAACAATTGTTTTAGTATTTTGATTCACATGAACATTGAAACTTGTTGGATGATGATTTCTCAAGGCATGAGTGGCTAATTTCGTTAGGGATCATCTCGAATGTAAGGTTTGCTTGTGGTAACTATGTTTTGTTCTTGAATTTCTGGAATAATAGACTTTGCATGTGTTGTTTAGTTTATTATGGTGTTTGATTGATTGTTTGTAAATTGTTAATGTGTGTTTGCTTATAATTCTAAACCATACGTTCTTGATGTCGTTGGCAATCGAGATATAATGGGAGGGATTAGGGGTTGGATATATGTTAATTGATCATCGGGTAACAACCTCGCATTCGAGGAATCTGAGTACTTAGTTCCCTTTTATCACAAACAATTGATTGTACATGAGCCATGTCTATGTGGTTCTTTCCTGTTGAACATGAACATTGGTTGTCACTTAAAACCTGAAATTCGGGATGATCAGTATTTCCTTATACTGTTTACAAACCAAATCCTTCTTTTGCAATTTTAATTAGTTAATTTTAGTTTTTAAAATCAAACAATCCAAATCTCTGAATTTATATTTCTGCAAATTAGTTTAGTTTAGTTAATTAGCCAACCAATTAGATAATACTAATTCCACAAACTCCCTGTGTTCGATACCCACCTACCGCTAACTATTATTAGTAATTGGATTAAATCTGATTGAGACTTTGGCCTTACATTAGCGGGGTGATGTAGCTAGCCATGATTGGACCTTCATTTTTTACTGTTTTACATAGTCGTTGGCTATAGCCGTTTGGCTTGGCGGTTTAATGGTAAAAATTTTTTTTTTCAAAAAACCTTACAAAATTTTACCTATAAATACCCCCCCCCCACTTCCAGATTTTACAAAATTCTTCAACCCACTCTCACACAGAACTCTCGTTTTTTTCAACCAAACAACAAAACCGAAAATGGTGAACTGGACGGAGGAGGATGAGATCGAGCTCGTCACTTCGATCGTCGACGCACACCGTACGTTGCAACGCAGGCAAACCGCGTACTGGGGAAAAGCCTTCCAACAATACCAACAACACGTTGGTAACAATCGTCACAATCTAAACGTGTGCCAACACAAGTGACACAAACTAAGACTGAAGTTGGATCGGTTTAAAATTATTTTCGATCGTGTCCCTGCGGGGGACCTAAGTCACGATGATTGAATGGAGATCGCAAAGATCGAGTGGAGGCACAACGGGAATCCAGAATTTAAGTGGGTTCCCCACTTTAATATTTATAGAACTTTGTAATTTTTTTAGGAATTATTAACTACTTTTATTTTTATTTTTTAGGATCTAATAAGTAGTCTTTTTTTATTTTTTAGGATTTATTAAGTACATTTTTTTTTATTTTTTAGGATGTTATGTAGTTTTTTAAGAATAATATAAGTTTGATTTTATTTTATAAATCTCAACTATTTAAAAAAAATAAACTCAGCCAACATGGCAGCCCAACGCCGTTAACCCACGCCGCTTCCACAACCCACTTTTTTTTGGTGGTCCAATGGACTCCACTATCACCACGTGTCGAGCAAAGCCCCAACCCAAGCCACCCACTCCCGCAGTCTCATACACATTCCAACATCAAAAACTTTCCTATCTCTCCCTCTCTCTAAATCTCGGCCGAACACACCCTACATTCTATTTATTTATGTATAATATAAATAAATTGTGAGGTGTATGATAATTACCGGAAATTTGCCGTTTGTCACACTTTACACGTGGAAGCCATCCAGATATTTACGTTCAAATATGACAAGACGGTTATTGCCTTGTTTCCCCCTTTTAAGGTTCTATAAATATATAGAGTTAAATGTCATTGTAGTCTCTGTGGTTTGGGTCATTTTGACAGTTTAGTCTAAAGGTTTCATTTTCCGCATGTAGGTCCAAAAAGGTTTCACCATTGCCATTTTAGTCCACTAGGTTAACTTCATCCATTTTTTCAGTTAACTAGAAGGGCAATTCGGTCATCTTATATGGTCGAATTGCCCTTGTAATTAACAGAATTACACATAAAATGACCGAATTGCCCTTCTCGTTAACATAAAAAATGGATAAAGTTAACCCAGTGGACTAAAATGGCAATGGTGAAACATTTTTGGACCCACAGGTGAAAAATGAAACATTTGGATTAAACTGGCAAAATGACCCAAACCACAAGGACTAAAATGACATTTAACTTAAATATATGGGTAAATTACACTTTTCGTCCTTTATGTTTATATCGAATTGCAATGGATAGCCTTTAACTTCAAAATTACAGTTACAATTATTTATTTGAAAAACCCACTACACCTTTCATCCTTTGACACTAACCAGGTTAAAATTTTTAATTAATATATATATATATATATATATATATAACATCTAAAAAAACTTAAAGAAGAAATCTCTTCTCTCTCTAAACACCATAAGTCTCTCGCTATCTCTCTCTCTCTAAACTACCGATAGGAATTGAAACCACCCATCCAGATCTTTCATGTTATTGAGACTTACATTAGAAGTAGACTACATTACAAATGTTGACATGGTCGGGATGAGATGCAGGTGGAGGAGGACGGCGGCAGACAGAGCCCTAGATGGAGAATGTCACCTGTTTATTCTATTGACCCTTGTTTGTCGCAAACACTTCTGTGTGGGTTGTGTTTCGACAACTGGACAGCTGATAGTGTCTTCAACAAAAGGTACCGTTCCTTCAATGTATTCTTGGACGCTTAAAATCCATGAAACTGGTAATCCAGATCTTTCTGCTCGGTTTCAAGAACACATCTGTCACCTCTCTATTCTTATTTGGGCTTCTGTGATGTTTCCGACACCGCCGCCGGTGCTGGTGAGAGCTCCGGCCATAGCCTCCGACCACACCGATTCAAGGTAATTCTTGCACCTAACATACTTGTCTTCGTCTTTTGATCAAAATCCCCAACATGTTAATGTCGAACTATGATTACATAAATCGAATTTGGGGATTGTTACAAGAGGGCAACTCTAGGGTTCTTAAATGGTGGTGGTGGGGTGGGTTGGTGATTACCAGATCTCTGGGTTATTGAGAGAGAGACTTAGTGTTTAGAGAGAGAATGGATTGTTTTATGTTTTATTTTATTAAAATATTGTTTTTTGAATATATACATAAAAAATGACTAAATTGCCCAAATTTAACTGAAAGTTTTAACCTGGTTAGTCTTAAAGGACGAAAGGTGTAGTGAGTTTTCCAAATAAAGGATTGTAATTGTAATTATTGAAGTTAAAGGCTATCTATTGCAATTCGATATAAACATAAAGGACGAAAAGTATAATTTACCCTAAATATATATGTTCAACTCGTTGAGATCCTAACCATATATCTTGAGTTCTAAATATAACTAGGTGATGCCCCGCTCGCGTTGCGGAGCGATAGCTGAATAATTCTCAACCAATTAAAAAAAAACAGTACTTTGCAATAAATAAAAAGTAAAAAGAGTGGTGTTAGGCAGCTCTTTGACACGATTTTTAGTTGGGGGCAAAGTCTTATTTTTATTTTTACTTGGGGGAAAAATCAAAATTTTTTCCCGAGGGTAAAATCCTAATTTTTAGGTAGGGGAAAACCATATTTTTATTTTGCACTGGGGCAAAAACGTAATTTTGAATTGAGGGTGATATCGTAATTTTGAACCGAGTGAAAATTCGTAAATTTTAGCTGGGGGCAAAAGCATAAAATTTATTTTGAACTGTGGGCAAATACGTAATTTTAAACTATGGGCAAAACCGTAATTTTAAAGTATGTATAAAATAATAAATCGGTGTAAAATCGTAAATTTGAGCCGGGGGAAAATTTTTTATTTTGAACTTGGGCGAAAATTTAGCTTTGCTGAGGGTAAAAGCGTAATTTTTTTACCGATAGCGAAATCATATTTTTTAGCTCGGGGCAAAAGGGTAAACGTATTTTGAAGTTGAGGCAAAACCGTATTTTTTAACTGGGGGCAAAAATGTAATTTTAAAGTGGATATAAAATAATAAACTGGTTGGTCCAATGGGTATTGCTAGCCGCCCATTTGAACCAATGGCTGAGAAACACTATTCCAGGGCAAAAACGTAATTTGAAAGTGTGTATAAAATAATAAACTGGTTGGTCCAATGGGGGAGGGGCGGCCGCCCATTTGAACCAATGGCAGGGTGATACTATTTCTTGCCATGTGGTTTCATTGCTTCTACCGTTCAGGTGCTTCTACTATTTCTTTCCTTCAATTATTAGGATAACTAGGTTAGAACCCCGTGTATTACACGGGTTGAATAAATGTAATTCTATATACTAAATTAAAATAATTATTCTTTAAAATCTTGTTTATTACACGGGTTGAACAAATGTATATTATATATATATATATATATATTAAATAATAAAAAATAAATCTCTAAGAACTACATGCATTGTACTGAATAAATGTAATTTTATATACCAAATAATAAAAAAAATATCTCTAAAACCCTGTGTATTACACGTGTTGAATAAATGTAATTTATAAACTAAATAATAAAAAGTTATATTTTTATAAAACCCGTGTATTGTATGGGTTGAATAAATCTAATTATATATACTAAATAATAATAAAAAGTTATATCCTTAAAAACATTGAGTATTGCACGAGTTAAATAAATGTAATTTTGTAACCATGTGTATTGCACCGGTTGGTATAAATGTAATTTTATAAACTAAATAATAAAAAGTTATATCTTTATAAACCCCGTGTATTATACGGGTTGAATAAATCTAATTATATATACTAAATAATAAAAAAGCTATATCTTTAAAAACACCATGTATTACACGGGTTAAATAAATTTAATTTTTTATAGTAAATAATATGCTATTGGATTCGGCTAAAAATCATAAATTTGGTTCAGTTTAATTCGATCGAATCATAAACTTGGTTAAGTTTAATTCGAATTGATTAGAACCCCAATTTGAAAAACCAAAAACATAATTATATTATTTGCTCCTCTTCCTATTTATTATTTTTTTTAAAGTTTGGTCTAATGTCTAATAAGTTGTTTTGTATATTTTGTTTGTACTTTAAATCTTTGATATGAACGTATTATTGTTTTTTTTAGTTTAAGATTATTGTTTTGTGCTATTATTTAAAAAAAATATCTTAAATTTATAATTTAAATTTGAAGATAATATTTTATTAGAGGAAATAGAATGATTCTATACGACATTCAAAGTAAGATAAGATTTAATATTAATTGATTATTTATTATTTAATTAATTGATATAAGATAAGTATGAAAATACGGGAAATTAAAACGTAGACGTCTTCAATGAATGACACTTGTCACTTATTGGTTTCAAATATAGTATAGATAGGACAATGCTGTTTTTTGTTTGTTACTGTTCAAAACGTTGGAGAATTAATATATAGGATAATGTAAAAAAATGGTAACTCATGTAATTTTGACCCATATGCCATAGTTGTTTAGGTGGATATAGGAATAATGTAACTCTATGATGACTGCTAGCCACTGTCTAGTGTTTTTGGCAATAAACTATTTCCCTTTGTGTTAGAATAATAAACTTACCTTCTCGGGCTATAAAAGACCAAAATAAAAGTATTAAGATTATTAAGAGTGATGGGTTGTAGTTTTAAGTTATATTATTAATACATAAATATAATTAGCAATATCATATTGGAATATTGGATTTTAGAGTAGGGTTCGCACGAAAAGTGTGTTTTTCCTAGAAAGTCTAGGAAGCGATCTGGTCCATCCGATTGGTGTGTTTAAGGGTTGAGATTAAATCAATGGCAATCTTGTAATATTTGAGTTTAATTAATTGATTGTTTTAAATGAGTAGGGGCAATTTTGTCAATGGTCGTGTTTTAAATCAATTAGATAACCGCACAGTTCCTAAATTCAAGCGATTTTCCCTCTCTCTCTCTCCAAACCCATCTTGGAAACCCCAATCCCTACCAAAAATAACTACAATCATGGAAGAAGATAACTTTAGAAACGATGGAGAGCACCGGATCAAATAAAAACACTTCTCCATCTCCACCATCTCCGAGTTCATCATCACCATTCAAATATTGTTCTTATCATCTCCATTTTCTTGACGATGTGTTTTAACAGCAAGCAAATTAATACAGTTGTGTTTTAGCAGCAAGCAGATTCATACAGTTGTGGTTTAGCATCCAGATTCATACATATGTGTTTTAACAGCAAGCAGATTCATACAGTTGTGTTTTAGCATTCAGATTCATACAGATGTGTTTTAACAGCAAACAGATTCATACAGTTGTGTTTTAACAGCAAGCAGATTCATACATTTGTGTTTTAGCATTCAGATTCATACAGATGTGTTTTAACAGCAAACAGATTCATACAGTTGTGTTTTAACAGCAAGCAGATTCATACAGATGTGTTTTAACAGCAAGCAGATTTATACAGATGTGTTTTTACATCCAGATTCATATAGATGTGTTTTAACAGCAAGCAGATTCATACAGTTGTGTTTTAACAGCAAGCAGATTCATACAGATGTGTTTTAACATCCAGATTCATACAGATTCATACAGATGTGTTTTAACTGCAAGCATATTCATACAGCTGTGTTTTAACAGCAAGCAGATTCATACAGATGTGTTTTAACAGCATTCAGATTCATACAGATGCGTTTTAACAGCAAGCAGATTCATACACTTGTGTTTTAGCATTCAGATTCATACAGTTGTGTTTTAACAGCAATCAGATTCATACAGTTGTGTTTTAGCATTCAGATTCATACAGTTGTGTTTTAACAGCAATCAGATTCATACCCTGTGTTTTACCATCTTTATATTGTGGGATCTATAAAAAAAAATTGACTTTAGCCCTGTAAACTGTTAAAACACAGCACCAAGAACATGCTGATAAATTCCAGTAATCTTCTGAACAATGGAATATGCGATGTAATGTGACATGGAATTTTAGTTAATGAACACATTGACTTCCAGATTTGAATTCGAAAATAATAAAAATTCCGAAAATCATGAAATTTTAGTTAATGAAGATACATTCCAAAAATAAAATTAAAATGTGAAATTACATGATAGCCCTTCTACTTAAAATCCCTCAATGACACATGTCCAATTCTTATTCATTCCTAGACTTTATAGGAAAAATAGACTTTCCACCCAACTCCTACTCTTGGATTTTAATAATCTCAACTATTCGTTGTTGCTCACTAACAGTCTCAACTTAAAAAATAAGCACTAGCAGTCTCAACTATTCACATATTGGCCTCCAATGGAGCCTGACCAACAAAACCCTAACGTCGTTAGTCTCTGGTCATCGGAAAAACGTTTTTGGACGGAAAACTTAACATTTTCATCCCAAACCTCTTTGTAACCATATTACGGATCTTTAGAAACCTTTTTGTAGTAAAGCCTCAATTATTGAAGTCGCCGGAAAAGTTCTTTTTGGTCGGAAAACTCAACATTTTCGTGTCAAACCTCTTTGTAACTTTAGATCGGACCTTAATTTTTTTTTTTTTTGCCAAAAAAGGTTTCCCGGCGACCGAAGATTGACGAGGTTAGGGTTCTGTTAGTCAGGGTCCATTGGTGTTCAATATGTCAATAGTTGAAACTGAAAGTGATTATTTTTGAAGTTAAAACCGTTGGTGGCCAAAAGCGAAGGAAATTAAAATCAGCAACTCAAAATATTCTTTTCCATGGAGGGCATAAATGTAATTAACAATAAAAAAAAAGTAATGAACCATAAAATAACAACAAAGCACTTGTTTTATCAAGAATCCCAGTTGGATGTTTGTTAGTCCTCTGTGGATAACATATCTGGTCGGTGACCAGATGGTTTTCTTCACTCGCGTACACCCGCCACCGGCTTTGCTGCCAGTATCCCACCGTCTGCAACCATGGCCGACGGTGTCTCCGACTTCATCTTTCTCCATAAACCCCCCACGTATTATTATTCCTCTCCGGTTGCACGCCAATCGCCGGTGGGACTCTAATGCAGAGACTTTCAGAACAAGGAACTTTGACTTTGACTCCACAGATGATGATTTTGAAGATGATGATGATTCAAATCAGTGGCTAGACATTCTTGAGGACTTCATTGACGGTGTGTGGATTTTTAAGGTATTTTTATTTAATATAGTTTGACCACAACAAAAAAGTCAAAACTGACATTTCTTGCATATTTGAGACTGATCAGCAAACTTAATCTACACTATATTAGGGTGAATGGAGTGGTTGCCTAATGGTAAACTCCCAATTCACTCAATCACATAGCGCCATGTCAATTGTTTACCTAATGCTCAAAAATGTTGGCGATGGTTTATCTAATGTGGTTTAGGTAAACTATTTAACCAAAAAAATGTATGATTTGTTGAGAAGGAATGGACCCCACCACACACCTTTCTTTCTCCCCCTTCTCTCCATCTCCCCGACTCGGTGAACCTTCACCGATTTTGGCCACCAATTCGGTAAACATTTGAGCGGTAAAGGGTTGGCGGTGGTCACCGGTCGGTGCCGAACAAGTTTACCGCCCCCACTCCGTATACCCTTATACTATGTTATGTTATAATGCATGAGGGAGGACCAATGTTTTAAAAACCTGTTTAAACCGGATGCCGGATGGTTGGCCGGCACGAATCATACCGGTAAACTAAGGAAACGGCAAAGAAGTTGTACCGCCGGTAAATTGGGTTATACCGGGCCAAAGGTCAAAATTTTGAACTTCTAATTTTTAGGTGCTTAAAAAAGTGACTATTTACCTTCTTAGTTAAAGGGTAAAACTTAGTGCCCACAATGACAATCCGCATCGATCAAACTTCTACCCCACTATAGAAAATCATCGGGTTTTTCCAAATTAAGTTCTTCAACCGATCATCCAGGTTTACCTTCTTTTGACTTTTGTTCAATCATTCATGTTGTTAATTGTTACAGCGTTTGCTAATTGCTATATAATGGGTATTTAATCATGAAAATTTGGATACTTTTTGAGAAATTTTTTTATTATGGAATGATGTAGTTTTGGATTATTTTTTGAGTTGAAATTATATTTTATGGATTGATAGAGTTAATTAGTCAACACGGTTGAACCGCCCGGAACAACCTGGTTCAACCGGTTGAACCATTTCTAAGTCTAACCCGATACGATTAAAATACCGGTTTATAAAACACTGGGGAGGACATTTTACCTAAAAAAATAAAAATAAAAATTCCCTCTTAATTTATAAATACACCCTTGAAAAAATTTGTCTTCTAAACAATAATTATATTTTAGCCCCCATCTTATTACACTTAAATCTATGAGTTTTAACATAATTACGGGTAATTAGCTACATTTTCCCCCCTCCACAACTAACTTATAATTATTTTACGTATTTTTGACATATCTTATAAACTGTAATGTTTTAAAAAAATCCAAAAGTATCGTGATGACCTACTCACTTTTATCGAACGTTTCGATAGTTGTCTTGTCCGTATTGACGTGTGGATTAAAAGGTACAAGTAGATAATGCCTTAGTGTGCAAGTGATTAAAGTCCAATGTAGTTAGTTATTATCTCAGAATATTTAATTGATACAGAATGTCAAGTGATTAAATATTGTCAATTTAATCATCTCATCTAGATTACATTTATATCCATCATCTTTACTATAGTTTTTTTAATTAAAAATTGATATGTTACGTGATTAACAGTGTCTAAGGGTGAGTAATAACTGAATCGTTAATCGAAACCAAACCGAAATCAACCAAAAACTTAATTAACTGAAAACTGATTAACCGAAACCCGAATTTACCAAAAACGCTTATCATTTTTTGTACCCTCATTTAACCAAAATTAACTGAACTGAGCCATTCACATTTTCATATATTTCTAGCTTTTATACCTTCAGTTCATGTATTTCATATTTATACTCCCATTTTATTTATTTATACATCCATTTCATGTACCTATACATCCATTTCATGTATTTATACCTAAATGTCATGTATTTCTAATCAAAAGTTTTAGCCCAAATTTGATTTTGGCTATTAACCAAAATTAAATGAATCAAACCAAAAACCGTCAATCTAACTGAATAAACCAAACCGATTAACAGAAAACGGATTGGTTAATAAAAGAGATTAATCGATGACCTCGATTTCGGTGAGGATAATGATCTAACCAACCAAACAATGCACACCGTGACAATGTCTGTGTTTCCTGCCACATCGCACGCGCACCTATTGGTTATTAACCAAAACCGGTTATCGGTGAGCAATAACTAAATCGTTAACCTAAACCAAACCGAAAACAGACGAAACCGAACCGAAATCAACCAAAAACTGAATTAACTGAAAACGAATTAACCAAAAACCGGTTATCAATTTTTTTGTAATCTCGTTTAACCAAATTAGTTGAACCGAACCGAATCATTCATATTTGCATATATTTCTAGCTTTTATATCTCCAATTCATATATTTCATATTTTATATCTCCATTTCATGTATTTATACCTCTGTTTCATATATTTCTAAGCAAAAGTTTTAGCCTCTATTTGGTTTTTGCTATTACTTGGAATTAAATGAACCAAACGAAAAACCGTCAATCTAAACGGATAAACCGAAGTGATTAACCGAAAACCGATTGGTTAATAAAATAGACTAACTGATGACTTTGGTTTCGGCTTTGGTTGAGGATAATAACTGAACCGACCGAACCATGCACAACACAATGAAATGGATTACCCGATTACTTCGCTTTTGATGTATATCTATCACAATGATGCTACAATAATTATTATATGAATAAGAAAACTACAAAAAACGAGTATCGCAATGCGATGTGTCACTCCCGCCGCATTGCGCGAGCATCCTGCTAGTATGAAATAATATAGTCCATGCCAGTTTTGATTTTTGGATATGGTGGTCATATTCTGATATTAATGATCTAAAAAAAGTCAAACTTTGACCTACTTGCACATTTGAGATGATACAAAGTGAAAATGAGATAACATAGTCCATGTCAGTTTTGAATATGGGTGGTCATTTTATGATATTAATGAACTAAAAAAGTCAAACTTTGACCTACTTGCACATTTGAGATGCAAAGTGAAATTGAATTAATAAATGTATGTATTTATGTATAACCAGTGCAGGCATTCAGATCATTTGGATGGATGCTTCCTGCAATAATCTCATCATTGCTATTGACATCAGGACCAAAAGCATTTCTCATGGCATTAGCTATTCCGATGGGCCAATCCGCACTTTCTTTGTTGTTTCAAACCGTATGGGGGAGGCCAAAAATGAAAACAAGGCGACGAGGCAAGAGCAAGAGAAAACAACCGCCGCCGCGGCAGCCACCACGTGGTGCCAGTTATATTGATATAGACGACGAACAAGAAGAGTATGTGGAAGGAGAAAGCAAGAGAGCAACAGGGTATCAAACATGGGTTGCAGGAGATGGGTCAAGTGGTGACAAAACCAATGGTTCATCTTCAAGCTTTGGTGGCTGGGAAGAACTGGATGGAAGAAAAACAAGATCTAATAAAGATGGAAACCGAAAGCAAGCGAAGAGTAAAATGAGCAGAAGAGTGAAAAGAAGTGAGACGCCATTTCTTTTGAGGTTGTTGATTGCGGTCTTCCCGTTTTTAGGTTCATGGACTAAACTGTTATAGTTTATAAAACCATATAAACTTGCACAAATGTATTGATATTCAGTACTATGCGCGAATAATATAGATAACAGGGTTAAAAGTTGATTTCCTTTTCATTTGGTATTGGAATGAAAACTGATACATCAAAACTAATGTGTTTGAAACAAAATTTTGGCCCGCTTGTAGCAAGAAGACTTGGTTATAGATCGGCTGCGTATATAGGTCGATTGAATTCACTTTAATCGCCTCCTGCCTTTAACCTTTTTCTTTCTTTTCTCTTCTGATCATGCAACCCTGAATGACAAAATGCAATATCGTTAACAAGACAAAAGCGGGATTATTATTCGAAAAATGAAATCATGATTTTCCGGGGAGTGGGTTACGTTTTTTATCCTCTTTCCTCTTTCTTCGTAGGTTGTCCAAGTTTCTTCGTTTTTCTGCAGCCCCTTTAGTGTCCATGGAAATCTAGAAAAACAAAATGAAGTCATCAGGATGTGACATGGTTCATGCAATATACAGTATATCTATATATTGATTAGCCAACATTACCTCCTGACCGCTACTCCTGAGTGCTTGGAGTGGCTCAACGCAATCCTGACCGATAACAACCATTTTCCTCTTCTTGTTGGTATCACCTGTGTTCCCAAAGTCCGACAATTTCTGCTTTGCTAGTTCTTCAAATTGCTGTTGCAGAAGAGGCGAAATACCAGCCTGCAACAGAACAAACTAAATGTTAAAAAGTCCTTATAAAAGCTTAGGGTTTAAGGGTTTAGAGTTAACTTCTTTTAATCATACCCCTGCTAAATATCGACTTGAGAATGTTTTAGGTTGCAGTGGACGAGAAAGCAAAGAACTGAGTTCCTGCGGTTTGACCACACGAAAAAATAGTCACAATCAGCAAATGGAATGTATTTATGCGTACAAGACATGTTTCGGCTTAATGAGAATGATATTTAACAGTAAGAGAACCTGTTGTAGCTTTTTAAGTTGAGCAGAACTCGCTTTCTTTTTCCTGATCTTGTTCGCTCTTTCATCGTCACTGTCATTTTCATCTACAATCAATTCGATTGATTCAGCGTTTCGTTGAAACCAGCTTTTATCGGCCTTGTCCTACAACAAGATATTATGAGGCACTGCCACTACGGATGGAGCTGAATGTGTACAACAAATTTAGAATTAATAAAAGCAAATTTACCTGTGATTCCTTCCTCAAAACCCTGTCTATTTGCCTTGCAAGAGATAGCCTCTTTAAAACTTCAGGCATGTATGAAGCCTCTATGGGGAACTGCTTAAAACTTTCCTGTATTTAAAACAGAGACGAATCGCAAACATCAGTTCAATGGCATGAGGTCAAACAGGTACCTATTGGGTTGACCATTGACCACAGAAATCTGTTGTCTAATCTTTTTGTATTTTTATAAATAACCCATAGTTTCAATAAAATCTCTTTTAGAATCACGTAAAATGCCATTTTCGTCCCTGAGGTTTGGCCAGTTTTGCGACTTTCGTCCAAAGGTTTGTCTTTCAGCATCTGGATCCAAAAGGTTTGAAATCTTGTCATTTTTGTCCGGCTTGTTAACTCTATCCATTTTTCTCCGCTAAGGCATGGGTATTTTCGTCTTTTTTGTTAACAAAAAGAGCAATTCGGTCTTTTTCACTTTAAGTATAAGCATTTAGCATAATGTACAAGTATTCAAAAAAGACAAAATACACCTACCTTAACAGAGAAAAATGAATGCAGTTAACAAAGCGGATGAAAATGGCAAGATTTTAAATCTTTGGGATCCAAATGCGGAAAAACAGACCTTTGGACGAAAGTCGCAAAACTGGTAAAACCTCAGAGACGAAAATGGCATTTCACTCTTTAGAATAATATGCATTAGTAATATACAAGCGACTTTCAACCGGTTCTCTTATTAGCTACTTTTTAGTTTATCGGTTTAACTTGCTAGAAAAATGTAGCCTGATTTGACCCAGTCATATACAAATGGGTCGAAAATTCCGTCTCTAAATGAATCTCTGATCTAATCACCAACCTTTGAAAATGATCTGCACAACGAAGCAAATTTAGATGTTTCCTTTGGAGAAATCAGAGCAATGCTGCAGCCATCAGCAGAAGCTCTAGCAGTTCTCCCACTTCTATGAACATATACCTGACAGTTAAACCAACTCAGCATGCGGAAACGCCAACGATATAGCAGATTAAAAAAAAAAAACAAAAACAAATAAATCAACGTACTTCTGCAGAATGAGGAAGTTGGTAATGGACAACGGTTCTAACACCAGGAATGTCAAGACCCCTAGCTGCAACGTCTGTAGCAACAAGTATTCCATGTTCACTTCCACGAAAACGGTCAATTGCCTGCAATTTAAGCAAAGATGCGTAAAAGTATGAAATAGAAGGAAACAATATGACGTTATCTTGTTGTATAGTGAAAGTTTTAATATAAGAAATAGAGTAAAATGCCATTTTCGTCCCTCGGGTTTGGCCAGTTTTGCAACTTTCGTCCAAAGGTTTGTTTTTCCGCATCTGAAATCCAAAAGGTTTAAAATCTTGCCATTTTCATCCGGCTCGTTAACTCCATCCATTTTTCTCCATTAAGTCAAGGTATTTCCGTCTTTTTGGTTGACTTAAAGGGTAATTCGGACTTTTTCACTTTATGTAAAAAGACTGAATACCCCTGAAAAGACCGAATTGCCCTTTACGTAAACAAAAAAGACGGAAATACCCCTGACGTAACAAAGAAAAATGGATTGAGTTAACGAGCCGGATGAAAATGGCAAGATTTCAAACCTTTTGAATCCAGATGCGCAAAAACAAACTTTTGGACGAAAGTAGCAAAACTAGCCAAACCTCAGGGACGAAAATGGCATTTCACTCTAAGAAATGTTTAACCTTGAGGCGAGCACGCTGTTGCATCTGTGCATGAAGCGTCCAAACATTGACATTAAGAATCTTCATAAGTGAAGAAAGATGACGAAGGGCTGCAATCGATGTGCAAAACACAATAGTCCGTCCTTGCCCATGAACAGACAATATATAATATAAATACGCGTCTTTATCTTCTTCCTTGCACCTGCAGGGATTCAAGTTTATGACTTTCTTCTTTGTTTAATAACTAGTATTTTGACCCGCCGCGGATTGTGGTGGCGTCGAAACTTAAAGTAACTCAGATTTATACCGTCAAACATTCTACCCGACTCGTTTCCGAACAAATATTATGTCAAAACCTAAACCAACTGAAAACGCAAATAAAAAAAGCACGAAAACGCATTATATTTGACCTGACTTATTACCAAGAAAAATTTACGTCGAAATGTAAACCAACTTGGATTTATACCAAAACGTAGCATGCAAAAAAATAAGGTTTTAAAGTTAAATGATGGAACCGCGCGTTGCGGCGGCATCAAAACGTAAGGTAGCTCGAATTTATATCGCCTGGTGAAAACGTATTACATTTGATCCGACTCGTTTCTGAACAAAATTTATGTGAAAAACGTAGACCAACAAAAAACATACATAAAAATAAGCACGAAAACATCTTATATTTGAACCACGTACATAATAATTAGCACGTAAAACTTGAGGGGGTCAAAATGACATTTTATAAAAGATTTAAAAAACTAAGGGGTGTAAGTGTGAATGCTGAAATTTGAGTTGACGTACCCAAAAAAAAAAAGACAAAAACCAAATAAAAAAACCCCACTGTAGCTATATTCGACACTATATCATTCGAAAAGATGTCTTCATGCCTAAAAAAGGGAAAGAAAAGTACATACTCGATGAATGACTCCTCAAGATTATTTGCCATAATTGATGCATTCGTCAGATCAATAACTGCAGCATTAGACCGCATTCCAGCTCGTTCAGAAAGAGCTTCAATTGAATTTAGTTCACCATCTTGTTTTGTTTTCACGGATCCACGTTTAAGCTTTTTCCTGAAATCAGAAGATAAGGCAATGGTAGCAGAAAACACGAAAGTCTGTCTTTTCTTCCTTTGAAAGTCGGACGCTGTCACGCAGTTTTCAGTATCCTCCGCGTGTCCTTCTCTGACCATCGGAAGCATGTCGATAATTGACTGCAACTCTTGAAAATGACCGTTATCTATCATCCGGTCAGCCTCATCCAGCACAAAGAATGACAATGAATGCAACTGCAATATTCATCAAAAAATCAAAGTTATAGGCAAGCGTAATTTTTACTGTGAAAATAGTAAAGATGACTATGACAAAAGCCAGATTTTAACTTATGTTTAGGGCTGCAAAATGAACTGAACAAACACGAACAAGGCCTTGTTCATGTTTGTTTGTTAAGGAAATATATGTGTTCACGAACTGTTCATGAACACTTAACGAACGAGATTTTCTGTTCGTGTTCGTTCGTTAAGTAAATGAGTGTGTTCATGTTCGTTTGTTAATGTTAGATTTTAGGTAATGAACGCAAACGAACATTCATGAATACATTCTAATGTTCATAAACACAAATAAAAACAAACGAACACAAACAAGCGTTCATGAATAGAATATACAAGAATATATAATACAGTGATACTAATTAAATATTTTATTTGTCAAATTTGAAGTATTTAAATTAAATATAAAATTAAAAGCACTAACAAACTATTGAACACAATGAACAAAAACGAACACGTTACCAAACGTTCACAAACATAAATGAACAAAAGCGGCCTCTGTTCATGTTCGTTCATTTAACTAAACGAACAAAATGTTTTGTTCGAGTCAGTTCATTTATTAAACGAACTTCCCGCCAAACGGTTCGCTGAACGTTTAGTTCCTTTGCAGCCCTACTTATGTTGTTCTAACTGTTATCCTTTACACATGGGAAGTCTCCAACGTACCTCGACAAGATGAATTTCTCCACCTGACATTAGTTCCCATAGCCTCCCTGGAGTTCCGACAACGATTTCAGGCCTTCCTTTCAGAAGCCGTTCTTGCTTTTCTGTTGACATTCCACCAACAATAGGGACAACCTTAACATCAGTCCCTATCGCCACTTGCTTCATATGATCAGTAACCTAAAGATACAAAAAAAAAAAAGAATTACAAAAGTTATCGAGATTCAGAAACACGAGCGAAAAATACAGTAAAATGTATGAAATTACAAGTACCTGAAGTGCAAGCTCTCTCGTAGGAGTAATAATAAGCGCTCTTAGAAAACCTTTGGAAACAATTTTTTCATCCGCTTGACCTCTTTCTGCAGCTTGCCTCTCGAATTTCTCTCTTTCTTCAAGAAGACGTTGTAAAATCGGTATTCCAAATGCTAGTGTTTTACCAGACCCAGTCTCTGCAGCCCCAATGACATCCTATAAAAAAATGATCAAAATGAAGCAAGTATAATGGTAAAAAAATTCGACCGTAGTTTCCTATGCTAACCTTTCCCTGATGAGCGCCTGCCGGTATACAAGCTTTCTGTATAGGTGTCGGTTCCTTGAACTTGAGCCTGCATATTGATTTCATAAGCAATGGATGAAGCCTTAGTTCATACCATGCATGATACTCAGAGTCATCAACCTCATCTTCTTCAGCAATTTCAACATCAGTTTTGTCATTGGTATTTGCAACTGTTTTAGGGAAAAAGAACTTAATAATATCTTACACTGTAACTGTAAAAATAACAATTTGAAACTAAGCTGTCGGTTACCATTAACTGGTTCTTCTTCATTGTCGTTAGATTCCTCGGGCTTCTTAGCTTTCTTTGTTTTCTTCTTCTTTTTCTTCTTGCTCTTTTTAACCTCCTTTACAGTCTCACCATCTGCATCCTCCGGTTCCATAACTTCATCACCATTACTCTCTTTGCGTTTCCGCTTTGTTTCTTTTTTCTGTTTTTTCCCTCCTTTTGAAATTCCTTCAAGAAGCTCCAATCCATACTCGGACGCATCAATCTCTTCAAGAGACAAAACACCTGCAGCAACAAAGCCAAAGATTCAACTAAAAAAATTATCAACAACCCATCATTTATACCCATTTTTATAAGACAACATAAGCCTTGTGTAAAGACCAAAATCTTTGAAGAATGTAAGGGTGTAAACCATAGTAGTCAAAGCGCAGCAATAATGCCTTGCATCCATCAAGGCACACAGGCGCAAATTCCGACCAAATCATGCAACAAAAACCGATATGCACAGGTCTGAAACAGCTAAAAATGACCTAGAACCAGCCTAAAACAGCTAAAAATGGCCTATTTATACTGTGTGCATTGCTTAGCTCAGGCCTCGCTTTTTAAGCACCTTGCGCCTTGACGACAGGCTCATCCGTCACGCCATGAGTGTGCCTAACGCCTTCATCTACTATGGTGTAAATGTAAACTAAGCAAAAGAAAGTAATAAACAAATAACATTTCAACGATACTTAAATCTAAGTTTAACAACCTACAAACACTTCAAAATCACTAAATTCCAGTCTCTTTCCTTTCTACAATACATTCAGACGAAATTAACTTAATACTAATCTCTAAAACTAACAAATATAATACATCAACAAGACAACAATACTTGTTTACAAATAAAATGAACTAAATTCACGTAACCTAAAACCCTAAATCTCTCATTTGTAATATATCTCATCACTCATTAGCAATTAACTAGATAATAAGCTGTAAAACGATAAACCCTAACATATCAGCAAAAACGTCACAATTAGTTAATGCTAAAGCAAATACGAACCTCCTTCGAAGTCATTTAATCCGGCGAATGCAGAGAACGGGTCGTCAGCGTCGTCGGGAAGAGATGAGGTCCACCTGAGTGAATCAAGTCGTGCTAGTTGTCCGGATGCGTCTGATTTGGCCGGATTTCGCTTTCTCTGTTTCTTCTTTGGCGGTAGAGTGGTCATCTTCTCCGGTAGGGTTTTGACTAATACGGCGGTGATGAGCGGTTGGAGGCTGCAAGATATTTGCTTGCTTGTTGGGGTTTAGGCTACCGGTTAATAATGTACAATCAGGAAAAGCTAACGTACAAGCTTAAGTTTATTTTGTTTAATTTGGTACTTGATAAAATATTTGTTTGTGTTTGGACACCAAATTTGCTTATTGTTAAATTTGATAAATTTTTTATGTAGTTTTTTAGGTTTAGTAAATAAAAAGAATCGGCATATTAAGACTAGGGCTGGCAATTGGGTACCTGTTAAGACACGATTAGACCTGTTTGACTGAAAAATACACCCTTTGACTTTTTTAATTTTTAAAATAATTAAAATTACAATGTTAGGATCTATCATTTATTCATATTTGTACATAAAACATAAAACTGTTTTATAAACATGAGGTAGAAAGTAGTTATACGAGTCGTAATCATGTTTGAAACTTATGTTGTGCACGCCGTCAGAAACCTGTTAAACCTGTTAAGACACGATTTGCCAGCCTTAATTAAGACTAATAGAATAGTATGTAATGAATATAACGACATAAGCTAATTTTGATTTTTAAACATTATAAACTAGTAATATTTTCCGTTGATGTTGTGGGAATTCGGTTTAGTATGTATGGTACTTGCACTCGGTATATAACTTACAACTAGTCTAAGTTCTCGTGTGCTACACGGGTGGTCTTACAATAAATTATACTACTTAGAAATGTTGACCTAAACTTTTAAATACCGGTACCGTACCATACATTTTCGGTACCGGTATCCATATTTGATGAATTTCGGTACCGATACCGTACTCATCCATAATATATATATATAATGCATTAATCATTAATCACAACGTATAAAAGTGCAGAATGTCCCCTAAGAGTTGTATTCGAAGGTATTGATCTATTCTTTTCTTGTGTAAACTTTGTCAATTTTCTACCAACAATGCGCATATATTTCAAAACCATTTACTCTATTTACACATATTATAAGATAATTTTATTATTATAAAATGTTAATTCTTACAATATAAAAAGAAATTAAAGTAAACCAAACAAAACAAAAGGAAGTTTCCATGACCGTTGACATCATTAAATGGAAACAAAAGAAAATTCATTCACAACTCTAATCACTTGAAGTCATGCTACCATATATACACACCCTCACCACACACCTAAAAGCCACTGTATACCTCTATTTCATGACTTAAGAACATTGCAAAACTGACTCAATTTGTTCTTTTTTTTTTCTCAATCTTAGGCACACAAACCCCTTAAAACATAAGCAAAAAACGACATACAACCCCCCCCCCCCCCCACAAAAAAAACAAACAACATGCCTACACGATTCCCAGTTCATCAAACTTGCTCCAATTTTGTTGCAGAACTTTAGCTCTCTTAATCGCCCACCAAAACGATCCTTCTTTAATTCGATCCACCACCATGGAGGCCAAGGAAACAATCACTACATGCTTAAAAAAACTATCAATGAAGACTCCAATTACGAACCTGGATCTCAAAATTCAAAATGCACTCTTTCCAAAAGAGTGAAGTTCAAATTCAGAAATAATAGAATAAACTTCCAGATTTCCTTAGCTAAGGCCTCATGTGGATGATTTTTTACACAAACAGGATAAGTGTGTTAGTACACATAAACAAAAATCGGCATACACTAAATTACTACATCCTAACTCGCCATATTATCATCTCAAAGCAGCAAAATGCAAGAAAATTAATCAATTCAAGTTTTATACACATAATAAATGTTCAAAATGAAATAAAAGTTTAAAAAGAATCGAAAACATAATGCTTTTAAAATGAGAAAGAAGTGGTATGGGTGACCGAGTACTTACCAAAGTCATAGCCGCCGACACTATTTGTTGGAATCAGACAGATTGGGGACATGCAATGCCCGACCTGCTCTGCTTTTTTGCCGGAAAACACCTTTGCCGACATCGGCAATACCATCTGCCATGAAACCGTGTTGTCGTAGTCAAAGATCATGGTAGTTACAACCACAATGTACAACATCATTAAAAATGAGTCCCGATTAATAATTTAAAAATATATGATCACCAGAATGAGAGGGCTTGGATCCTTCTAAGCTTTCGGTTTCGCCAATGTGTCACTTCCTTTTATATTCATGAAAATCCACTATAGAATGTTGAATATAGATAGTAGCCAAACCAAGAATGCGATTTAAAGGTCTCGAATAATAAAAAGCTTTAGATTCACTTGCCTTAATGGAGATTGATTAAATCAATGACCTAGAGTTAACTGATTCAGTCTTTAAGAAACTGAAACATTATCTAAAGGAACTATTTCAGATTTAACCCAAATTATGACCCGTTCCTATTCGTCTCCCATTCTCCTTAGGAATTGCCAGTTGGTCACACGTGTACAGTAAACGAATAAAACCTTCTATATACAATTAACAACCTTGAAATAGTGAATTTGAAAACAAACCTATGATCATCTTGACACAAACTCCAGATCAAACGCTCTTCTAATTGTCTCTGTACTATCATGGCATGGTGGATCGAAGAGAGGAAGAAGGCCCACTAATTCCCATGGACCACCAGGACTATCTTTACTGTTAGCAGGTACTTCCTGTATTATTAATCGAACTATGTCAGAAACTTGTTTTATAATTGTTTTGAATTGAAAGTTGTAGTCATTAGGGTTGCGAACAAACTTGTTTTATAATTGTTTTGAATTGAAAGTTGTAGTCATTAGGGTTGCGAGTAAGGTCAGAAACTTTGGGCAAGAACCGGAGGCAGAAATTTGCCTCACTAAATGACCCACGATACAAAAAAAAAACTTTTATTTATTATAACAGATTATTAGAACTTTATTAATATTGTGTCCGTTCTTTATTATAACACTTAACATGTACCAAAAACTAAAAAACTATAATGAATTCTCCAAGGCTTTAACACCACCACCGTCACCAACCTTTGAAACACACAAACACGATATATTTTGATATGCACAATCACAATGGTTAAGTACCACACATATGGGCCAGACAGGTTGAAAGTTGACTGCAGTGCAATCCAAATTTCAAATGCATAGTCTTCAAATCTATTTATTATTGTTATAATATTGTTTACGTAACTATATTTGACCTATTAATTACATATTACGTTTTAAAAGGGATATAAAATGCGCTTAGGTCAACTACGGCTGGTACTCGCAAGTTGACACGAACCCGAAAGTAGTATCACACACATGAACCTGAACACAACATGTGTACTCGCAAGTTGACATGAACATGAGCTGTTTTAACCTGGAGAAAATACTAAAACTTTTTTGTGTGTTAATACTTTAAAACTCTAATTTTTACATATTGTTTATTATATTCTAAAGCATTTTAGTTTAAAGAGTTAAATACTATTTTCGTCCTTGTGGTTTGCTCAACAAATCGATTTCAATCCAAAAGGATTTTTTGGCCCATTTGTTTCAGTTTTGTATCAAAATTAAACACCCTATTCACGCCATCCATTGCTGCCATTTACTTCCGCCCTCATGCCCCTCATTTGAGGGGCTTTTTAGTTTTTTTTCACTCTTAACTCTCTTTATTTGAGGCACAAAACAATAGATTTTTCAACCGAACACTGCAGAACACTACATAAAACTGCAGAATTATGCCCTCCTAAAGAGCAGGATTTTTATCATTAAAAGAGCAGAATTTCGAGACATAAAAGCACAGATTTCTAAGCATAAAACAACAGAATTTTTAAACAAACGCTGCAGAACAATAGATTTTTCAACTGAACACTGCAGAACACTACATAAAACTACAGAATTATGCCCTCCTAAAGAGCAGAATTTTGATCATTAAAAGAGTAGAATTTCGAGACATAAAAGCGCAGATTTCTAAGCATAAAACAGCAGAATTTTTAAACAAACGCTGCAGAATTTGAGGCATAAAACAACATATTTTTTCAACCAAACACTGCAGAAATATGTAAACAATTTTAAGAGATTAGACCTTTTGACGTCAATTAAAATTCTGCAGCGTTTGGTTAAAATTTTTTGTTGTTTTATACTCAAAATTCTGCGCTTTTATGTCTCGAAATTCTTCATTTTAATAGTCAAAATTCTGCTCTTTAGTGGTCATAATTTTGCAGTTTTATATCTCAATATTCTGCACTTTTATGCAGCGTTCTGCAGTGTTCGGTTGAAAAATATGTTGTTTTATGCCTCAAATAAAGAGAGTTAAAATGGGTTTAGAGTGAAAAAGACTAAAATCCCATCAAATGAGGGGAATGAGGGCTGAAGTAAACGGCAACAATGGATGGCGTGAATGAGGTGTTTATTTTTTATACAAAACTGAAACAAATGGACCAAAAATGGCCAAAAAATTCTTTTGGATTGAAATCGATTTGTTGAGCAAACCACAAAGACGAAAATATTATTTAATTGTAGCTTAAAATATGAAAATTTATTTTGTAAATTTTAATATCCGACATCCGGAATAAACTTACTAAAAACAAATATAAAAATAAAAAACAAATAGTCAAAGTTGGATTTTTCTACCTGGTTGGCAACAATTCGAGGACTGATCATGGCTTTACTGAACTTCTCCGCGCGTCTCGACGGACGTAATATTTGTGGACTTTAGTAAGAAAACCACATGATTAAGGGATATGATAATAATTGTTAATCTTATATACGACACACTAACTTTTTAAAAGTAAAAAAAGTAATATCTTTGGACGATAAGTTTTTTTTTTGGTCAAATGAGTTGTGACCTATTTCGACAGACCATGGATAACTCTCTCATGTAGTTGCAGCTTAAATCAAACTGGTTCAAACATATATTAACAATATTCTTTGTAGGGATGAGGAACTGAGTACCGGTATCGAATTTCCCGAGTACTGATTCGGTACTGACTTTTGACGTTTTCGGTACCGGTTTTCACCTTCATATACGGTGACAGTACCGGTACCGAACCGTACCGGGCATTTTCGGTACCGGTTGGTACCCAAGCTCATCCCTAATTCTTAGTTGGTAAAAATTAGAGGAACCTATAAAGGTGCAGTTGCAAAAAAAAGTCATAAATCTCTAAGCAACAAAATTAGAGGAACCTATAAAGGTGTGCTTTGTCACTTACTCATTTGGGGGCCCTTTTTGTTAGTTTCTTTGTTTAAAATTAGAGGAACCTATAAGTTCAGGCCATTTTCTTTCGGTGTTGAACAATGTAAATTATATAAGTCATAAATCTCTAAATCATTCTGATATCTGAAATTAAGTATTACACATAATAATGAAAAGTGTAACACTTAATGTCAAATAATAGTCACAACTGTATATGCTTTTAAGTTTTATTAGACCGCACCATCATGGACTCGTGGTTTGCTAAAAAATCAAGATTTATAAGCACGCACCCAATTCTTATAATATAAAATCATACAAAAAGAATTTTGGGTCAACACAGCCCAACCGGTGTCAGAATTTTTAACTAACCTTCTCTTTCTTCCCCAATCTACACTCCAATTCCCCTTGAGATCAACTCCTCTACCTGCAAGGAATAGTTATATACAAAGCTATAAAACTGACAAACATTATCTCTTTTAGCATACACATAATAATTGCATCTAAGATCAACTGTGGTACCAAAAGCGGTTCTCGGTTTGCATAATCGTTTGGGTTCTTTTCAATGAATTTGACAATCGATTTATAATCGAGTTTCGTTTGAAACTTTGCAATCTTATTATGCACGAGTAAAAAGTTGCATTCTCAGAATAGTTTTCTAACAAAAAAACTGGCAGAAAACACAAAACCAAAATTTGATGAACTGAGAATGAAGATTATAATGTCTTCAGGAACTAAAAAACACAGATGTCAATAGTCAAATATACTTTACATCTCACATGAGCTACTACTCCTACTAACTCAAAATTGTAACCTACTTGACCTCCGAACATATTATGCTAAATTTAAACCCTAAGAACTAATCACCATCAAACGGGTCCTTAATTGTTTTCCTTTCATCTTTGTATACAAACATCATCAAGATCCACCATATGACTCACAATTTTCAAACATAATAAATCAAACACGAAAACCCTCTTACCTGCTTCCTTTTAAACGCATGCATGCTTACTCAACCGCCTTTTGCCTCATCTCTATCACCTTCCTGTGAGACTTCAAGTGCAGAGTCGGAACAAAAGTCATACTTGCAGCCGGGCGGTACTTAGGGTACAGCCGCCCGGACTGGTACCAGACCCCACATGCATTACAAAGAGAAAACACAACTCACCGTTTAAAATCTGTATATGAAAAATTAAAAAGAGAAACTACATATTCACCGTAATCATGAACATATGACCATAACCCAGTAAAAGTTATCACTTAATGATAATGATAAATGATCACAAGTATTTCAGAAACATTAATTTCACAAATGAAAAAACACATATCGAGTTAAGATATAAAAAACACATGAACATATTAGAATCATACACAAAAGCTAAAGTGCGAAAGCGCTCATGACGCCATGGCCTTTCAAAATCGCCATCCCCCTTCCTTTGCGCCCCTGTGATGGAGCGTATAATGAGATCATTGAGTGATTTTTGAACGCTCATGCCTACAAAAAATAAAAAGATCAAAAAAACAGGAATAAGAGCATGCACAAAGATATTAATTAGCACCGGGAACTTACCATATATAATGACAGGAGTTAACTGCCATTTTCGTCCCTGTGGTTTGGTCACTTTGGCCATTTCAGTCCATTTTTAAAAAATGCGCCATTTTCCTCCCCGACGTTCTGGAAAGGTGCCGTTTCAGTCCAAAAATCATAACCCAGTTAAGTCAGTTAGTAAATAAGGACTGATTGTGTAAATTTGTAACATAAAGGACTGATTGTTTAAATTTGTAACACCACCACCACTAGCCCTGCCACCACCACCACTCCGCTGCCACCACCACCACCACCGCCACCACCGCCACCACAGCCACTGCCACCACCACCGCCACCACAGCTAATTCATCCGAATTCAGGCAAATCGAAACACTTCACCGGAACCTGCAATTATGTAATGTTTTTCTTATATTTGTTCATTTTTCATAAATGACGTAGGAATTTTTTTTTTTTTTTTTTTTGTATTAGGAGGGATTGACAGCAGAGGAGATAGCTAGTAGAGAGCCCGAAGAGGATGCTATGGTGCAGGTAATTCTGTATTTCATGTCGACACATTTCACCCAATCTAGTATTTGGTTTGGCTCAGTAACAAAACTTCTCGGCTTTAATGTACATGACAGATGACAGATGCTCGTTGTAAAAGATGCATGGAGAAAAAAGTGCGATTAGTAGAGATCATATCAGGTGGACATGCAGATCGATACCAGGTTCTTGCTCCATCCTGTGTACTAAGTTTATAGAATTATTAGAAACCCATGCTCATGGTAATATTGGCAAATCAAACTATCAAAGATATAAGTTGAAGAATCACTATTGATGCTGATTGTTTTATGATTGCAGCTCGAGTGTAATGCATGTGGTATGCCTCTAGTCATGAAGCATCATCACTCACAATAGATGGTCCCAGCTCAGCTAAGACTGTAGGAACTGCACCATGGGCTACTGCCAAGTTTGAAGATGTAGAAAAGAAGTTGGTTAGTCCACGTGACCGTGCTCCTGCCAATGACGCTCTTAAAAAATTACCCGAAAAGCAGAAGTCCTTCAACAAGTCTAGGCCCGAAGAGCAAGACAACCCACCACCACTGACCCAGTAAACTAATTTTTGTGTTTCAGTCTGGTCATCATCTCCGTCAACGATCACAACGATCACCAAGCACATCACCACCGCTGTGTTTCGGAGTTCTCGATTGATCCGAAACACTTCAGATTCAAAACTCCATATCTTCATCATCGTCATCAGCTACTTCATCCGAATTCAGGCAAATCGACCACTTTGAAGATAAAAACGAAGATCCAATCATCGTTTCTGAAAGATCCAACTTCACCGGAACCTGCAACTTCATCCGAATTCAGGCAGTGGCTGTGGTGGCGGTGGTGGCGGTGGTGGCAGTGGCTGTGGTGGCGATGGTGGCTGTGGTGGCGGTGTGGCTGTGGTGGCGGTGGTGGTGGTGGCAGCGGAGTGGTGGTGGTGGCAGGGCTAGTGGTGGTGGTGTTACAAATTTACACAATCAGTCCTTTATGTTACAAATTTACACAATCAGTCCTTATTTACTAACTGACTTAACTGGGTTATGATTTTTGGACTGAAATGGCACCTTTCCAGAACGTCGGGGAGGAAAATGGCGCATTTTTGAAAAATGGACTGAAATGGCCAAAGTGACCAAACCACAGGGACGAAAATGGCAGTTAACTCTAATGACAATTTATGTTTGAAGTTCATGGGATAACAGTCGTAACAGCAACAACAATTGCTACTACGTTCCCATGAGTCATCATGACCCTTAGGAAGTCCACAAAACAACGTATTAGAGAGTGAATTATCAAAATCCGCTTATTTTATCACAGTGCTCACATAATGTTTACCTTTTAAGCGTTAACTGCTCACAACCTAAAAATGGTTATGAAAATCAGTTATTAACCATAGCCCTGGGGGATTTGATAATCAACAAACACTACTCAAGATGGAAAAAACTAAGAGTCGTTGATAATTATTTGGTAAACCCATGAGTGAAAAGGAACATAAATCAAAACCCACAAAAGCTTACCTGAAACAACTTCTGATACAACATATACATCACCAATAGAAGCTCGTTTTGCCTGAAAAGACACCCCTCACAATAATTAGTAGTTTCATTTAAGTTTTTCACAAACAATAAAACTAACCAAATAATGTATTCATAAATCACATGACCATACCATATAACATTATCATTAAATTAATAAATAATAACAAAAACTCTCCTAAGATAACATCCTTCCCTGGTCAAAGGAACAAAGAATGGATAAACATGTGGATATTATCGCAATCTCCCACTAAACATGAACTCCTTGTACGATGATAAACATGTGGATATAATCCCACGTAACATGTTTCTCATATCGATCCATACATAAGTAAATGGGACGAAATTGATACCTTTAATATAAACATAGAAAACTGTGTAAATTAATCTGTATGTTACTTACGTGGTACATCACGCATGGGAACAAAATGAACAATATATCGAGCGGCTATTCTTCCAGTTGAGCTCTTCAAATGTGGTCCGGTATCAGCATCCAAAATCTGTTAAACATGTCAAAATGGTGATTTTACATGGATCATGAAGACTTGACCCAAAACACTTGTCCAGATTTCTTATATACAATATAAAAGTTATATTATCTCAATAATAATCTAATTCTCAAAACAAAGTTTGTGTGACTTTCAACCCGTTCAGCCCATTTTAACCCGTCAGGTGTTTAGTTACCCTTTTTTTAGTTTACCCATTTGACCCTTAAAGGATTAACCATGATCATCTAATCATAACCAAATGGGTCGAAATGGACACCTGTAACAACTACCATTAATGAACCTAACTTTAGTTGGTATGACTTTTAACCATTTACCTTCATTTGTTTAAAATCACCATTACCCACTCCAACAATAAGAATTGAGAGGGGCATATCAGAGGCCCTGACAATTGCGTCTCTTGGAGATTAGTAAGAACTCCATCCTAACAAAATAAGATACAGTTTATATAATTCAGAAATATAATAAGAGTAATACGTATATATAATTGTTTTACTGCGTGTTTACCGTTATGATTAGCAACACAAAGTACTTGGTGGGATTAGTTGAGAGGGATTGAGCAGCAATATCTGTAGCTTTGTTGATAACTTGACCAAATAAAGTGGGTCCTTGAAGAGTGACGGTATGCAACGCATTTTTATAAGCATCCATTATGCCTTGTACTCCTTCTACCTGCAAAATGAATGGGTCGGGTAACATGTCAAAATACGATTGGGTCAAAACGAACGGGCTGGGCCATTGAAAAGAGAGTTTTACCTCGCAGTTATCATCATTTCCACTCAGATTGAAACAGTGAGATACAGGGCCATAATTTATTTTTCGACCAAAACCCCAAGCAGGAAAGCGTTTATTATTATCGTAAACTTGTAGGACTTCGCCAACTTCCATAATAGGCTGTATCTAGAAAAAATGATATTTTACTAAATAAATAGACATTCTCTAGTTCCACTATGTAACATGAAACTGCAAGTGAAAACAACATAATCTACATTATTAATGAATAGAGTTGGCAAAATGGACGTGTTTGGCAATGAGTCAAAATTGGTGATATGACATGAGTCGGGTTGGGTTGAGCCAGAAACAGCTTTTGTCCAATTTTTTTGTAACTATTATGTAGAGAATATGTTTACAAAGCTAGATTTCTCGAAAATGATCTAACTTTTTTTTACCAAAGACCAATTCATGAGTAATTGGGTTGATATTACCAACTCTATACAAAACTCTTTAGTCGGCATTCATAAACATAAAGATTTACTCATGGGTGAAACAAAAGTGAGAAACCACCTAACCTCCTGGTATGCATTTAAGATGCTAGAATAGGCCGTGTAATGCAATGAATCCTAGCTTTGAGGATCGGCATTCGAAACTGTGAAGAATTAGAGGTTGCAAGAATTAACCATTAATAGATATTTGCATTTTAGCATAACTAATTAAAGCACACTTACCTGTAAAATCTACAGCAACCATGAACATCAATCAAAGTAGAATGAACATCAACCAAACACCATGAACCCATTTTGACTTGTTAAGCAAATTATCCAGTGACCAATGGCTTTAGAATCAAAATCACAATCACGTTTGCAACTTTATAATATAAATTTTACATCATCAACAACTAAAGTCAGTCAACCCTTAGCATCACCAAAACCACTAAAAGGCAAATTAAAAGCAAAACAACGTAACTAATCTATGTACATTGATTACTCTAATGGTTGTCAATTTGTCAACAAACAAAATGATGAAAAATATTCAAAACAAACAAAGTGATTGCACAATATCCAGATCTCGTTATCCATATGTGAGCCTAAAATTAACACAAACAAACACACAATATAGAAAAACAAAGATGAATAAACCGGACAACAATAAGGAATAGATACGAACCTAGACGGATTGCTCAATTTCGATAGACTTAAAATAACACCTAAACTTTCCATAATCACCACCACCACCACTATTTTTCCAGCCCTCTTATCATTCCTTAACAGCACCAAACAATACGATTCGTAAAGATGTTGGTTGCCACTTTTTCTTAAAAAGTAGATTGATTTGTACCAAGAAGCTATCATCACCTGTTAAAACCAAAAAAAAAAAATATATATATATATACACAGAACTTGAGATTAACTGATTAAAGTACACAAATGATTAGAAGATATGATGGATTTTGGTGAAGCATAAAAGCAGATCTGAAATCAGGAAATCAATTCCCAAATGTATGTGCCGAGAGGGAAGGATGGAGAGGACTTACGATTAGGCTGAAATCGAATGGTCGTGTTGAATCATTGCAGAATTGAGATTTCAAAAACAATCACGATTCGAGAATATCAATAACGATTCAAAAACATTAATCATGATTCAAGAACATCGAACACCAATACACCCTTTGAGATTTCATACACGATTCGATATTTTAAACATTAAATAGATGAGCTTATAAGAAAAACATCAAACATGAATTAAGATTTCAGATGAACATTAATGATAGAGAAAAAATCCTTACTTGTAGAAGACGGGCAGAGAATTAGGGTTCTTGATCCTCACTTATCGTAGCCTCTAAACACCAATAACGTAATCAGTACACACAAACTGAGATGGAAATCCAAACAATAATATCAATATCAATCAATAGACAATAAATCAACAGCGGTAGGGTCTGTCGGAGATCATAGATACAAATCGGAAATAACAAAATAAGGAAATACGAAATACAGATCGGAGAAGAAAATCATATGAATAAATTAGAATACAGATAAACATCATTATACAAAAGCCCTTCACGATTGAGAGAAGCGCTATACATACCGAATCCAGATCATCCGGTTATGATTTGGGGTTGAATAATCCCTTCTATGATTTAGGCTTGAATATAGATTGATCGAAAGAAAACACCTGTCACCACCACCAACAACATGATTTTGAGATCTGAAAACGTTTTTCCAGCCAGATCTGCACCACCACAGCCCCACGTTTTCCTTCATCGATTTTGATTGGCAGTGTTCAATCGAAGATGGTGATGGATTGGAGGATAAGATGAATGATACGTAACATTTAGGGTTTTTCTATTAGAAATACATTTGAGAAAGGAAAGTATTGCATAATTTTGACAGAATTGATTGGAGAGAGAAGGTATGTTTTGTGAAGCTGTATACCAATTGCCGCTCGTGAAAGCGAAGGAGGATTGAGGAAAAGGAAATTGGCGCCTAAAACACAATTATCTGGCCAAAGACCATTGCCACATCATGGTCAAATGGTCAACACATTATTTTGCTTTAGTATAATAGATAGATACAAAAGTATACTTTATTTTGAATAAAACTTCGTTTTTAATAAAATTTATTCCAGAATGTTAAGAAAAAAAACTAAACAAATCAGCGTGTTTAGCTCTTTCTAAAAAACAGTGAAAGCAAATTACCCTAAAGTCTTAAAGCACAAAGTCGGTGGCTTTAGCCACCGACCAATTCCTCCTTTTTGTCTTATTGCATTTCCAAAGTAGGGCCATATTATTATTCTATTCTATATATACAATTCATGAATTCACTTCCACCTCCACCGTCAAAAAACCCACCGGTCTTCAATTCCACCGCCACCGACAATTACATGTCGGATCTTCGTCAAAAAACCTGCCGCATAACTTCACCCTTTTACATCTCTTCTCCCCTGGTCGTAATTTTGGCCTGAAGGATAAGTGAACATGATGAAGCCTTTTAAGTAGACATCTTCTAGAGAGAGAAACAAAGGAGTAGAGAGAGAAACGTGAAACAGGGGTGAGTTTCTTGAGTTGAGAGTAGTCATCAGCTTATGGATTTGCTTCGCAAATGTAAAGTGGTGGCCGGTGTCCCGAACTGGGGGCGAAAGTGGTGATTGGCGGTGATCGGAGGTGATGACGGTTGTGTGGTGATGGTTTGGTGTGGAGAAAGACGATCCGAGCACGTCTGCCGGTGAAGACGATCTGTTGAGGTCGGATAATGGCGCTATAACACCTTCATCATCCATGCCGTAGAAGACGATCTTTCTGGATGTCGGATTGTCGGAACGGTGGGTATGGGTGTGGTGGCGAGGTCACTGGCGGTGATGTTGAGAGATTAGAGACTTTGAGAGGCTGTGCAAAGGTTTTGAGGGAGAGAGAGAGAGACAAAGTTGTATGAATTATTATTATTAATTTTAATTAACAAAATGCCTCACGTCCGGATATTTAATTCCATTTAACAAAATACTTTCTTTTTTGGTTCATTAGTTGTATGAACTAAAAAATGATATGATTTATTTATTTACATAAGTATTGTATGGTGGTTTATACAAAACCATGGACTGGTTTTGAAGTTGATAGATGTATGTTTGTGTGTCTTAAAGAATTAAAGGTGTATGTATATACTCATATGAAGAATACAATAACAGTAGTACTTGAGAAGATAAAATAAAATAAATACTTTATTTTATGTACGCAGTTGCTGTACGTTTTAACGTAAATTTTGTTCCAGCTCAAGCGGGGTTAAATATAATACATTATCATTTGACGGTATATACTCGAGTTACTCTATGTTTCAACCTCACGTGACGCAAGACAAGTAAATTTACAATTATATTATTATTATACATCAATGCTAAAGACCGAAGTTGTTGACGTTTACACCTTCCAACTTTGGTCCTTTCACTTACAAAACACTTATGGTTACCCTTAATGCGAATATGTTTTCTTTTTTCCCTTTGTGGTTTCTATTCACACTTGATATTTCTTTGGTGCGTTACGTTATAACTGTACGACATAAATTCGATTTACATTACGTTTTGATTTGACCGCAATACTTATATAGGTTACACGTGGTTGAACCGAGTACGTTGAAAAATATGTTTTCATATGGTTAACACATGACATAACGCTTGGATAATCTATTTGATGTTTGCAACGGCCCGCGGCGCATCGCCCGCGGGTCATATTACTAGTTGTTAAATAAAAACCAAATTAAATGAAAACTAAATAGATTCAAGACGTATATTGTTTAAATTAGAGTAAGTTACACTTTTTATTACTAGAATTATGAAACGTGCCCTTTAAAAGATTTAATTTTAGTTTATGTCCAAAATCTTGGTTTTTCTAACATGTTATATCCTTTAAATCAAACCCAGTTAAATAACTCAGTTAACTTTAATTTAATGAAGGGCAATATAGGTATTTTACAAACCATTGGATATTAGACCCCTATATAACACCTAATCTTTTCATCCATCATCTCCCCCAAATCAGATTAGGGTTTTGAACATCATAAACAAAAAGTTGGTATATCTCTCTCTACGATTTAAACAAGGACAACAATTGTTTTTTCTTTCTTTCTTTACTCTTTACTCTCTAACAACAGTAACACACAATCGATGATACAAAATGGTGGGGGCGTATCGACGATGTGATGGTGGTTGTTGGTAGTGATGTTGGTGGTGAAAGTGGTTACAAGAAGTTGTTTGTGAGTGTGTGGGGTTATGGTGTTGGTTATGTCGATGTAACATGTCACACCCTGACTTTTGCGGAAGCGTGGTTATTGGTGTGACTTCTTAATACCATAGCATTTAATCATAACAATGCTATATGATAAAAACCAAAAGATATTCATCCATAAAAATTATGTTTGAAAATACCACAACACACTTGTTTGAAACATCGACACCAAATTTAAGTTACAAACCATAACATGTTTTAATGAGTTCACGAAGACTCGACAATATAACTTAAACCAACCCTAGCTTAGAACCATGTATCTCGTCCAGGAGTAAGATACATCTCCTAAACCCTACGACCTCGAATGACATATTTTATTTATAACGCAGCTTGAAACACATGCATACACCTGCCAGATCCACTTAGTTCCCTGAAATACATGTAGTTTAAAAACATCAACAAAAGTTGAGCGAGTTCATGTGTTTTGTATATGTATGTATAAACCTTTGTAAACAGTGTAAGTATGAAAGTCCCGGTATGATAGCAAACAAGGAAAAGATCACCAATGGTTTGCAAGGCCACTGATATGTGTGACGGTGTAGGAAGACTCAAACCTAACAAAGTTGTACCGGGCTTCCGGCTGGAAGACATAGTCACCCTATAGGCCACCCTGGTCCTCATGGGTGTGGGCTCGCTACACCCAAATAGATCTATCACTCATGCCCCTCGGTCCTTATACGAGGATTAATGGTCCCAAGTATCCGCCTACCCATTCACATGATCTATGGTTCTTTCCTAGGCTAACCATACCAATTGTATTTGTATGTAATCCTTTTGTAACATGTATTTCACCCCCGAAGTAAATAAACAAAACAGTTTAAAGAAAAGGGGGACATGAACTCACAGTATTGCGTCTTCAGAATCGTAACCCAAATCTCTTCAGCAAACACGACTACCTACAATGTACTACTGTCTATTAGACGAACGGGCCGTGCCTTGGCTTAGAGTTTAACGTTTTTGAGTTACGTTTCTTATGTTCCCAATATTATTCCAAGTTATAATTACTTGTTAAAATAATAATCATTTTAACTTTAAATTATATTTAGTTTTGGAATAATTGTTTAAGCAATATTTCTGTATTTATACTTCTCAAGTATTTATTTTCGTATTTCCTTCCCAAGGATGGGGGTATCTCATACATGTATATTTGTATTCTTGTATTTGTAGTCTCAAAATAATATATTTTCAAGTCTCACTTTAGAAAATATATATGTAAACTCATTTTGTCTAAAAATAATGTATTTCAAGAAAATACATATTTTTCTCAAAAATTATATATCTTCTAAATATTCAAGAAAATATATTTTACTTCCAAAAATAATATATTTTCTCCTTGTCGAAAATTCAATATTACTCTTGTAATATTTTCAAAGATTATATTTTCATTTCTTGTATCCAAAATAATATTTACCAAAAACATATTTATAACGGTATTTTCTGGAATATTTTGTAAGTTACGTTCTTGCGTTCGATTTCACAATATTAAGTGTGTAACTTATATATTTATTCCTTGTGATTTTTGGTATTATTTTGGATTGTAAATTATTGGTGTTTTGTTTAGTTATATTACTTTAAATACTAAAATAACATAACTATTACACCAAGTATACAAATAATCACACACAATGTGTTATTAATGTAAATATATATTCTAAATACATATTTATCCATTTTTATTTATAAAAACCAACCTCCGATACTTGTATTTTTGTAACAAAATCTATGGCAAAGTTTATATTGGAAACCATGGTTAAAACTCACTTGTGAATACTTGTTTAGAAAATATTTTTCTAAGTGTTTGTATTTTTAGAAAATTTTGCCATAGTTTCCCCTAAAAATGGAGGTGTCCATGCTATTAAAGCATATCATTTTCTTTTCAAAAATCATCATAAACAATGAACAATCAATCTACACTTACCAAGTGCTAAAACAAAGCTATCTACATAATGATCATGAACTTGAGTTTTCATAAAAACTTGTAGTAACTTGGTAGTATGTTTAGTAGACTTAGTTACCCTTTAAAGTGTGTTTATTTCTTTAAAAATCTCATTCTTGAAAGATTTGAGTGTTTACAACTTGTTAGATGATTTTTCCAAAAATCATTCTTTTGAATTTTTCTTGTAAACAAAGTGTTCTTATACTTGTTTTATTACCAAAAATAGTGTATATTTAAGTAAGAACCAAGATCTTCTAAAAATCACATTTTGAACTTGGTTCTTTTGGAAAACCATTCATAAATCTTAGATCCATAAGATTACTAACTCACTTTGTTTATTATTTTTCAAGAAATCACTTTATTCTTCAAGTTCATGCTTAACACATGAGGATGATCATCTTGTTTTATCACATAATCATCCTCTCTCTTGCTAGATCGTGTGTTTAATCACAATCTAGCAAGCTCCTTATGATGATCAACATCATAATCTCAAGTAAATAACAAGCAAGTATCATTCATACACTAAACAACATAGTTTCATCATATATCAAGCTTATGTTCATGATTCATGTTTATGTTCTTTGATGTTCTTGTGATTAACAACATACTACATCTTTTAACCAACTACATATGAAGTAAATAAGGATTATGAGAGTCTTACAACTAGCACAAAGGCTAGGGATGAACACAAGAGAAGGTGATGACAAATGTGGAGGATAATAGCAATCGGGAGAGGTCCTTCAAGATCCAAGACCACCAAACCTTCTTTTATGGCTCCTTACACCTTGAGTACACTTGGAAATGGTTGAGAATGAAATGGAAGTGATGATGGTGGTGGTGCTAGTTCTCGGCCGAGAGGGAGGGAGAGAGAAGGAGAGGTGTGGTGTGGTGTGATGAAGATGAAGTGAGAACTCATATTCTTATAACCATCTTATACCTTTGTCCATTGGGTTTTATGTTTGATAAGTACACTACATAATCTTCCATTAAATCATTTGAGATTATATAAGATCTTAACAAGATTGAGAAGATCAAGGGTGGGCCACCTTTGGTGACCAATTACTAGCATGGGGGGGGGGGGGTTTAAGTGTAAAATTGAACCATCTAGTTAGATTAAATAGTTAGAAGTTAAGTATAATGTTTAGTGTTTAAGTGTAACATGTTTCATATAGTATGTTAGGGTGTTCGGGGATCATAACTAGCTTAGAAACACTAAAACAATGCTTCTGGTATAATTTTGGTGTTTCGGGTAATGTCTGGTTGTTCGGTTAGATACCAGTTCATTAAAGTGTCAAACTATTCCGTTTAGTGATCTTTAAGTACTCTTTTGTGACACTTTTGATTCCCGACACTTAGGAAAGCATTTAAGACCATTTTGCCATATTTTTGCATGTTACTAGCTCGTTAAATTGCTGAATTTTGCTAAAATATGCAGAATTCTGCACTTTATGTGGGTTTTAGGCACTTTCCGGCACTTAAACTATCACCTAGTGAAGCAGTTTTGTGATCCTTACTTCCCTACACTCCATGCTAGTGTAGTACCTTGTCCCTGGCCCATACGGGGTCTCAAAACACTGTATGTCTATGTACTGAACATCGTCAACATTTTTCTGAGTTATCCGCTAACTGTGCTTTGTGCATCATGTATGTCAATAAAGTTTGCATGTGATAATGAGATGACGTTATGTAATATGTGATGCACATGTAAGTATGTTGCAGTAATCAGAAAGCATTTTAAGTCATTAATTGTAATTCAGCACAGTCATTAAGCACTAATCAATATTTATTAATTGTACGAATACCTGTATTTTTGACGGTTGTCACATAACAGTGGTCGGATGTGATGGGTACAGTGGTGAGAGGTGACGGGATAGTGAGGATGCATGTGGTGTTTGGTTGTAGGAGGTAAAACGATTACGGTGGTTATTTGATTGTTGTAAAGTGGCGTTGTTCGGTGGTTGATGAGGACCTGATGATGTTTGTTTAGAAGTAGTGATGTGATGGTTCGGTTGGTGGTTGATAAAGACAATGAAGATGCAGGTAGGTAAACAACGGAGATGATGAAGATTCAGTGGTTCACTTTCAACAAGTTTATTTTTTGTCAGAGATGAAGGTTGAGGGCAGTGGTGGTTAGTTCAGATGGTGATGGTAGTGGCGATAGGATGATTTGTGGCGGTGGTGATGGTGGTGGTGGTGGTAAGAGTTATAGCTGTCACACCCTGACTTTTGCTGAAGCGTATGATGTGTGACTTGTTCAATATCATTGCATTAAATTATAATAAACAACTATATGATCAAAATGATGTTCATCCATTCATAAAGTTTAAAATATTACAAACACCAGTCAATTAAGTTTCGAACGACACAACCTCTGATTTAGTTACAAACCAACAAAAGTGGATGACATCTAAACTTGTTATTCATAGTCCGAAACAACACCAGCGCCCAAGATCTAACTTGCTTCCTGAAATACATGTAATTTTGAAAACATCAACAAAAGTTGAGCGAGTTCATGCGTTTTGTATAAGTACTGATAATCTTGTAAACATTTGAGAGACTCCTTTGAAAACAGGTATGAAAAGCGTCTATGAACAGATCAAATTAATGTTTTGCAAGGACATTAATGTATGTGAAGACATAGGGAGTACTCAATATGAGTAGGCTTTTGTCCTTGTCGAATCTCCTCGACTGTGTCGAATTCCCCTCGACTGTGTCAAATTCACCTTGAATGTGTCAAATTCCCTTGACCGTATCAAATCACCTTGACTGTGTCAAATCACCCTTGACCGTTGTCGAATCACCTCGACTGGGACACCAAAACACTCTAAATGGCCACATAAGGACCATGAGTGGGGCTCGGCCGTACCCGTTAAATCTAACATTTGTCCACAATTCTTATGAGAGTTATTGGCATTTCAATTTCAATCTATGCTCACATGATCTAATAGTTCATTTCATAGCCAAATCATACCATTTGAACATTCGTAACATGTATTCCACCCCCGAGAGTTATAAATCCATAAACAGTAAAAGAAAAGGGGGACATGAACTCACAAGTTTGCGTCCTGCTATCTCGTATGCTCAAAGGTCCTTCTATGAGTTGTACAACTACCTACACACGTGCCATGTGTTATTAGACGTTTAGGTCGTGTAACGACTCTTTGTATTTGTTGTTATGTCTTAGCATCCTTGAGTTACGTTTTTGAAGTACTTGTATTATCCCAAAGTATATAATTATTTTGTTAAAATAATAATATTTTAACCTAAATTATATTTATTAATCATTCGGAATATTTGTTAAAACAATATATTCTAACTTGGTATATCATGCAGTTATACGTATGTGTTCTCCCAAGGATGGGTATAGTCATACTTGTGTATATTAGACTTGTGTATTTGCCAAGTATTGGTGGCGTATTCCGGTGTATATTTATACGTACGAGGATACGTATTCTTATTGTGTTTATTAAGTATTCTTATACTTAATTTTTTATTAATTTTTCCGGAATAATATTTCTAATAAAAATATATATTCTCAAAATATATATTTTAAGAAACTTACATAGAAAAATTATTTATAATTTTTCCTTTGGCAAAAATAATTGTATTTTCGTTTAAACCTCAAAAATAATATATTTTCAAGTTTAACTTAGAAAATACATATAAAGCTATTTTTCATCCAAAAATAATGTATTCTATGTTTATTTAAGAAAATTTATATTTTCTCTCAAAAATAATATATCTTATAATAATTTCAAGAAAACATACATATTTTAAACATATATATTTTTCTTTACCAAAAAATAATATATTTTCTTCTTGTCAAAAATATGATTTATTTTATAATACTTATGAAAATCAGATTTTTGGTTCTCTTGGTTTCCAAAACACCGTTTACCAAAATATACTTACGAATCTAATTCCGAAATATTTATTGTAAGTTATATTCCTTGTTCGGTTTCTCTAATATTTTGGGTATAATTTGTATATTTATTTCTTGGAATTTTTGGTAATATTTAGTATTGTATTTCTTGGTATTTTGGTGAGTTATATTATTTCAAGCCCTAAAATAATATAACTAATACACATAATATACAAATAATCACACACATGGTGACATCTAAATATATATTCTCCTAAATACATATTTAGTCACTTTTATTATCAAAAACCAACCTCCAATATTCTGTAATTTTTGTAACAAAAATTATGGCAAACTTTATATGAAAAATCATGGTTAAAATATACTTGTAAATATTTGTTTAAAAATATTTTCCTAAGTGTTTAATTTCTAGAATTTTTTTTGCCATAGTTTTCCCTTAAAAATGGAGGTTTCCATGCTTTCAAAGCATATCATTTTCTTTTATAAATCATCACAATCAACAATAATCCAAACAATACTTACCAAGTGCCATAAATCAAGCATTAATCACTACTTCATGAACTTGAAAATTTATAAAATTTGTAGTAACTTACTAGTGTATTTAGTAAGCTTAGTTACCCTTTAAAGTGTGGTTATTTTTTTAAAAATATCATTCTTGAAGAATTTAGATCTTCACAACTTGTAAAGTGATTTTCTAAAAATATTTCTTCTTGAATTTTTCTTGTTAAATATATATTTCTACACTTGATTAACCACTAAAAATGTGGTTAGTTTCTTTAAAAACCAAGTTTATGTAAATCTTGTATTTTATTCTTGGTTTCTTGAAAAATATTTCTTGAAATCACATACTTACAAGATTCTCATTACACTTTGATCATCTTTATTCAAGAAAACAATTCATACTTCAAGTTCATGCTTTAACATAAGGATGATCTCTTGATCTTTAACATAATCATCCTCTCATCTTGCTAGATTATGTCTTTAATCACTATTTAGCAAGATCATATGATGTTTAACATCATCAACATAAACAATCAACAATCAAGTAGCATAACACACATAAAAACATGCATTCTTATGATTTTTAGTCTTATGCTTAAGATTTATGTTCTTGATTCATAGTGTTCTTCATGTTTAATCTTTTACATGACCTTTTAACCAACATAATAAGAAGTAAAATGAGATCATGAGAGTCTTACTACTAGCATAAGACTAGGGAAGAACAAGAATGTGGATGATGAATATGAAAGAAAATAGGTGGTTAAAGACTCCACAAAGAGGTCCTTCAAGTTCCTACACTTCAAGCCTTCTTAGGTGATCTCCATACACCTTCTAGTGGCCTTGGAATGGTTGTAAATGAAGTGAAAAAGGTGGTGGTAGTGTGGTGTGTTTGAGCCGAGAGCAAGGGAAGGAGGAAGGGGTGTGATGGTGAGTTAGGATGTGATGAATGATGGTGTGGTATTTGTTTATGATTTTTATAAAATCCTCCAAATCTTCATGGTATATGTGTTGGAATATTCTCCAACATATCATATAAAATATATCAAAGAAATCCCCAAGTGGGGCCCTTGTTCCCAACCGTCCAACAAAGGGGGGGGGGGTAAAGTGTAACATTTCAATTACTAGTTTCTTGATTTAGTTGGAATTTAATGGTGCTAGTTAGGTATTTTATGTATTTAGTGTTTATGAGATGTAATATGATGTTCGGTGACCATAACTAGCTCGGAAATGTTAAAACAATGCTTCTAGTGAAAATTTGGTGTTTCGGGTAGTGTCCGGTTGTTCGGTTGGTTACCGGTTCATTAAAGTTCTAAATTGCGCAGTTTAGTGTGCTTTATGTTGTCTTTCATGACAGTTTTGATTCCCGACACCTAGGAAGGTATTCTAGACCATTAAATCATAATTTTGCATTATATTTAGATGTTAAAAAGCAGAATTTTGTTGATTTTGGTTATTTTCTGTAGAATTCTGCAGTTTTAGTGTGTTTCTGACACTTTCCGGCACCTAAGTTATCACTAGGTAGGCAGTTTTGTAATCCCTACTTTCCTACACACTATTCTAGTGTAACACTTGGTTCCGGGGCTCATTCTGTGTCTTAATATCATGTCTGCCTGAGTACTGAACTCCCGTCAGTACCTCTAGTCTGTCTGATAACTGTGCTAACTTTGTTCTGTGCATTAAGTGAACCACAATGTGTTGCATGTAATAAAGTTAAACAATCTTGCAACATGAAATGCCTTTGTATGTATATGACAGAAATCAAGAAATCGTTCGTCTTATTAATTTTAATCTTGCACAGCCATTAAAGCACATATTACTGTTTATTATTGTACGGAACACATGGAGAAATGCCAGTTGTCACAATAGCGATTGGGGGCAGGTGGTTATGGAGGCGGTTGGTGGAGATGGGTGTGGGGTGGGTGGTGGCAGGATGTGACGGTGGTAGTGGAGACAAGTAGTGGTAACCGGTGAATGAAGATGGGTGGTGGTGGTAACCGGTGAACGGAGATGGATGTGGGTCTCATGCATTTATTTGTGTAATATCAATAATGCCCCTGCCATAAATAACCCTAACTGATGGAAATTAACTCAGTTTGGTGAAAAGGATGTAAAGTGTTATAAAACATGCGATTTTTGGACATAAACTGAAATTAAATCTTTTAAAGAGCACATTTCATAGTTCCTGATATACTTAAAGGATACAAAGTGTAATTTACTCTTTAAATTATAAGAGCATTCACATCCCATTCACATAACTTAACTATAAACATGCCTTTATAAAAAAATGTTTATTTTTTAAGAACTTCACACATCTCATTCTCCATCTTTATCTTACTCACAAAACTCCTTTTTTTTAACGACCAACAGAATCAATCATGAGCACTCTCGGGGCACCCAATGGACAAACGGAGTACTCCGAGAGTAACCCGAGTCCACCACCAATTCCGGGGAAAAACCAGTAACCCACCCGCCCGTAGGCACGACGGCGAAATTACCAGTAAAACTCGTTTGGCTCAAGGATCCAACCCAGGTTTCCATAAGTCTCACAATAAAACTCATTTTATTTTATTTTTTCTCTATCTTATATACTCACAATAAATTATAGAGGCTTGGATTTGAGCTTATAAATGTAGAGGTTTGCTTTTGTTTTCTTTAAACCGTTCTTTATTATGGAGAATATGATGACATGGTGTTTTGAATGGTTTCTTTAAATTGTTTTTTAAAATATAAATATAAAAAGTATATAAAGGGTGGGATGTGAATTCTTTAAATGGTGAATTTGAAAACTTCAAAAAATATTAAAAAAATATAGTGATTGTTCACTCTTCATCAAAACTAGGTAGATTTGCTCGCGCGATGCGGCGGGAATTCGGTCAATTTGGTTTAGCTTGTTACCGTACGTATCTTTATAGTACTGACGCTCGGTTTAAAGTCATGATATGTCCAAAAGAGTGTGGTTTACATTGAAAATCATAAAGAAACGAATACCGGTATGGGTTCCAATAATAACTATAGCAGTACCAATGCCTGTATTGGTTGGCTGGCAAGACTTTTTTTTTAAAGAAAGTCACATATTATACTTTATAAAAAATATATTGAACACTAGATATCGGATGAAAATCAAATAAAATAAAACTAAATGGGTTAAAAGCATATATTTTTGTAAGTATATATCGATACCGGTTCTGAGAATACCGATACGGGTATCGACGTGGCTTGGTTGGTGCCGTTTTCGTTCGCCATGGTACCGCTATGACACCGACACTTGATATAGCCCAGATACCAAAAAGACTATATTTTGAACACAACCGCGTTTTTAATCAAATTTATACAGGAACGTTGAGAAAAAAAAAAGGATATAGCCTATCAATTAGCTTTTCTTCTTTTTTAGAATTATGCTCAGATAATTTGCTTGAACACTCAACTTTAATTTATTTAACTTTCTTTTAAACAAAAGAATGCAAATAATTGAAAAAAAATCAAATTATTAAAACTTTAAACGGGCTAAAAACTTATAATATATATAGTGTAAGGGTATAATATATATAGTTATTATTTATTATAATATACTAAGAAACATAATAATAATAATAATAATAATAATAATAATAATAATAAAAAATTAATAACATATGTTCACTTTTTATGAGCACTTCCAATTAATATAGATATAGATGGATATAAATATAATTGAAGAAAAATCAAATTATTAAAAATTTAAAAGGGCTAAAAACGTATAATATATATAGTACAGGGTTATAATATTTAGTTGTTAATTATTATGATATACTATTAAATTTAATAATATAAATTAATAAAATATGTTTAGGGTTCATGATCACTTCCAGTTAATATAGATAAAATATATATAGTTATTGATTATTATAGTATAATACTAATAACAATGTAATAATAATAAATTAGTAAAATATGTTCACTGTTCATGATCACTTCATATTAATAAAGATATAAGTTCACTGTTTTGAGCACTTCCAATTAATATAGAGATAGATGGATATAAATATAATTGAAGAAAAATCAAATTATTAAAAATTTAAAAGGGCTAAAAACGTATAATATATATAGTATAGGGTTATAATATTTAGTTGTTAATTATTATGATATACTATTAAATTTAATAATATAAATTAATAAAATATGTTTAGTGTTCATGATCACTTCCGGTTAATATAGATAAAATATATATAGTTATTGATTATTATAGTATACCAATAAAATGTAATAATAATAAATTAGTAAAATATATTCACTGATCACTTCATATTAATATAGATAATTAATCCATAAATGAATTCATATTTCAATTTTCAAATATGTACAAGTATACTTTTATTTTTAAGCTTTCTAAACATTTATGGGAAAATGCTACAAGAATATAAATTAGTTTTTTTTAAGTGTTAATTAAGTTGCTCAATTTTTTTTTTGTTTCTATAAAGTAACTAAACTTTTACTAGTTGTTATAACTAGTTTTTTATATCGCATGTTACGGCAAAACCGAACAAATAATAATGTAAAACAAATGTTATTTGAAAATAAAGCATGTTGTTTAGAAAGTCAAACTATTAGAACGATTTAGTTTATCATCGTACCGTTTTATGACACCAAATAAATACTTTATTTTGAGTATAACCTCGTTTTAACAAAACTTATAACGGATTGTCATGGAAAGAAATCAAGCACAACTACGTACTTAAGTTTTTAGAAAAAAAATTATAAATGTAACTTATTAAAGAAGTATCAAATTAATCGATAAATTAATATATGTTAAAAAAGAAAAAAAAAAACAATTATTAAAAAAAGGCAAAGGAAACAGATGTTTAAAAAATAAAGAAAAATATGCTATTAAAAGTAATATAAGAATAAACTATTATAATATATTACATAATAATAATATAATAAAAAACTATATATTATTATAAAAATAAAGTTACTATTCATCGTCCATCGAAATCAATATATATATATATATATAGGGAAAGAATGTATAGAAAACCCACTTGTGGTTAGAAAACCCGGGAAACTCAAAGCTCCCGACTTTTTTTTTATGAAAAAAATTACACATGTTATATACATGTTTTTAAGGGTTTTGGGCAAAAAAAAAAAAAAAAAAAAATCAAAAAAGCGCCGAGTAGATATTTTTTGAAAAAATAAACAAGTTTTGGTGTAACATATGTTACATTCGTCTAACATATGTTACCCCAGAAATTTGTTTATTTTTTTTAAATATCCACTCGGCGCCTTTTTGATTTTTTTTGCCCAAAACCCTTAAAAACATGTATAAAATATGTGTAATTTTTTTTTAAAAATTCGGGAGGTTAGAGTTTCCCAAGTTTTCTAAATTATAAGGGTTTTCTATATATATATATATATATATATATATATATATATATATATATATATATATATATATATATATATATAAGGGACCGCTAGAATGAGAACCACCCCGAGTTATGAGAACCGCGAGAACCACACCATCCGGGCCGCGGTTGACCAAAATTTTTTTTACAACTAGATGTGTGTATTATAAACACATTCGTAAAATTTTTTTTTTTTTAAAAAAGGCCGAGGGGGTAGTTTTTTACACCACAAGTTTGGTGTTTTTATTTTTTTTACACCAAACTTGTGGCGTAAAAAACTACCCCCTCGGCCTTTTTTTTAAAATTTTTTTTTACGAATGTGTTTATAATACACCCATCTAGTTGTAAAAAAAATTTTTTGGTCAACCGCGGCCCGGATGGTATGGTTCTCGCGGTTCTCATAACTCAGGGTGGTTCTCATTCTAGCGCCCCCTATATATATATATATATATATATATATATATATAGGGAGCCGCTAGAATGAGAACCACCACGAGTTATGAGAACCGCGAGAACCGCGACCCGTGGGTGGCCGTTGACCACGAAATTTTTTTTACACCTAGATCCGTATATTTTAACACCGGGTGTAAAGTTTGGGTTCAAACGGCGCGCCCGAGGGGGTAGTTTTTTACGCCCAAAGTTTGGTTAAAAAAAAAGAAAAATTAAAAAAAATAAAAAAAACCCAAACTTTGGGCGTAAAAAACTACCCCATCGGGCGCGCCGTTTGAACCAAAACTTTACACCCGGTGTTAAAATATACGGATCTAGGTGTAAAAAAAATTTCGTGGTCAACGGCAACCCGCGGGTCGCGGTTCTCATAACTCGTGGTGGTTCTCATTCTATTCTAGCGGCCCCCTATATATATATATATGGGGGATGGATCATGAGAAAACTAGTTTAAATGAGAAACCAAAAAAGCCTAAAAAACATACCAATTTCTTTTATAAATTTTTATAAAAAAATCGCTAGTTTTTATAAATGGAAAAAAAGTTTCAATTTTTTTTTTTTTTGTTGTATTGCATATGTGCACTATTACGGATATAGTGCACATGTGTAGTACACATATAATGCACATGTGCAGTACAACAATTTTTTTTTCTGAAATTTTTTTTATATATAAAAAATAGCGATTCTTTTTATAATAAATTGCAAAAAAATTGGTATGCTTTTTAGCTTTTTTTAGGCTTTTTTAGTTAGTTTTCTAGTTTTCTCATTTAGATGTAGTTTTCTAATAATCCTCTCCATATATATATATATATATATATATAGAAATGGGATCAGGAGAAAACACTCAAAAGTGTGAGAACGGTGAGAACGCATCCTGGCCCAACACGTGGCGCGAGACATGATCAGGGTACGAGGTGTTTTTTTTGTCTTTTCAATCTTCTTTTATTTTCTCAATGTGGTATAATATTTTCTGGCGTCTAAGTTTTTTTTGGCGTTAATTGTATTTATTAAACTTTTTGGCTTTAAATTAATTGTTTTTGTGTCACATATATAATGTTTTTGCGTTATAGCGTTTTCTGGTCAATTTTTTGGCGTTTTGTATGATATTTCAGTACGAGTCATTAATATTTGCATAAGATTACAATAAGACCAAATTTTTTTTTGGCGTTTATTGAATTTTTTGGCGTTTAATACATTTTACAAGGTGCTTTGCCAGCACCCGTTCTCCCAGTTTTCATACTACTAGCATTTTGGTGTTTGTAGTTTTGGGCGTTTTATATAATAATGTATTTTATTTATAAAGAATTAGATAACAAAACAACATATAACTTGATATCAAAACAATATAAAATGAAAATAAAAAAAATAAAAAATGGTAATCTAATTTCTGTTTCGAATCTTCACTGTCATCAGCCTCTTTCTTCTCGAATTTGTTTTAGCGTTTTGAACCTTTTTTTGAATACTTTAGCTAGATGTTAACTTTCCTACATACACCCCGTCTTTTTTCAGACGAAGCTGCTTAGTGGCATCCTATGTTTTGGTATGATATTCTTGTTTTGGTGGCATTTCATTGAAGATTAACTCTTGCTTAATGCTATTTATAATAATGGAGTCCAAAATAGCATTTTACACTTGTGTTGATCCCTTTATTCCATGCCGATATTCATCAAGAACAAAGCTCACATGATGGCATATCACTGTCATCAGTCTCTTTTTTTGTTGAATATTTGTCCATCTCATTCAGCAAAATATTATTGAGATAACCCCCTCAGAAGAAGAATCCATTTTCAGTGAAAGCTTTGCCATATGTGGTTATTTTAACCAACATTTTTTGGCGTTTTAAAGTGAGTGGTGTCTAGAGAAAACGCTCAAAAGTGTGAGAACGGTGAGAACGCATCCTGGCCCAACACGTGGCGCGGGACATGATCAGGGTCCGAGGGGTTTTTTTGACTTTTCAATCTTCTTTTATTTTCCCAACGCGGCATAGTATTTTCTGGCGTCTAAGTTTTTTTTGGCATTAATTGTATTTATTAAACTTTTTGGAGTTGAATTAATTGTTTTTGTGTCACATATATAATTTTTTTGCGTTATAGCGTTTTCTGGTCAATTTTTTTGGCGTTTTGTGGCGTTTTGTATGATATTTCACTACGAGTCATTAATATTTGCATAAGATTACAATAAGACCAATTTTTTTTTGGCGTTTAGTGAATTTTTTGGCGTTTAATACATTTTACAAGGTGCTTTGCCAGCACCCGTTCTCCCAGTTTTCATACTACTAGCATTTTGGTGTTTGTAGTTTTGGGCGTTTTATATAATAATGTATTTTATTTATAAAGAATTAGATAACAAAACAACATATAACTTGATATCAAAACAATATAAAATGAAAATAAAAAAAATAAAAAATGGTAATCTAATTTCTCTTCCGAATCTTCACTGTCATCAGCCTCTTTCTTCTCGAATTTGTTTTGGCGTTTTGAACATTTTTTTGAATACTTTAGCTAGATGTCAACTTTCCTACATACACCCCGTCTTTTTCAGACGAAGCTGCTTAGTGGCATCCTATGTTTTGGTGTGATATTCTTGTTTTGGTGGCATTTCATTGAAGATTAACTCTTGATTGATGCTATTTATAATAATGGAGTCCAAAATAGCATTTTACACTTGTGTTGATCCCTTTATTCCATGCCGATATTCATCAAGAACAAAGCTCACATGATGGCATGTCACTGTCATCAGTCTCTTTTTTGTTGAATATTTGTCCATCTCCTTCAGTGAAATATTATTGAGATAACCCCCTCAGGAGAAGAATCCATTTTCAGTGAAAGCTTTGCCATCTCTGGTTATTTTAACCAACATTTTTTGGCGTTTTAAAGTGAGTGGTGTCTAGAGAAAACGCTCAAAAGTGTGAGAACGGTGAGAACGCATCCTGGCCCAACACGTGGCGCGGGACATGATCAGGGTCCGGGGGGGTTTTTTTGTCTTTTCAATCTTCTTTTATTTTTCCAACGCGGTATAATATTTTCTGGCGTCTAAGTTTTTTTTGGCGTTAATTGTATTTATTAAGCTTTTTGGCGTTGAATTAATTGTTTTTGTGTCACATATATAATTCTTTTGCGTTATAGCGTTTTCTGGTCAATTTTTTTGGCGTTTTGTATGATATTTCACTACGAGTCATTAATATTTGCATAAGATTACAATAAGACCAAATTTTTTTTTGGTGTTTAGTGAATTTTTTGGCGTTTAATACATTTTACAAGGTGCTTTGCCAGCACCCGTTCTCCCAGTTTTCATACTACTAGCATTTTGGTGTTTGTAGTTTTGGGCGTTTTATATAATAATGTATTTTATTTATAAAGAATTAGATAACAAAACAACATATAACTTGATATCAAAACAATATAAAATGAAAATAAAAAAAAATAAAAAATGGTAATCTAATTTCTCTTCCGAATCTTCACTGTCATCAGCCTCTTTCTTCTTGAATTTGTTTTGGTGTTTTGAACCTTTTTTTAATACTTTAGCTAGATGTCAACTTTCCTACATACACCCCGTCTTTTTCAGACGAAGCTGCTTAGTGGCATCCTATGTTTTGGTGTGATATTCTTGTTTTGGTGGCATTTAATTGAAGATTAACTCTTGCTTGATGCTATTTATAATAATGGAGTCCAAAATAACATTTTACACTTGTGTTGATCCCTTTATTCCATGCCGATATTGATCAAGAACAAAGCTCACATGATGGCATATCACTGTCATCAGTCTCTTTTTTTGTTGAACATTTGTCCATCTCATTCAGCAAAATATTATTGAGATAACCCCCTTAGAAGAAGAATCCATTTTCAGTGAAAGCTTTGCCATCCGTGGTTATTTTAACCAACATTTTTTGGCGTTTTAAAGTGAGTGGTGTCTATAGGATATGGCGTTTGTGTTTTCTGGGTGTGATCAATTTTCATTGAGTATAGACCCCTCTCTTATAGGAGTTTTTTGGCCCGTAGTTTAGGCGAGACTTTTTTATTTTAATAAATGATAGTAATAAAGTAACTGTCTTTTCAGTTACTGTTTTTGTATTTACTGTGTTGATCAGCTTTTATCAGTTTTACAGGTGATAGACGTCCCATCTTCTAAGTTTGGCGTTTTTTTAAATGGCGTTGTGCAGACCAAGATGACAAAATACAATAACGGAGTAAATAAAAAATTAAGCAGTAAAAATATTTTTTGTTATTTTTGGCGTTTTGTAAGGAATAACCATTTTTAGTATTTTTTCGGCATTTTGCTAATAAAGAGAGAAATACATTATTTAATTATCTTAAAAAAAGAAGATTACACAGAAAAAAAGAGGAAAAAAATTAAAAGCCTTCGTCAGAAGGTACTTTATCCGAAAAGTATGCATCACTTGCGTCATCTTCTTCCTCCTCGGAGTCTTCATCTGGATCTTCACCCATGTCATCACCTTCACCTTCATCAGCTTCGTGTTCCTGAAGATTCTGAAGCCTCCACTTAAACATGTCTTGCATTAACTCTAATTTTGAGTCTATTTTTGTATTGGTACAAGTGGCGTTATGCAATTCTTCCATGAAACCAAGACGCTGCTTTGTCATGATGTTTTCTAGCCAGTATACTTCCTGCTCTCCGCTGTCGTAGGTAACGGTCACCATGTCTGTTTCATCATCAAAACGCCATGATGTCATGACAGGGTCCGGCTTCACATCTGCTTTGATTGGTCCAAATTTCCTGGTTAATGCTTTCATAAGCATATCTGTTTCACGGCATTCGTTGTCTAGAGCGATGCTAAGGGATAAGATTCCCCTCCGTATCTCTTCTTCCATCTTCAGAATTGCCCTGACCATCTTAACATACACTCTCCTTCTGTTGTCAAAACGGATGACGTATCGCCTGATTCACAGAGTGTATCTCCATGAAACTATCGTTGCCATTTTTGGCGTTTTGGTTAAGTTGGCGTTTTTGGTTAAAGATGTTTTTTTTGCAGAAATGGATAGATTGAAGTGATTATGGAAGCTATGTTTTACCTCGTTTATATAATGATGTTTTTGGCGCGTAATTTAGGAGGGAATTTCTTCTAATAAATGTTAATAACTGAATTTCAGTTACTGTATTGTTTCATCTTCCTGTAATATCCAACGCGTTTTATCACTAATTTTTGGCGTTTTGTTTTTAATGGCGTTTTATTTTTTTGAATGGCGTTTTATCATTTGATGGCGTTTTGAATATGAGCGGTAAAAGACCCTTTTACCCTTAATGAAGCGCGTCCCACATAATAAAATTGATGTTATTTACGAAAACGCCACCGCGCAATCTAGTCCATAGATTGTTTTGATCGGATGACCCATAAGCGTTCTCACCGTTCTCACACTTTATACCGTTTTCTCTAGATCCTGACCCTATATATATATATATATATATATATATATATAATACTGTGTAGTTGGGTGGTTACCATTTTTTTCCTCTTGTTTTTTTATTTTCTATTAATGTTTATGTGGATATTATTTTGATTAGATGCAATTTTAAACGAAGCGGTGTGTTAATTCTATAGCGCTATTGACACACCCCCACCCGCAGTGGAATAGGTGACCGGGGAATGATTTATTGTTCACAGCTTATGACATAGTATTGAAAAGTTGAAATCTTATAACATAACACAATCCAATTTATTTCTCTAAGGCGCCATCCCTAAGTGTTATCATCCACATCTTCACACACGTTTACATGTATCATATGTAAAAATAGTTTTTGGGTCAACATAAGTTAGTGAGTAAATCTAAAAGTTTTTTAGTAAAAATATTTTTGTTTGTTTGTTTTAATAAGTAAATATTGACATGCAAATCAATGGTAATTAAGTGATAAAATGCACACAACAAATAATCAAACCACAACCAATAACCAAACATGAATATGTAAATTGCTGTAAATTAACTGAACACTGAATATGAGACTAGAGCCCCCCAACGAGTGAATCTAGATGTTGTGACGATACTAGACTCAACCCATGATCGTTGGGGATCTAGTTAGCTGCCATCTGAATACTGAACTGCACAATGAATAACATGACAAATTGAACAAAACACAACAACACAAAATTATACCTTGAACTTTGCATGTATTTGAATACTGAACTTGAAATATTGAAAACAGGGTCGTCTCCGAAAATGTTCGAAAATCTTTAGGCCCTGTGCGAACAGAAAATACGGGCCCCTTAAATATAAAATTTTTAAAAGAAAATATATACAAAAAAAATTAAATATATGAAAATGAATTAATGTCATTTATATCGATACAAATCATTTAATGTAACTTGACAAAATTAGGCAATTAATGTCATTTGCATTTAATAAATAGATAAGAAACAACGAGAAAAACAAAACTGAGGACACCAAGATTAGAACCCATGTCTTCTCATTATCAAAGTGACTTTCAAACCAACAAACCAAGTACTTCAAGATGGTATTTTACAGATTCATTACGTCTATATTATAACTTTATAGTGTAAAACTAATACAAAAAAAAAAAAAATTGAGCCCCCAATGGGTTTGGGCCCTGAGCCGTCGCCCATCCCGCACACCATTCAGGACGGCCTTGATTGAAAATGGACATTAAACACCCCTAAATGGTTAAATGATAAAAAAGGGAATTAGGAATGATTTACTCACGGGTTGCTTTTAGCGATTCCTTGATTTACCGCACGAACAAAAGAACTCCAATGATAAAATTATCCTAAGGATATAAAATATAAAAGAACTAAATGTATATACAAAACCACAAGAAGTTATATTATATTGATTAATTATTTTTTTTATTAATATTAGCAAGGTACGTCTTGTGTCATCATTATTTTATGGATCCGACGGATCCGGATGAGATCGAAGATAGATTAGCTCATAAAAGGTTAGAAATTTTCACATTATACCCTTATGAATACTTATGGCATTTTTTAAGTGTAAATTCTATAAAAATATATAAGACAAACTCAATAGACTATTATTTGTAATGCTTATAAAAATTATGTTGTTTTACTTAATTCATTATGTATATTCAAATCATATGTTTCTTTAAAAAAATAAAAGGTTTTGCTTTTGTTTTATGTTTATGAAAAATAATAATTTAATTACAATATTTAATAGTTAACAGTTTTGGTAATAAACCAAGTTTAATAATTTCTATTACATAAACAAGTTTTTGATTAATTACACCCATAATAGATAAAATAAAATAAAACAACAAGCATGTTGAGAACCAGGATCGAACCCGCGTCTACCCGCATGTTGTGTGACTTAACCAGGGTGCCCTCCCACTGGACCATGTTGCTTCTTTGTTAATAATCTGGAACAGTGACGTGTGCGCAACTACACATGTTTTTGCAGTGATTTTACACACGAACTTGGTTTTAATATTTATAAAAATGGTTTTTACCTTAACATTAAAACATACACAAAAGGACAAGTGTATCTTGTCATATATGTAACAAAGTATTGGTAAGAGCCAGATATCGATCCATGGAACACGGGTGGAGTAAAGTACTAAATCTTTGTCATTAATTTACCAGATAAAATGATAAGTGAATGAGTGTTTAACTAGAATTATCTAAAACTATATTTAAGACATGATAGACTCCAAATATGAAAAATATATATTATCTTATTTCACAAACAACCTAAACATGTTATCTGCATCAGATATTGTTGGTGCATACATCTGTCGTCTTCGTCTTATGTCGAGTCTCAGTCTCGTTGCGGATTTGAAAGAAGATGATGTCTTCATCTTTAATGATGACATCATAATAATGAAGTCATCATTGCATCATGTCACAAGAGACAAAATAGTGTTGAAAGCATTATATGAGATTTCGCTCATGTGACAAGCCTGATTTCGCTTTTGTGTCATAAGTCAGATTTCGCTCATATGGTAATTGTAAGGTTTCGCTTATATGTCATGTATGTAAGAGCGAAATATGCTTGCCTATATATAGGTCTATGAGCGAAACCACATATATAGTTCTAGGTGTTGTCTTCTGGTGAGCCACGAAGTGCTGCCGAAGTGTCGACAGGTTGTAAACGTTATCCAGATCAATAATATCGACAGTTTATAGTGAATACTTGCTGAATTGTACTCGGTTTGTCTGTTTCCGCCGTTCAAACTGAGATAAACTCTTCTAAGCGACTCATTTAGGTCCGAATTCGATCCTACAATTGGTATCAGAGCTAGTGAAGAAGAGTTCTATCTATTTCAGCTGCATATTATGATATTCTACACCTTCTTTGTCATTTTTGAAAATTTTTCATGGTAAAACCAGTTCAAATTCACACACAGCACTCGTAATCATGCATTAATAAACCCTTGAAAGTTTCAAAGCTAAAATCGACCTAAAACTTAGTATTTTTGAGGTTTCGCTCGTATTGACTTGTGAAAATGATGATGTCATCAGCTAGTTTCGCTCATCTGATCACCTAGTTTCGCTCATATGAACAAGTTAGTTCCGCTCATTTGGACAACTTAGGTTTCGTTCCAGTGTCATTTGGGATTTCGCTTATTGTGACCTTGGGATTTCGCTCTTGTGACCATCAAAGTCTAATTCTGCTCCAAAGTGTTTAGTTGATTTTATTTGAAAGTCTTTGTCAGTCATCGAACAGGATAATCACGTGAAAGTGTGTCAGTAATTGGGGAAAGAAATTATGTGAATCAAGTCAGATTGCATGTATTGGTGCATGTGAATAACTTAGTTATTGTCGGATTACATGTGATAAAGTCTTTGAGGTCCAATGGGAATTCAGTGGTCTTAATGATGCCGGCCATTTACATTGAGTGAATACATATGTTTTCGTGGGATGTCAGATTGCATGTGAATATCTAGGTTTATACAATCCACATGTGCATATCACTTTGATCAAGACTTGTGGCCTAATCTCTAATCAATTGCTATTGTCTGTTGTCGGCCACTTGATATTTTCACAATATTAAATCAAAGTGTGTTCATGAAGTTGGCAAAATTGTTTGGCCTAATCAAATGATAGTATAGTCATCACATGTGAATCTGATTAAGTTCTAGGCCCAAGTCATTTGTCGGCCCAATCATTTCTAAAGCCCAATATATCTTCGGCCCAAGATTTGGGTCAGTCTACACCAAGTTCGATTCGCATTAGTTCAGGTTGTTTGAAGTTTGGGTTCCTTAGATCACTTGAAAGTTGGTCAATCTTCAGTCTGCACAGTGTGTCAATCTTCAATCTGCACAGTGTGTCAATCTTCAGTCTGCATAGTGTGTCAATCTTCAGTCGGCATAGTTTGTCTATCTTCAGTCTGCACACAATAATCATCAGTACGAGTACCAGTCTTATTTTGTTAATCGATAAATTTTTAAACTGATTGTTGTTTGTTTGTTCGACAGGTATTCTTACAAGGTGATACAGTTCATTTGAAAAAACTGAATCATGGACGAGGAATTCTACAACGCGTTCGCTACTCCTGTTACTCCAATTTCTCTTGCACAAAATACGATGTTGGAAAACGAAACGAGAACAATGCAAAAACCGCCCAAACTAATGAACATCGAAGAATATAAGGGTTGGGAAGGCCGTTTCGAGAATTGGGTACAAGCTAACTACTTGGATGCGTGGGAATGTGTCAAGACAAAATACATTCGACCAATGAATGATGATGAAGAAGTGGTTTCGATTAAAGATCTGAGTGCCGATGCTAGAAAGAAGTACAAAGATGAGAAAATGATGCTGAGTTTATTGCAACAAGCTGTGAAAGAAGATATTTTGGTTCTATTGCAACATAATGGAACTTCCTACTCGATTTGGAAAGCTTTAAGATCAAAGTTTGTTGGTAGTCAAGAAATGATAAAGAACAAGAAGTCACTTCTGAAGAAAGAGTTCAATCTGTTTCGTGGTTTGAAGAATGAAAGCACAAGGCATATTATTGAAAGATATTGCAATCTGCTAGCAAACATGAAGAGATTGAGCATCGAGAAAGACAATGAAGAGTTGATCGAAAAGCTTCCTGATTCATTGCCACACGAGACTTGGGGCACATATCTCATGATGCTTAGAAACAAGAAAGGTTTTAGCAGTTTGACACTTAGCAAGTTCATTGAGAAGTTGGAAGCTCAAGAGATGGAGCAACGAAAGATTATTCGAATGAAAGATTTCGATGGTGAACAGGATATTGGGTTGTATTACAAAGCAGGGGTGAATGAGAAGTCTACAAATTTATCTCCAAAAATAGAAACTGCTTACAATGCCAAGAATTCTTCTGGAAGTTCATCATCAGGATCAAACAGCAAAACAAGTTTTTCATCATATCCATCTTTTGATCCGAACATTTCAACAACAAAGAATGGCAAGAAGCTTCAGTGCAACATTGTACTAAATTTGGAGAATGATGAAGACTATTCAGTAGAAATTGCTAAGAGTCACATGTCTTTATTGGGAACTGTTCTTGAATCTTATGGTAGTTTTGTTGCAGGTCGAATCGGGAATCCGATGTTGACAAAGGAAGATTACGACCAAATCGATGCTGAAGAGATGGAGCTGATGGACATAAAATGGTGCTTAGCCAGCGTGTTGAGGAGAGCTGAGAAATTCAAGCAAATCACTGGAAGAGATGATCTACGTGAAGCTAATGTTTCTACTTTAGGTTTTGATAAATCTAAAGTCACTTGTTTTCATTGCAGGGAAAAAGGACACTTCAAGAGGGAGTGCAAAAACCGCGAAGCAAGTGGAGCTCAGAATCCTTTCAACAACAACAATGATTACTATCGAAAAGCTATCTACCATCAAGTGGCTCAACAACCATCTCAACAACATCAACATCAAGCACAAACTGCACATGGAAGACACATAATTGAAGATTCTGGAAAGAGAGCTTGTGTAGTTAATCAAGATTCTTCAAAAAGAGTTGATGGTAGTGCATTGATAATAGATCAAGATGATGAAAAACTACCCGAGGGTTTTAGCTGGGAGAATTTTACTTGGGATAACTATATTCCTGATCAAGCCACAGCTTACACAGCTTTTGTTGCCAAAGTTGAAGAAGATAGTGATGATGATCGTGAGTATTGGGCGAGAAAATTTGAAGCTGATATGAAACTGATTGCTGAAAGTGACAGTGAAGATGAAAAAGTTAAAAAGAAGAAGAAAAAGGTCAAGACTCCAGTGAGCAGTGATGACGAAGAAATTCCAGTGATCAAAAGGAAAGTAAAGATTGAAGTTCCAAAGTTCAAAGTTGATGAAGAAGTTGATGCTAAAAAGATTCCAGTGAAATGTGAGAACTGTGAAGCTGTGAAGAAACAGAACAGTACATTGATCTATAATTTGAATAGTTTGAAGGAATCTTATGATGTACTGAACAAAGCAATGAACCAATACAATCTAACTAGTGAAGAACAAGCAACAGCGATGAAAACACTTCAAGGAGCTTTTATGACGAAGCAAAAAGTGGTGAACAACTACATTGAGAAGTGTGCTGTGCTAGAACAAAAGTTGGAATTGCAAAGAATTGAGACTGAAAGAGTAAACAGGTTGTTGAAAAGTTACTCATGTACTTCTTATGTCATTGACAGGATTTATCCAACTGTTGAAGGTATGAAGGCATTTGAAGAGGATGAAGTAATTGAAGAAAAGAACGATGATGGAAAAGTGGCTGAAGAAAAGATTCCAGAAAAGAAGAACAAGAAGAAGAATGACTCAAAGAAAAAGACTGACAAGAAGGATTCTGGTAAGAAACAAGATGTAGGTTACAACAAGTGTCCACCCCCGCTAGAAAATGGATATTTGCCCAGAAATCCAAATCAGGAAAGAGTCGAAAAAGCAACAAATTTACAGTGGGAGTCTGAGTCCTCAGTCAATTTGCCAGAAAATATTGATGTGACGTTTACATCATCTGACACTGATCATGAGTCCGAGTTAATAAAGAAAGTCGTCGATTAGGTGTTGGATAAAGATGAAACTGAGGAGTCAAAGTTGGAGTCAAACTCAGAGTCAAAGTCAGAGTTAGAGTCAAAGTCTGGTTATGAAAGTTCGAGTTCGAAAGTCAATAGTCCAAAATCTTCGGTTAAAAGGGTTTACAACAAAGAATTCCTGTTATCAAAATCTAATTTGAATGACGAAACATTCAAAGTTGCATATACATTGAATGATTCCGACAAATTATATTCTGATGAGGAATTTCCAATAAGAGGTGTCAAAACTGAATTGATCAAAAAGGTTTTCAAACTAACAGAAATTAATATTTCTGAAATAAAAGATTTAAATCTTAATGGTAAACCTAAATCTTACACCTCAAGAGTACAACAAAGATTAAACAAGAAAAAAGGTTACAGTTCTGGTTCTGGTTTTCACAAGAAATCAAACCCTAACCGTAATTTCAAAAAGAAAGGTCTTGGTTTTACTCCAACAGAAACACAGAAAAATGAAAAATATGTTCGTGATTTTAAAGCAAAGATGACATTTGTTTCAGGTACATCAGCAGAAGAAGAAGAAAAGAAAGAATTCTGGAGACAGCCAAACAGTGAGTTCCTTGCAAAGAAGCAAGATGGCATGAAGAAGATGGTTGATCAGAGAAAAGATACGAGAACCTGTTTCCAATGCAACACTGTTGGACATATTGCCAGAGATTGTTCAAAGGCAATACAATCAAAACAGGGAGTTTCTCGTAACTCGAAAGACAAGGAAATTGTGTTTGAACCACTAATTGACAGAACCAAACTTTTCAAAAATTCTACATTTGAAATTGGTGAATGTTCAAACAAGTTTTACAAGAAAAGAGCTCAATCTGACAACCAGAAATGGGTTGTAAAAAGGTCTGGTGGTAGCTCTAGCGATGATTCTGATAGGTCGAAATCAGAGGAGCTATCTTCTGGCGATGAATCTGATTCAACAAAATCAGATGAGCCACAGGTTGAGGTAAAAGGAGAAAAATCAGTTCTGACTGTGGATGATGAAAATTTTCCATCACTTCGGACTGAAAATTATAAAAAGAAAATTGGTAAAGTTGAGATTTCAAACCAATTTTATGATGACAAAAAGGTTTTCGATGTTGAAAAGGCCTTTAACCCCACTGTGAAACACATTTTTGGTAAAATGATTGATCGAAAAGTCAAAGGGGTTAAAGAGTTTTATGAGAAGAAAACGAAGAAAGATAAGGTTGAACCATCCCTGGTTTGTGACTGGGATGGCTCATACTATGAACAGTAAGTCTGTGGACTTGCCGGAACTCCCAGGTTGGTAAGTGTGGAGTAGGTATCGGCATTTATCTTGAAATTTACTTTGATAAGTTCATTGTACAAGTGATACAGAGGTTTGTTTTGACATAGTAATTACTCAAGGTCATTAATTTGAACTTGATGTAATTTTCATACAAGTGGTTGAAAGACAATATGATGAACCATGCTTCTATAAGTGGTAAAAACAAACTTATTTTCCGGAAAAATCATTTTGATTAAAACAAACTTAAGTGTTTTGAAATCTAAATGAGAAAATAGTTTGTTGAAAGGGGGAGTTCTGATTGATTATGCCAAGTGAATGGCGAATTGATGTGATTTGATATCAGTTGTCTATTTTCTTGTATAGTTTGTTTTCAAATTTCCTAAAATGTGTTTGCATTTTAGGGGGAGTAAGAATTTTTAGAAAATCCAAAAACATTTGAAAATTTGAAAAAGACAAAAACATGATAAAATGAAAAATGAGTTTTGTTGTCAAAGAAGAGGAAATGATAGTACATCAGTGGACTATCACAACATGCTAAAGAATTGGAAAGTCAAATGTGATAAACGGTCTCACTGATGATGTGCCAGTAGATTTTTGCACATTTAGTAGATTGTGACGAGATATAAACCTAAATTTCAAACTTGCTTATATCGTGGGGAAACATCTCTCGGATATATGGGTAACCCCCGAAATCTCGTTTGAAAGGTCTCATAATCTGATATACTAGGTTTTTATACTCAATGATGTCTGGGGTATTATTCTGGGACTTCTGCTGAACGGTAGTTCTGACCTAGTCCTTGGATAATACTTTCCACAAATGCTTGAAACATGGCATAAACCCTCAGCATGCAGATGAAACAATTAAATTGATAGTCGCTGCTGTTGTAGCTAAAAGATCCTCTAAAGGGGACATACCGTAAAGTCGAAGCTGATATCTCTCTGCGTATACGGAAGTATCGACCTGAGATCCCTCAGCCCTCGCATTACCTAATTTATGTACAGATATCATTGTAGTATACTCACCTGTAAGACTGAATATTGGGATCTGGATACGGGAGTATATTCTGAGGTGGGACACGCGATTGAGTTTAAGTACTTAAATCATTAATGTCGTATCTCGAAGCAGTTGAACTTTGTGTGAGAATTTAAGTGGACCAGTATACTGACAATCTAAGTGAATCGTTTAGAACTTAAAATGAAATGAAGCTTAACGGTGTTGGTGATTCGTTTCATAAACTGATATGATCCTCTTACACAAACTCACAAAAATATTGTGTGTAAATATTTCTTTACTGCTTTTCATTCTATTCAAAAATCCCAAAAATATTTTCAGTGTGTTTTAGCTTAAATTTTGAAAAAGTCAAAAAGATTTTCGACAACTGGTGTTGAAGAGCTGATTTTCAAAATTCCAAGTGCTAAACTTGACGAACTGGTTTGGGAGTGTTGTATGTGAAAGATTTTAAAGTCTTGTTACAAGTGGTCATCAGAAGTTTTGAATTTGATATTTCTTCAAGAGGTTCATCAGAGACTAAATGTTAGATCATTTTGGTGATATTTACAAGTGGTGTCTGAGTGTGTTAAAGTTTAAAATTAGAAAAACTTATGTTTGTGGTAGAGAATGTACAGGTTTGAGGAAGAGTCAGGTTCTGATACCTGAGGTTTCTGTGAGCTTAACAAGCCAGGCTAAGATCCCAGCAGATTGAGAGGGGGAGTTTGAAGTCAAAGCTGAAGAAGCAGTTAGAGCCAGTGCTGATTCTGGAACTACATTTGAGAAATAGAAGAATGAAAGAGAAGATAGAGATTGAGGATACTTACAGCGTCAGACACTTCAAAGAGTTCGAGAGGACTGATAAAGACTGAAGATGCAAAGACTCGACACTGAAGACTCCGTCAACATCTGAGGGGGAGTCTGTTGGTGCATACATCTGTCGTCTTCGTCTTATGTCGAGTCTCAGTCTCGTTGCGGATTTGAAAGAAGATGATGTCTTCATCTTTAATGATGACATCATAATAATGAAGTCATCATTGCATCATGTCACAAGAGACAAAATAGTGTTGAAAGCATTAAATGAGATTTCGCTCATGTGACAAGCCTGATTTCGCTTTTGTGTCATAAGTCAGATTTCGCTCATATGGTAATTGTAAGGTTTCGCTTATATGTCATGTATGTAAGAGCGAAATATGCTTGCCTATATATAGGACTATGAGCGAAACCACATATATAGTTCTAGGTGTTGTCTTCCGGTGAGCCACGAAGTGCTGCCGAAGTGTCAACAGGTTGTAAACGTTATCCAGATCAATAATATCGACAGTTTATAGTGAATACTTGCTGAATTGTACTCGGTTTGTCTGTTTCCGCCGTTCAAACTGAGATAAAATCTTCTAAGCGACTCATTTAGGTCCGAATTCGATCCTACAGATATTTCACAAAAGCACTTGATCAATTTTCCAATTGCAAGACAGTTAGTTACCTGGTCTGGATTTCTAACATTATGATTCTTCGAAAAGTTAATGCGATGGTCAAACGTTAACCACCTAAAATCATTCATTAGCGAGCTACTGATATTTATTCATGCGAATCTTTAAAGATAGGTTATTTACCTGGTCTGGATTCCTAACCTCACTTATCAAAGAAAGCAATACCGATGGTCACAATACAGCCACGAAGACAAGCATTAAAGTAGATCATATAATAAACTATTTCATTTTACAAGTCTTGAACACAAATCTACCAAGATAGCAATTTCAACCAAAACTACTAAACAAAGATCATAAACCGCGTCAAGAACATGTAACAACACCATATAATTCGTTAGAACCCTTACGTGCAAGAAAACATTCTTAATCAAAATCCGATTTATCTTGTATAAAACCAATACCCTAGTCCGGTTTCATGGTGTAAACATATTAACAAGTTAAAAGTTTACAAATAAGTGATTAATCAAGGAATTGTTAACAATCTTAACTAACCACAGATTCATTATCCAAGACAATCAAACACAATCAAGAATCCAACATCAATGAAACATTCATCATATAATCATGAAGATTCAAACATGAAAAAGTACTAAAGATTCATATAAATGAATTTACAAACTAAAGATTATTCAAGAAACAAGTTCATTACTACTTATTACACAATACTACATAAACATAACTAACATCAGCTCGATACTTGAAGAATGATCAGAAATACATGTTTAAGAACAAGGAATCGAACCATAAACAAGCAAGGAATTGATGGATTGGATTGGTTAGGCTTATCTTCGATCTTGAGGCTTGGAATTGGTCTGATCAGGAGAGCTTCGGACCTCTGAAATCGCCCAGAAACTTGGATAAAAACCCAACCCTTTAACCAGTAGCGAATGCTGCTATTTATAGGAAAATTTCCGATCCGCACGGCCGTGCACTTGGTCACATGGTCGTGCGCTGACAATTCCGATCCGCACGGCCGAGAGGGCACGATATGATATGGGTAATAGTTGATCGATTGACGAAGTCTGCGCATTTCCTACCAATCCGAGAGAAGGATAGCACTGGAAAGCTTGCAGAGATATACTTAAGGGAAATTGTGGCACGACATGGAGTGCCAATCTCAATCATTTCAGACAGAGATGGGCGCTTTGTCTCAAGAATCTGGCAATCATTTCAGGAAGCCTTTGGATCTCAGTTAGATCTGAGCACGGCATTCCATCCGCAAACAGACGGCCAGAGCGAACGGACTATACAAACGTTAGAAGATATGCTTCGCGCATGTGTCATGGATCTAGGCGGCAGCTGGGATACTCATCTACCTTTAGTTGAGTTTTCCTACAATAACAGTTATCATACGAACATAAAAGCCGCGCCGTTCGAAGCTCTGTATGGCCGCAAATGCCGATCGCCCTTATGTTGGGCAGATGCCGGAGATAAACGTATGGTTGGTCCTGAACTTGTACAAGAAACAATCGACAAGATTGCGCAAATCCGAGAGCGCATTAAGGCAGCTCGAGATCGATAAAAGAGCTACGCTGATCCGAAAAGAAAATCGGTAGAATTCAAGGTGGGAGACAAAGTGTTGTTAAAAGTCTCACCATGGAAGGGCGTAGTCAGATTTGGAAAGCGTGGAAAGCTGAATCCACGATACATCGGACCATTCAGAATTTTGAAAAGAATTGGTACCGTGGCATACAAGTTGGAGTTACAGGAAGAACTTAATGGAGTACATGATACGTTTCATGTATCCAACCTGAAGAAGAGTCCAACACAAGAAAGCGTGATCATCCCGATGGATGAAGTGCATATCAATGAAGCCCTCCGATTTACAGAACAACCCGTTGAGGTTACCGACTGGAAAGTCAACAAGACCAGGAGGAGCAGTGTGAAACTTGTCAAAGTACGTTGGAGCTCTAAGCACGGGCCCGAGTATACATGGGAACGTGAAGACCACTTCAAAGAAAAGTATCCCCACCTATTCAAGAAGACTCCTGCGAGAGTTAGTTCAGCCTAAATTTCGGGACGAAATTCTTTTAACGGGGGGAGACTGTGACAACTGGCACAAACCGGTAATTTCCGTACACTTTAACTATTATTTAATGATTGCAATTATGTGCTTAATTATCAGCAATGTCTGAAAACACACTAAACAAGTGAATTCATGCACGTTGTATACTATAAAATATTGCTTTATGCATAAACGAGAGCGTTGCGTCAGAAATATTAGTAAACTCACCGGTAAGACACACTGTGTCAACGGAACTGCAGAAAGCAGTCAGACATTAGAATTGAGGCCTAGGTGTAGGTCCTACGACAAAGGTACATTAAAACCCAAGAATACATATAAGGGTTTAATTTATGGTCGTTACGAAAGCTAAAGCACGCACTAAAAGGCACCCGAAACACACTTTAAGTGCAGAACTTTATTAAATTCAGCACAATTCAGCTTTTAACAACATAAATATTGTGCAGAGATGTCGTTTTATCATCCAGAATATTTTCCCTAAGTGACGGGAATTCTTTGTGTCACTAAAAATAACACTAACGACACTTTAAATGCTTATTAAGCACTTTAACGAATCGGTATCTAACCGAACAACCGAACAATTTGATTCGATACCGATTTCAAGCTTTAAATCACTTTCTGGAAGGTTATACGCAAACTGGTGCTTAAACGCAATCAGTTTAACGCGACGTACACTCCAGAACTGTGACGTAAGCCAAATATACCCTAAATATCTCTTACATAACTTAGAAATAAGTTTCGAAGGATTCGGTATGGCGAAAACATGTTTATTTGAACTAAAGAACTAATTACGACAAAACTGCGAAACGAACGTTGGCGACCGCCCGGATAATATTTAATCCCACAAATATTCTGTTATGATTAAAATTTTATTTTAATCAGGTTCGTGTTGAAAAATAAATTAAAACGCTTAAAAACGTTATTTTTTCAAGTTTAAGCGCGTACCGTGTGTTCCTACGCGACACAATGCTTACACTGCAAAACACAGACAACGCAGCAAACCCAGGAATATACCAGGAATATGCCAGGAATATGCCAGGAATATACCAGGAATATGCCAGGAATATGCCAGGAATATGCCAGGAATATGCCAGGAATATGTCAGGAATATGCCAGGAATATGCCAGGAATATGCCAGGAATATGCCAGGAATATGCCAGGAATATGCCAGGAATATGCCAGGAATATGCTAGGAATATGCTATATGGAAGGTCTATAAATACCACCATTTCATCACTCCATCTTCACTTCCCTCTCTCCCTCCCTTGTTCTCGGCCCAACCAAGCACCACCGCCACCCTCATTTTCCAACTCATCCATCCATTCCAAGGTGATATTGAGGAGTAAGAAGGCCACTAACGAAGCTCGGTGCAAGCGGATCTTGAAGGACCTTCTTCATTTGCTTTTATCCACCTCTTTTGTCCTCTTGAACTCCCCTAGCCTTGTGCTAGTAGTAAGTGCTTCTAAACATCTTCTTGTTCTCGTTTATGATGGTTAATAGATGATTTAATGGCTAAAAATCATAAACACTAAAGATCACCAACTAAAAGTCTTGTAAAATGATGAACTTAATGGATAAAAGGAAAGTAATGGTGTAAAACTTGTTAAACTTGTTTTGTGATGATTATTTTGTGTTGTTTAATGCTAGTAGTAGTTCGGATCGTCATCTAACCTGGCTAGGTTATGTTCATAGAACATGGACTAGTGTATGTTAAAGTATAAAAAGGGCAAGATGATGAACACTACTACATAATAACATGAACTTGCGTAAAAGGATTTTTTCTTGTAAAATGAAGTTCTAAACTAGTAGATCTAAAGATCTACAAGTGGTATTTTCGAAAAACCAACTGTAAGACGAAACCATGTTTTAAAACCGGATCTTTCATGAAATAGAGGTGTTTTTGTGAACAAACAAGTGTGTGGACACTAGTGTAACAAAAGTTTTAACAAAGAAATAATTTTCGCAAAAACCGACTAGAAGTTGTAAAACTTCATATTCTTTAAAAATAAGATTTCCAAGAAACCGACTTTATTTTTAGAGATGGAAAAACCTACTAAATGTGTTGAAGAGTTACTACATAATTTTACACAACTTGCAAGTTCATGTGTATGCGATTTGTGTTTATTTTGACTAGTTTGATATTTGAAGATGGTATTTTGATGATGGAAAAATTGATTGGTTGAATTTTAAAAGAAAATGATACGCTAGTAAGCGTGGCCACCTCCAGTTACAGAGGAAACTCTGGCGAAATTTTTCCAGAAAATAACACTTACAATATTTTTGGTGACAAGTGTTATGAATATATTTTTGACTTGTTTTCCAAACAAACTTCGCCATGATTTTTATTACAAAATTTCCAAACATCGGAGGTGGATTTTCATAAATAAAACTTGTTAAATATATATTCAGAATATATATTTATCGCTTGTGTGATTATGTGATTATTTTGTGAACTAGGTATATATTATTTTTAGAGTAAAAATAATATGACTTGGAGATACTCGTAACGAGTAAAAATACAAACATACACATACAACATACAAGATACATAATTCGGGTGCAAAGTGCAAAATACAAAAAGCTTATATTTATTTTTGAGAAAATAATATAAGTAAGACATTTAGTTAAAAATATAAAATATTTTTAACACAAGAAAATATACACAGAAGAGAGTGACTGTACTTGTGCGACGCAAGTCTAGTGACTAATGTTAAGAAAACGCGTATAGGTTACGACGTTAATTAAGCAAATCCGGTGAAGTTTACGACGCACAGGAACGCAAAGTTGTGAGTTCATGCTCCCCCTTTTCTTTTAACTGTTTTTAGTTTTATAACTCGGGGGTGAAATACATGCTACAAATACTTTAATATTTACAAATTGGTATGTTGTGTACTGAAACGAGAAGTACTCTTGGCGAAAACTAGTGCCAAGAATTGATACGAGAAATCGTGTCACGAATAGGGTACCATAAGCACCATTAATCATGTACATACTAAGACCGCAGAACAAAAGGTTAGATCTAATGGGTTTCAGGGCAGCCCCACTCTTGGTGACAACTAGAACCAAGTAGTGTTTTTGTGTCTCAGTCGTGAATCGACTATAGAAAAATGCCTATGGTTTGGTGACTTCCTATGTCGTGTCACATGTTAATGGCTTTGCAACCCATTAACACTTGATACATATAGAGATACTTGACTCATTCATGAATACGCGTTTTGAAACAAAATACATACCATGTTTTTCATACAAAGTATACAAACGTTCAATACAAAAACTGCATGAATTCACACCAACATTATGTTGATGTTTTTCCAAAACTCACATGTATTTCAGGTAATTAAAGGTGGATGTGCGCGCGGTCTTACTTATGCTCGTGGATGTCGCTATGTTTTATTTTCGCTAAATAAAGTTGTAACTCTTAAGACAATATGCTATCACATGTTGTAAACACTTGACTTATGTTTTGGTAATGTAATGTTTGAAGTTATTTTGAGCATATAGTATGTTTACCTTTCGTATGCAATGAGAACCTTTCATGATCACACCTCGTGCTTCCGCCGCAGAAAGGGGTGTGACAGATTGGTATCAGAGCTGCGATTGTAGTGAACCAGGATTCCTTCTCGAGTCTAGTCTACAATCTCTAGGATCCATTCACGAAAACAATTTTCAAAAAGTTTTCATTGTATAAAACGTCCCGCGACATCCACTGCCTGAAACTGTCTACATGAGTTTAGAAAAGACACTACGAGACTTAGAGTGCACTTGAGTAGCACTTGTCGTTGACTAGAAATTACTTGCAATTATGTGTGATAATTAGCATGTACTAGAAGTAGAATGTCACAAGTATACGTGACTTTATCTGAAAGCAATGGCCCATCTGAAGGAAGAAATACGAGGATGAAACGAACTGTGCGGACTGTGCAAGGAGTTACGTAATTATGGATGCATACATAATTATGGAATTCAGTGCACAAAAATCACAGCAAGTCTTGTCACGTATAGATTCCCTCAGTGCAAGCCTACTAAGTACTCTGCTAGAGTAATAATTGTTTGATGTCACTTATGTGGTATATATACCTGTGAATGTATATGATACTACTGTCCAGTGTGACAATATCAAACAAATGTCTAACCCTGTTGTGTTATGTTCTGTCAGAACATGGCACCCAGGAAAGCTGTGAATGCTCGCAATGATGATCAACCTCCACCTCCCCCACTGCCAAGAACTGCTGAAGAGCTGAACGCTCTGCTGGAGGAAAGGATCTCCGCTGCTATCGCCCAATACGAGGCGAACCGTACTCAAGACAGTGGAGGACCAAGCAACGCTAGGCGTAATGGGAATGGAGATTCGTCTGGAGGAAACGCAGCTCAAGGTAACCTTAAAACAATTTACTAAGCATGAAGGAATTTATGAACGGTCCTTGTTTCATTATTTCTTCGATTGCTCATAAGTGAATTGGTTGGGTTAATTCCAGGCTGCACTTTCAAGCAGTTCCTCGACTGCAAGCCGATGAACTATGATGGCACAGGAGGTGCAGTAGCATTTGTGAGCTGGACGGAGAAGACTGAAGCTACTTTCTGCATGAGCAAGTGTACCGCGGATCAACAAGTCACCTTTGCTACCGGGTTATTTGTCGATGAAGCTCTGACTTGGTGGAACCTGCAAGTCCAAACTTTGGGTGATGATGCTGCTTATGGCTTAACTTGGGAGGAACTGAAGGAAAGAATGAGAGAGAAGTACTGCTCTCGTGCTGAACTCCAAAGGCTGGAGACGGAATTCTGGCACTTGACTATGGAAGGTGCTGACATTAATGGTTACACTCGAAGGTTCCACGATCTGTCTAGAGTACTTCCCTACATGGTGACTCCCGAATTCAAGCGCGTTGAACGCTACATTTGGGGGCTGGCCTCAGAGTTTCGTGGCATGGTGACGTCGGCCAAACCACAAACAATCACCGAGGCTGTAACTCTGGCTGTCAGCCTTACTGAAGATTGTGTTCGAATGAAGAAGCTATCACTGAACCCAACAGAAAATGCCGAGACGCATGCTGAGTCGTCTGGCGACAAGAAGAGGAAACATGCAAACTTGAATCAAGCAACTCGTAACAACAAAGGTTCCAACAAGAAGCGTGACCCTAACCCGCCTCAAGGGGCGAAATCTCTTGCAGCCATGAACGACGCTCCAGCAAAGGGATACCTGGGCACCTTGCCCAAATGCCATCGGTGTAAACGCCATCACGAGGGAGCTTGTCGCATCTCAAAGTGTGACAAGTGTGGAAAGTTGGGTCACCGCACTGAAGACTGATGGAGTAAGAGGAACGGGAATGGAAATCGTAATGGGGCTGATGATAGGAACAATGGTGGAAATGGAAATGGTGCTGGTAACGGGAATGGGCGAAACCAAGGATGCTTCAGATGTGGAAGCAAAGATCATTTCATGAAGGACTGCCCAGAGAGAAACAATGCTCAGGCCCGAGCATTTGTGATTGGAGCAAGAGACGCACGCGAGGACCCTAATGTGGTCAACGGTACGTTCCTCATTAACAATCACTTTGCATCCATATTATTCGATACTGGCGCCGATTATAGCTTCATGTCTGTGGAATTTAAACGCATACTTGGAATAGAATCTAGTAGATTAGAAATTCCTTATTCCATAGAACTAGCCAATGGTAAACTTGTTGAATCGGGCGAAGTTGTTAGAGGCTGCACGCTAGAACTTGGTGAACGAAAATTTAGCATCGACCTCTTACCTATCCAATTAGGTAGCTTCGATGTAGTGGTCGGAATGGACTGGTTGTCCAAGAACAAAGCTGAAGTCATTTGTCATGAGAAAATCATTCGCATCCCTCTGGCGAATGATGAAACTCTCATCGTACATGGAGAAAGACGAAACGCGCCTCTACGAATCATCAGTTGTATGAAGGCACATAAGTGCTTAAGGAAAGGATGTGTTGCTTTCCTAGCACACGTTGTAGATAAGAAGGCTGTGGAGCCAAAACTCGAAGACATTCCTGTGGTGAAGGAATTTCCTGATGTGTTCCCTGAAGATCTGCCAGGACTACCTCCGCAACGACAAGTCGAATTCCGTATAGACTTGGTTCCAGGAGCCGCTCCTGTAGCCAAGGCCCCCTATCGACTTGCACCATCCGAAATGCAAGAATTATCCACACAACTCCAGGAGTTGTTGGATAAAGGATTCATAAGGCCAAGCTTCTCGCCTTGGGGAGCTCCAGTATTGTTCGTGAAGAAGAAGGATGGAACTCTGCGAATGTGCATCGATTACAGAGAACTGAATAAGCTCACTATCAAAAATCGGTACCCACTACCGAGGATTGATGACTTATTTGATCAGTTGCAAGGATCAAGCTACTATTCCAAGATCGACCTTCTATCTGGATATCATCAGTTAAGGATCCAAGAAGAGAGCGTACCAAAGACTGCATTCAGAACACGCTATGGGCATTACGAGTTTCTTGTTATGCCATTCGGACTAACGAATGCACCAGCGGTCTTTATGGATCTGATGAACCGCGTATGCAAACCATATCTCGATAAATTCGTGATTGTATTTATCGATGATATCCTGATTTACTCGCGAACGAAAGAAGAGCACGAGCAACATCTCAGAACTATTCTGGAACTACTGAAGAAAGAGAAACTTTATGCAAAGTTCTCGAAATGAGAATTCTGGATTCGCGAAGTACAATTTCTTGGCCACGTTGTGAATGAGAAGGGCATTCATGTAGACCCGTCCAAGATAGAAGCAATAAAGAACTGGGAAGCTCCCAAGACCCCAATTGAAGTTCGACAATTTTTGGGCTTAGCGGGCTATTACCGACGTTTCATCGAGAACTTCTCAAAGATAGCTCAACCGCTAACGACCCTTACACAGAAAGACAAGAAATACGACTGGGGTCACAAACAAGAAGAAGCCTTCCAGTTACTTAAAAACAAGCTCTGCGATGCACCGATACTATCATTACCCGAAGGCACGGAAGACTTCGTGGTATACTGTGACGCTTCACGACAAGGCTTGGGTTGCGTGCTCATGCAACGCCAAAAAGTCATCGCTTACGCTTCAAGGCAATTGAAGGTGCACGAAAGAAACTATACCACTCACGACCTGGAGCTGGGAGCAGTGGTATTCGCCTTGAAGATCTGGCGACACTATTTATATGGAACTCGATGTACAATCTTCACAGATCACAAAAGTTTACAACACATATTTGATCAGAAGGAACTGAATATGCGCCAACGACGATGGGTCGAGCTGCTGAATGACTATGACTGTGAGATTAAGTACCATCCTGGAAAGGCAAACGTTGTAGCGGACGTGTTGAGCCAAAAGGAAAGAGTTAAGACCTTACGGGTTCGAGCATTGGAAATGACTATCCGATCGAACCTCACTTCACGTATTCGTGACGCACAACAAGAAGCCCTTAAGGTGGAAAATCGCAAAGCTGAATACCTCCGGGGTGCATTGAAGTACATGGCGCTAAATGAAGAGGGAGCCTTATACTTTAAAAAGCGCATTTGGGTTCCGCTTTATGGTGGCCTACGAGAAGTCATCCTTGATGAAGCGCACAAGTCAAGATACTCGATCCACCCAGGGTCGGATAATATGTATCAAGACTTGAAAGAATATTATTGGTGGCCGAGACTCAAGAGCGACGTTGCTGTCTATGTTGGAAAATGCCTAACCTGTGCTAAGGTTAAGGCCGAATATCAGAAACCGTCCGGTCTACTACAACAACCAGAGATTCCCGTGTGGAAGTGGGAACAAATCTCGATGGACTTCATAACAAAATTACCCAGGACCCCGAGAGGGCACGATATGATATGGGTAATAGTTGATCGATTGACGAAGTCTGCGCATTTCCTACCAATCCGAGAGAAGGATAGCACTGGAAAGCTTGCAGAGATATACTTAAGGGAAATTGTGGCACGACATGGAGTGCCAATCTCAATCATTTCAGACAGAGATGGGCGCTTTGTCTCAAGAATCTGGCAATCATTTCAGGAAGCCTTTGGATCTCAGTTAGATCTGAGCACGGCATTCCATCCGCAAACAGACGGCCAGAGCGAACGGACTATACAAACGTTAGAAGATATGCTTCGCGCATGTGTCATGGATCTAGGCGGCAGCTGGGATACTCATCTACCTTTAGTTGAGTTTTCCTACAATAACAGTTATCATACGAACATAAAAGCCGCGCCGTTCGAAGCTCTGTATGGCCGCAAATGCCGATCGCCCTTATGTTGGGCAGATGCCGGAGATAAACGTATGGTTGGTCCTGAACTTGTACAAGAAACAATCGACAAGATTGCGCAAATCCGAGAGCGCATTAAGGCAGCTCGAGATCGATAAAAGAGCTACGCTGATCCGAAAAGAAAATCGGTAGAATTCAAGGTGGGAGACAAAGTGTTGTTAAAAGTCTCACCATGGAAGGGCGTAGTCAGATTTGGAAAGCGTGGAAAGCTGAATCCACGATACATCGGACCATTCAGAATTTTGAAAAGAATTGGTACCGTGGCATACAAGTTGGAGTTACAGGAAGAACTTAATGGAGTACATGATACGTTTCATGTATCCAACCTGAAGAAGAGTCCAACACAAGAAAGCGTGATCATCCCGATGGATGAAGTGCATATCAATGAAGCCCTCCGATTTACAGAACAACCCGTTGAGGTTACCGACTGGAAAGTCAACAAGACCAGGAGGAGCAGTGTGAAACTTGTCAAAGTACGTTGGAGCTCTAAGCACGGGCCCGAGTATACATGGGAACGTGAAGACCACTTCAAAGAAAAGTATCCCCACCTATTCAAGAAGACTCCTGCGAGAGTTAGTTCAGCCTAAATTTCGGGACGAAATTCTTTTAACGGGGGGAGACTGTGACAACTGGCACAAACCGGTAATTTCCATACACTTTAACTATTATTTAATGATTGCAATTATGTGCTTAATTATCAGCAATGTCTGAAAACACACTAAACAAGTGAATTCATGCACGTTGTATACTATAAAATATTGCTTTATGCATAAACGAGAGCGTTGCGTCAGAAATATTAGTAAACTCACCGGTAAGACACACTGTGTCAACGGAACTGCAGAAAGCAGTCAGACATTAGAATTGAGGCCTAGGTGTAGGTCCTACGACAAAGGTACATTAAAACCCAAGAATACATATAAGGGTTTAATTTATGGTCGTTACGAAAGCTAAAGCACGCACTAAAAGGCACCCGAAACACACTTTAAGTGCAGAACTTTATTAAATTCAGCACAATTCAGCTTTTAACAACATAAATATTGTGCAGAGATGTCGTTTTATCATCCAGAATATTTTCCCTAAGTGACGGGAATTCTTTGTGTCACTAAAAATAACACTAACGACACTTTAAATGCTTATTAAGCACTTTAACGAATCGGTATCTAACCGAACAACCGAACAATTTGATTCGATACCGATTTCAAGCTTTAAATCACTTTCTGGAAGGTTATACGCAAACTGGTGCTTAAACGCAATCAGTTTAACGCGACGTACACTCCAGAACTGTGACGTAAGCCAAATATACCCTAAATATCTCTTACATAACTTAGAAATAAGTTTCGAAGGATTCGGTATGGCGAAAACATGTTTATTTGAACTAAAGAACTAATTACGACAAAACTGCGAAACGAACGTTGGCGACCGCCCGGATAATATTTAATCCCACAAATATTCTGTTATGATTAAAATTTTATTTTAATCAGGTTCGTGTTGAAAAATAAATTAAAACGCTTAAAAACGTTATTTTTTCAAGTTTAAGCGCGTACCGTGTGTTCCTACGCGACACAATGCTTACACTGCAAAACGCAGACAACGCAGCAAACCCAGGAATATACCAGGAATATGCCAGGAATATGCCAGGAATATACCAGGAATATGCCAGGAATATGCCAGGAATATGCCAGGAATATGCCAGGAATATGTCAGGAATATGCCAGGAATATGCCAGGAATATGCCAGGAATATGCCAGGAATATGCCAGGAATATGCCAGGAATATGCCAGGAATATGCTAGGAATATGCTATATGGAAGGTCTATAAATACCACCATTTCATCACTCCATCTTCACTTCCCTCTCTCCCTCCCTTGTTCTCGGCCCAACCAAGCACCACCGCCACCCTCATTTTCCAACTCATCCATCCATTCCAAGGTGATATTGAGGAGTAAGAAGGCCACTAACGAAGCTCGGTGCAAGCGGATCTTGAAGGACCTTCTTCATTTGCTTTTATCCACCTCTTTTGTCCTCTTGAACTCCCCTAGCCTTGTGCTAGTAGTAAGTGCTTCTAAACATCTTCTTGTTCTCGTTTATGATGGTTAATAGATGATTTAATGGCTAAAAATCATAAACACTAAAGATCACCAACTAAAAGTCTTGTAAAATGATGAACTTAATGGATAAAAGGAAAGTAATGGTGTAAAACTTGTTAAACTTGTTTTGTGATGATTATTTTGTGTTGTTTAATGCTAGTAGTAGTTCGGATCGTCATCTAACCTGGCTAGGTTATGTTCATAGAACATGGACTAGTGTATGTTAAAGTATAAAAAGGGCAAGATGATGAACACTACTACATAATAACATGAACTTGCGTAAAAGGATTTTTTCTTGTAAAATGAAGTTCTAAACTAGTAGATCTAAAGATCTACAAGTGGTATTTTCGAAAAACCAACTGTAAGACGAAACCATGTTTTAAAACCGGATCTTTCATGAAATAGAGGTGTTTTTGTGAACAAACAAGTGTGTGGACACTAGTGTAACAAAAGTTTTAACAAAGAAATAATTTTCGCAAAAACCGACTAGAAGTTGTAAAACTTCATATTCTTTAAAAATAAGATTTCCAAGAAACCGACTTTATTTTTAGAGATGGAAAAACCTACTAAATGTGTTGAAGAGTTACTACATAATTTTACACAACTTGCAAGTTCATGTGTATGCGATTTGTGTTTATTTTGACTAGTTTGATATTTGAAGATGGTATTTTGATGATGGAAAAATTGATTGGTTGAATTTTAAAAGAAAATGATACGCTAGTAAGCGTGGCCACCTCCAGTTACAGAGGAAACTCTGGCGAAAATTTTCCAGAAAATAACACTTACAATATTTTTGGTGACAAGTGTTATGAATATATTTTTGACTTGTTTTCCAAACAAACTTCGCCATGATTTTTATTACAAAATTTCCAAACATCGGAGGTGGATTTTCATAAATAAAACTTGTTAAATATATATTCAGAATATATATTTATCGCTTGTGTGATTATGTGATTATTTTGTGAACTAGGTATATATTATTTTTAGAGTAAAAATAATATGACTTGGAGATACTCGTAACGAGTAAAAATACAAACATACACATACAACATACAAGATACATAATTCGGGTGCAAAGTGCAAAATACAAAAAGCTTATATTTATTTTTGAGAAAATAATATAAGTAAGACATTTAGTTAAAAATATAAAATATTTTTAACACAAGAAAATATACACAGAAGAGAGTGACTGTACTTGTGCGACGCAAGTCTAGTGACTAACGTTAAGAAAACGCGTATAGGTTACGACGTTAATTAAGCAAATCCGGTGAAGTTTACGACGCACAGGAACGCAAAGTTGTGAGTTCATGCTCCCCCTTTTCTTTTAACTGTTTTTAGTTTTATAACTCGGGGGTGAAATACATGCTACAAATACTTTAATATTTACAAATTGGTATGTTGTGTACTGAAACGAGAAGTACTCTTGGCGAAAACTAGTGCCAAGAATTGATACGAGAAATCGTGTCACGAATAGGGTACCATAAGCACCATTAATCATGTACATACTAAGACCGCAGAACAAAAGGTTAGATCTAATGGGTTTCAGGGCAGCCCCACTCTTGGTGACAACTAGAACCAAGTAGTGTTTTTGTGTCTCAGTCGTGAATCGACTATAGAAAAATGCCTATGGTTTGGTGACTTCCTATGTCGTGTCACATGTTAATGGCTTTGCAACCCATTAACACTTGATACATATAGAGATACTTGACTCATTCATGAATACGCGTTTTGAAACAAAATACATACCATGTTTTTCATACAAAGTATACAAACGTTCAATACAAAAACTGCATGAATTCACACCAACATTATGTTGATGTTTTTCCAAAACTCACATGTATTTCAGGTAATTAAAGGTGGATGTGCGCGCGGTCTTACTTATGCTCGTGGATGTCGCTATGTTTTATTTTCGCTAAATAAAGTTGTAACTCTTAAGACAATATGCTATCACGTGTTGTAAACACTTGACTTATGTTTTGGTAATGTAATGTTTGAAGTTATTTTGAGCATATAGTATGTTTACCTTTCGTATGCAATGAGAACCTTTCATGATCACACCTCGTGCTTCCGCCGCAGAAAGGGGTGTGACACGTGGCACAATCACTTGCACTGGCTGTGCTTTCGGGGTCGGAGACCATGCAGGGTCGTGCACTTGAGTCGCATGGTCGTGCACTATCTGGGAGTTCACCAGAAATTGCTGATTTCATTAGAAATGTCCTTAAATCACCTTGTTTTCTCCAGATTTGTCTTTTGCACTTTGTTTAAGACCTGAAAATAGAAAAGTACCTGATTTGGTACCTAAAAAACGAAGTTTCGGTCAAAAACGTTTAAAACGGAAGTAAAATGTGGGATAAAAACATGTATAATTTAACGTGTATCAAACATCCCCACACTTGAACTTTGCTTGTCCTCAAGCAAACTTAAAACGAAACAAGGAAATGAAGCTAAAAATTTACAAAGTTACTAATTTGTTTGATGGTCAATTGGTTTTCAAAAAGTCAATCATCAAAGATTTTAAACCAAACAAGCATATGCTAATATAAGAAAAGATAACCGAATAAGCAATGATTTCACATTCGATTGACTTAGTATGAAAATATTTACATTTCTCACAATGTTCACACACACCCGGTTATATTTTTGAATCATACATGTAATGTGTATGTAAAACACTCAATGCCACGTTAATGAATCATGAAATATCATAAGCTTGTCCAAAGATCTAATCTCCACCAATTAACATATGAAAAGCATAAATCAAGAGGTCTTTGATGGTTGTAATGATAGGCTATGGTTAAGGGTATGGAATGGATATTTGAAAGTGGGTAAAGGGGTTAAAACTCGGCGGTTTATTTTTATGGTTTCTTTCTTCTAAACACGTTGCTAAGCTTACACAATCTCAATAGAGAGTTTTTATCTCTTTTTTATACTTCTACTATCTTTTCTCTTTCTAATATTTCCATAATGTTAATAGAGAGTTTAACATATGTTTTTTTTTTTCATGATAACTTGAAATAATTACAAACAAACTAAATAGCTTTCAGTGAGTTTTAACACAAAGGTTAAAAATGAAAAGGCTAAATTTGGTTAAGTAGGCTAAATAGTTGGGAAAAATTTGAACAACACAGAAAATAGGCTCAACATGGTGAACTAATGGATAATGTTGGGTGCGGGATATAGACCAAGAAAAAGGCTAACACAAAAGGGTATCCTAAGTGCCTCTATCATATTCATGCTATTTTCACATATTCTTGATCTTGAAAAGTATACAAATGACAAGTTCTAAATTACATGAAACATCCGGCTCACTCATTTTCCGCAAAAAACAAAAAGCATGTTGAGAAAGCAATAGAAGGCTCAAAATTATGCTCACGTAAACGGAAGGAATGAGTATGAATATAAAGATAAACATGCTAGTCTTTCTTTTTGTTTGTCACGCTTTTAGTTATCTTTTTCAAAATCAATTTGGCTTGTCGGTTTTGATCAAATCTGATCTTTCTAAAGAACACAACTGACTATTTTTGTATTTTTCAAAATAAATATGTACAAAAATGAGGACAATCAAGGACAAACAAAGGTAAACCTTTAAACCCCTCCCCACACTTGAACTTCACATTGTCCTCAATGTGAAACACGTATTAGTTAAGCGATTATGAAGAGCTAAACTAATAATGTATAAAAGATAGAGGTACTCCCTCAGAGTTAAAGTAGACTTGTATGAATAAACTTTGAATAAAAGTCTTCTTAACTCTATGTGCGTTCCTTACAAACCTGCCAAGTGCGTCACTAACTAAAAACATCAAACTATACTCTTGATCAAACTGGTAGATAACTAAAACCAAATCCATTATTTAAACAAAAAAAAAACACACTAAATGTTTTAAAAGCAAACAAAAGTTAAAAAAACCCAAGATAAAATAAACTACTAAATTAAAAACTACGATAAAACACCAGTGTCTCTGAATGGTGCGCTCCACCTCCTCCTAATCCTCCTCGTCATCATCGTCGTGGCGGCATGCTCCAGATGAACCCACCCCGTGGTCGCCTGGGTTCCCGAATGGGAACTGTGGAGGATCTCTGAAGTAGTTCGGATAGGCGTTGTGGAGCCCTCCGAAGATGTAAGAAAAGCCTGCATGCATCTCCCCTCTCATAGTGTTCCGAGTCACCTGCATCTGTTGGAACTGTTGGTAGAACTCTGGATATGAAGGGATACCAGGAGGCCATTCCTGTTGTGGCTGATAACCATACTGGTGTTGGTATTGGTGTTGCTGATGCATGTGCTCTGGTGGTGGTCCTAATACATGTTGTGGCTCATGAACCTCCTCTTCATGGTCCATTTGGATGTCTTCGTCCTGTGGTGGTAGTGGATCCCATATTTCTCCATTAAGGCCCCTCAATCTTGGGCCATGTTGGGTGTCTACTACTAAACCCATTACTTTTAAGGACTTAAGGTCCACATCCCCTCCTGCATGAACTAATGTAAGACCATCGACTGCCTCATCTGTCATGATCCCCAGGGCATAGGCTAGTTGAGTCACGTATTAGCCTCCGTGGATCTCGCTGCTGGTGGTCCTTCCCACACTGTTCAAGAAAAACTCAGCCATTCGGGATGCAAGGTTCACATGTACTCCATTAACTATAGAATATAAGAAAAGTACATCTGGGGTGGGACAGTTTCCAGAACTGTCCATGCGTCCACAGATCGTGTGGCTTATAACCTGATGAAGGACCCTCAGAAGTGGGTCCCGAAGCCTTGAAGCTTTAGCTTTCCTAGCCTCATATGGTGTAACACCTCGTAAAATCACGTCCAATGATGTATCGACACGTGTACTAAACCCTAATGAAGCCAAATGTTGACTATGAGGGACTAATTTTGTGAAAAATCAAAAACTTTGAATATAGAAGGATTAAAAGTGTTAACATGCTTAAACTAAGCCTATGAATAACAATATACGGTATTCATATTTAGAATTAAGCCACTCGTTGGTCAAGAGGAGCCATTTGCATAATTATTTGAAAGTTTGCACGTCGAAGGGTTAAAAGCGTCAACAAGTTAATTCTTACCTCTGAGTGACCTTTTAACAAACCGAGAGCTTCATGATGTGTGATTATACTCTCGTGAATACCCAATATTGGCCATCTAAGGCTTTTATGCCTATAAGTGACGTTACGCGTAACTTTGCAGGTTAAAGGGGTTAAAAGAGTCAATATGTTTAATTATACCACTGAATGACCTTTTAACGAACCCGAAGTATTATGAAGTGCAATCATACTCTTGAGAATGCTTAATATGGATTGCACAGGGCCTTGATGCTATTAAAAAATGATACGCGCAAGTTTGCACGTTAGAAGGACCAAAAGCGTCAACTTTTAAAACTGCACCTTTTGGTGACCAATTAGGCGAACGGGAGCGTCATAATATTTAAGCATATGCTCGGGAATACTCAATATGGGCTACGAAAGGCTTAGATATTATTAAACGATATTACGCGCTACTTTGTGCGATTAAAGGACTAAAATTGTCAATATGCGAAACTACGCCTTTGAGAGGCCTTTTGAACGAACCAGAAACTCCGTAATGTTCGTTCATACCCTCGGGAGTATTTGATAATTGGCCATGTAAAAATTCTATGCCGTTTCGCGATGATGCTCGCGAATTCACGAATTAAGGGGGTTAAAGGCGTCAATGCGCAAAACTACACTTTAGGGTGATCTTTTCAAAGAATCGAGAGCTTCGTGATGCTCGGTCATACTACCGGATGTGCCAGAAGGGCCATTAGAAGTTTATGTATCATATATTAACATAATATAATGGATACATAAGTTTTGTGCCATTTATGTCATTTTTATAAGTTAAAAAGATAACAGGGACTAGTTCTGCCAAGACTGCTAAAAGCTGAAAATCGGACCAGCATCGCTCGCGGGTCGCGTAGGTCTGCCGAACAATCGGTCACTATTAATATTTAGACCTTATATCAACATAATATTATATATATGAAAGTTTAGTGTCTAAATTATAAGGTTTGTAAGTTAATTAATGCATATAAGTGGACAGGGACCAAAACAGTCGAACTACCAAACTTCTTAAGCTGGGTTGGACTGCCTCGCGGGCCACGTAGCCCACCGGGCTGCTCCTACGCGGGCCTCCAGAGATGCATAGCACCAACAGGTTGTTTTAAAACAATGGTTTTGATTATTTCTTGTTTCCCACTCTCATTAAAACCATTTTTAGCAAACCTTGGGCTGGTATTCTGGTTATAACAGCTGTAGAGACACCTGTAATCATCTCTTAACCCATTCCAACACTTTTCATGATCCTCTTTTATTCCAAAAACTATAAATAGAGGTTGTTTTTCAATTGAACAAATCACACCTTCTTTTCAATATGCTCTATCTCTCAATCCTAGAGGATCCTGATTGTTTTGGAACCTCTTCTGAATTTAATTCAATCCTAAGGACCATATGTAAGTGCCCTTTCGTGACTAGTTTATTTTATTTAGCTTAAAAAGCCGAAAAGTTAAGCCTATGCAATAAACGCTTTGACTTTTAGCTAGACCATAAACGGTCAAGTCATTGTTCGCAACCAACATGGCTACGTGATCGTAATTAGGTAGGCGTTAAACCCTCAAAAGGGCACCTCCTAATTATCGCGTTTACTTAGTTAATTGTCGGGTCAAATTAATTAAAATAAAAGTCAAACGAGTCAGTTTTTAAATAAAATTCATAACTAATGATGGAGAAGCTATAAAATCAGTTTTGTCACTTTAATAACTTGGTAAATATTAATTGATCATGTCTAGGCATGTATACCCGACAATTCTGAGTTTAGGCTCGGTTCGCAACCGAAAGTCACAAAAGTAGACTTTTGCTTTGACTTTCAGTTCTAACCCGAATTAGCTTAGTTTAGTTATGCCTTAGGGTTCCTTTGTGACCATGTTATATGTTAGTATAACCCTTTGAGGTTATACTTCATGGTCCCTTAGAAATCATAGTAAATTGCATGTTCCGTTATTTGCGTAAAAGTTGACTATTATGCCCTTATTATAAAAACGAGATTTTTGAAAATGTGAGAGGACAAAAAGCTTTATTACTGATATATAAGTATCTCCATAAAATCTGACATCAGTTTCTGGTCCCAAACAAAAGTTATGCAAGATAGCGTAAAATGAAACTTTTTGTTAATTAAATGACATTTTTAGCATAAATCATATTTAAACCCAAATTTTGGCACCAAACTCATTACCTAATATTTTGTTATAATTTTTAGGGAATTTTGGAAATTTTTGTCAAATTTTATACCGACCATAACATAGAGTTCTTGCATGAACTCGGTAATTGACGATAATGCCATTTTCATTAATAAAATGAGATTTGCATATCATTAACATGCCAAACCTTTTTCTACTGATGTTATATGTTAAATAAAATATTTTTAACAGTAGAGGCTGATCAAAATCTCATATTTACATAAACATCTCAAATATCGTCAATTATCGACTTTTACGCAAATTAGGCGCATAGTATGGTTTAAAACCATATTTAGCGCCTAAGACATGATACCTACTGGTTTTATAAATGAATTTTAATAATTTAATAGTAAGTATAAGTCTTGAACTCAGACTTCCAAATTTGACCTCAAAAGCATATGTTAAATGACCAAAATGCCCCTACGGTGCATAGTTTGGCCATAAATGATTAACCTCACATATGTTTGATATCCTACTGTTATAACTTTATGAAATAAGTATTTTTACTGAATGTTTTAGACCAGAATCTCAGTTTACCATTAAACCTCTTTTATAACCTTTAAAATGACCAAAATACCCTTACAGGGCTTAAATTGGTTTTGGGCATAATTGTAGATATCCTACTGATATCACAACATATTTTAAGCATAATAACCTATGGAACTTGTACTTGACTCATCCGGTTACCCGTTATGCATATACGCGTTCGGCACGGTTTATGTAACTAGTTTACATAAATTAGCCGAAACGGGTCAAACCTAATCATTTTCACTTCAAAATCCAGAATGTATTCAGTTTACCCATTTTATACAAGTCTTCATACTTGTTGGGTCTAAATCATAATCCGGTCATCGCTTAATTTAGCGTTTCATTCCGTAAACTTTTCTTTAAAACTAACCGGTCTAAGTTACAACTTAAATAAGACCCGTTGGGAATTAATAGGTTATTAAAACATTCGTTCCAGATTAGGAGCCCAGTAAAAGCTACTTACACTTGCTGAATAGAATATACGGCTGAGATTAAATTACATTTCTAAGCTCAGGTAAATACTTTTAACTTATTTTCCCTTATACGGGCTTGGGATACGGTAAATTATTACCGCTTGGTCGGGTATTGAATATTTAATCGATTAGTGATTAAATCATTGAGATAACTTGTTTTAATCTATTTTGTTTGATACAAAGCATTTGGGGGGTTAATGACCGTGTCCTGGATATCCTCGGCTCATTCATTTGAAATGGCCACGACTTAAGCACGGGGTGTAGGCTTACACCTGACAGTTGCGTATGTAAAACGGTATCTCACTCGTGAGGAAACTTCTTGTGGGCCTATACCAGTGGTGTGTCTATTAATCTTGTCCCGGCTCTTCTATCCTGGGCCCTAAACGTACGACAAACATGTAAATATATATACAAGATTATTTTATATAATTGTCCCAAGTTATAAAAGAATATTTGTGCCTTGTGCATTCAAATTAATTTTATAAACACTTTTCAAAAGAGTCAGTTAATTGTATTTACCAGTGTAAACTGACGTATTTTTCAAAAAGATTAAGTTGCAGGTACTACGCGAAATGGGCTGGAAGCTCCTGAGTATTAGTTAAAGAGTCTTGCAAGCTCTTAATACTTGAAGTCTGTCGAACAATATTTACTTTATGTTTTAAGATCCGCCTGTGGATCCACTCACAACCGTTTGTATAATATTTTATTATACTTTGCATTTCGGTTTGTATTATTATTTTCTTCCAAGACTTCCGCTATGCATTAAACTGTGATTAATTGACTATGATGATATCAACTACGTCACGATACTCCCCACCGGGTCCACCAGTAATACGTGGGAATATCGGGGTGTGACAGGTTGGTATCAGAGCCAACGTTGGAATGCTCTCATCCCTATTAAGTAAACATTGTTCTCGATTTTATGTGTTTTAAATATGTCGCCAAGCAAAGAAGCTGTTGATGGAGATTCTTACCGTCTGAAGCCGAGAAATGCCAAGCTTCATACCCCGACTAGGATAAGCATGCGACCGGCTGAAGAAAAGACCTTTATGGACCTATTCCCAAAACCAAACCTATTTGAACTCTTAATCAGACTTCAAAAATCCATACCGGAGGTCCCTGAGGCTCAAATCTTGAAGTCTGTACCAGTGGAGTCCATACCAGGAGACCCCTGAGGCTCCCATATTGAAGGTAATACATGTGGATGTTATTGATTCCTATTTTCTATTTCCAAGTTTTGAAATTTCAGACTTGGACTATACCAGTCAAAACCCAATCCGTGATCCATGTCATTCCCTTAACTATTGAGTCTTTGGATTCTACTTCAGCAACGCATCCTGATTTTTAAATGTTTACTTTATTCACTAAATATTTTCAGTGTTGTTACCGCGTACGATAAATAAAGAAGAAAAATAATCAGAATAGAGCAAGGAAGACATTATGAAACCCTTCTTCTATTATATTTCATTTTCCTTTAAGTCCCTGTATGGGCGTTTGATTATTGTAGTCCTTTCTGGACGTATTAATTCATCATAGTCCTTGTAGACTTACCTCTTTTGATAAGACTCCATATATATATATATATATATATACGTTTATCTATTATAGTACCTTTGAGGACATTATATTTCAATATAGTCCTTTCGAGGACATTATATTCCAAAATAGTCTCTTCGTGGGTATCATACTTCAAATAGTCATTTCTTGGACATTATACTCCATTATGTTTCTTACATGGACGTGTTATTCAATAAAATCTTTTGTAAACATGATTATTTCATTAAAGATATTTTGTAGACATGTTATTTCATTAAAGCCCCCTGGCGAATATAATAATTCATCATGGTCCTTTCGAGGACATGTCGTTTCACTATAGTTCCAAGGTTGACATACCTTATAGTCCTTATATGGACTTATATTTTCCTTTTAGTTCCCACATGGACTAGTATCACTTCAAAGTCCCTATTAGGACCTATCTTTCCTATATAGTCCCTGTGCGGATGTTGGTTTATTATAATTCCCTAATGAACATATTTTAAATTTAAGTCCCTGTGAGGGCATCTGTTCAGCAAAAGTCCTTTGTGCGCATGCTGTACCAATATAGTCCTTTTTATGGACACGTTATTTTATTAAAATCCCTTTGGGGATATGTTATCTCTATATAGTCCCTTCGTCAACGCGAGATTTCATTATAGTTCCTTAGTGGACATGATATTTCATTATAACCTCTTTGTAGATATGACATTTCATTATAGTCCCTTCATGGGTAAACTGTTTTAATATAGTCCCTATACGGACTTGTGATATTTTATAGTCCATATACGGACTTATATTTTCCTTTTAGACCTTTGTGGATAAATAGGATACTAAAAGTCTTGATAAAGGCACTATTGTAGATTTCCTAATGATTTATGGAAAGTTTTAAAAATTTTATATAGGTATTCATTTCGTCCTTTATCAAACAATAGTATCAATTTTATTCGAACCTTATCGATCTGCTAAATAATTTCAAAAACCTAGCCAATATGTCAATACAGACATGCTATGATGGTAAAACCCTTTTAAGACAATTAATCCTTGTTAACATCTAAGAGCATGTTAACACTCCTGGCAGTGTGACTTGAGAAACCACACCAGCCGTCAAGGTATTTGGACTATGTCAAAGCCTTAAAGCTCATATGATCGAGTAGATCATGGCAAGTATCGTCAGTGTGATAATCGAAATATAAACATTCATTAGAGATGAAGTGCCTACGGGCTAAACTTATTGTCCTTTAAGACAACAACAGTTGTGGTCTACGACTCCCTGTCTAAAGATATTGGACTATGTCCAAGCATAATAGTCTATATGATCAATGCGATCATGACTAATATTATCTAATATGATGATCATATTATTTAACATCCCTTAGTGATGTTTCGCCTACGGGCTATATATTATGTTATCCATTAGTGACATTGACAAATGTGACCGTTATGGTTTACCATCCGAGGTGATGGGCAATTCCCAAGCCTTATAGTATACAAGATCGATAAAGATCATGACTAATATCCTAAATTACGATAATTATATATATGTGTATGAACACCCATTAGTGACGTCCATTGTTTGGCTTATGTGGCAAAATAAATTGTCTTTCAAGCAATAACAGATGTAGTCCATGACTCTCTGCCCAAAGGTAAAGAACTATGTTCAAACCTTAAAGTCCCTTATCAAATAAGATTGCGGCTTATATATATTAATGTCCTTTGTGACAGGCCTTTTGTGTCATATCCTATATGTCCTTTGTGACAAGGCCTTCGTGCCATATGGCTATTATATGTCCTTTGTGACAAGCCTATGTACTACATTTTTATGTCCTTCATGACAGACTTATCTTCCATATTAAAAGTCCTTGTGGCGAGCTTTTGAGCTATCCAAAAATCGTCAATATGACAAAGAAAATTGTGACACTGTGATTCCCTGTCTAAAAGGTAATGGACTCGGTCCAAACCCTAAATGCCATTGATGGTCCTTTTATGACCTAGGCTAAATGTAATGGATATACATACAAATAACATTTATTAGGAATGTTCATAACCTATTAGCCTATATAGTTTAATGATACCATGGTTAATGTATGTTAGGTCATCATGATGATGACTAGCTGTTGTAATGCAACTAAGTAATTGTTTCATTTGGTGTTAGGGACCAAGTCTCGAGTATGGCAAACTCGGATAAGACAACCAACAATCGCGTCATTGATGATGCGACACATGCTAATGATGCTACAATTATGAACCTCAATATTAACAGAGACGATCTCCAAGCTATGATTGACGCAGCTGTTGGAAAAGCTATGAGAAAGGTCATGAAAAAGTTCAAGGAACCCGATGCTACTTGCTCCAGATCCTATTTAAAACCATACTCCTTGCTCATGAGAAGAATCTTGATCATGCCTCGAATACGAAGGATGAACCGAAAAGGAAAAGGGAAAGGGATAACTCCTAGAAATCTAGGAAAGAAAGGAAAGTCCAGACTCGATACGGACCAACAAAAGTCCAACAAAAAAGCCTACATGCAAAACCTGCAAGAGAAGACACTGGGGACAGTGTCGATCAAACCAAAAGTTAAAGCAATGTGGCATCTGTTAAAGAACTGGTCACCAGTCCCACGAATGTAGGGACATAAAGTATGCAGTCTGTTTCAGCTGTGGCGAGAAGGGCCACATCAGTACTAATTGCCCTAAAGCTGCTAAAGAAGGTACAGCTAAGTCTGGAAAGGATAAGAAAGGAAGCGCCTGAACTATTGGTTGAATGCAAAAGACAGTACATATCAATAATAGCATTAGGTACATTCCTTATCATTTATCAATGATAATTTCTGCTGAGTATCTTGTTTTAATTCAGGGAATAATAAGCCTTGGTAAACCATAAGCTTAGCAAACTTTTAGAATTTTCCCATAAGAATTCGAGATATTAAGTATAAGGTAAAACTTACCAACGTAAATCGTAGGAACCATTTCTTCTATTCTTGTCAGAAATTTTCATTCGTAAAATCTAGAGTACTCTCTCTCCAGATGGAGTACGACAGTATATGTTATTTTATTTTATTATCTCATTGATTTCCATCAACTGCGAATACCAGACTGTATGATAAAAGCGCCATATGGGGATTGGTGTATCTTAATGTGTTCCATAGATTGCTTCCATGCCTGATCAGTATGGAGGTTTAATGCATGGAACCCTTGAGATATTTCAATGGTCATATTGTACTAAAGTCAGCTAAGGGTATTCAAAGAAGATATCCAGTATAGAAATGTCCAAGTAAGTGTCACTAATTAAGGCATCCATGCATTCGTAAGGAAAATGTGTCATTTATATGACACAGGTAGCGATAGATGAACTGAAGCCTGAGATTCAGAATATCTCTGTCATCTCTGTAAATCTCGATTGTCCTCTTCGTAGAACTACCATGTTTACCTCTTGAGAGGCAAGTAGAGTTAAGATTAATATCCCACTTAAAGCTGCATCTATTGAAAAATCTCCATATCGGTTAGTACCAACGGAAATGGAAGAACTAAGGGCCAATTAGATAAGCTTTTAGAAAAGGTTTCATAAAGCCTAATTCAAAATTCTGAGAGCTCTGGTATTATTAATTAAGAAAAACGGTTCATTATGCTTATGCATTGATTACCGCAACCCTATTTAGGCAACAATTAAGAATCGCCATCAGCTGCCCAGGATCGTCGATTTGTTCGACTAACCGTGAGGTTAGCTATTCTTTAAGATTGGTTTAAGCAGTAGTTGGAATAACCATCTCACCTTAAATAAGCTTTCTTATAACTAATAGTTAGAATATAAGCATCAAGGATGCTCCTTTGGAGACCTTGTATAGATGGAAATGTCAAACGTCCGTTTGATGGACAGAAGTTTGGTAAGCCCAAATTATCAGGACCAAAAATTACCCTGGAGACATCGGATAAGATCGTACGAATCCCTGATCATTTGAAGACTGCCAGTAATTGGCAGAAGATCAATATTAATAAGAGTCACAAACCTCTTAAGTTCAATATAAGGAACAAGATTCAACGAAAAGCACCACCTTGGAAAGGTGTGCTGCGTTTTGATGAAATGGGCAAGTTAAGCTCTAGATAAACAGGACCATTCGAGAAAATCAAATACGTTAGGATCAGTAGCTTATAAGCTAAAACTTATCTAAGGAGCTTAGCGGAATTCACAATGTGTTCCACACTTGTGATTTAAAAGATATGGTTAGACAATAAGTCAATAGCATTGCCACATAATGATGTGCGGATTAATGAAAACTTGTAGTTTGTGGAGAAACCAGCATCGATTGAGAATCGACAGGTTAAGAAGCTCCGGAAAGAAAGTATGTATCTATTGTATAGGCCAATCGGGATGCCGTAAGAGGCCCCTAATATGCTGTGGAGGTTAAGTCCATTATTCGACAGAAAGTACTTTCGTCTTTTGAGCAAATCTCGGGGTCGAGATTTCTTTTAAGGGGGTGAGGATGTAACACCTCGTAAAATCACGTCCAATGATGTATCGACACGTGTACTAAACCCTAATGAAGTCAAACGTTGACTATGAGGGACTAATTTTGTGAAAAATCAAAAAAATTGAATATAGAAGGATTAAAAGTGTTAACATGCTTAAACTAAGCCTCTGAATAACAATATACGGTATTCATATTTAGAATTAAGCCACTCGTTGGTCAAGAGGAGCCGTTTGCATAATTATTTGAAAGTTTGCACGTCGAAGGGTTAAAAGTGTCAACAGGTTAATTCTTACCTCTGAGTGATCTTTTAACAAATGGAGAGCTTCATGATGTGTGATTTTACTCTCGCGAATACCCAATATTGGCCATCTAAGGCTTTTATGCCTATAAGTGACGTTACGCGCAACTTTGCAGGTTAAAGGGGTTAAAAGCGTCAATATGTTTAATTATACATCTGAATGACCTTTTAACGAACCCGAAGTATTATGAAGTGCAATCATACTCTTGAGAATGCTTAATATGGATTGCACAGGGCCTTGATGCTATTAAACAATGATACGCGCAAGTTTGCACGTTAGAGGGACCAAAAGCATCAACTTTTAAAACTGCACCTTTTGGTGACCAATTAGGTGAACGTGAGCATCGTAATATTTAAGCATATGCTCGGGAATACTCAATATGGGCTACGAAAGGCTTAGATATCATTAAACGTTATTACGCGCTACTTTGTGCGATTAAAGGACTAAAATTGTCAATATGTGAAACTATGCCTTTGAGAGGCCTTTTGAACGAACCAGAAACTCCGCAATGTTCGTTCATACCCTCGAAAGTATTTAATAATTGGCCATGTAATAATTCTATGCCGTTTCGCGATGATGCGCGCGAATTCGCGAATTAAGGGGTTAAAGGCGTCAATGCGCAAAACTACACTTTAGGGTGATCTTTTAAAAGAACCGAGAGCTCTGTGACGCTCGGTCATACTACCGGATGTGCCAGAAAGGCCATTAGAAGTTTATGTATCATATATTAACATAATATAATGGATACATAAGTTTTGTGCCATTTATGTCATTTTTATAAGTTAAAAAGATAACAAGGACCAGTTCTGCCAAGACTGCTAAAAGCTGAAAATCGGACCAGCATCGCTCACGGGTCGCATAGGTCTGCCGAACAATCGGTCACTATTAATATTTAGACCTTATATCAACATAATATTATATATATGAAAGTTTAGTGTCTAAATTATAAGGTTTGTAAGTTAATTAATGCATATAAGTGGACAGGGACCAAAACAGTCGAACTACCAAACTTCTTAAGCTGGGCTGGACTGCCTCGCGGGCCGCGTAGCCCACTGGGCTGCTCCTACGCGGGCCTCCAGAGATGCACAACAACAGCAGGTTGTTTTAAAACAATGGTTTTGATTATTTCTTGTTTCCCACTCTCATTAAAACCATTTTTAGCAAACCTTGGGCTGGTATTCTGCTTATAACAGCTATAGAGACACCTGTAATCATCTCTTAACCCATTCCAACACTTGTCATGATCCTCTTTTATTCCAAAAACTATAAATAGAGGTTGATTTTCAATTGAACAAATCACACCTTCTTTTCAATCTGCTCTATCTCTCAATCCTAGAGGATCTTGATTGTTTTGGAACCTCTTTTGAGTTTAATTCAGTCCTAAGGACCATATGTAAGTGTCCTTTCATGACTAGTTTATTTTATTTGGCTTAAAAAGCCGAAAAGTCAAGCGTATGCAATAAACGCTTTGACTTTTAGCTAGACCATAAACCGTCAAGCCATTGTTCGCCACGAACATGGCTAGGTGATCGTAATTAGGTAGGTGTTAAACCCTCAAAAGGGCACCTCCTAATTATCGCGTTTACTTAGTTTATTGTCGAGTCAAATTAATTAAAATAAAAGTTAAACGAGTCAGTTTTTAAATAAAATTCATAACTAATGATGGAGAAGCTATAAAATCAGTTTTGTCACTTTAATAACTTGGTAAATATTAATTGATCATGTCTAGGCATGTTCAACCCGGCAATTCTGAGTTTAGGCTCGGTTCGCAACCGAAAGTCGCAAAAGTAGACTTTTGCTTTGACTTTCAGTTCTGACCTGAATTAGCTTAGTTTAGTTATGCCTTAGGGTTCCTTTGTGACCATGTTATATGTTAGAATAACCCTCTAAGGTTATACTTCATGGTCCCTTAGAAATCATAGTACATTGCATGTTCCGTTCTTTGCTTAAAAGTTGACTATTATGCCCTTATATTATAAAAACGAGATTTTTGAAAATGTGATAGGACAAAAAGCTTTATTACTGATATATAAGTATGTCCATAAAATTTGACATCAGTTTCTGGTCCCAAACAAAAGTTATGCAAGATAGCGTAAAATGAAACTTTTTTTTAATTAAATGACATTTTTAGCATAAATCATATTTAAACCCAAATTTTGGCACCAAACTCATTACCTACTGTTTTGTTATATTTTTTAGGGAATTTTGGAAATTTTTGTCAAATTTTATACCGACCATAACATTGAGTTCTTGCATGAACTCGGTAATTGACGATAATGCCCTTTTCATTAATAAAATGAGATTTACATATCATTAACATGCCAAACCTTTTTCTACTGATGTTATATGTTAAATAAAATATTTTTAACAGTAGAGGCTGATCAAAATCTCAGATTTCCATAAACATCTCAAATATCGTCAATTATCGACTTTTACGCAAATTAGGAGCATAGTATGGTTTAAAACCATATTTAGCGCCTAATACATGATACCTACTAGTTTTATAAATGAATTTTAATACTTTAACAGTAAGTATAAGTCTTGAACCCAGACTTCCAAATTTGACCTCAAAAGCATATGTGAAATGACCAAAATGCCCCTACGGTGCATAGTTTGGCCATAAATGATTAACCTCACATATGTATGATATCCTACTGTTATAACTTTATAAAATAAGTATTTTTACTGAATGTTTTAGACCAGAACCTCAGTTTACCATTAAACCTCTTTTATAAACTTTAAAATGACCAAAATACCCTTACAGGGCTTAAATTGGTTTTAAATTCGTTTTGGGCATAATTGTAGATATCCTACTGATATCACAACATATTTTAAGCATAATAACCTATGGAACTTGTACTTGACTCATCCGGTTACCCGTTATGCTTATACGCGTTCGGCACGGTTTATGTAACTAGTTTACATAAATTAGCCGAAACGGGTCAAACCTTATCATTTTCACTTCAAAATCCAGAATGTATTTAGTTTACCCATTTTATACAATTCTTCATACTTGTCGGGTCTAAATCACATTCCAATCCGGTCATCGCTTAATTTAGCGTTTCGTGCCGTAAACTTTTCATTAAAACCAACCGGTCTAAGTTACAACTTAAATAAGACCCGTTAGGAATTAATAGGTTATTAAAACCTTCGTTCTAGATTAGGGCCCATTAAAAGCTACCTACACTTGCTGAATAGAATATACGGCTGAGATTAAATTACATTTCTAAGCTCAGGTAAATACTTTTAACTTATTTTCCCTTATACGGGCTTGGGATACGGTAAATTATTACCGCTTGGTCGGGTATTGAATATTTAATTGATTAGTGGTTAAATCATTGAGATAACCTGTTTTAATCTGTTTTATTTGATACAAAGCATTTGGGGGGTTAATGACCGTGTCCTGGATATCCTCGGCTCATTCATTTGAAATGGCCACGACTTAAGCATGGGGTGTAGGCTTACACCTGACAGTTGCATATGTAAAACGGTATCTCACTCGTGAGGAAACTTCTTGTGGGCCTATACCAGTGGTGTGTCTATTAATCTTGTCCCGGCTCTTCTATCCTGGGCCCTGAACGTACGACAAATATGTAAATCTTTATACAAGATTATTTTATATAATTGTCCCAAGTTATAAAAGAATATTTGTGCCTTGTGCATTCAAATCAATTTTATAAACACTTTTCAAAAGAGTCAGTTAATTGTATTTACCAGTGTAAACTGACGTATTTTTCAAAAAGATTAAGTTGCAGGTACTACGCGAAATGGGCTGGAAGCTCCTGAGTATTAGTTAAAGAGTATTGCAATCTCTTAATATTTGAAGTCTGTCGAACAATATTTACTTTATGTTTTAAGATCCGCCTGTGGATCCACTCACAACCGTTTGTATAATATTTTATTATACTTTGCATTTCGGTTTGTATTATTATTTTCTTCCAAGACTTCCGCTGTGCATTAAACTATGATTAATTGACTATGATGATATCAACTACGTCACAATACTCCCCATCCGGTACACCAGTAATACGTGGGAATATCGGGGTGTGACATATGGTGGCCCGTCTGCCACCTGTGCCCAAAAGTCGGCTCTTTGTTGTTCACTGCTGTTTTGGTAAAAAAATTACTGAAGCAATTAAGTGATCAAATTAGTTTGTGAGGTAGTGTGCTAGCAAAACTTGTGAAAAATATGTTGGTTTATTAGTTTGCAAAAACAGTTTCAGGATATGAAACTATATCAACAATCAAACAACGAGCTGAAAAAGTAAAAATGGACACAGGATATACGAGGAAAGCCCTTGATCAATTTAGATCTCCGGCATAAAACCTTGGGAGCTGACAATCGTTGGCTGACTTGTTATTCTTATTACTTCAATGTTCAGGATACAGTGCAGGATAAGCCTCATATCAATGCTAGGTGGTATAGCGATTACAAGTGTTGAGTGTTAGTGCGTAATAACAAGAAAAGAAGTGTGAGTTCGAGAGCAGAGAATGTGAAGTGTGTGTTCCTACGATCTGGCCTTCCATTTATAGTTACAAATATAGAACTAACTCTCCTATAAACTAGGGATGCTCCAGAATATTCCCTTTTGAACGTTAGAGACCCTGTCTTCCGGCTTCAACGTCCATTTCCCAATTAATTAGAGTGAGTCTTCAGGAGAATGAGTCTACATGAACGTTATAATCCTGCAGCCACGACCTGCACGTGAATAATTAGTAACTGCCAGGATACTGCCTCAGGATGTTACCAATATCCTGATCCGGTATCCTGATCATAATAAGAAATAATAAAGCCAGAATATAATTCCAAGATATGGGTTCAGAAAACCACCCATAACAACTGCTAAACTTGTATATGTTGTTAAAAAGCTCGGTGTTGATTTCGTCATTAGTGTAAACTCCTAGCTTTCTTCCGAGCTTAGCCACGGACCACTTGTGCCATTTCCTACCCAAATCTGAACTGTACCATCTGTGTACGTTTAAAATCTGGATTATCACTTCTCGGCTTGTCATAAGTATAGGAAGCGAAAAACTCAAGTGTGAGCTCAAGGTACACGGGTTGTCGAATGTTCAACAACCTAGACATTGGATATAAGATCATGTCGGATAGTCTCTCTTCTTGGTTCAGGGCTGTCATGACAGTCCAACTTAGTCTTCTTGGTTCCCCGATTTGTCCCCTTCGGTTCCATAAGGATTCCATTTTGGTAATGCATGGCACTTCCTTTGACTTGTTTTGGCTGAATTGGAAAAATATGTGGTTCATCTCCATACAGGAATACAATAAAATAAGAGCAGATTCAAAGATTTTAAGTGTTGCCACCAGAACAGTGTTTTAGCGACATTCTGTTGTCGTTTCAGCGTGCGCACGGTCGTGCAGTTCAGGTGCACGGTCGTGCGTCTCCGAGATCGGTGATCGGTCAGTGCCGGAAATTAAACTTGCACTACCGTGCAGATCGTTGCACTGTCGTGCGTCTCAGAATCGTTGGAACTGGTCACTGATTTCATTGTGTTTTCCATCGGCACTGCCATACCGGTCAAGTGCATGACGTAAACCTTCAAAAATCAATTCCATTCACTGATTTCAACTTTTCTAACATAGATTAAAACATTTATTCAGTAAATGGACATCAAATCAGTGTCTAGAACAAGCGATTTGCACCAAACATTCAAGAACTAGGGTTGTTTTCGAGTTTATGAAGAAACCCCTAAATATTCTTGAATGAAAACCCTAATTTACAACTAAAAACTAGATTAGAAGTGAAAAACAAGTAGGAATCATACCTTGACTGAAGATTGGAGTTAAACCCTTGCAAAAATTGGTTATTTTTAAGATTAGGCGACCAAGAACGATGGTGCGGCTGCTAGGGTTTCAAAATTATGAAATTTTTACCGTAAAGTCTCTTTTATACCCTCAGATTTACTGTTGCAAAAAAATTCGTGCACGGTCGTGCGCATCAGATGATGCACTCCGGTTCGCAACATCAAGCCGCTCTGCAGGTGGTGCAGTCGGTCTGGACGGTCGTGCGTGTCCGACGACTACCTTGTGCACGTTCATTCTGGTCAGGTGTAATCACGGAGTGCACGGCCGTGCGGCCAAGTGTTCGGTCGTGCGGTATCTGTGTATTCTGCAGACAGAAGTAACAGTAAGCGTTTTACTCCGTATTTTCACCAAATTTTTCCATTTTTGCAAGGTTTTATCTATTTTATCTGTAAACCAACTTCCAAATTTCAAAAGTTATGGATCAAACTTGTTTATACCTACGTTAAACAGGAAAAGTTAACGAACTAGGAAAAAAATGCGATAAATTTAATATGTACAAAAATACCCTGAACGTGTGAAAACATACTCGCTAAATTTGTCAGCGAGTCGATAGCTAGACTCATTCTCGCCACACTTGTTTTAATTGTGCGGGACATGGAGTTCGAGTATTTCCTCCACCGAATCAACCGGTTCGTTGATATAAATTTTTAGTCTATGACCGTTGACTTTAAAATTCACCCCGTTTGAGTCCTCGATAGTTACGGCACCGTACATAAATGTTTCTTTAACCGTGTACGGTCCCATCCATCGCGATTTTAGTTTCCCGGGGAATAAACGCAGCCTTGAGTTGTATATTAAGACAAGATCTCCTACACAGAAATCCTTATGGTCTCTCAACCTCTTGTCATGTATCCTCTTGACTCGTTCTTTGTACCTGCTAGAACTTTCGTAGGCATAGTTTCTTAGCTCCTCAAGCTCGTGGATTTGTAGAAAACGGGCTTCACCTCCGCTTTTCAAATCCATGTTTGCCGTTTTCAATGCCCAGAATGCCTTGTGTTCTAGCTCGACTGGTAGATGACAAGCTTTTCCGTAAACCAACCTAAAGGGAGTGGTCCATATCAGTGTTTTAAAAGTTGTTCGAAAAGCCCATAGAGCGTCATCTAACTTCTCCGACCAATCCTTGCGGTTTTTACTAATTAACTGCTCAAGGATTCTTTTTAAATCCCGATTCGTGACCTCCACTTGCCCGCTCGTTTGAGGATGGTATGGCTTAGCCAACCTGTGATGAACACCATTGTCACACCCCAACCGATGGCTGAAACATCGGGATGAGACGAACAAATCGCTCAAAGCATCATAACACTATTGTGACAATATAATTTAAATCAAATTTCATAACAATACTAAAAGTCATACATTGTTCAAACATGATCAAAACATAATTCAATTTCCAAACATAGTTTATTTTCTAGGTGAGTTTCTAGTCCACCCTAACTTGCTTCGTCATTATCTTGTCTATCAAGTTGCAATATGTGTTAAAATAAAATCAACAAAAATGTTGGCGAGTATAAAGTTTGATACATAGCATAAATAGTATAAGATGTTTAAAAGTGCTCATATCCAACATGAATAACATAATACAAGTTACTAATATGATGAAACGGTGTAGGTCAAGTTACTAATACAAGTTACTTAACAATACCCCAAGACTAATGGGCGGTGCGTTGTTGGTGCACAATGTCTATCGCCTATGTCATCAGTCTAGGTCATGTCGTTTGATTGTAATAGGGTTTAAAGTGTAAAAGTTTAAGTTTATATGTTGTAAAGACCAGTTCGCACGAAGTGGTGCTTGTGATGACCAGGTCGCACGAATTGGACTTTGCCAATTCGTGCGAAGTGGGATGTCCATTCCAAGCGAACTCGCTGGCCTATAAATAGGCATGTTGGGTTTTTCATTTGTAACATTCTGGTGAAATCTGTCACGAAGTGCTGCCGAATTCTCTGCATGTAAAAACGTTTATTATCAATGGAAAACCAGTTTAAAGTGTATTTCTCTGCTTCTACTCCTATTCTAACACCGATTCAAGGTTACTAGTTTGTTTCCGCCACTCTAGTGACCTAGATTTGACTCAGTTTGACTCGTTTTGATCGAAGTGGTATCAGAGCTCAGGATGAGTCAAATCTCTTGAAATCAATGTTTTGAATTGGTTTAGAACTTCTACTTCTACTCTTTCTTGGATTTTTGAACAATTTCATGGACAAACTGGACTGAGTTTTGGATATAACGTGTAAAACACCATTTTAATCAATCCTTCAAAGTTACAGACCATAATTCACACTAAAACTGATCAAAAAGTGTAAAAAACTTTACTTCGTGTAAAAAAGTTACTCAGCTCGTGCGAAATGGTTCAGATCATTTGAGTTTTAGCCAGATCGTTTGAAAAACTAGTCCAATTCGCACGAATTGGTTCAGGTCATTTGAAAATCGTTTAGTCCGCACGAATTGAGGTCCAGATCGTGTGAAGTTTCATCACTTCGCACGAGTTGGTCATTTCAGGTCGCTTGAAACTTCATTTCATTTGATATTAATCCAGTTTGTTTGAAACAGTCCACTTCGTTTGAGATCCAATCCGTTTGAAAATCCAAATCGTGTGGAATTCAGTTCGCTTGAAAAGTAATTTTTTAAAAACTTAGAAATTTTTTTGAAACTATTTTCAAAGTTTAAAATGGATAACCAAGAATTTTATAACACGTTTTTTGGAGGGGGAATGACAGCAGCTCAAACTCCAGCGAGTATTGCACATAACGTAAACATGGAGAACGAGCTTGGTACAATGCAAAAGCCACTAAAGCTTCTCAATATCGAAGATTATTCGGGATGGCAAGAAAGGTTTAAAACATGGGTACAGGAAAATCATCTTGAATATTGGATGAAAATTGAGACGAAGTATGTACCTCCGACGAATGCAGCGGGTATTGAGAAAACAATTGGTAGCTTAACTCCGCTTGAACAGGACAACTTTAAAGCCGAGAAGAAAATGACGAGTATCTTGCAGCAAGCAATCAAAGAAGATATTTTGGTTTTGTTACAACATCAGAATGACTCGCAGTCTATCTGGAATGCACTAAAAATCAAGTTTCTTGGAAGTGTTTCGATGATAAAGAGCAAAACTACATTGCTGAAAAAGGAATTTGATATTTTTACGGGTATCAGGGGTGAGTCAACAAAAGAATTGATCGAGAGGTATTGTCATTTGGTTGTAGAGATGAAGCATTTGAACATTACCAAAACAGATGAAGAGTGGGTTGACAAGTTGGCAGATGCTTTGCCGCATGATGAGTGGGGCACATATTTGTTGGTTTTGAAAAATAATTTGGAATATGTTGGTTTCAATCTAAGCACGTTCATCGAGAAAATTGAAGCGCATGAGCTTGAACTTAAAAAGATTAGAAAAATGAAATCTGCTAATGTACAACAAGATGTTCAGTTGTACTACAAAGGAAGCTCATCTGCAACATCTACCCCAAGTCCAAAAATTCAGACATCATTTAGTGCTGATTCTACATCTGGAGTTTCTCAAAGTACACCAAGCAACAGCTATTCACCGTCTACAAGCTATGAACCAAATCCTAAGGTTCAGAGTTCACAAGAACAAGCTTATACTCAAAGCTCTTCAGGGTCAAACAATCAAAGTTACGGTCAAGGGATTCAGTGCAATATAGTTGTGAACATCAAGAATGGTCAAGATTTTACAGAATCAACAGCAAAACAGCATATAGCACTACTTGCTTCAGTACTTGAGTCCTATGAAAGTCTTGTTGCCGGGAGAATTGGTAATCCTGACATGACGAAAGAAGACTACGATCAGATTGACCCAGAGGAGCTAGAACTCATAGACATCAAATGGGGTATGGCGAGTCTTGTGAGAAGAGCACAAAGGTTCATGGAAATAACCGGATGAAACAGTCTCGCAGGACCTGATTGTAAGCTTGGATTTGACAAAGCAAAGGTTACTTGCTTCAAATGCAAAGAAAAAAGGGCATTTCAAACACGAGTGTCCAAACAAGGAAGTAAACAATCATCAGAATCCATTTGCAAATGACTATTACCGACAAGCAATCTATCATAAAAATAGTCAACAACCTTTCAATCCAAGACCTCAAATTGAAAACAAAGCAGAAAAGGCTCTTTTGGTTAATCAGGATGATGAGAAGATCCCGGAAGGGTTTAGTTGGGATAAATATGTTCCTGGTGAGGGTCTTGCTATGATGGCGGAGATTATTGAAGTGCCAGAATGTGTTGTTGAAGGTGAGGAAGTCGGTGAAGTGAGTCTGGCAGAGCTTGAAGAGGCAGCATCAGAAGTTTATTATTATCAATCAGAACAGGAGGTTATTGCAAATTCTTTTAAATCTATAATGCCTCCTAACGTGTTTGATTCTTTTGCAGGTTTCTTCAGTGAACCAACTACATATTTCTGTTCACAATATGAAGTTGAAAAAACTCCTATTCAAGAGATAATCGATGTTTCTAAAGAAATGAATGAAGAAACTCTGAAGGAGATAGCTGACAAGGCGCTGATGGTCAAGTTGAAAGAGGTAGACAAAACTCAAGAGTCAGTGTCTGTCGAAACGGAGTTTGTCGAAACAGAGTTAGTTGAAAAGGTGTCTGTTGAAAATGTGTCTGTTGAAAAGGAGTCAGTCGAAAAGGAGTCCGATGAGGAATCAGAAAATGTGGAGATCAAACCAGGAGAAAAATCAGAGTCTGAGTCTGAAGGGTTTGGTAAACCAGAAATTAAAACTGATAAAGAAGAAAAGGTTTTTGAAAAAGTTGATCAAATTCCTGAAACACCATGCGAAAACTTTTTAAAACCCTGCATGGATTCTCTTGAAAAAGACAAACAGTTTCAAGAATTGAAAAAATATACCGACAAAGTAAAATTCGATCTTTATGATGTGAAAGAAGCTTATGACACTTTATCACATTCAAATAAAATGATTCAAAATGAAAGTATAGAAAATGATAAAGTTGTTAATTTGCTCAAAGGAACGGTCATGGAAAAGCATTCATCTGGACACAATCGCATCTTTGAAAAAAGAACTTGAATTGATGCGTATTGAAATAGAAAGAGTTGATAAGAAATTGATCAGTTATCTTTCATCGTCATATGTAATTGATCAGATTGTTCCTTAACAAGCTGATTTCAAAGGTGTTCCACCCCAATGTGGAATCATTATACTCAGAAATGTCCAGATGGGGTGGAGGAAGCATTGAATATCAAATTCAGAACTGTAGAGAATGAATTACCGGAGAACATAGATGTTACATTCTCTCCGTCTGACACCGACAACGAGTCACAACTGGTTAAAATAGTTGTAGACCAAGTGTTGGATGAAGAGAGTGGTAACTCTGATTTTGAAACAGTCAAAACTCATTTTGAGAATTCCAGTTCAGATTCTGAAGATGACGGAAACTTTCTTGACAAGTTTATCCCAAAATCAGATAAAGTTTTGGATGACGATTCGATCATTGTGGTTTACACGATGACCGGAACTGATAAACTATATACTGATTTTGAGTACGCGGTTCAGAATGCAAAACTGGAAAATGTTGAAAAAGTTTTCAAACTCGTGGAAATTGATATTTCAGAAGTCAACAACAACTCGTTTCTTTCAAAACCGAAAAAGTATTTTGTTAAACAACAATCGACAAACAACCCGGGAAAGAAGAATGAATGGGTGGGTAACAATGGTAATAAGAGACATGGAAATAATTTCAAAAAGAAAGGTGTTGGTTTTGAAAAGAAAATGGCTTAGAAAGATGTCAAGCCAAAAGAAAAATTAAGTGATGTGTTTGTCACTGGTGCTAGTACTGAAGTTGAAAAAGATTATATCTTTAGTCAGAAAGCTGTTGACGATTTCATTGCAGCCAAAAAGATTAGAGATGAGACCAACATATCTACTTTTGTTGAATACGACAAAAGAGTCTGTTATCGTTGCAATGAAATTGGTCACACGGCCAAACAGTGTGTTAAAAGGATTGAAAAACCAGTTTTCCAGAGACCCAAACCTAAAACTTCAAATGATGTTAATGGAAAACACCAATGGTTTCCCCCGTGCGTATTCTGAAACGCGGTGAATCTTTGAAGTCCGAGGACAAGCCAAAATCAACCTTTGAGATTGGTGAATCTTCAAAATCTCCAAAAATTTCAAAGGTTTATCCTAAAACGAAGATTTTTCAAAATCAATCATGGGTGGAGAAACCTAAACAATCGTTTGAAGAAAAGAAAATGGAAAAGGTTTTAAAATCTGAGCCGACAGTCGTTGTAACTAACAATGAAAATCTTGAGTTTGAATTGGACAAATTGATTGAAGAATTCCCACCAATCAAGGAGGGAGATCTAAAATCAAAGTCAAAACATGGTGTTCCAAACGTTGTCTTCAACATTCCAAATGTGACAATTCGAACTTTACAGGTTAGTGTCGTTTATCTTGGCGATTCTAAAACTCTCATTGTTTTCCTTCATTGTGCATTACTTGATTTAGACACGTAAAATGTTGTGTGTTAACTTTAAACGTAAGTGACAACTGATTGCGTTGCGGGCCACGAGTAACTTGGGTCACAATTTTCTTAGTTACATGTCATCCTAGGCCCAAATCCACACAAGTCCAATCGAAACTATTGTGGGCCGACTACTTGGGTCCTGTTGCTTAACACATGGGGTTAGTGGATTTTGTCCACACACACACCGAATTAATGATTGGGCTGAATGGAGCCCACGTGTAAAATTGTTTTGATTGGGGGGCCGGTTACCGTAAATGATATATACACCACAGGAAGCTACGTAACTTGATAACATACACATATTGAAACCCTACCCCCTATTGGTTGTGCGACGACAGTGAAACCCCCCCTCACCTTTGCCGAATCTTGTCTAGTGAATATCAATCTCTTGGTTAGTCAATTATGTTTATTAAACTCTTGATTTATCATGTTCATTTATGTGCTAGATATCTGATTAAACGGCCCGACTATGTGATCGATTGCTAAGTGAATTAAATGGTGTGGTGATGCTTTGTTTTGATGTTTTATTCGTTGGAATTATTAATTTATATGTTAACAGAATGTAAGTTAAATTACTAGTTTAGATTAGGTAAAGCTATGGATCATATGAGATTAATCGGATGTATGATTGAATTGGTTATAATATGTGATATTGGGTGATTAAAGATTATAATGTTCAAATATGAATTGATAATAGTCATATGTTGAGTTGTGATAATTAGTAATAATCAAATGGAAGTTATTTGATTAATCATACAAATTTGTTGCAACATGGTTTAGAGAATAGAATTAATTTTACATTCTGTGATAGTAACTAGAGTGGGCCGGTAAGGGAGTATGGGTTAGCACATAATTACCAGCCCACTAATACAAGGATTTAAACCATTAAACACATCCTGTGAGGTTGGAATGAGTAGTATTTAATAGGCCGATTTGTAGTTGGGCTTTACACTCGGTCCAGGTCATACGGTTGGGCTGAAAGGGGGGACTGGGACTTAAATGTCACGGTCCCCGACCCGGTTTGACCCGTTTCAGGAGCCGCGGGACAGAAATCCCGTGGTATTTAATTAACAGCGGAAGTTTCTTCAGGATCTTTTTAAAACTGAAATATTTCCCGATTATTTTATTTCACAATTCGGGATAAAACCCGATAATTTACAATCTTGAGATTTCACCAGGAAATCTTTTATTTTACAAAACATGTTTCTTTATTTTATACTGAGCCACTTCCTTAAGCTGATAGTGCTTCACGGCACTTTTCCTGGATCACAACAGATCACCTGAAACATGTTTGAAAAAGGTTTTGTCAGCGGGAAATACTGAGTGAATCATTCTATTTACATAAAATGACCTGTTTGTTATAATTTACAGTATTAAGAGCGATTATAATGTCTCTATCTTTTGAATTAACTGACCCAGTTGTCACTTGACCAGACTTGTGACTGTGGACATATCACTTGTTAGGTCCGTTCACCCACAAATGATAAATAATTAGTAGCTATGTGCACATCCCCCCACATACTGGCAGTAATTTCAGATTACATAGACTTAATCCCTGTAATTATAACCTTTGAAAATAAACATGCTTTTGTAAAGTAATTTGATAAAAAGAGAATGACTCACATTGCAGATTTAACAGAGCTTATTCTACTGATTAGCCTTGATAACCTAGTTTAAATAATCAAGCACACAAACTAGGTTAGTAACTTAATACAGCATTTACGATAACTCACGAGATTACAACCTTCACAACGAATGACAAAGTGCGATACTTAAACATCCATCGATTTAACGACGAATGACAAAGCATAAACCCTAATGTGGGCAGCACTTAAACATCCATTGGATAGTTTAATCGATCGGACATTGAATCGTAGCAGCGATCGAGTTATTACCCTGAATTGTGGCAGCACTTCGTGATCAGTGTGTGTTTTGGAACTGTTTTGATTATAACTCAGCGTACAATTTGAAATTGAACGTCGAACGAACACTCAATTGCATGAAACAGACTGTCCTATTTATACGTGAAATTGACATGTCCCGCGTGTCGCGAAAGATGTTGCCATCCCTGTCGCGACTCGCCTGGGGTGACAGTCTACCCTAGGGTAGGCTTGCTGAGTCGACGTTTCGTGAATTCTCATTTTAGACAACGCATTTTAGAGATAATCGTTAGTTAGGGTTTACCCCCCTTAAGTTTTAGGGGCCCTAATCCTGATTCCAAATGTTCTGAAAATTTTGGGGATTATACATAATCACTTGGGTTTCTCAATTAGGTTTTCCTATTGGACAATTTAATTAAATAAATATAACTTTTGATGAGAGTTGTTACATTAAATATTAATCTCATTTAATTGACATAATGGGCCGAAGGGTTACTGTAATTTGGGCCGGTTAATTGTTAGTGTATGGTATACATTTGCAACATGTGTTTAGGACTTTGTTGAAATCATATTGGATGGTATATGTCTTCAGTACTTGGGCTGGAACTTATTATTGAATTGGGTAGTTAATGGTGTTAATTGCTAGCTGGGCCGATTGGGTTGGGAGCTACGGGATGGGTTGAGTCTAAATAATGCATGGTGTTGTTTAGTCACTGATGTTGCCATACGAAACCCACATGTTCCGAATGTAAATTGAACAACTTGTATTATGTTGTGATATGAATTGATATTGCCTTTACGTCCAATCGCTTGCTATAATCTGTGTTATATTGTACGTGCTACTTATTCGTAAATTATGTAGTAAATGCAAGTACATAGATGTGTGTTCTTGTGACTGACTAATTCTGGTAACCACGGTAGGGCTGGGTTGACTACTGTTGTTAAACAAGTAGCTTAATCTAACCGAGCAAACCAAGGGTGAGTTCACACTTTCCACAAGGCATGGGATTCCCAAGGGTTGGGAATGGGTAAAGGATTTAAACTGAAACTGCGTGATATCCTGGTTTGGAACACGTACACACCCTCTTTATTGAAGGGTGAGAACATATGATAAGGAATTGAATTGGAACCTACGTAATCTCCTGGTTTGGGGATTTCGTACACACCCTCTTTATTGAAGGGTGACAACACGGATACTAGACCAAAATCTCTATCATGAAGTCCCTCCTTTTATATCGACTTAATCGCCGGGCCAATGGCGAGCGGGTCATTAGTTAGATAGCGCTATTTTGGTTTGACAAGCCTCACACCGTGCCGCAGAGGACGGGCGTGAACTAATGGATCTGGGCACTAGTCAATGATGATAGGCATTGATGTCAGGGCACCAACTTACTTTAGTCAGTGGTCGATATGGTAAACGGGTCTAGTGGTTCACATGGGGAAGCCCCCACTGGTTATGGATATGTTTGGGAAACAGGGGAGAACTGGTTAACTTATGACTTACAAATGAACTCATGGTTTTTGAAACAACTTAACAATGAACACCAACCGTGAACTCGCTAAACTTTGTTGTTGACTCGTTGTTACATGCCTTGTAGGTCGTTAGGTATTTATGGAGCTTGCACGAGGAGGCGTGATCGTTGTGGGACATGGATAGTCGTATGCCATGTTAAACATTTGATACATTTGAACTTATACCTTGGTTTTAAACATTATGCTACCGCTTACAACTTAAACTATGTTTTGTTTGGACACCAATTATATTGTGTTTGGGTTTTATATTTATTTACATGCTTTGTTCAATATGATTGGTGGCTTGATCCTGGTCAGTCACGCCTCCATGCGGTGATACTCCGTTTGTAGATTTTGGGGGTGTGACAGATTGGTTTCAGAGCCATTGGTTATAGTGAACTTGGTTTTAAAAAGAGAAAAACTTTTTGACAAAACCAGACTATAACCTGTACAGTGCTCAACGATCCACAACGACGCTTCGCTCCACGTGCAAGGCTCAACACTATAGGTGGTATGATTTATGTTTATATTGCCTACTTGTTAGTTACTGTGACAACCCTCAAATTTACTTGTAACCGTACAATCTGTTAATGTTAATTAAAGTACTTGACGACTGTGTGGAATTACTTAACTGCTCTCTGATTACTGTGTTATGCTTACATGTATTTGTTAACATACTAGTAGTGTGCAGAAAAGTCATTAAATAGTCCGTTATGATTTCCTAAGTGTTAGAAATTAAAAGTATTACAAAAATATATATATAAGGCACCTTGCGGATTAGTTAAACACTTTAACGGAACAGTGTCAAACCGAACAACCGGACTTTACCCGGAACATGAAAATATTGCCAAAGACTTTGTTTACACTTTTCTGAGCTAGTTAGGGTCCCCGAACACCCTAACACCCTTTATATTAAATAACACATAAATATCCTAACTAATTGTCATTTGATTTCAACTAGATCTTAACCACACCATTACACCCCAACCCTTACCCCCCCTTCTACGGTTTGGTGGAATGGGGACACACCCACTTTTCTTGATTATTTTATTAGCTCATGCTTAGTATCTAATGGACACATTATATGTTGGGTAATAGTGAAATTTGGATTATAAGTTAACTCAAGAGTTAACCTTTCTCTCTCATTCACAAATCACCAACAACAAACTACTCCCTTCTCTCCTTCCTTTGTTCGGCTGCCATCATACCACCACCATATCATCACCTTCAAGTCCATTTCAAGCATTCTAATTACTTCCAAAGGTGTAAGAGATCATACAACGAAGCTCGGTGCGTTCGGAAGTGGAAGGACCTTCTCTATTCGCTTTTAACCATCACTTTTCTACACTCAAACTCCCCTAGCCTTGAGCTAGTGGTAAGAACTTAGATCCGTTCATTCTTTATGTTATTTAAGTGGTTAATAGATGTTTGATGATGAAAATCCATGAACACTAAAGAACCATGAACAAAGTCTTGCATATAAACTAACTTGTAATGAAATATTGATGAAACATGATGAAGTGATGATAAACTGAAGTTGTCTTGATTATGTTACTGATTTACTTGCTGATCTACTTGTAATATTGATGTTTGACGTTGTTGTGATCACTAAACATGCTAACGGAATTAATCTAACGCGCTTTAGAGTGTTAAAGACTGAAAACAGTAGGCTGTTTAATGATGACAGCCAACTTCAGTTGGCTGTAACAGGACCATAACTTAACGAGAAATGTATTTTCTGAAGTCTAGGGTTATGTATTATGAAATGCAGCTCTAATGGCACCGGAATCATAATTTTTGGACTTCGTTTACTATTTTTAAAACGTCATTTCGTAACAGCAGATAGAGCTGCATTTTTCTGCTGAAAATATGTGTTTTGTTTTCTGTCATAACTTGAGTTCTGTGTAGAGTTAGATCATGAAACTTGTACTGTAGATGACCACCGATGTATTTGTAATTATCTCACTGGAATTTCGTAAATCGGACTCTCGATGAATTTTAAATAAATTATTCCGTGGACTGTGGTCAGAAAAAGATAAATCTGAGTTCAGTCCGGAAAATGAATTTTTATAAAATATTAGTAATGAACTGGACCCCGATATTTTTACACAATAAAATTTGGAACGTTTAAGACATTCTGTAAAAATTTGGAATAAGTTAACTATTTTATTAAAATGTCCGAAAACAGCCTGGTTTTGAATATTAATGCTGAAATGACATAAGTTGTAATTTGCGTGTCTAAATGTCGAGTATGCTATCGGTGAATGATCTAACATGTTATATGTGTTATGTGCATTATCGTATGTTTGTTTATGAGTGGGGAATGGATGGGAAGTATATATGGGCATAAACAATTAAAGTAATGCATGCTATGTGATAGATACGTGTAGGAACTTTATGCTCTATTTAAAAATCACTAAATGACTAACCGGCAATCATATTAGGACGTGATTGACCGACCTTGACTGTTAGCTATATTTGAGAATCTAACCGAGCAAACCGAGGTGAGTTCACACTTTCTACAAGGCATGGGATTCCCGGTGGTTTGGGAATGGGTTAAAGAATTTAAAACTAAATCTACATATCCCCTTGGGAAGATATGTACGGCCATCCTCCATAGGTAGGATGCCATTATTAATCCTACGAATTCTCCTGGTGCAGAATACGTACGTTCGTCCTCCTGGTGTAGGACAACAACCTTAAAAACTAGCTAGACAAAACTCTATCAATAAGTCACTCTTCATTATATCGACTTAATCGCCGAGGCCAATGGCGAGCGAGTCATTAGTTAATAACGCTATTAGGTTTAACAAACCTCACACCGTGCCGGTCGGACGGACGTGTACTAATGGACTATGGCAGACTATCAGTGATGATAGACACTGATATAGGGCACAACTTAATTGCGTAGTAGTCGATATCACACCGTTTAGTAGTTCACACGGGGAAAGCCCCCACTGATTATGGTTATGGTTTGGGTAATGAAAAAGGAACTGGTTAAACATACTATCAACTACGGGGTAACCCCCACGACAATTATGCCAACAAAAGTCAAACCACCTTTTTTTTCAGAAACATACGTTCAACTACGGGGTAACCCCCACGGCAATTAAGCCAACGAAAGTCAAACCACGTTTTTCAGAAACAACTTAAAACTAAACAACCAAACGTGAACTCACTCAACTTTGTTGTTGACTCGTTGTTACATGCCTTACAGGTCGCTAAACGCTTGGAGCTTGCACGAGGAAGGAGTCGTTGTGGTGTACGGACTGTTATGTTCCGTGCTTATTATTTAAGTCCTTATGAACTTATTAAACTTGCGTTTTGAACTTTAACTTATAAACTATGGACTTATGCTTTTGAATTTACTTTTATGCTTCCGCTATTTAAACTAAACATGGTTAACTAGCTTTGGTCACCAATCGTATTGTGGTTGGTCTTATTTACTTAATTACGATGTTCAATATGATTGGTGGCTCGATCCTGGTCACGTCACGCCTCCAAGCGGTGGTACTCCGTATGGTGGATTTTGGGGGTGTGACAGATTGGTATCAGAGCCATTGGTTATAGTGAACTTGGTTTTAAAAAGGGAAAAGCTTTTTGATAAAACCAGACTATAACCTGTACAGTGTTCAACGATCCACAACGATGCTTCGCTCCACGTGCAAGACTCGACACCATAAGTGGTATAATTTATGTTATATTGTCGGTTAGATAGTTCTCACTGTGCATTAGATAATGTGATAATTGCTATTTGAACCTTGTGTGCTTACTCTCTATTGTCGTCCCACACTTACGCACTTTCGCGACACCTTTCTCACTTACGTTGCTTCATTATGAAGATCATGAGCGGACGCGGAGGACGTATCAACCTCACTCAAGCCCAGTTGACGGCTTTGATCAACGAACGAGTCGCTGAGGCACATGCAGCTAACCCTGCAGGAGGTATAACATGCCATATCAACCCACCTTAGGACGTTTAGATCCTACCTTCGCAAACCAGCCCTCGTGCTTAACCTTATCTTTTATTCTCGCGCAACAGGTCAACATGCTCAGCCTCCTGTGTGCACGTTTAAAACGTTCATGGACTGCCGACCTACTACTTTCAGTGGCACAGAAGGAGCGGTGGGCCTTCTACACTGGTTCGAGAAGCTTGAGACAGTTTTCGAGATGTGCGAATGCCCCGAAGACCGTAGGGTGAAATATGCTACCGGAACACTTGAAGGAGCTGCGTTAACCTGGTGGAAGGCACAGGTTCAACTACTAGGACTGGCAGTTGCTAATGCCACCCCCTGGAATGGTTTCAAAGAACTGATCAAAGAGGAGTACTGCAGTCGGGATGACATCCACAAGCTAGAAGTGGAATTTTTCAATCTGAAGATGACGGGGTCTGAGATTGAGGTGTATACTAAGAGGTCAAATGAGCTGGCCATCTTGTGCCCTACCATGGTGGACCCTCCCATCAAACGAATTGAGCTGTATCTCAAGGGCCTTGTACTAGAGATTCAAAGTCACGTGACTTCAGCCAACCTGGGTACCATACAGCAAATCATCAAGTTGGCCCATCGACTCACTGACCAGGCAGTGGAGCAAAACAGGATGCCCAAACGAATCAGTGCCACAGCTACTTCTGATGCACCTACCAACAACAAGCGAAAATGGGATGGGAACTCCAGTAAGGGTTCTGCTTCGGTTCAGTCTCAGCAGCGAAAGACTGATGACTACCAGAGTCCTGGTCAGCAATCTTTCGATAATCAAGGACAGGGTGGATACCGAGGAAACCACCCCAAGTGCAACCGATGCAACAAGCATCACAGCGGGCAGTGCAACAAAGGTCGATGTCTGAGATGTCACAAGCTGGGCCATGAAGCTAGGGATTGCAGGAGCCCACGTCCTGCAAATCAGAATCGCCAACAACAACAACAAGCTCCACAGAACCACCAACAGCAGCAACAACAGGGCAATAAAGGATGCTTTCAGTGTGGCGCTGAAGGCCACTTTAAGAGGAACTGCCCCCAACTGAACCAGAATCAGAACAACAACAACCATGGAAACGGGAACCACAATGGGAACAACAATGGAGGCAACAATGGAGGCAACAAGGGGGTAACAACAATGGTAATGGAGCAAGGGGTCGTGTGTTCGTGATTGGTCAAGGTGATGCAAGGAACGATCCCAACGTTGTGATGGGTAAGTTTTTTCTGGACGACTTCTTTGTTACTGTTTTATTCGATTCGGGTGCCGATACTAGTTATGTGTCCTTAAAAGTTAGCCAAATGCTTAAGCGCACTCCAACACTTTTGAACACCAAACACACAGTAGAACTAGCCAACGGTAAAAGTCTTGAAGCCACACACATAGTTAAAGGTTGTAACCTCGTCTTAGCTGATCAGACTTTCTCTATCGATCTTATTCCTATCACACTGGGTAGTTTCGACGTCGTTATTGGGATGGATTGGCTATCTCATCATCAAGCGGAGATTGTTTGCAAGGAGAAAATCGTTCGCATTCCTCGTTCTGGCAAGGAACCCCTCGTGATTCATGGCAACAAGAGTGGTGCCGTCGAAGGCATCATCTCTTTCCTTAAGGCCCAGAAGTGTTTGCGAAAGGGCCACACTGCCATTCTAGCACTCGTTACTGACACATCAACGGAAGAGAAGAGAATTGAAGACATCCCTATTGTGCGCGATTTTCCTGAGGAATTGCCTGGTCTTCCGCCTCATCGTCAAGTTGAATTTCAAATCGAGCTAGCTCCTGGAGCAGCGCCCATAGCTTGAGCGCCATATCGTCTAGCTCCAACAGAACTTGAAGAACTGTCCACGCAATTACAAGAACTCTTGGAAAATGGTTTTATACGTCCTAGCTCTTCGCCCTGGGGAGCTCCAGTCTTGTTTGTGAAGAAGAAAGATGGTACTTTCAGAATGTGTATCGACTATCGCGAACTCAACAAGGTGACCGTGAAGAATCGTTATCCTCTTCCACGTATTGACGACTTGTTCGACCAGCTGCAAGGGTCAAGCTATTACTCTAAGATTGATTTGAGATCGGGATACCATCAGCTGAGAGTCCGAGATGAGGACGTCTCCAAAACAGCATTCAGAACTCGTTACGGCCATTACGAGTTTCTGGTTATGCCATTCGGGCTGACGAATGCACCAACGGTCTTCATGGATCTCATGAACCGAGTATGCAAACCTTACCTGGATAAGTTCGTTATTGTGTTCATCGACGACATCCTGATCTATTCTAAGAGTCAGGAGGAACACGAGCAGCATCTACGACTTATGCTGGAACTTCTTCGAAAAGAGCAGTTGTATGCCAAGTTTTTGAAATGTGACTTCTGGCTTCGCGAAGTTCACTTTCTAGGCCACATGGTAAACAAGGATGGAATTCATGTGGATCCATCCAAGGTTGAATCGATGAAGAACTGGCCTGCACCCCGTACACCAACAGAAATCCGCCAATTCTTGGGTTTGGCAGGATACTACAGAAGGTTTATCAAAGATTTCTCCAAGATTGCGCAACCTCTCACTTCACTGACTCAGAAAGGTGTCACCTATCGTTGGGGTGATGCACAGGAGTCCGCATTTCAGCACTTGAAGGATAGACTTTGTAGCGCGCCTATCCTCTCATTGCCTGAAGGCACAGATGATTTTGTGGTTTACTGCGACGCTTCCATCCAAGGACTTGGTTGCGTGTTAATGCAACGTGATAAGGTCATTGCCTACGCATCGCGCCAACTTAAAGTTCATGAAAGAAATTACACTACTCACGATCTGGAGCTGGGAGCAGTTGTTTTCGCACTTAAGATATGGAGACATTACCTGTATGGTACCAAGTGCACCATTTACACCGATCACAGGAGTCTCGAGCATATCTTCAAGCAAAAGGAGTTAAACATGCGACAACGCCGATGGGTCGAACTCTTGAATGATTATGAATGCGCAATCAAGTACCATCCAGGCAAGGCCAATGTGGTGGCCGACGCCCTCAGTCGAAAGGATACTATACCTAAGCGTGTACGTGCTTTACAGCTTACCATCCAATCTAACCTTCCCGCTCAGATTCGCGATGCTCAGGTTGAAGCGTTGAAAGCAGAGAACATCAGGGCTGAATCCTTGCGAGGATCGAGGCAGCGACTAGAGCAAAAGGAAGACAGTGCTTACTATGTTAACGGACGCATTTGGGTTCCACTGTATGGAGACCTACACGAGCTTGTGATGGATGAAGCACATAAGTCTCGTTATTCGGTACATCCTGGTTCGGATAAGATGTACCACGACCTTAAAACTATGTATTGGTGGCCCGGTATGAAAGCCCACATAGCAATCTACGTCAGTAAGTGCTTAACTTGTGCGAGAGTCAAGACTGAATATCAGAAACCATCAGGCCTACTTCAACAACCAGAGATCCCAAAATGGAAATGGGAGCAAATTTCCATGGATTTCGTTACTGGTCTGCCTAGATCTCAACGCGGAAACGATACCATTTGGGTGATCGTAGATCGACTGACCAAGTCTGCACATTTTCTGGCTATCAAAGAAACGGATAAGTTTTCTACTCTTGCAAACATTTGCCTAAAGGAAGTGGTATCAAGGCACGGAGTGCCAACCTCCATCATTTCTGATCATGACGAGCGTTTTACTTCTGAACTGTGGCAAGCAATGCACAAGTCCTTTGGCTCACGTTTAGATATGAGCACCGCTTATCACCCACAGACGGATGGGCAATCTGAACGCACCATCCAAACCCTTGAACACATGCTTAGGGCATGTGTAATCGATTTTGGTAATGGCTGGGAAAAGCACCTCCCGCTGGTGGAGTTTTCGTATAACAACAGCTACCACACCAGCATCCAAGCCGCTCCATTCGAGGCATTATACGGACGCAAATGCCGATCACCTCTCTGTTGGGCAGAAGTTGGTGACAGCCAAATTACTGGCCCGGAACTCGTAGTAGACACTACTGAGAGGATTGCTCAGATACGACAGCGAATGGCGGCAGCTCGTGACCGTCAGAAAAGCTATGCTGATAAGGGAAGAAAACCACTCGAGTTCCAGGTTGGGGATCGAGTGCTACTCAAAGTCTCACCTTGGAAGGGTGTAGTTCGATTTGGAAAATGAGGCAAACTCAAGCCGCGATACGTTGGACCCTTTGAAATCATTGAGAAAATTGGCAAAGTCGCCTACAGGCTGAACCTACCTGAAGAACTCAGCGGAGTTCACAACGTATTCCACGCGTCAAATCTGAAGAAGTGTCTGTCAGATGAGACCCTCATAGTTCCTCTCAAGGAACTCACAATCGACGACCAGCTGTGATTCATCGAGGAACCAGTAGAGATTACGGATCGAGATGTTAAGATCCTCAAGCGTACCAGGATACCTCTGGTCCGAGTTCGTTGGAATGCTCGTCGTGGCCCAGAGTATACCTGGGAACGAGAAGACCAAATGAAACTCAAGTATCCCCAACTGTTTAAGAAAAACGCAACCACTACTGAGGCTGAAGCTACTACAGAATTTCGGGACGAAATTCCAAATCAACGGGGGGATGATGTGACACCCGAGGAAAATCAGGAAAACAACGCAACTTAACTAGCTTCCTCAGTAACCACGCGCTAAATTTCGGGACGAAATTCTCTTAACAGGGGGAGAATGTGACAACCCTCAAATTTACATGTAACCGTACAATCTGTTAATGTTAATTAAAGTACTTGACGACTGTGTGGAATTACTTAACTGCTCTCTGATTACTGTGTTATGCTTACATGTATTTGTTAACATACTAGTAGTGTGCAGAAAAGTCATTAAATAGTCCGTTATGATTTCCTAAGTGTTAGAAATTAAAAGTATTACAAAAATATATATATAAGGCACCTTATGGATTAGTTAAACACTTTAATGGAACAGTGTCAAACCGAACAACCGGACCTTACCCGGAACATGAAAATATTTCCAAAGACTTTGTTTACACTTTTCTGAGCTAGTTAGGGTCCCCGAACACCCTAACACCCTTTATATTAAATAACACATAAATATCCTAACTAATTGTCATTTGATTTCAACTAGATCTTAACCACACCATTACACCCCAACCCTTACCCCTCTTCTACGGTTTGGTGGAATGGGGACACACCCACTTTTCTTGATTATTTTATTAGCTCATGCTTAGTATCTAATGGACACATTATATGTTGGGTAATAGTGAAATTTGGATTATAAGTTAACTCAAGAGTTAACCTTTCTCTCTCATTCACAAATCACCAACAACAAACTACTCCCTTCTCTCCTTCCTTTGTTCGGCTGCCATCATACCACCACCATATCATCACCTTCAAGTCCATTTCAAGCATTCTAATTACTTCTAAAGGTGTAAGAGATCATACAACGAAGCTCGGTGCGTTCGGAAGTGGAAGGACCTTCTCTATTCGCTTTTAACCATCACTTTTCTACACTCAAACTCCCCTAGCCTTGAGCTAGTGGTAAGAACTTAGATCCGTTCATTCTTTATGTTATTTAAGTGGTTAATAGATGTTTGATGATGAAAATCCATGAACACTAAAGAACCATGAACAAAGTCTTGCATATAAACTAACTTGTAATGAAATATTGATGAAACATGATGAAGTGATGATAAACTGAAGTTGTCTTGATTATGTTACTGATTTACTTGCTAATCTACTTGTAATATTGATGTTTGACGTTGTTGTGATCACTAAACATGCTAACGGAATCAATCGAACGCGCTTTAGAGTGTTAAAGACTGAAAACAGTAGGCTGTTTAATGATTACAGCCAACTTTAGTTGGCTGTAACAGGACCATAACTTAACGAGAAATGTATTTTCTGAAGTCTAGGGTTATGTATTATGAAATACGGTTCTAATGGCACTGGAATCATAATTTTTGGACTTCGTTTACTATTTTTAAAGCGTCATTTCGTAACAGCAGCTAGAGCTGCATTTTTCTGCTGAAAATATGTGTTTTTTTCTGTCATAACTTGAGTTCTGTGTAGAGTTAGATCATGAAACTTGTACTGTAGATGACCACCGATGTATTTGTAATTCTCTCACTCGAATTTCATAAATCGGACTGTCGATGAATTTTAAATAAATTATTCCGTGGACTGTGGTCAGAAAAAGATAAATCTGAGTTCAGTCCGGAAAATGAATTTTATAAAATATTAGTAATGAACTGGACCCCGATATTTTTACACAATAAAATTTGGAACGTTTAAGACATTCTATAAAAATTTGGAATAAGTTAACTATTTTATTAAAATGTCCGAAAACAGCCCAGTTTTGAATATTAATGCTGAAATGACATAAGTTGTAATTTGCGTGTCTAAATGTCGAGTATGCTATCGGTGAATGATCTAACATGTTATATGTGTTATGTGCATTATCGTATGTTTGTTTATGAGTGGGGAATGGATGGGAAGTATATATGGGCATAAACAATTAAAGTAATGCATGCTATGTGATAGATACGTGTAGGAACTTTATGCTCTATTTAAAAATCACTAAATGACTAACTGGCAATCATATTAGGACGTGATTGACCGACCTTGACTGTTAGCTATATTTGAGAATCTAACCGAGCAAACCGAGGTGAGTTCACACTTTCTACAAGGCATGGGATTCCCGGTGGTTTGGGAATGGGTTAAAGAATTTAAAACTAAATCTACATATCCCCTTGGGAAGATATGTACGGCCATCCTCCATAGGTAGGATGCCATTATTAATCCTACGAATTCTCCTGGTGCAGAATACGTACGTTCGTCCTCCTGGTGTAGGAAAACAACCTTAAAAACTAGCTAGACAAAACTCTATCAATAAGTCCCTCTTCATTATATCGACTTAATCGCCGAGGCCAATGGCGAGCGAGTCATTAGTTAATAGAGCTATTAGGTTAAACAAACCTCACACCGTGCCGGTCGGACGGACGTGTACTAATGGACTATGGCAGACTATCAGTGATGATAGACACTGATATAGGGCACAACTTATTTGCGTAGTAGTCGATATCATACTGTCTAGTAGTTCACACGGGGAAAGCCCCCACTGATTATGGTTATGGTTTGGGTAATGAAAAAGGAACTGGTTAAACATACTTTCAACTACGGGGTAACCCCCACGGAAATTATGCCAACGAAAGTCAAACCACGTTTTTTTTCAGAAACATACTTTCAACTACAGGGTAACCCCCACGGCAATTAAGCCAACGAAAGTCAAACCATGTTTTTCAGAAACAACTTAAAACTAAACAACCAAACGTGAACTCACTCAACTTTGTTGTTGACTCGTTGTTACATGCCTTACAGGTCACTAAACGCTTGGAGCTTGCACGAGGAAGGAGTCGTTGTGGTGTACGGACTGTTATGTTCCGTGCTTATTATTTAAGTCCTTATGAACTTATTAAACTTGCGTTTTGAACTTTAACTTATAAACTATGGACTTATGCTTTTGAATTTACTTTTATGCTTCCGCTGTTTAAACTAAACATGGTTAACTAGCTTTGGTCACCAATCGTATTGTGGTTGGTCTTATTTACTTAATTACGATGTTCAATATGATTGGTGGCTCGATCCTGGTCACGTCACGCCTCCAAGCGGTGGTACTCCGTATGGTGGATTTTGGGGGTGTGACAGTTACATAGTACATTGTGCATGGTATGCTTTGGTTAACGTAGCAACTATTGTTAGAAACCCATGTGTGCTTACTCTCTTCTGTCACTCCACACCTACACATTGTCACAACACTTTTCTCACTCATGCTCTCTTTATTGTGAAGATCATGAGTGGACGTATCAACCTAACTCAAGCCCAGCTGATGGCTCTAATCAATGAAAAAGTTGCTGCAGCACTCGCAGCCGCTCAAGCAGGAGGTACAACCTGCTATTGCAACTTACCCTAGGATCTCTAAGATCCTACTCTCGTGGACCAACACTTGTGCTTAACTTTGTCTCTTCTTACTCTCACGACAGGTCAACATGCTCAGCCTCCTGTGTGTACTTTCAAAACTTTTATGGACTGCCGACCTACTACTTTCAACGGCACTGAAGGAGCTGTAGGCCTCCTCCACTGGTTCGAGAAACTCGAATCTGTCTTCGAGATGTGTGAATGCCCTGAGGCTCGTAGGGTGAAGTATGCTACTGGTATTCTCGAAGGTGTAGCGCTCACGTGGTGGAACGCTCAGGTTCAAATGCTGGGGTTGGTCGCTGCTAATGCCACCCCATGGAATGATTTCAAAGATTTGATCAAAGAGGAATACTGCAATCGTGATGACATCCACAAGCTGGAAGTGGAGTTCTACAACTTAAAGATGACGGGGTCTGAAATAGAGGCATATACGAAGAGATCAAATGAGCTGGCTATCTTGTGTCCTACTATGGTAGATCCTCCTATCAAACGTATCGAGCTGTACCTCAAGGGTTTAGTGCCAGAGATCCAGAGTCATGTGACTGCAGCGAACCTAGCTACTATCCAGCAAGTTATTCGTTTGGCTCATCGTCTCACTGATCAGGCAGTCGAGCAGAACAGGCTGCCCAAGCGTATTGGTACTACTACTACTACTTCTGATGCCCCCAGCGACAACAAACGCAAATGGGATGGAGTCTCAAGAAAGGGTTCAACACCAGCTCAGTCTCAGTCTCAGCAGCGAAAGACTGATGACTACAAGAGCCCTGGTCAACAATCTTTTGGTAGTCAAGGGCAGAGTGGGTACAAGGGGAACCACCCCAAATGCAATCATTGTGGTTTCCATCATAGCGGACTGTGTACTAAGGGCACTTGTCAGAGGTGTAACAAACCTGGCCATGCGGCCAAGGATTGCAGGAGCCTCTACCCTGCAAATCAGCGACAACAGAACCAGCAGCAAGCTCCACAAAATCAGCGTCAGCAGCAGCAGGGTAACAACAAAGGATGCTTTCAGTGTGGTGCTGAAGGCCACTTCAAAAGAGACTGCCCCCAGCTGAATCAGAGGCAGAACAACAACAACAATCAGGGGAACAGAAACAATAATAGGGGAAACAATGGTGGCAATGGTGCCAAGGGTCGAGTTTTTGTGATCGGTCAGGGTGAAGCGAGGAACGATCCCAACGTGGTAATGGGCAAGTTTCTTCTGGATGACTTCTTTGTTACTGTTTTATTTGATTCGGGTGCTGATACTAGTTATGTGTCTCTAAAAGTTAGTCAAATGCTTAAGCATACCCCAACACTTTTGAACACCAAGCACATGGTAGAACTAGCAAACGATAAAAGTCTTGAAGCCACACACATAGTTAAGGGTTGTAATCTCATCTTAGCTGGTCAGACTTTCTCTATCGATCTTATCCCCATCGTTCTTGGTAGTTTCAACGTCGTTATTGGGATGGATTGGCAATCTCAACATCAAGCGGAGATTATTTGCAAGGAGAAAATCGTCCGTATTCCTCGTTCTGGTGAAGAACCTCTCATGGTTCATGGCGACAAGAGTGGTGCTGTTGTGGGCATCATCTCTTTCCTTAAGGCCCAGAAGTGTTTGTGAAAGGGCCACACTGCTATTTTAGCCCTCGTTACTGACACCTCAAAGAAAGAGAAGAAGATAGAAGATATTCCGATTGTACGTGACTTTCCTGAGGTATTCCCTGAGGAATTACCTGGATTACCGCCTCATCGTCAGGTTGAATTTCAAATCGAGCTAGCTCCTGGAGCAGCGCCTATAGCTCGAGCACCTTATCGTTTAGCTCCATCAGAACTTGAAAATCTGTCCACGCAACTACAAGAGCTCTTGGATAAGGGTTTTATTCGCCCTAGCTCTTCGCCTTGGGGAGCTCCAGTATTATTTGTGAAGAAGAAAGACGGTACCTTCAGAATGTGTATTGACTACCGCGAACTCAACAAGGTGACTGTGAAGAATCGCTATCCTCTTCCACGCATTAATGACTTATTCGACCAGTTGCAAGGGTCGAGTTTCTACTCAAAGATTGACCTGAGGTCAGGCTACCATCAACTGAGAGTCCGAGACGAGGATATCTCTAAGACAGCCTTCAGAACTCGTTATGGGCATTACAAGTTTCTGGTTATGCCTTTTGGATTGACAAACGCACCTGCGGTCTTCATGGATCTTATGAACAGAGTGTGCAAGCCTTACCTAGATAAGTTCGTTATTGTATTCATCGATGACATTCTGATCTATTCTAAGAGTCAGGAAGAACACGAGCAACACCTGAAGCTTATTTTGGAACTCCTTCGAACAGAGCAGTTGTATACCAAATTCTCAAAATGCGACTTTTGGCTTCGCGAAGTCCATTTCCTAGGCCACGTGGTAAACAAGGATGGGATTCATGTTGATCCATCCAAGGTTGATTCGATCAAGGACTGGCCTGCACCCCGTACACCAACAGAAATCCGCCAATTCTTGGGTTTGGCGGGCTACTACAGAAGGTTTATCAAGGATTCTCCAAGATTGCGCAACCTCTCACTTCACTAACTCAGAAAGGTGTCACCTATCGTTGGGGTGATGCACATGAATCCGCATTTCAACACTTAAAGGATAGACTCTGTAGCGCACCAATTCTCTCATTGCCTGAAGGCACAGACGATTTTGTGGTTTATTGCGACGTGTCCATCCAAGGACTTGGTTGCGTGTTGATGCAACGTGACAAGGTCATTGCTTACGCATCACGCCAGCTTAAGGTCCATGAAAGAAATTACACTACACACGATCTGGAGCTGGGAGCTGTTGTTTTCGCACTTAAGATATGGAGACATTACCTGTACGGTACCAAGTGCACCATTTACACCGATCACAGGAGTCTCGAGCATATCTTCAAGCAGAAGGAGTTGAACATGCGACAGCGTCGATGGGTCGAGCTCTTGAATGATTACGAATGCGCGATCAAGTACCATCCGGGCAAAGCCAATGTTGTGGCCGACGCCCTCAGTCGAAAGGAGATTACACCTAAGCGAGTGCGTGCGTTACAACTTACCATTCAATCTAGTCTTCCCGCTTAGATACGAGATGCTCAGGTTGAAGTATTGAAAGCAGAGAACATCAGGACGGAGTCCCTACGAGGATCGAGGAAATGGTTAGAACAAAAGGAAGATGGTGCCTACTATGTAAACGGGCGCATCTGGGTTCCACTTTATGGAAATTACGCGAGCTTGTGATGGATGAAGCACATAAGTCTCGTTACTTAGTACTTCCTGGTTCGGATAAGATGTACCATGACTTAAAGACTACATACTGGTGGCCTAGCATGAAAGCCAACATAGCAACCTACGTCAGTAAATATTTGACTTGTGCGGGAGTCAAGATCGAATATCAGAAACCATCAGGCCTACTCCAACAACCAGAGATCCCGACATGGTAATGGGAGCATATTTCCATGGATTTCGTTACTGGCCTGCCTAGATCTCAACGCGGAAATGACACTATTTGGGTGATAGTGGATCGATTGACTAAGTCTGCACACTTTTTGGCTATCAAAGAAACATACAAGTTTTCTACTTTAGCAGACGTTTACCTAAAGGAAGTGGTTTCGAGGCACGGGGTGCCAACCTCTATTATTTCTGATCGGGATGCACGTTTTACTTCTGAGTTGTGGCAAGCTATGCACAAGTCCTTTGGCTCACGTTTAGACATGAGCACCGCTTATCATCCACAGACGGATGGGCAGTCTGAGCGCACCATCCAAACCCTTGAAGACATGCTTCGAGCATGTGTAATCGATTTTGGCAATGGTTGGGAAAGTCACCTCCCTTTGGTGGAGTTTTCGTATAACAACAGTTACCATAGCAGCATCCAGGCTGCTCCGTTTGAGGCATTGTACGGGCGTAAATGCCGATCACCTCTTTGTTGGGCAGAGGTTGGCGACAGCCAGATCACAGGTCCAGAACTCGTCGTCGACACGACAGAAAAAATTGCTCAGATACGACAACGAATGGCGGCAGCTCATGACCGTCAGAAAAGCTACGCTGATAAGCGTAGGAAACCTCTAGAATTCCAGGTCGGGGACCAGGTTCTACTTAAAGTCTCACCCTGGAAGGGTGTGGTTCGTTTTGGTAAACGAGGCAAGCTAAACCCACGTTATGTCGGACCTTTCGAAATCACTGAACGAATTGGCAAGGTCGCCTACATATTAAATCTACCTGAAGAGCTCAGTGGAGTTCACAACGTATTCCACGTGTCAAATCTGAAGAAATGTCTGTCAGATGAGACCCTCATAGTTCCTTTGAAGGAGCTCACCATCGACGATCAGTTGCGATTCGTCGTGGAACCAGTAGAAATCATAGACCGAGACGTTAAGATTCTCAAGCGCACCAGAATACCTCTTGTTAGAGTTCGTTGGAACTCCCGTCGTGGCCCAGAGTTCACCTGGGAACGAGAAGACCAAATGAAACTCAAGTATCCTCAACTTTTTCCTAATGACAAACCTAAATCTGGTAAAGCTGGTGAATTTCGGGACGGAATTTCTCTTCAAGTTGGGGATGATGTGGCACCTGAGCAAAATCCGTAGCAAACTTGATTTCTCACCTCACTCCCTTGTGTTTACTTGTCAAATTTCGGGACGAAATTTCTTTCAAGTTGGGGATGATGTGACAATTCAAACTTTACAGATTAGTGTCGTTTATCTTGGTGATTCTAAAACTCTCATTGTTTTCCTTCATTGTGCATTACTTGATTTAGACACGTTAAATGTTGTGTGTTAACTTTAAACGTAAGTGACAACTGATTGCGTTGCGGGCCACGAGTAACTTGGGTCACATTTTTCTTAGTAACATGTCATCCTAGGCCCAAATCCACACAAGTCCAATCGAAACTATTGTGGGCCGACTACTTGGGTCCTGTTGCTTAACACATGGGGTTAGTGGATTTTGTCCACACACACACACCGAATTAATGATTGGGCTGAATGGAGCCCAAGTGTAAAATTGTTTTGATTGGGGGGCCGGTTACCGTAAATGATATATACACCACAGGAAGCTACGTAACTTGATAACATACACATATTGAAACCCTACCCCCTATTGGTTGTGCGAAGACAGTGAAACCCCCTTCACCTTTGCCGAATCTTGTCTAGTGAATATCAATCTCTTGGTTAGTCAATTATGTTTATTAAACTCTTGATTTATCATGTTCATTTATGTGCTAGATATCTGATTAAACGGCCCGACTATGTGATCGATTGCTAAGTGAATTAAATGGTGTGGTGATGCTTTGTTTTGATGTTTTATTCGTTGGAATTATTAATTTATATGTTAACAGAATGTAAGTTAAATTACTAGTTTAGATTAGGTAAAGCTATGGATCATATGAGATTAATCGGATGTATGATTGAATTGGTTATAATATGTGATATTGGGTGATTGAAGATTACAGTGTTCAAATATGAATTGATAATAGTCATATGTTGAGTTGTGATAATTGGTAATAATCAAATGGAAGTTATTTGATTAATCATACAAATTTGTTGCAACATGGTTTAGAGAATATAATTGATTTTACATTCTGTGATAGTAACTAGAGTGGGCCGGTAAGGGAGTATGGGTTAGCACATAATTACCAGCCCACTAATACAAGGATTTAAACCATTAAACACATCCTGTGAGGTTGGGCCGAGTAGTATTTAATAGGCCGATTTGTAGTTGGGCTTTACACTCGGTCCAGGTCATACGGTTGGGCTGAAAGGGGGGCTGGGACTTAAATATTAATCTCATTTAATTGACATAATGGGATGAAGGGTTACTGTAATTTGGGCCGGTTAATTGTTGGTGTATGGTATACATTTGCAGCATGTGTTTAGGACTTTGTTGAAATCATATTGGATGGTATATGTCTTCAGTACTTGGGCTGGAACTTATTATTGAATTGGGTAGTTAACGGTGTTAATTGCTAGCTGGGCCGATTGGGTTGGGAGCTACGGGATGGGTTGAGTCTAAATAATGCATGGTGTTGTTTGGTCAGTGATGTTGCAATACGAAACCCACATGTTCCGAATGTAAATTGAACCACTTGTATTATGTTGTGATATGAATTGATATTACCTTTACGTCCAATCGCTTGCTATGATCTGTGCTATATTATACGTGCTACTTATTCGTAAATCATGTAGTAAATGCAAGTACATAGATGTGTGTTCTTGTGACTGACTAATTCTGGTAACCACGGTAGGGCTGGGTTGACCACTTTTGTTAAACAAGTAGCTTAATCTAACCGAGCAAACCAAAGGTGAGTTCACACTTTCCACAAGGCATGGGATTCCCAAGGGTTGGGAATAGGTAAAGGATTTAAATTGAAACTGCGTGATATCCTGGTTTGGAACACGTACACACCCTCTTTATTGAAGGGTGACAACATGTGATAAGGAATTGAATTGGAACCTACGTAATCTCCTGGTTTGGGGATTTCATACACACCCTCTTTATTGAAGGGTGACAACACGGATACTAGACCAAAATCTCTATCATGAAGTCCCTCCTTTTATATCGACTTAATCGCCGGGCCAATGGCGAGTGGGTCATTAGTTAGATAGCGCTATTTAGGTTTGACAAGCCTCACACCGTGCCGCAGAGGACGGGCGTGAACTAATGGATCTGGGCACTAGTCAATGATGATAGACATTGACGTCAGGGCACCAACTTACTTTAGTCAGTGGTCGATATGGTAAACGGGTCTAGTGGTTCACATGGGGAAGCCCCCACTGGTTATGGATATGTTTGGGAAACAGGGGAGAACTGGATAACTTATGACTTACAAATGAACTCATGGTTTTTGAAACAACTTAACAATGAACACCAACCGTGAACTCGCTCAACTTTGTTGTTGACTCATTGTTACATGCCTTGCAGGTCGTTAGGTATTTATGGAGCTTGCACGAGGAGGCGTGATCGTTGTGGGACATGGATAGTCGTATGCCATGTTAAACATTTGATACATTTGAACTTATACCTTGGTTTTAAACATTATGCTTCCGCTTACAACTTAAACTATGTTTTGTTTGGACACCAATTATATTGTGTTTGGGTTTTATATTTATTTACATGCTTTGTTCAATATGATTGGTGGCTTGATCCTGGTCAGTCACGCCTCCATGCGGTGATACTCCGTTTGTGGATTTTGGGGGTGTGACACCAAAAGTTGACGTGGCTTATGATATTATGTTTGGTACTGTTTCAAATACTGAAAAATCTTGGGCATCGTTGTTTAAGTGAATGTCTTTGATGTGTGCAGGGGATTCCGAGGTCGATCATCTCCAAGTGGATCATGGATAGCGGCGCCTCGAGGCATATGACTGGGATGTTAGCATTACTCTATGATGTCAAATCAATTAATGGAGGACATGTTGGCTTTGCTGGAACTCAGGGAGGAAGAATCGTTGGTGAAGGAATTCTTACCAATGGAGTTGTAACTTTTGATAAAGTGAACTACATCGCTGAACTAGAAAACAATCTGTTGAGCATATCGCAGATTTGTGACAAGTCGTTCACAGTTCATTTTACAAAAAATGAATGTTTGATCATTAAACCAGGTTTTAAAATTCCAGAAGATATGGTGTTGATGCGCGCTCCTCGTGAAAACGATTTGTATGTCCTAGACATGAGTGTCGCAACAACATCAGACAAAAAGGCACAATGTTTTGTAACTAAAACAAAAGCAACTGAAAAAGAATCAATAATGTGGCATCGTAAGATGGGTCACATTCATGTGAGAAAAATGAATTTCTTAGTTCACAATGATCTTGTTGAAGGTGTTAATTTGAAAAATTTCCATCTGAATGATGATTGTGTAGAATGCAAAAAGGGTAAGCAAACGAAGAAGTCACACCCAAAGAAGCTCTTTGTTGGTGCACGGAAAGGTTGTTGACTTCGTCTGCATTAAGTCTTAGGTTAAGATAAGTCAAGACTGGAGCTTGAAAGTCAAAATTAGGGTTTAGCTTGGTATTTCGCTTATATGTACATGTTGATGATGATTTCGCTTATTAGGTCATCAGGTAGGTTTCGCTTATGTGTCAACATGGGGTTTCGCTTATATGGACTGCCATATAAGCAAAATCAGATGAACTATATATACCTGATGTGTGTAGTTAGTCAGTAACCTTTGGAGCGAAACCTATACATGCTTGTGGTGTCGAAACTCTGTCAATTTGTTATCAGAAAGCATTAATAGAGAAGAATTTGAAACAGAAAAGCTGTTGTTACTTTGTATACACTGATTCCGCCTTTGTACACAAAGATGAACTGCCTTGACTGACTTTTCAGGGTCGCAAAACGGTCCAACAAGTGGTATCAGAGCTTCAGGACGAGGAGTTCATACTACTACAGCTGATTCGACAAAATTCTCTCATTTCTACTCACTTTCTCTTATACTTTTTCGATTTGAACTGGTTCCTACGGTTGAAATGGCCTGATTTTTTAGTATAACGTGTAAAATTCAGTAATAACAAACCCTAGAAAGAATCAGGTTAAAATTCGGACTAAAAAATGGAGAAAACTGGCTAAAACCTGATTTCGCTTATTCGGACATCGAAATTACTATTCCGCTCATACGAACAACCTAGTTTCGCTCATACGAACATACCTAGTTTCGCTTATACAGACATAACTAGGGTTTCGCTTTTAGGAACATATTGATTTCGCTTATCTGTCACAATCTACTGATTTCGCTTATCAGTCATTGACTGATTTCGCTTATTGTGACATATACTGCTATTTCGTTCATACGGACATCATACAACCTGATTTCGCCCAAGTGTCATATTTCGCTCGAAAGTGAACATTTTTCGTGTCAAGATCATTTCACGACAATCGAGTGTCAGTATATTTCAGATTATTTGATATTGTTTTAATTGATTGAATTTGTTTGTTCTCAGGTGATTGAAGATGTCAAGCAGTGAGGTTGATCCTGATAAATGGTGGAAAATAGATTACGCAAGGTGGGAAATCGGAAATTTAAGTGAACCATTCAAAGAAGCTCAGAGAGCAAAAAGATGGAATGAAGAGTTGGAATGTTACATGGATCCACGGGGTAATCCAGTTGCTAACCCATCAAAAGTGGATTTCAAAGCTGTAACAAATTTGCTTCCAAGGCAAGCTACTTTCAACACACGAAGGTTATCTGATAAAGCATATTTGCCTGATTTGGAGAAGAAGATAAGAGAGGTTTGTAAAGCAAGTTTACCAAAGGTGGTAGAAATGAAGAAAAGAAAAGAAGAAGAAGTGAAAAAGATAGTTGAAGATTTGAAGAAGAAGGCTTTAGAGGAAGTCAAAGTGGAAGCAGTAAAAACTGAGAAAGGGAAAGAAGCTGTTACTGAAAAACAGCAGGTTTTTGAAGAAGTAATTACAAAGAAAGAAGTTGATGTTGAAAAGATGAATGAAAAATGCTCAAAATGTGATAAACTTGAAGCTGACAATGCCAAATTCTTGAGTGATACGGAGAATTTGACATTGGAAAACAAAGCTTTGAAAGACGAGAAGAAAGCTGATGATGAACAGATTCTGGAGTTGCGCTTAAACTGTGAAAAACTAAAATCTGAAAATGACAAACTTTTGAAAAATATTGAGAGTTTGACATTAGAAAACAAAGATTTTGAAAAAATTAAAAGTGAAATTGAAAATGTTTCTTGGATCAAATTAGAAAATAAAGTTTTAAAAGAAAAAGAAACAGAATTTCAAAATCAGATAAGAGTTTTGGAAAATGAAAAATCTGTTCTTGAAGAGAACAAAATTGTGAATGAAAAATCAATCAAGTCTCATCTTGAAAGAATATCTCAGTTTGAAAACGAAGCTGAAAATTCAAGAAACAAGATTGATGAACTTGAAAAAAAGTTGAAAGGTTTTGTGACTTCATCAGATAGTTTGAATTTTCCCTGTCCAACACCGATCAATTCTGTTCCAATAAGTGACAATGTCACAAATTTTGACAAAGTCAAAATTGAAGATTGTGATGAAATATCTGATGATGAAAAAGAAAAGAAAAGAAAATTATTTTTAGATTTACAAGAAAAATTTCAAAATACTGTTTTGCAATCTACTGAAATAGGTGAATGCTCGAAGCAAAAACCTGTCAAGAAGAATGCAGAACAGAAACAAAAAGTTAAAAATTTGAGAGACTTTAAAAATGAAAATAAAAGCTCATCAGATAAGTCATCCAATCATTATCAAAAATCACAAAAATCTAAAAATGAAAACTCACAAAATGTTGGTAATAAGTGGTGCAGGTTTGACCACAGTGCTCAAAAGCCAAATCCAGCATTGAAGAGGAGAAATGACTATAACCAAGCCAAACAATGTTATGATCTGAAGGTTTGGACTGATAGAAGTGGATGGTACGATAACAGAGTGTGCTACATCTGTGGTGTAAGAGGACACATTGCTGTTAACTGCTAGAATTGGAGTTATGAGACAAGAAGATGCTATAATTGTCAAATCAGAGGTCATATTGCCAGAGATTGCCCAAGGAGATCAAATGAAAGATTGAGGGTTAATTCTCAGAAATTGACAAAGAAGCCAGTCAACGTCAAGCCCCATGAACAGAAGGTTCTAAAGCCTAAAGTTCAAGATCAGACAATTCAAGAAAAGAAAGTTAAACTTTCACAGGGGCAGAAAGACAGACTGCGAAAGAAAAGGAAGAAGGCGAGAGAGTATCTGGAGAAGATTTTGTCTTCGGGTTCACCGGACAGATTGAATAAAAGTTCTGATGAATCAACTCACTCGACTGCAAAGCCAAGTAAATTGAATTCTTCAGATGCAAATCTGAGGACAAAAGAGAAAAAGGAGAAAAAGAAAGTTGTCGGCAATGAATCTGATGTCTCAAAGTCAGACAAGCCACATTCAGGCAATGATTCTGGTTTGTCAAAGCCAGAAGAGCCTGTTGTTGAGGTAAAATCTGAGAATTCAGGTTTAACAATGGATGATGCAAATTTTCCATCATTGTTGAACAAGAATTCAAAATCACCCAAGGCTGGTCAGGCTTGGGTGAATCTTTTCAAATAGAAAAACCTGACTTGCCGGAGTTCCCAGGTTGGTAAGCGTGGAACATGAATCGGCATTTTTCTTGAGAAATTTCACTCTGGTGATTTTTCGTCTTACATGTGGTAAATCGGGGACATTAAGTTGTACTTGATTTTCTACAAGTGTTTGTGTTGATAGAATCTTGAACTGTTAAATCTTTCAAAATGGTTAAAGGAGAACAAAGTGATGATGTAATCCCCTAACCAACAAGTGGTTTGATTAATTCAACAAAACTAATTTTCCAGAAAAACCATTTGATTAAAACAAACTTAAGTGTTTTGAAATCACAATGGGAAAATAGTTTGTTGACAGGGGGAGTTCTGATTGTTTATGTCAAGAGGATGGCGAATTGAAGTAATTCGATTTCGGTTGTCAGTTTGTTTTCAAATTTTCCTTGAAAATCAAAATTGAAACATATTTTGATTTTAGGGGGAGAAAAATTTTGAAAAAAAATAGAAAATTTGAAAATGTCAAAAACATTGAAAAATCAAAAATGAGTTTGGTTGTGAAAAAGAGGAAATGATAGTACATCAGTGGACTATCACATCATTCTAAAGATATAAAATGTCAAATGTGATAAACGGTTTCACTGATGATGTGGCGATAGGTTTTCGCACATTTAGTAGATTTATTCGGGATATAAACCTAAAATTTCAAACTTGTGAAATTCGTGGGGAACACTACTTGGATATATAGGTAACCCCTAAAATCTCGTTTGAAAGGTCTCGTATTCTGATATACTAGGTTTTTATACTCAATGATGTCTGGGGTATTATTCCGGGACTTCTGCTGAATGGAAGTTCTGACCTAGTCCTTGGATAATACTTTTTGCAAATGCTTGAAACATAGCATAAACCCTCAGCATGCAGATGAAACAATGAAATTGATAGTCGCTGCTGTTGTAGCTAAAAGATCCTCTAAAGGGGACATACCGTAAAGTCGAAGCTGATATCTCTCTGCGTATACGGAAGTATCGACCTGAGATCCCTCGGCCCTCGCATTACCTAATTTATGTACAGATATCATTGTAGTATACTTACCTGTAAGACTGAATATTGGGATTCTGGATACGGGAGTATATTCAAGAGGTGGGACACATGAATGAGCTAAGTTCATAAGACATCTAAATCGTATCCTGAGTAAATTGAAATTTGTGTGAGGATTTAAGATGGATCAGTATATCGACAATCAAGGTGAATCGTTTAGAACTTAAAATGATTAAAGCTTAACGGTGCTAGTGATTTGTCTCATAAACTGATATGATCCTCTTACACAAACTCACAAAAAATATTGTTTGTATATATTTGTTTACTGCATTTCATTCAAAAACAAAAATCCAAAAAGATTTTTGGAGTGTTTTAGCATAAATTTTTGAAAATTCAAAAAGATTTTCGACAACTGATGTTGAAGAGCTGATATTCAAAATTCGAGTGCTAAATATGATGAACTACAGTGGGTTGGGAGAATATGTTGAAAACTTTGAATGTCATATACAAATGTTTTTGAAAGATTGTGTGCTTAGTTAATCAAGGTCATTCATTTGAACTTGATGTAACTAGTATGTTTGTTGAATATATGATGTCTACCAGTACGCTTATTAAATTCAATTGAGAAACTTATGTTGAGGTAGAGGATGTGCAGGGTAATAGGTTTTGGAATTCATCATTCCCACGGAAACTAAATGTCAAAGCTTGAACCAGATCAAGACCTCTGATTCTAGCATATTGAGAGGGGGAGTCTGTGAAAGAGGGAGTCTGGATCAACGATCAAAGGGAAGTCTGAAGATGAAGCCAGGACTAGATTGTGAATCTGTGAAGATAGAATGTTTATGATGTAAAGACAGAGAGTTGGAGAAAAGACCAAGACTGAAGACTCGGAGCTGAAGGCTTCGTCAACATCCAAGGGGGAGTCTGTTGGTGCACGGAATGTCTGTTGACTTCGTCTGCATTAAGTCTTAGGTTAAGATAAGTCAAGACTGGAGTTTGAAAGTCAAAATTAGGGGTTAGCTTGGTATTTCGCTTATAAGTACATGTTGATGATGATTTCGCTTATTAGGTCATCAGGTAGGTTTCGCTTATGTGTCAACATGGGGTTTCACTTATATGGACTGCCATATAAGCGAAATCAGATGAACTATGTATACCTGATGTGTGTAGTTAGTCAGTAACCTTTGGAGCGAAACCTATACATGCTTGTGGTGTCGAAACTCTGTCAATTTGTAATCAGAAAGCATTAATAGAGAAGAATTTGAAAGAGAAAAGCTGTTGTTACTTTGTATACACTGATTCCGCCTTTGTACACAAAGATGAACTGCCTTGACTGACTTTTCAGGGTCGCAAAACGGTCCAACACTCTTGAACTCCATCAGACTACCGCTCGAAAGACTCAATATGGATCTTTTCGGATTGGTAAATGTGAAGAGCGTAAGTGGAGATCTGTATTGTCTAGTGGTCACTGACGACTATACACGATTTTCATGGGTGATGTGTCTCGAAAGAAAAGATGAAACGTTTGATTCGTTGATGATTTTATTCAAAAAGATGGAGACGCTGTACAAACTGCCGATCAGACGAATTCGAAGCGAGAACGGAACGGAGTTCAAAAACAACCGTATGCTCGAATTTTGCAATGACAAAGACATTCTTCATGAATTCAGCGCACCGTATACTCCACAACAAAATGGGGTCGCAGAACGAAAGAATCGCACACTGATCGAAACGGCTCGAACTATGCTAGCCGATTCCAAATTGCCGATATTCTTTTGGAGTGAAGCAGTTGCTGCAGCATGTTATACGCTAAATCATGTTCTTACAGTAAAGAAGTACAAGAAAACCTGCTTCGAATTACTTCTTCGCTATAAACCAAATCTGAAATTCTTAGAACCTTTTGGATCACCATGCACATTTATTGATCCAGATGGTAAATTTGGTGCAAAATTTAACGAAGGTTTTTTTGTAGGTTATGCAAGTCCACTGAAGAGAGTATTTGTCCCATGCTTGGGGAAGATTATACAAGTTCAGCTTGTCGACTGTCAACGGTATACAGCTCCGAGTCAACTTCCCGGACACAGATTGCTCTTTGATTACGAAAAACTCTGGGAGTCATTCCAGTTGCCGACTGAGCTAAGTGAGGAGGAACTAGCATATTTATACCAATAACAACAGTCTCTTTCGCAAGATCAAGTGCCGAGACCGTTGGTAGTTTCTCAGCCCACCGTGGGTGCAAATGATCACGAGGCTGGTCCAAGTGGAACTGCACATGAAACTCCATTTGAAACAGATCCAGTATTTAATCAATCTGACGACTCAGAACTGGAAACCGATCCGGTTTATGATGAGGAAACAAATATTGAGACTACGAATACTGTTGATCACACGGGTGATCAGGATATCACAAATTTGCAATCGGTAGTGAGCGTGCCAGACACAGTCATGCCGAGAACTTTGTCTTACCATCCATCGGAACAAATCATTGGAGATCTTCAAAGTGGAGTGAAAACCCGAGAACAAATCAATAAAGAGCTTACATGTTTTTATTCTTCTGTAGCTCCTTTACAGGAAGAATTCTCATTGAACTGCTTTATTTCGCAGGTAGAGCTGAAGACATATAAAGAAGCATTAACTGAAGATAGCTGGGTGAATGCGATGCAGGAAGAGCCACTACAGTTTGAGAAGCTTGGAGTATGGAGATTGGTTGATCTACCGGAAAATCAAAAGCTGATCAAGACCAAATGGGTCTTTAAGTGTAAGCGGAATGATAGAGGCGTGATAGTAAGAAACAAAGCACGGTTGGTAGTTCAAGGTTTTAGTCAGCAAGAAGGGATCGATTTTACTGAAGTGTATGCTCCCGTTGCTAGACTCGAGGCGATTAGAATCTTCTTGGCGTTCACGTCATGGAAAGGATTCAAAGTCTAGCAACTAGATGTCAAATCTGCATTCCTTTATGGAAAGATCAAAGAAGAAGTGTACGTCGGACAACCACCAGGTTTTACCGATCCAGTGCACAAAGACAAGGTCTATCTACTCGAAAAAGCGCTTTACGGATTACACCAGGCCCCGAGAGCCTGGTACGAGATGCTTTCCTAGCATCTGCTGACCAACGGGTTCACCAGAGGGACGGTCGATAGTACCTTGTTTACAAAAGAGGTTGCAGGGCATCTACTTATCGTTCAAATCTACATTGATGATATCATTTTCGGATCGACGAACGATGAGCTGTGCAAAGAGTTTGAAAAGGTTATGAAAAAGAAGTTTGAAATGAGTTCAATGGGGGAGATGAAGTTCTTCCTAGGGCTTCAGGTTGAGCAACTGCCCAATGGAATCTTCATACACCAAACCAAATATGTGAATGATGTGTTGGAAACGTTCAATATGTCCGAATCATCTTCCACATCAACCCCCCTGGCGACAAATCATGGCATCTGTCCAGATGAAAGCGGTGAAAAAGTGGATGAAACACACTATCGGTCAATCATAGGATCGTTAATGTACCTGACAGCTTCACGGCCGGACATCATGTATCCAACTTGCCTCTGCGCCCGATATCAGTCAAGTCCAAGACAGTCACACATGACGATTGTGAAGAGAATTTTACGATATCTTAAAGGTTGCCCAAGCACTGGCTTATGGTATCCTAAATCTGGTGACTTTTCTCTTACTGGTTATGTTGATTCTGACTTCAGGAGCTGTAAGTTAAATGCAAAGTCCACAACTGCTGGTTGCCAGTTCTTCGGAACTCGGCTAGTTACCTGGCAGTGCAAGAAACAAACCACAGTCGCTCTCTCAACTTGTGAAGCTGAATACGTTTCAGCTTCCAGCTGTTGCTCTCATATCCTCTGGATACAGCAGCAAATGAGGGACTATGGTTTACAGTTCTTAGACACGCCAATCCTTGTGGACAATGAGGCAGCAATTAATATTACTAAAAATCCAGTGCATCACTAAAAAACGAAACATATTGAGATTCGACATCATTTTATTCACGATTGTTACGAGAAAAAACTGATTCGAATTGATCATATACACACCGATGATCAGAGAGCTGATTTTTACACAAAACCCTTTGATAAAGCAAGATTTAACTATCTTTTGAAATTGAACGGGTTAAAGAATTTGTTTTCTGGGAGGGTAGTAGAGTGTGTGGCCGAGGAGGACGGCGATCGGAAGTGATCTGCGTCTTGTTGTCATGTTTTTCTGTACAGTTTCTTTACTGCTTTTGATAAAACCAAAAACACAAAAATATGTTTTTGATTTTAGGGGGAGAAAGTTTTCAGAAAATACAAAAACATGATAAAATTTCAAAATACAAAAACATTGAAAAAGTCAAAAAGAGTTTGTGTAAAAAGGGGAAATGATAGTACATCAGCTAGACAGTTGCAGTACGCTAAAGAAATGTAAAGTTTAAATGTGTTAAGCAGTCCCGCTGATGATATGCCGATAGGTTTTCACACATTTAGTAAGTTTGTTCGGGATATAAACCTAAATCGTTTCTTGCTTATTACGTGGGGAACATCTCTCGGATATATAGGTAACCCCTGAAATCCTGTTTGAAAGGCTCTATTTCTGACATACTAGGTCTTTGTACGTGATGATATATGGGGTATTATACCAGGACTTCTGATTTTGCGGAAGCAATAACCTAGTCCTCGTATAATACTCTGCACTGCTTTATTCTTAAAGCTCACCCTCAGCATAAAAAATGATGAAACAGTGAAAAATGCTAATCATGTGCTGTTGTAAAGAAGATCCCCAAGGGGGACCCACCTAAAGTCGAACCATCATCTCTCTGATTTTGTAGAAGCAATAGCCTGAGCTCTCATGGTCTCGCATTAACCCCTTACAAATATCATTAGTGTGCACTCACCTGTAAGACTAAATATAGTGGTCTGGATACGAGAGTATATTCTGAGGTGGTACACGCGTATAAGTTAAGCTTTAAAACACTAATTCGTATCCTGAACAGATTGAAGTTTGTGTGAAAATTTAAAGTGGATCAGTATATCGGCAATTACTGTGAATTGTTTAATGCTTAGTATGAAATCAAAACTTAACTGTACTTGTAGCTAGTCGGCAGCTGATATGATCCCCTAACACGCTCACCAAAAATATGTTTGTACACTTTACAGTTTCTTAATTCCAAAAGTTTCCTGTTTGTTTAGCAAAATGTTGTAAAATCCAAAAAGATTTGATACTTCATCTTATTTTCGACAACAGACGTTGGGATCTGATGATCAAAGTCTCACAGTGCTAAACATGTTGGATCATGGGGTTGGATAAGAAAAAGCTTGAAAAATTGTTGATAATTGCTCGAAATGTTCAAAGTTCATTAAATTGAACTTAATTTGTTTCAAAAATATCAGCGAGATCATAATTCAGTGAGCCAAGGTCATTAACTTGGACTTGGCAGGCTAAACAGTTGACCAGGGTCATTAACTTGAACTTGGTTAACTGAGTGTGTGGTAAATAGATAAAGTTAAAAAATAAAAATAAAAAGTGAAAATTTTGAAAAAAATGAAAGTTCACACGGAGTGATCAATTCATACGAAATGGCCAAACAGTTTCATTCAAGGCCAATTCGTGCGAATTGGCCACACCGCCTCAATGTCCATCTCACACGACCTGGCCTCCCCTATATAAAGGGAATCAGATCGCATGAAACCAACAGTTTCACCAATTCGCACCAAATACCCACAACCTTCAAACGATCTGAGGCGATTCGTCGATTTCTTGAGATTCAAGCCTGAATCTTGTTGTCTTGTTGTTCGAAATCTCTGTATAAGTTGGTTGGTACAACTTATAACATGGGAAAGGTGAGGATTGATGTCGATTTAAATCAGATCTAACTGAAATCGATTGAACTTCGATGAACAGTCCTTTGAATCTAGATCTAGGGTTGAATAATGAACTAAATCGAATAAAAATTACTTCAGTGTATTCAGAATATGTTGTAAATCAGATCTAGGGATTCAATTTGAACCAGATCTCCTGAATCGCTTGAACTCAGTAGAACATGATGTTTAAACTTAGATCTAGGGCTATTTCATGGACTAAAATGAATGAAAAATATATCAGTGTGCTCGGAATTTGATGTAGATCATATCTAGGTCATCAATTTCATTGTAAAATCAAGTTTTAAAATCTGAAAATTCATTGTTCATCATTGTAGTTTCAAGCGAAGTGATGACTACCATTTCATACGAGTTGGCCAATTCGTTTGAAACACCAATTCGTTTGAAACTGTCCACATCGTTTGAACACCATTCTGTGTGTATTTAGCCAATTCGCTTGAAACACCACATCGTTTGAAATAATCCACATCGTTTGAAACCCATTTCGCTTGAAAAAGTTCAATTCGTTTGTAACTGGTCAGACCGTTTGAAAATGACCAATCCGCATGAATACCAATTCGTGTAAATGTTGTTATGTTTTGAAAATTGTTCAAAAGTGTTTAACTTGTGTATTTGTTTTGTGTTTCAGGCATCAATTGTTGAATTTGATCCATCACACAACATTTGTTGTGTCTATGATGAGACGTTACCAAAGATGATTGTATTCAAGGATATTCTGGAATTTATGAAGCGTTTACCTATCCAAAAGGCGTTGACGAATCAGCATCGTGTTTTCAGATCCCATATTGCTCATTTCTGGAAGAATGCTACGTATGATGAAGAGAATAAAGTGATTAATTCAAGTGTTAGCCTAAATGGTGAAGATAAAGAGATCGTCATCACTGAACAGCTTGTCCGTGAAGTGCTAGATTTTCCGGATGATGAAAATTCACCAACAAAGTTTCCAGAAAGAATGGTTAAAGGTTGCATGTTGAGAATGGGATACAGTGGTCCATTGAATAATGCAAACTATTTGAGAGCTTGTTTTTCGAAGCCGTATAAGTTCTTCATTCACTCAGTGGTTCATGCACTTAGTCGTAGAAATGGTGGATATGACGTGATGAAAGATTACCAGATGTGTATGGTAACTGTGTTAGTGTTGAACAAAAAGTACAATTTTTCAAAAATCGTTTTCCACTACATGAAAGATAACATTACTTCAGGAAGTAAAACTTGGATTTATCCAAGGTTTGTATAAATGATGTTGGATCATGCTTATCCGGATCTGGTGAAAGATGAAGATAATGATCTTTTGGTGTTAAATCACATGGATAACGAGACGTTGATCAGATTATCCAAGTATCACAAAAATTGGCCAGAACCGAAGACAAAGGCAGAGTTCTTTGGTTTCATCAAGAGTGCTAACTACGAAGATCCAGATCCTGTGAATCATTTAAAATGGAGAAATGACGCAGGGATGAAAGAAAAAAGTGCAGCTGATGAATTGGCGAAGTTAGCAGAGTTCAAAGAAACTAGAAATGATTGGTTTACAAAAGCTGAAAAAGGAAAGAAGAAACGAGGTGGTAAAAGAACTCCTAAAGTTCGAGCTGAAGAAGGTTCGTCTTCTCAACCGCAAAAGAAAAGAAAGAAGAAAGCAGTTGAAACTATGTTGGTCGATGAACCAGAAGAAGATGAACCAGAAGTGAATGTTGAAAAAGATCAAGGTCAATTAACTCCTGAAACAGAGCGTTTGTTGAAAGATCTTAATGATAATCTGGAAGTTGATAAAGCAGCTGGTAAGAAAGCGGTTGATGATGAAGAGACGGTTGCATCTGGTGAAGAAAGTGATTCAGATCCTGAAGTTGAAAAATGGATCAAAGAAAACCTTGATCCAAGAGATAGAGAGGTACAGAAGAAGAAGAAGAGAAAGAGAAATTCAGACGATGACGATGAAACGTATGTTCCACCACCTGAGGATGTTCAGTTTGAAAAGACACCAACTCCTGGAGGTAGAAAGAAGTCTACTTCAAGAAAACCAGTTTCAACTCCAGCAGCTCGGAAATTGAAATTCAAAATTAAAGTGAATCCTCCAACTGAACCACAACAACCACCATCACCACCACCACAACAACCACTATCACCACCACCACAACAACCACCATCACCACCACCACAACAACCACCACAATCACCACCACAACAAACACAAATAACTTCACCTCACATTCTACAAACACAACCATCCATACAACCACCAATTCAAACAACTCCTGGATCGTCTACCTTTAAAGATTTTCCACAAATTCCAGAGAATATAGCTCTTGAAGAGATTGGAGATTTTAGTTTCGTAAATGATGATCTTGTGAGAAAGCTGCAACAAAAGGTGAATGAAGTGGCGAGTGAGAAAAAGAAGTTGGAAAAACGTGTAAAGTCTGTTGAAGCTGAAAATTCATCTTTACTAAAGAAGATTGAATCTGATCAAGTTGAAATTGATATTCTGAAAGTTCGAGTAGCAGTATTGGAATAAGAAAAGAATCGTAGGGATGAACAAAATGAGTATTTCAAGTTGAATCATAAAGAATTAGAGGCCAAGAATGCTCGGAAAGAACATGAAGCGTACATGATAAAGAAAGTATTGGAGACTTGATCGGTAAACCAATTGAACAGAGGTTCGAGGAGATAGAGCTTGAAGAAGTTAGAGCGAAACAAAAAGCTGAAATGGAAGCTGATATGAAAAACAAGGGCAAAGGTGTTCAAGGTGAAAAAGTTGTTGAAGTTACTGAAAGGGCAATTGTTGTGTCCGAGCCAATAAAAGATCCTGTATCGTCTATTCTAGATCCATGTCTAGTTTCTTCAGTATCCGGTGATAATGATGAAGAAGATGATGAGGATATTCTAAAAGATGATGTAGATGAAGTGTATTCAGCTCATAGTTCTGATGACGATGATGGAAATGATGATGATCAAGGTACTTCGGGTATCAAAGTTACTGAAGCGTCAAATGAAGAGAAGATTGATGAATATCTTCATGATGATGCTAATGAAGAGCCAGAGAATGCAAGTGGTGAGGGGGAGCATGATGATGTTAAGAATGTTGATGAAAGTGATGATCAAAGTACAAGATTGATTCTACGTCTGGAACACAATGTAGAGGAAGGATAAATCTTGCATACTTATACTTTAGCTGAGATCATAAAGATGACGCATGTTGATGAAAGTGAGTTTAACTTTGATTTCGAAGAAGAGTTGAACAAGTTCGACATCAATCAGCAACCAGAATATCAGTACAAGTACGTTGAAGATGCTGATAACTACGACAAAGTGGAAGTAGAAGATTGGAGTGATGAAGATCAGTCTGAAAATGTGAATGTTGATACTTCCAGCTTTCCGACACTTGCTGAGTTTTTTAAGCAAGCGAATGAAGAAGAATTGCGAAGAAAGGTTGCTGAGAGTGTTAAGAATAAAAGCTTTCAAGAAATGACAAAAGAAGAACGACTTGAAGAAAAGAAGAAGTGGTTCAGGAAAGATACTGAAAGAAAGTTCAAAAGGCCACTGAAGTATTACAAGAGGGATAGAGAAATTTCTCTTGGTGATATCATCAGTGGGGGTTATCTGCCACAAGTGAATGTCTATGCGATTCGAAGAGAGTTCGGTGTACAGTATTTCGAGTATATTCAAGATATCATGTCTTTTCCTTGGTGGGATGTAGAAGAATTACCCAAAGTGAGAACATTGTCATATCCAGTCAGAACTCATGATATGCCTACATGGGGTTTGATGAAGTTCGAAGCTTTTAAAGACTTTAAACACTGGAAACCACACCAACCGAAGAAAGTCAAGAGGGTGGATCCAGTTACAGGCATTGAAGAAACAATCTTGCAGATCAAGAAGCCCAGAGTAATGAAGAACATTCCATTGCCAAAAATGGAACAGAATTTTCGTGAAGGGTTTGTTTGCTGGGTATACTGTTGTTTGACGACTGAAGCTGTGATTGTTTACAAGGTTGAGAATGAAACCAGGTACATTCATCTGTACGATCCAATGTGGATTGTGAATTGCTCTGCGAAGGATATCGAGTGTTTATTCGTGAACAAGATTGGTTACAAAGCAGAAGATAAAGATCAAGCTCTGCAGTTCCAGAAAGCTGCTACGATATGTTTTCAGAAAGGTATAAATTCTGAGAATATGTGGTCATCAAGATGGAGAGAGATTGAGAAAGAAGAAGCTTTGAAAGCAAAGAAGCTGAAGGAAGAGCGTGAAGAGAAAGATAGGATTCTTCGAGCTACTGTTGTGCAAAGGTTAGCTGAAGAGGAAAAGAGAGCTGTTGAAGAAAATGAAAAGCTCAGAAAGTTGTTGCTGAAAAAGCCAAAACAGAGAGAAGAAAAGTTCAAGTCATTGTGAAGATAGTTTTGAAGACAGGCTGAGTGAAGACTGCGGCAATATCTAAGGGGGAGTTTGTTGGTGCACAATGTCTATCGCCTACGTCATCAGTCTAGGTCATGTCGTTTGATTGTAATAGGGTTTAAAGTGTAAAAGTTTAAGTTTATATGTTGTAAAGACCAGTTTGCACGAAGTGGTGCTTGTAATGACCAGGTCGCACGAATTGGACTTTGCCAATTCGTGCGAAGTGGGATGTCCATTCCAAGCGAACTGGCTGGCCTATAAATAGGCATGTTGGGTTTTTCATTTGGAACATTCTGGTGAAATCTGTCACGAAGTGCTGCCGGATTCTCTGCATGTAAAAACATTTATTATCAATGGAAAACCAGTTTAAAGTGTATTTCTCTGCTTTTACTCCTATTCTAACACCGATTCAAGGTTACTAGTTTGTTTCCGCCACTCTAGTGACCTAGATTTGACTCAGTTTGACTTGTTTTGATCGAATCTTGATCCTACATGCGTTAATTCTATAGCGCTATAATTATTAAGGTAGGCTTGATCAAAGTTAATGAGCATATAGACACGAAAAGTTTACATAGCACATGAGATTAACAAGCATCAAGATGTTTCATGTTTAAATGTGGATAGAGTGGGATAAATACAAGTTTCAAGTGTTGCGTGATTTTATATAGAATACATGTTGCACCCAAAGTGTTAAAACAAAAATGGGATCGAGTATACTCACTGTTTTGCATATGGAGATTCCTTAAAATAATGCGCGAGGAAAAGATTGAGAAAAACCGAACGTACGAGAGTGATTATCCTAGATATGAAGAATATCACACGTAAACGATCTAATTAATATTTTAATATTACTCCTAATATTTATTGTTTACGAATCCATTAATCAACTATTTAATAGAATTTAATTATATAAAAAATTTAAGATAATTTGGTAGTTAATTAATTTTTTGGAGTTTCTTATAAAAATATATAAAGAGATTATTTGTTGATTTTATTATGAAGAAAAGAACTTAAATAAAAATAATGGATTTAAGGATTTGTAAAGGTTTTAAGAGATTTTTAAAGAAAAAGAATATAAGGGTTTTATTTTAAAACAAAAAGGAAAAATGAATTTTTAAAATTAAAATCCAAAAAAAATGGCCAAAATCGGCCCAAATCGCCTGGAACCGGACTCGACCCTGAGACCTTGCGTTTACGTGCACGCAGCCTGACCAACTGGGCTGCGTGTCTAACCCGGTTATATTGTTGGTTTTAATTCATCTTATGCTGTTACTGTGACCCTTCATATATTGGTTTATATTAAAAGAACAAAAAGAACCAGCGACAGACACGGAGCAGGGATCGAACCGGTGCTCCCCGTGTGCCTGATACGCAGCCCGAACCACTGGACTCCCTTTTATGTTTGTTTTAAAGCTGTGTTTTTATTACACTTATAAGATAATCAGTTCTTCATAAATTAGTTTTAATAAAAAGAGAACAAGGGCAACGACATCTTAGGGGCGAGACTCGAACCCACGCCCTTTGTGTGCCCAAAACAAGGACTAACCCACTGCTCTACATCATTAATTTTGAAAATTCTTATGGTTTTATTTCATTTGAACAAACAATATTAGGGCTGTAAACGAACCGAACGAACACGAACGAGACCTTGTTCGTGTTCGTTTGTTAAAAAATATATGTGTTCGTGAACCGTTCACGAACACTTATCGAACGAGATTTTATGTTTGTGTTCGTTTGTTAAGGAAATGAACATGTTCGTGTTCGTTTGTGTTTGTTAGTTAATTTTAGGCAACGAACGTTGGTGAACACAAATGAGCACAAACTAATGTTCATGAACACGAATAGAAATAAACTAACACAAACAATTGTTCATGAACATAATATATAATATACTGACACTTATTAAATATTTAATTTGTCAGAATTTTGATATATTTAAATAAGTATAAAAGCTAAAAATATTAATGAACTATCAAACACAAGCGAACACGTTATCGAACGTTCACGAACATAAACGAACGAACGCGACCTCTGTTCATGTTTGTTCATTTAGCTAAACGAACGAAATTTCTTGTTCGTGTTCGTTTGTTTAATCAACGAACGAACACAAACGAACTTCCCACTGAACGGTTCACGAACTGTTCGCCGACCGTTTGGTTCGTTTACAGCCCTAAACAATATCATCGTCCTCTTCTTCATTGTCATAAAAAAAACGCAGAGTGTTATGTATATACACATAGATTTAGTTGATTGAACCTTGTATAGAGCCAGAAATCGATGCGTATCAACAGGTGATTAAACGGAAAACAAAATGAATAAGAAAATATACCGAACGCAAGACGAGTCGAATCCCGATGAACTTGATGTTTCTCCGGCAAGACTCCGGTGATCACTTCGAACTCCGGCGAGGTGCAAAGCTTACACGAAAAGTGTTATGGTTGTGTGAGGGTGTCGAGATGGCTGTGCTAGCTATTAACCAAGTTATATACACATTCTAATCTTGTCTTTCGCATGTGCTATTCCAGGAACCAGCGAGTTTGACAGAGCCTCGGTCCTGATATGATCGATTCGGTGACAAGAAATGAGTAGAAGATAGAAATGGCACCGAGCAATCACTTACAATCTGGCCTTAATTCATATCTTGACAAGTTACAGCACCATGAGACCAGTTGAACAGCATTTCCCCTTAGGGATTAAAAGCTTGTCCAAATGGGAACCCCACATCCCTATTTATAGGCAACAGCCTATCCGGTTCGAATGAGCCTATGTCCATCCGTCCGGATGGTCATCCGTCCGGATGGACTTTTATATTTAAACACCTATTTGACCGGAAGGCGGTTGGACTATTCTATTGTCCATCCGTCCGGATGGACCTTGACATTATCAATACCGTGTCCAACTTTCTCTATTCTATACAATATTCAACACATGCTCTATCTAACTATTCGCACAGTGGCAGACGTACGAAATATGCACCAACAGATTCCCCCTCGGCTGTCACTGTCGAATCATCTCTAACACTTTGAGAACCTTGAGCCGTGTTTGAATATTCTGCAATCTTCAACTATTCTGCAACTTTAATCAGGCATCTTGAAATCTGACAATAGATTCCCCCTTGATTGATGATTCAGGTTTGCTTTTGACAGTAGTAAAGCACCAATTCCCCCTGAAATGAATCTTCAGGTCTTTTGCACAGTTCACGACTCTCCTCTGGCAGCCGTTTGGGGCTGCGTTTGCAGCCGTAAACGGGCGTTTAAACGGCTGCAAACACAGCCCCAAACGGCAGCGATTTCGCAGCCGTTTGCGGCTGCGTTTGCAGCCGTTTAAACGCCCGTTAGGGACCTACGCGACTTACGGTTCGACATGGACTAAATAATAAAAAAATAATATAATTTAACGACGATCTTAGTTTTGACGCTCGTAAGGCGCGTACGGTCCTAACGAGCGTCGAAACTAAGTTCGTCGTTAAAATATATATTTTTTATTATTTATTCGAAGTCGAACCGTAAGGCGCGCAGGTCCCTAACGAGCGTCGAAATAAGTTCGTCGTTAAAATATAAAACGACGAACTTAGTTTCGACGCTCGTTAAGGACCTACGCGCCTTACGGTTCGACTTCGACTAAATAATAAAAAAATATAATTTAACGACGATCTTAGTTTTGACCCTCGTAAGGCGCGTAGGTCCGTTACGTGCGTCAAAATCCGTAACGAGTAAAAAATATATTGTTTTTTATCCTCATTTAATCGATGTCGCCTGATTATTATTTACTGACTGGTTTCCATTTATGCAGGTATTTGCACAAAATGATTTCCACTTCGATCACTGCTCGAAACAAAAGCCGGGAGTGGTGTACGAGTGGTGACTTGTTCTTTTTATATTGCCTCTTATACAAGAGGCCGTGCGCTCTCGCCCACGGGTTGGCGCAGTACTTCGCCTCCGCGCATCATCGACAGGAGCGCGGAATGCTATTCGGCGGCGCCTACGTGACCAAGATAGCCCATTCGTTGGGCTATCATCCGGAGAACGACCGCGGCCATGTAGGCCCGGCGACACAGCCAAAGCGGATGGGGATGAACACAGTAAACGGGATGCAAATTACCAAAGACTTTCCATGCGGGAAGCGGTTAAAGAAACTAGACGGCACGCAATACGAGCTTACACAACTGCCAGAACAGTTCCCTCTGTTTTATCCTCCGCACGATCCGGAGCCGCTGGAGCCGCATGAGCCGGTCGCCGTTCTTCCACAGCCACCACAGCCGCGTGGACCACCCGGGGCGCCTCAGTTCCCACGCCATGTTTGGCCCGGTCCTGACCCGTCACATCAGCGGCTGCTTCGGTACGTTGAAAGGAACAACTATCTGTTGGAGTGGGTGGCTGCGGCGCTGCAGCAGCAGCGACAGCATGACGGGTTACCTCCACTACCCTTCATTGCGGATGCGGAATGGGATCAGTATCAGCAGCAGCAGCATCAGGAGCAGCAGCATCAGGAGCAGCAGCAGTAGTATTTTATCATTTTGTTATGTATGCACAAACTTTTCTTGTATATATCAAACTTTCGGTGTAAACAGTTTAACATATTTTGAAATGTTATATACTATGGTGTACATATAAAATTCTGGCAGGTTATTTAACATGTTCTGTTGTATAGATAAAGTTCTGGAAGTTTTAAAATTCAGGAAGGTTATATACGCTGCGTATTGACCAATACGCAGCGTATATAAACCTGGTAAACTTTTGATACTTCAAACCTACCAAAATGACCCCAATTTTGCAGATGTTTTATATACGCTGCGTATTGACCAATACGCAGCGTATTGGGTAGCTAGTGTATATAAGGAATTAGGTTTCATATACTAACAGCTCCGAGACAGAGGATAAACTGGTTAAGGCGTTGCGATTTTAAACGAGAGGTCATGAGTTCGAGTCTTGCAAGGGCCGGTTCTTTAAAGAAGACCCCTTTTTTACCCATTTTTGATATATTTACACTTTGGTCCCTGAAGTTTCAGTTTTTACAAAAATAGTCCCTGATAGGGACCATTTGTGTCAATTTATGAAACACCAGGGACCAAAGTGTAAATATATCAAAAATAAGGGACCATTTGTGTCAATTTTTGAAACTCCAAGGACCATTAGTGTAAAATTCAATACGCTGCGTATTGGTCAATACGCAGCATAGACACACCTTGTTTTCTGTGCAATGATTGGTTATCAGGCACTGAGATCTATGGGCTATCTACGCTGCGTATTGGTCAATACGCAACGTATTGGTTTAACCTTATACGCTGCGTATTGACCAATACGCAGCGTAGATAAACCCTAATTTTGCTAGGATTTGGTGTGCCAATAGGCACACTCTTAAATAAAAGCACATAAACCCTAGCTATGTAGGTGTTTTTGCGGCTGACCAAAGGAACGAAAGAGAGAGTGAGTTCGGGATCGGAGGTTATTCGAAGACGGTTTCCAGACTTTCGAGCGGGAAACTTCATATCATGATCAGGTTAACTCTCTTAGCATTTTGTCGGTTTAATTCATTCAGTTCGTTTTGCATAAGTTTGGTTTGGGTTCCGGTCGAGTTGTGGGGAGGATGAGTGACGCAGGTGGCGGCCAACTAGGATGAAGATGGCGCGTGTTTATGGTGGCGGTTGTGGTTGTTGTTATGGTTAGCGGTGAAGGTGGTGGTGTTTGATGATGGCGAGCTACGTAGGCGGCGTAGATGGCGTTTGATGTGGATGTCAATGATCGGGTTTGAGGAGATGAAGGTTTGAAGGGATTTTCTCATGATACGCTGCATGCTTTCCTGCGAGTATTATGTCGAAACAATTAGGCGAGGTTGGTAGAGTATGGATTAAAGTGGCGTTGCAGGTTACTCATGGTGGGGATGGTAATTTTTGGTTGAGATGAAGGTCATGAATAGGTCAAATGGGGTTAATCTGTTTTAAGATTTTCATTGCTAGAGCACAATTGCTATTGAACGATAACATCATAATGATGCACGAGGTATAGTATTAAACCCACTCTGTTTTGCATGTACGGATGGGAAATGAGGAAGCAAGCACCTAGATAGGTGAAGCATACAAGCAAGTTGGTGTATACCATCTATCGAAATAAAATATTGCAAGCAGGCACACAAGCATGTCAAAAAGTCTTAACTGTCCAAGAATCATCGATTAAAAGAACCAAGCATGCATGCAAGCTGGTGAATTAATTTAACCAAGCACACAAGCAGGTTAATTATTTTCAGCTAGTAGGTTCGCTATTGGGACGACTTTGAAAGACGGTTGGATCGTGGATTTGGAAGCTTTGCAACCAGTGAGTTCTAATGTCGCAACCCCCGTCCCCTAACAACCCGGGAACGGGGCCGCGGCCAGTTTCGGTGGTATCCAGGTGTTTATCATTTTGGCAGCGGAAATTACATCAGGATCGTAGTTAGGAAATATTTTATCAGAGTAAAATACCACACTTATATAATATTAAACACGTGGTAATAATCCTAGGTTTTAAGTACGCATATTTTCATAGGGATAAACCCTATTTTATTTTAAATAAAACATATCTTTATTTTAGGTACCTTTATTGCCACTTTTTCAAGCCTTCAGTGCTGTCCAGCTGGCTTCTATTTGGCTTTCACATTTTGTTACCTGAAACGAGTTTAAAAACATTTTGTCAGTGGAAAATACTGGTGAGTGAATCCCAGTTTAATCAAGTTAAGTAAAACCATTGTACAGTATTGAGGGCGGTCGCGCAATTACATTTGTTTCCATCTATTCAATTACCACCCACGGTACTGTCAACCCGACTTGTGGTCATGTTACTCCTCGCAAGGTAGTAACAAATTTTGTATACAAAACCCCAACATACCGACGATAATTGTAGAATACAAATACTCAATCACTGTTTAATATATTATTAATCAAGTGAGTTTTTGTAAAAGCAATTTGTAAAAAAGAGATTACTCACATTGCTGTCTTAGGTTTTATTTAAGGGTTTCCTGGTGATTATCTATTAAATACACAAATGCACACGCGTTAGTATAATAACCCAATATTTACATTTGCAATACCCTCCCTGAGACTGCATTCCAACGACTACGTCGGGCAGAACCACGACAGCCGTTACAAAACCCTGGATCAATCAGGCAGCGTATCTAATACGTAACCGGAGTTATAATACTTACAACGGGGCAGAACTTCGTTATTTAGGGGGTATTATGCCCGATTATTACTTTTACTACTCAGAAATTCGAGAGAGAAAGATTGTGTGAGCGGTTTGGGACTGAAGCCGATAGCCTCTATTTATAGGGCTGGTTTCGCATTTCCTCGCGGCCGCGAAGACTCAAAGGTCTTCTTACGCGGCCCGTGACATAGGGTGTAGGGCCTAGGCTTGCTGATTCGCCAACTATAGACCTGACACGAGCCTGCCACGTGGCAGCTCAGGGTGTTGTTGCGTGGCGAGGCTGTCGCGCCCCGCGTAGCTCTCAGCCAACTCGTTCGCGGCCTGCGAGCGAAGTAAAAATCTTGTTTTTATTTAACTTTTAATTATATAGGGTATTTAGGGCTTGGTTTTCACATAAGGGGTATAATTTAAGACATATAAGGACGTTTTAAATATATTAGGGTGTCGGAAAAATATTTTAGAGGGTTGTTATATCCTCCCCACCTTGTTTTAGAACTCGTCCTCGAGGTTTACTGGAATAGGTGTGGATATTTCCTTTGCATTTCTGATTCAAGCTCCCATGTATACTCTGGTCCTCTCTTGGAATCCCATTTCACTTTGACCAGAACTAATCTCTTGTGCTTGAGGTTCTTGACCTTCCTGTCTTCAATCTGTAGAGGCTTTTCTACAAATTTTAATTGTTCATGTAACTCTATATCCTTAAGAGGCACTAAGAGTGATTCATCAGCTAAGCATTTCTTGATATTTGATACATGAAATACATCATGTATTCCTGCCATTTCCTCTGGCAGTTGTAGCTGATAGGCTACATGTGCTATTCTTCTAATAATCTCAAAAGGTCCAACATACCTGGGACTTAGCTTTCCCCTTTTGATGTATCTTGCCACTCATTTCCAAGGAGAGACTTTCAATAACACTTTGTCTCCTACCTGGAATTCCAATGGCTTCCGTCTGTTATCAACATAGCTCTTTTATCGATCACGTGCTGCTTTCAGTCGTTCCTTGACTTGAATGATTTTGTCTGTTGTCTCTTGTACTATTTCTGGTCCAGATAATTGCTTTTCTCCAATTTTTGCCAAACAGACTGGAGTTTGGCATTTTCGTCCATACAGTGCTTCGAATGGTGCAGCATTGATACTTGTGTGATAACTGTTATTATAAGAAAATTCTATCAATGGTAAATGATCGTCCCAATTACCTCCGAAATCAATTACACACGCTCTAAGAATGTCCTCCATTGTCTGAATTGTTCTTTCGCTTTGTCCGTCCGTTTGAGGATGATAAGCGGTGCTTAGATTTAGCTTGGTTCCCATTACTTTTTGGAAACTTGTTCAAAAATGAGAGGTAAAACGGCTATCTCTGTCAGAAACAATTGATAAAGGAATTTCATTTAATGAAACTATTTCATTTACATATAGCTTAGCTAATTGTTCCATATTGAAAGTTTCCTTCATTGGTAGGAAATGAGCTGACTTAGTTAGCATGTCTACAATCACCTAGATTGTATCATTACTTTTTCTTGTTTTGGGTAACTTAGTAACAAAATCCATTGTTATTAATTCCCATTTCCAAACTGGCATTTCTAACTGCTGCAATAAACCTGAGGGTTTTCTGATGTTCAGCTTTGACTTGTGAACATGTTAAACACTTTGCAACATATGCTGCTATATCCTTTTTCATTCCTATCCACCAGAAATTCTTTCTTAAATCCTGATAAATCTTATCACTTCCAGGATGCATCGTATACTTGGATTTATGAGCTTCTTCTAATAACGATGGCGTAGTTTTCCTAATTTAGGTATTCACATTCTTTTCTTATGGAATTTCCAAATTCCATCTGTTCCTTGTTCTAATTCCTTAATCATTCCTTTTAATTTCTCAGTATCATCCTTGATTACTAATTCTTGTGCCTTTTTAATCTGTTCATTTAAATCTACCTGTAGATTTAATTTAAGAGAACGTACTCTTTTTGGCTTTTCATGATGCTTTCGACTTAAAGCATCGGCTACTACGTTAGCCTTTCCTGCATGATACTGGATATTACAATCGTAATCACTAAGTATCTCCATCCAGCGTCTTTGCCTCATATTCAACTCCTTTTGCCCGAAAACATACCTTAAACTCTTATGATCTGTGAAAATGGTAAACTTACTACCGTAAAGGTAACGTCTCCAAATTTTCAGGGCAAAAATTATAGCTCCTAATTCTAAATCATGGGTTGAATAATTCTCTTCATGATTCTTAAGTTGTCTAGATGTGTAAGCTATAACCTTTTGACGTTGCATTAACACATATCCATAACCTAACTTAGAAGCGTCACAATAGATTACAAAATCTTCAGTTCCTTCTGGTAACGCTAGTATGGGTGCATTGGTTAATCTTTGCTTAAGGATTCTAAAGGCTTCTTCTTGTTTTAGTCCCCATTCAAACTTAACAGATTTACATGTTAACTTAGTTAAGGGAATGGCTATTCTAGAAAAATCTCGAATAAATCTTCTATAGTAACCGGCCAATCCTAAGAAATTTCTAACCTCAGTTGGTGACTCGGGAGTTTTCCAGTTGGTAATTGCCTCGATCTTGGTGGGTTCTACATGAATTCCTTCATGATTAACTAGATGTCCAAGAAACTGTACCTGTTCTAACCAAAATTCACACTTTGAAAACTTAGCATAAAGCTTTTCTCTTCTCAATAAACTTAGAAGTGTGTGCAAATACTTTGCATGATCCTCTTTACTCTTGGAGTAAATAAGAATATCATCTATAAAGACAATTATGAATTTATCCAAATATGGCTTACATATTCGGTTCATCATGTCCATAAATGCGGCTGGGGCATTGGTTAAACCAAATGGCATGACAGTAAATTCATAATGGCCATACCTTGTTCTGAAAGCGGTCTTAGGAATGTCCTCTTCCTGTACCTTTAATTGATGATATCCTGATCGTAAATCGATTTTAGAGAAAAATCGAGCTCCTTGTAGCTGGTCGAACAGATCATCGATTCTCGGTAATGGATACTGATTCTTAATCGTGACTTTGTTCAATTCACGGTAGTCAATGCACAAACGCATTGATCCGTCCTTCTTTTTGACGAATAGGATCGGTGCTCCCCATGGCGATGAACTCGGCTGTATGAATCCTTTTTCCAATAATTCGTCTAACTGCTTCTTCAGTTCCTGCATTTCTGCGGGTGCCAAATGGTAAGGTGCTTTGGCAATCGGTGCTGTTCCTGGTAGCAGGTGGATTCTAAATTCAACTTCCCTGTCTGGCGGTAGTCCTGGTAATTCTTCTGGAAACACATCTGGAAATTGTGATACTACAGGGATATCTTTTAATTCTTTTCCTTTGGTGTTAGTGATTATGGAAATCAAATACACTAAAGATCCTTTTCTTATATAACTTGCTGTTTTTATCACAGAGATGAATTTCGTGGATCTAGAGGGTTTATCTCCTTTAATTGTGATCTTTTCACCCTTTGGTGAATTTACTTGGATTGACTTTTGATCACATAGAATACTGACTTTATTGGCTATTAACCAATCCATTCCTAATACAACATCAAATCCTGCCAGATTCATTGGGTAAAGGTTTGCCATAAACTTTTGATTTAAAAATTCTATTCTTGCTCCCTGCAAGATTTCAGAAATCTTAATGGTTTCTCCATTTGCTGTCTCTACTAGACATTCTTGTGGGAGTTTAGTTAATGATTGATTAAGAAGTTTGCAAAATTAAGTATTAATAAAACTTTGGTTCGCACCAGAGTCAAATAGTACTTTAGCAAAAATATCATTAACTAAAAACGTACCGGCGATCACATCCGGGATCATCTTTGCTTCTTCTGCAGTCAGAACAAATGCTCTAGCATTTTTAGTATTCTTGGTGTTCGGGGCTGGAGCTAGTTTTGGACAGTTCAGATTGATGTGACCTTTTTCCCTACAGTTGAAGCACAATCCATTATTCGGTTTCCTCCTACAATCCTCTTCCTTGTGTCCTGGTATCTTGCAGAAATTGCAGTAAGTGGAGCGTTTTCCTGAATGCTTCTTCTTACATGCTTTGTAGTACGGTGTAGAGGTAGAACCTACATTTTTCCCACGGTTGGAATTACCGTAGCGGAATTCTTGGGTAAGCCTTTGGGCTAGGTTCCTCCTTTGGTCCTCTTCTCGTGTACGCACTAATTCATCAGTCAAGGTGTTTGCTAGTTCTACAGCTTCTTCTATAGTTTGAGGTCTAGCTGCCTCGACTACATGTCTAATCTCACTGATTAATCCCCAGATGTAACAGGAGATTAATACTGGTTCTGGTGATGCAAGGGTTGGCACTATTCTAGCATATTTAAAGAATAACGTAGTGTATCCCTTACTATCTACTCCAGTCATCCTAAGGTTTAGGAATTTATTTGCTATCTGTTCCTTTTCATTGGGATGGCGGAATTTCCTTTCTACCATATTTTTAAATTCCTCCCATTCCATATTGTAAATCCTATCACTTCCCCTAGATTGGAGGATAGTGTTCCACCATTCTAAAGCTGAGTTCTTAAACAAATTGGAAGCAAACATTATCTTATCCTCTTCCGCACACTTGCTTATTTTTAAGACAGTCTCAGTCTTTTCTATCCAGCGTAGAGCTGCAATGGCCCCTTCATTGCCCGAGAATTCTATTGGTTTACAAGACCAGAATTCTTTTGGTAATGGGCGCTTGAAGTATGGGTCCATGGTTCACGCTGTTTTCAGGTTCAGTGGGTCGTTTACTATCACGTTTACTTTTATTATCTGCTTCCCTAACTGTTTGAATAATATATGGCATCGCATCTATTATTCCTTGTGCCACTATGTTTTGGATGGCACTGTTATCCACTTGGTTTCCATTATTGTTGTTGTTCGGGTTATCGTTATCCAGGTTATTGTTACTCTGGTTATCATTATTCTGGTTTTCCTGGTTCACTTCGTTGTCCATCTGAATTTTAAACATTTGGCAAATTATTAATATCACAAAATAATATTTAAGGCAAACATTCACATAACACGCATATTGGTCAAAAGCGTCGAGCATTGCGACTTACTCTTTCTTATATTATGCATCTAATACAAGCTAGAACTGGAATTAAAATTTACAATACTATTAGGCATCACTAACCACAAAGTGGTCTATACTACATACACACATATTATATATATATATATATTATTACTATCACCATTACGGTTATGGGTTCATCCAGAACTCCATATTACGCTCGTCGTACTTCCAGACGAGTCGTTCTCCAACTTGCCTCATCCTCTCGCTATTTTCTAAAATCTCTTCTCCGAAAGTTCGGAGCTCTTGCACATTTTCTGCACTTATTGGGGGTGCAGGTGGTGGTATTGGATCTGGATACTGTGCCATGGGTTCTTCCTGAGGATATGGATTCTCTAGGATTTCCCTAATGTATTGGTCATTATCGTAATAGGGATCTAGAGGGTCCAGACCTGGGTAAGCTGCTAGGTTTGGCATGGGTTCGTCTGTTAGGTGGTAGCGTTGCTGATAATCTCTATGATCATCGAACCATGGGTCGTAGTCTGGGTTAAAATCATGCATTTGGATTTGGTTTTTTGGGTTGTTTTCAATCTCCATTGGTTGTGTTGGAAACAAGGGTAATGGTTGAGGGGCTACAACTTGCTCCAGGTTTGGGTCAGCAGCTGTGGTTGCTAAGATATGGAAGTTTGCTAAACTCCTATTAAGCATGTCTTGGATGTGGGCATCTGTTTCTCTCTTAGCGGCTGCTAGAACTCGCTACTGTTGTAACTTTTTCATTCTCTTCCTACGCTCATGTGCTCCTCTACTGAACCATCCTCTCTTTTTCGGAGGGAATGGCTCTTCAGACTGAGCCTTAAACACGAATATCCCATCTTCATTGTCAGCTGAATACCCTGAGAGGGCAGGCTGTGAAGAGGTACCTTCGCTTCTAGGTGAGCTGGACAACAGACGATAGACGTCGGAGGGTCCTTGATCGCTTATACTGTAAACTAACAAATAGTTAAATAACACACAACAATAAAATACAGATATGCATGTATTTCCGTAATTAATTTCCTAACACTTAATATTTTGGTGTCAGCAGAACACTTATGTGGCTGAATCAGCTGCATAGCTCTGATACCACATTCTGTCGCAACACCCGTCCCCTAACAACCCGAAAACGGGCGGCCGCGGCCAGTTTCGGTGGTATCTAGGTGTTTATCATTTTGGCAGCGGAAATTACATCAGGATCGTAGTTAGGAAATATTTTATCAGAGTACACACATGGGAATAATCCCGGGTTTTAAGTACATACATTTTCATAGGGATAAACCCTATTTTATTTTAAATAAAACATCTCTTTATTTTAGGTAACTTTATTGCCACTTTTCCAAGCCTTCAGTGCTGTCCAGCTGGCTTCTATTTGGCTTTCACATTTTGTTACCTGAAACGCGTTTAAAAAAATTTTGTCAGTGGGAAATACTGGTGAGTGAATCCCAGTTTAATCAAGTTAAGTAAAACCATTGTACAGTATGAGGGCGGTCGCGCAATTACATTTGTTTCCATCTATTCAATTACCTCCCACAGTACTGTCAACCCGACTTGTGGTCATGTTACTCCTCGCAAGGTAGTAACAAATTTTGTATACAATACCCCAACATACCGACGATAAATGTAGAATACAAATACTCAATCACTGTTTAATATATCATTAATCAAGTGACGTGTTGTAAAAGCAATTTGTAAAAAGGAGATTACTCACATTGCTGTCTTAGGTTTTCTTTAAGGGTTTCCTGGTGATTATCTATTAAATACATAAATGCACACGCGTTAGTATAATAACCCAATATTTACATTAGCAATACCCTCCCCGAGACGGCATTCCAACGACTACGTCGGGCAGAACCACGACAGCCGTTATGGAACCTTGGATCAATCGGCAGCGTATCTAATATGTAACCGGGGTTATAATACTTACAACGGGACAGAACTTCGTTATTTAGGGGGGTATTATGACCTATTATTACTTTAACTACTCATAAATTCAAGAGAGAAAGATTGTGTGAGCGGTTTGGGACTGAAGCCGATAGCCTCTATTTATAGGGCTGGTTTCGCATTTCCTCGCGGCCCGTAAAGACTCAAAGGTCTTCTTACGCGGCCCGTGACATAGGGGGTAGGGCCTAGGCTTGCTGATTCGCCAACTGTAGACCTGACACGAGCCTACCACGTGGCAGCTCAGGGTGTCGTTGCATGGCAAGGCTGTCGCGCCCCGCGTAGCTCTCAGCCAACTCGTTCGTGGCCCGCGAGCGAAGTAAAAATCTTGTTTTTATTTAACTTTTAATTATATTGGGTATTTAGGGCATGGTTTTCACATAAGCGGTATAATTTAAGACATATAAGGACGTTTTAAATATATTAGGGTGTCAAAAAAATATTTTAGAGGGTTGTTATATCTAATCCCCTTTTTTTAAATATTTTTGGGGCTAGCATATATGCTTTTCACATGTTTTCATACGTGGTTACGAGTTTTATATATTAATGAGTTTTGTGATTAAAATGTGTTTTTAAACGTTTTCCCACGAACAATGTTTTTATACGACGTGTTGATTAATCAGGATTTATTAGTCATGCATGGGCGAATGACATTTTATTTAGTGATGTCGAGGTCGTATAGGGGTGGGGCGTGGTAGGTGTTGATATTAAAAGCACGATTTGTGTCGTGCTAAATTTTATTTGATAATTCTATTATGGTTTTCGAACCTTAGTGGTAGCGAGATGGTGAAGGTAGTAGTTGACGTGCTTTTAACATTATGTGTGCATTTTTTATGCCTTATGTGAATTAGCATCCTTGAGGTGCTTGATGTCGGTTACACGTGATTGCGGCGTTACCTTCGGGGTGGCGTCAGGTCACGAGATGTGGGTTACTCGTGATGGCGGCGTTACTTTCGGGGTGGCGTCTGGTCACGAGATGTGGGTTACTAGTGATGGCGGCGTTACATTCGGGGTGGCGTCAGGTCACGAGATGCGGGTTATTTATGATAGCGGCGTTACCTTTGGGGTGGCGTCAGGTCACGAGAAGCATCACTAAGATGTTTAGATGATTAGCCCTAGTGGCAACGAACCCTTTGGGGTTAATATGTGGGTGACAGACTCTTCGGGGTCAAATTGGAGGTGACGAAACCCTGACGAGGGTGCCCTGACGAGGGCAAATGATGATAGCCTACGGGCAACAACTGATGTGTTAGGTTCCCACCTTATGTGCTTATATGTTTCTCGCTAGTCAAATGGTTGTTAAATGATGATTATTTGTGCAGTGACGAATGATGTTAAATGATGCGGTGACGAATGATATTCTATTATGCATCTGTCGAGTGATGTTAAATTGTGTAGTTTGCAGACAAGGTTAAGTTACAATTGAGTTTTTAGGTCAGTAATTGTTATGTCCTGGATACAGGTCGGTTTGGTTAATCGTCCAAAGAATTAAGATGCGATGTGGGTCATCCTTTGATGTTTAAGTAACCTGATCCACATCAGAAAAGATTACTTGTAGGATGATTGGACTTAGGATATGGGTTGAGTTTTGGGTCGTTTTGGGTGACGGGTTGGAGTCATTAAACTTTAAAATGTTGTTAACGTATTTTAATAAACGTTGGTGATTTTACAATGATGGTGTTTGGTTTTCAAATAAATCACTTGAGATGTGTTTCAAGTGCTTTAACTTAAACTATTAGAACTCATTCAGCGTTGCTGACTTTTGCATGTATGTTAGATTGTCTTGCAGGTGTGTGATTCGAGTCAGGGTTGCTCTTGGCTAGCGGATGAGATTACTCGTGTTATGGTGGAAGGCATTCGGTTTGTTAATGACAAATAGAAAAACCATTTTGTGTTTAAATAAATATGTACTATTTTTAATTGAAAATTTCCGCTGCGTATATAAATAAAGTGTTATTTTAATATAGTACATTGTGATGTGACCCGACTGTAGGGTGCCTGGTTTGGGGCCTTATAGGCCTCATACTCGAGAGTTGTGCAATTCTCACAATTGACACTCGTTGTTAGTCTGCCTAGTCAATTACTAAAGTGCATGCCACAACTGCCTTTACCCTGACATAGCCAGATTCTCATTCCTTGTTCTAATTACTGTAATGGGTCATTAATTAAACAAGGAAATATACATTGAAAATACTAATTAAAATTTCTTTGGTTATGTAACAGATGTCCAATGAAAACACCTCATTCGTTCTCAAGTCTATACTAGAAAAGGAAAAACTGAATAACACCAACTTTCTCGAATGGCACCGCAATCTGAGAATAGTTCTCAAGATGGCGAAAAAGCTTTATATCCTAGATGGCCCAGTTCCCATCGAGCCTGAAAATAAGACTGATGCTGCTCGTAAGGCACTGGAAAAGCATAACGAGGATTCCGTTGAGGTAGCCTGCCTTATGCAATCCACCATGTCTCCTGAACTTCAGAAGAACATGGAAGATAAAGATGCTTATGACATGATCCAGCAACTGAAAGACATGTTTCAGAAACAAGCTCGACAGGAGCGATATGACACCATGAAACAGCTCATAAGCTGTAAAATGCAAGAAGGATCGTGTGTCAGTACTCATCAATCATATTACATCTAGAAAATGGTGGACATCATCAATCATAATACATCGTCTTTAATTGAAAATCCTATGAGATTTATTTGGAACAAATATTCAAATTTACTTCGTGGAGCCCTGCATCTGATCTCAAACATGGTGAACTTGTCCGGTTACCGCTATTATGGAATTACTTCGATCACTACGACACCTTGTGGCATCGTATAAACTTGTAGCTTGGGCTAATCAGGATCAATCGTTTCATGCAAAACTATATATGCTTTCGTTTGACTCATCATTGAAATAGTCTTAATGCAACTATGTATTAAGACGATGATACACTAAATTCTGTTGTATTCGGTGTATCCTTGAAATTCAATAATGTCAACACACTGATTTTTATTTATGTTATGGTTAGAAAAGTTGACAAATCATTTCTGTGCTTCTATTTCATTTGAGTTTTTTGACTCTAAGTTTCACTTATTCAACGATCAACGCAAGTTCCCGTTGGTAGTAAATTCTGTTGTTTCTAAAATTCATTTGCAGATTATGAACGTTCATTTGGACATCTATTGGTCGAAATTCCTCTTTTGTTGGACCCCCTGTAAACTTAGTCACACTGGTGACTGTATTAGTACGTCTCGTTCACTTGGCATCGATTTCAGAAACAAATTCAGTTGAATCGTTGGGTTCTTATTGTTATGGTATGTCATTGTATTCACATAATTCGTACACGTCTCGATGCAATTACATGGTCATTTACCTTGGTATTATTCGTATTTACCTACACATGACATAACTCTAAAATGACATTGTAGTCTAAATTTCGAAGACGAAATTTCTTTAACAGGGGGAGAATGTGACAACCGGCAATTTTCGGATTTAATTACGTTATAACGAACATTAAAACGATTATAGGAATTTTTTAAGACACAAATTAGCTTAAATAGGCCTTTGGTATGCCTAGGAACGTCTATCCGACTTTATAGTACGCGAATGGTGGTTTGTAGGAAAATGGTTGAACGTTAAATGGCAACGAACTGACACCGGGAGAAAAACTAACAACGCCGACAAATACGAGTTTTATACGTATATTTTATACACATGAATTTGGTTTTGCGAAATTATCCTGCTTCTGAACGTCACAAAACACATACGTGAACGAAAAACGCGACTGCAGGAATGCACTGACAACGAAACGAAAGCATCAGACTCGTGTATTACCTTATAAACTGAAATATTATGATAAATTTAGCTTCGTAATCAAATTTTAACATCCACAATCGAAATCGGATAAAAAAAAGGATTAGAAACGACTACCGAAACATTTTACGCGATTTTAACGCAAACGACGAACGAACGCGTCAAACGCCGACTACCGACACTTTTTTACATATTTATGATCCTAAAATGACATTTTACGGCCTTACACGAAGTTTGGGGTAAAAAACGGGCCTCGTAAATGCACTTGGGCCGCACAAACAACTATAAACGGGCTAGTGGGCCTTGGGCCCAACCCACACTAACCCTAGCTATAAAAGCAAACTTACAAACACCCACACCTTCATTTCACACACACACACACACTCTCTCTCTCTCTCCTCACACCTCCTATCTCTCTCGTTCTCTCTCTAAAACCCATCCAACAAGGTTACGACGAGGGTCCGGTGACGACCCGGCGGAGCAAGGCGGAAGACGGCAACGACCGGTGACGGCGACATGGCAGCAGCGGTGGCTTTCTCGGCAGATTTTTTTCGAATCAACACCCTACCCCCATTAAATCGTACCCTCCGAACACGATTCCGATGTCGTTTTTGCCGTTTGAAGCGCGGAAGTTGTAGTTTTACCTCCGGCGGCCGCGGTTTTCCAGTAAGCCTTAGACCCTCTCTTTTCTTTTAGATATTTCTAGATCTAAGTTTTTCGGCCGGTTACATGATGTTTCAGGTAGGGGCGTGGTGCGGCGGTCATGGTGGAAGTGTTTCTGGCCGGCGGCGGCAATGGTGGAAGTGTTATGCGGGACCTCGGTTCGGTTCATACTCGGGTTCGGATGTTATGGTTCAACTCGGTTCAAGCTCGGTTCTGTCAAAACCACGGGTCAACAATAGTCAACGGGTAGCTTCGGTTCTCAGCTCGAGTTCCGGTCAACAAAGTCAGACTCAGTCAAACCCGGCAACATCGGGTCAAACTAGTCAAGAAGTCAACTTAGTCAGATTTGTTTTGGGTGCGGGTCATGTTTCTGATTTGGTCAACTACGGTTAAACATCGTCAAACTCGGTCAATGGGTCAGATTCGGTTCGGGTCCACGGGTCAACGCTAAGCTTGGTAAAATATTAATGACGAAATTTTACTATATAGTTGTTTTAATTTTGTCCTAAACACGACATCGAGCACTAACCCGAACCGACTAACAAAGTCGTTAAGCAAATAAAAATTCTTGGACCTATATGTGATTTTTGTTTAGATAACCTGTGAATGCTAATTAAAAACCGAACCGACATTTCGTTACGATATATATATATATATATATATATATATATATATATATAGGATTAGGTTCAAGAATGAACACTAGTGTAGTTTGCGAACTGAGCAAACTAATCCTGGCCATACATGTGTGTAGATAAATACACTAGTGTATTTTACGATTTGATGATAAAATCCTAGCCATCCACGTGTGTAAATCAATGGCCAAGATTTGTTCACTCAGTTCGCAAATACACTAGTGTTCACTTTAGAACCCCACCCTATATATATATATATATAGGGTAAGGTTCATGCGAGAACCACCTTTATTGCGAGAACCGTGAGAACCAATGTGAACACAACCTAAAATAGCTAAAAAAACCTAAAAAAAACCTAACCCCCCCCCCCCAAGCTAAATGCTAAAAACTAAAACCCCTCAAAACCCTAACTCCCCCCCCCAAAGCTAAAATGCTAAAAACTAAACCCCCAAAAAACCTAAAAAATCAAAAAAAAAAAAAAAAATTTAATATTTTTTATGTTAAAATCGCTACTTTTAGTAACCAAAAATTTTTTTTTTTTTTTTTTGCTACTAAAAGTAGCGATTTTAGCATAAAAAATATTAAAAAAAATTTTTTGTGTGTTTTTTAGCTATTTTTAGGCATTTTTTGTTGTGTTCACATTGGTTCTCGCGGTTCTCGCAATAAGGGGTGGTTCCTAACGGATCTTTGTCCTATATATATATATGTGTGTGTGTGTGTGTGTGTGTGTGTGTTACTCTCGACAAAATACGATGTATTGAAGATATGATAGATTAAACATATATTGTTTGTTGTGTTTTGAAAATTTATCGACAACTTGCATTGTCGGGATCGTCCAAAAATAGAGGAAACTCTGCCCGTTTTTCGTAAAATCCGTGATACGAAACGTGTAATTTCTAAAAACAAAACCTACCGGGGTTAAAGGTATTTTATAAAAAAATAAATATAAGTGTATATTTATTTTGATGACACTTTATAACTCACAAAATGAGTATAACTTTTCAACGAGCGTGATTACAAGATAACGAAACTCAGAAACCTTTTATAAAATAAATATAATTATTTATATTTATTTCAAACGACTAGAACGCGGAAATCTTTTATAAAATAAATATAATTATTTATATTTATTTCACACGTCTTGAACTCAGAAATTTATATATAATAAATATAATAATTTATATTTACTTCAAACGTCTAGAGTTCGAAAGTTATATATATAAAATAAATATAATTATTTATATTTGTTTCAAACGTCTAAACGGGATGCGACGCGTTACCGTACGATCTTCACATACCTTATTACCCGAATCATTTTGATAACGAACAAACGAAGTCGATTATAACAAGTGTACAACTATATACAATCATTTCATTAATTACCACGAGACGCGGGATTATTATTACGACTACACGACAATTTTATACATACATATTTACGTACACATATGTCGATCTACGTAAACGACGACTACTTAGAAATCGTAAAAATGCTTTATACCAGTTTACGACGTGTATTGTTCCCGTATAAACATTTGGTTACGTACACGCACGACCATTCGGGACGACTAATACGATTCCATAAATATATTTATATTTTTATATAAATATATATTTGTTGTGAGGTTCATTTGAGAAGAATCTTCTTGTAAGAAGAAAAATAAATTAATCTAGGCCATATCTTTTTTTATCAATGGTTGTGTTGACATTGCCTGAAGGAAAAGAAGAATTCGTTGTCTATTGTGATGCTTCGCACACAGGCATGCGATGTGTGCTTATGCAAAGGGGCAAGGTGATTGCCTACGCATCACGACAACTAAAGGTACATGAAAAGAATTACACCACCCATGATATGGAATTAGGTGCAGTTGTATTTGCACTTAAACTATGGAGACATTACCTGTATGGAACTAAATGTGTAATATACTCTGATCATAAAAGTCTCCAACACTTGTTTAACCAGAAAGATCTCAACATGAGGCAACACCGATGGATGGAAACATTGAACGATTACGATTGTGAAATTCGTTACCATCCTGGCAAAGCTAATGTGGTCGCAGATGCTCAAAGCAGAAAAGAAGGGGTCAAACCTATACGAGTTAATGCTAAGAGTATTGAACTAAAGAACAGTCTAAACGAGAAATTGTTAACAGCACAGAAAGAAGCTGTAATGGAAGATAATCTCCAAGAAGAAAGATTGGGTTCAACTTTTGTTCATTTGTCACCTGGAAATGACGGAATCCTCAGATTGAATGGTCGAATCTGGGTTCCAATGCATGGAGGACTTAGAGATATAATCCTCCAAGAAGCTCATAATTCCAAATATTCAGTTCACCCGGGGAGTGACAAAATGTATCAAGATTTGAAGGCAAACTATTGGTGGATGGGTTTGAAGAAATCCATTGCCACACATGTAGCTAAATGTTTGACGTGCTCACAAGTTAAAGCCGAGCATCAAAAGCCATCAGGATTACTACAACAGCCAGAACTTCCCACATGGAAATGGGAAATGGTAACCATGGATTTCATCACCAAGTTACCTAAGACAAGACATTGAAATGATACAATATGGGTCATAGTTGATAGACTGACTAAGTCGGCTCATTTCTTGCCCATTAAGGAGACTCATAGCTCTGATAAACTAGCCCAATTATATGTGGATGAGATTGTATCTCTCCATGGAGTGCCAGTATCAATTATATCCGATAGGGATACCTGATACACCTATCATTTTTGGAAAAGTTTTCAACAATCCCTAGGCACTTGTTTGAATTTTAGTACTGCTTATCATCCTCAGACGGATGAGCAAAGTGAGCGTACTATTCAAACACTCGAAGACATGCTTCGGGAATGTGTCATTGATTTGGGTGGAAGTTGGGATGATCATCTTCCTCTGATAGAATTCTCCTACAACAACAGTTACCATTCGAGCATCCAAGCTGCACCTTTTGAAGCCTTATATGGAAGCAAATGCAGGACGCCCGCTTGTTGGGCGGAAGTTGGAGAAACCCAACTATCAGGACCTTAGATAGTCCTTGAGACAACGGATAAGATTGTCCAGATTCGTGATCGTTTAAAAGCTACCAGAGATAGACAGAAGAGCTACGCAGATAAGAGGCGTAAACCTCTAAAATTCGAGGTAGGAGATAAGGTGTTACTTAAAGTGTCACCTTGGAAAGGAATAATTAGATTTGGTAAAAAGGGAAAACTATGCCCGAGATACATCGAACCATTCGAGATCATCGAGTGTGTTGGTAGTGTGGTCTATAGGCTGAATTTACCTGAAGAGCTTAGTGGAATTCACAATGTGTTCCACATCTGCAATTTAAGGAAATGTCTAGCTGATGAATCGCTAGCAATGTTTCATAAAGACGTGCAAATAGATGAAAGCTTGAGGTGTGTTGAAAAGCCTATATCAATCGAAGATCGACAGGTTAAGAAGCTTCGAAGAAAACAAGTACCAATTGTAAAGGTAAAATTGGATGCCCATAGAGGCCCAGAATATACGTGGGAGGTTGAGTCCACTATGCGACAAAAGTACCCTCATTTGTCTCAATAAATCTCGAGGTTGAGACTTCTTTTAAAGGGGTGAGGATGTAACACCTCGCAAAATCATGACCAACAAAGTGAAGACACGTGTCATTAAACCTAAACGTGTAAAAAAGTTGACTGTAAAGGACTAAAATTGACGAACGATGAAAAGATGTATCCAAAGGGACTAAAAGTGTCAACATGCTAAACTTATGCCTCTGAATGACCTTATATAATGTTCATACTCTCAAACGAGTCAATTATTGAACACAAGAAGCCGTTTGTGAAAACAAATGAAAGTTAGGGTATCAAAAGGGTTAAAAGTGTCAACATGTTAATTCTTACCTCTGAGTGACCTTTTAACGAACCCGGGACTTCGTAATGTTCAATTATACTTCCGAGAATATTTGATTTTAGTTTCAAAGGGTTTTGGTACCATGATATGATTAAGTCTGCAAAATTCCAAGAAGAGGGGTTGAAAGTGTCAATTTGATAATTCTACCTCTGAAAGACCTTTTAACAAACCCAGAGCCTAACGGTACTTGGTCATACTCCCAAGAATAATAAAAACCTAATTTGAAGGGCCCCTAGTGCTAAAAAATGAAAGATATATGAAGATATGAAAGTACAGGGCCTGAACTTATAACTTTTAAAACATTTTTGAAAATCTTGTTGCCTCGCGTGGCGCGCCAGATCCTCCCCTCCCTGGCGCGTGGCGCGACGAAGTACAAAACGCAGCAGGTCTGGACAGCTGCCAGCAGTCAGCCTTGCTCCCCACACAAAATCTTCTGCAATCTGATTTCGAAACCAGCAGCATGCAAATGGTTTCTAAAAACCTCTAGGACACCTGGAGACATCCTAGAACAACATTTGACACCTGCATTGATCTTATGAGGCCTTGTTTCACTATAAATAGAGCTCATAGTTGAGCTTGAGAACTTGCACCTTCTCATTTTATCAATTCTTTTCATCTCTGGAGATTCCCAACTGAAGGGAGACTCCCACCTGAGTTCAAAGTCGAGCTAGGACCTTGTGTAAGTGTTCTTAGCCTCTGCTTTTAAGTTTTTAGGCTTTTAAAAGCCGAAAGTCAAAGTTGCCGCAAAACGACTTGACTTTCGGTTTAGACCTTAACGGTCCAGCCATTGTTCGAGGCAAATATGGCTACGTGATCATAATTAGGTAGGTGTTAATCCCTCAAAAGGGCACCTCCTAATTACCACGTTTACTTAGTTAATTGTCGGGTCAAAGTAATTAGCATAAAAAGTCAAACGGGTCAGTTTTTAAATAAATTCAAATCTGATAATGTAGAGGTTATAAAACATGTTTTTATCACTCTAATAACTTGGTAAACATTATTAGAACCTGTCTAAACATGTTCAACCCGACAATTCTAAGTTTAGGCTTGGTTCGCAACCGAAAGTCGCAAAAGCTTGACTTTTGCTTTGACTTTCAGTTCTAACCCGAATTAGCTTAGTTTCTTTATGCATTAAGGTTCATTGTGACCATATTATATTGTAGTATAACCCTCTAAGGTTATATTACATGGTCCCTTAGTAATCTGAGTTTATTTACTTAGTTCCGTTAGTATGATTAATGTTGACTAAAATGCCCTTTTTGTCAAAAATGAGATTTTTAACATAAACAACCATGCAAATGAATTACATTCTGACCAGTAATATTATTTAACATGTTTTAACATTTAGAATCTGGCCAGAAACTATAATTACATCATAAATCGTAAAACGTGCTTTTAAAAGGACTAAAATACCTTTTTCATACAAATATAGTTTAAACATAATTTTGACATAAAAATTCATTACTCTCTGTTATAATATCATAATTAGGACTAATTGGGATTTCAAGTCAGATTACCTACTGAGTTTATGCATGAGTTTCGTATTAAATTAATAAATAACGATTATGCCCTTTCCATACATAAATTGGGTTTTAAATAAGATAAACATGCAAGAACTTTTTGTTACAGATATGATATATTAAATAAAGTATTTTGACCACTCAAAGCTGGCCATAACCTCAGAATTTCATAAACATCGAAATAATCATCATTTATCAATTTTTACGACATTAAGGAGCATAGTATGGTTCTAAACCATACTTAGCACCCAAGACTTGTTACCTACTAATTTTATAAATTATGTTTAATATTTTTACAGTAGGTATAATTCATAAACTCAGAATCCCAAATAAGTCCTTAAAACTATGTGTGAAATGACCAAAATACCCTTTCGGGGCATAGTTTGGCCATAAATGGTAAACCACATATATATATATGATATCCTACTGTTAAAATAACATAATTTAAATATTTTTACAGAAGGTTTATGACCAGAACCTCAATTTGTATGTAAACCCCTTTTATAAGTCATAAAATGACAAAAATGCCCTTATGAGGCTTAATTCGGTTTTAAAATCTCTTTAGGCATATTTGTTGATATCCTACTGATATCATAACATATTTTAAGCATAATAACTTATGGAATTTGTATATGAGTCATCTGGTTACCCGTTTATGCTTATACGCGTTCGATGCGATTTATGTAACTAGTTTACACGAATTAGCTGAAACGGGTCTAACCTTATCATTTTTATTTCAAAATATAGAATATATTTAGTTTACCCATATAATTCAAGTTTCTATACTTTTCAGGTCTAAATTACATTCTAATCCGGTCACCGCTTAATCTAGCGTTTCGTACCGTAAATCGTCCTTTAAACTAACCGGTTTAAGTCTATGACTTAAATAAGGCCCGTTAGTAATCTAATAGGTTAATAAACCTTCGTTCTAGTTTAGGAAGCCCCGGTAAAAGCTACCATCACAAGTTTAATTGCAATATACGGCTGAGTAGATAGATCTTGTATTTAGAAACTCAGGTAAATACTTTTAACTTATTTTCCCTTATACGGGCTTGGGATACGGTAAAATATTACCGCTTGGTTGGGTGTGGAATCATTTAATCGGATTGTGATTAATAAATTACATAACCCATTTTAATTTGTTTTGTTTGATAACATAAACATTGGGGGTTAATGCGACCGTGTCCTGGATATCCTCGGCTCATTTAATTGCAAATGGCCACGACTTAAGCACGAGGTGTAGGCATACACCTATAGTTGCGTATGTAAAAAGGTATACCCACATTGTTGGGGATAACTCCTTGTGAGCTTATATCAGTGGTGTGTCGGCTAATCATGTCTCGGTTTCTATCCCAGGCCCTAAATATATGACAAACATGTAAATTTGTATACAAGATTATTATATAATTGTCCCAAGTTATAAAAGAATATTTGTGCCTTGTGCATCTAAATCAAATTTCATAAATGTTTTCAAAAGAGTCAGTTAATTGTATTTACCAGTGAAAACTTACGTATTTTCAAAAGACTAGTGACAGGTACTACACGTACTAGGCTGGGAGCTTCTGGGCGTTAAGTAGAGGATCTTGCAAGTCCGTAATGCTTTATGTCTGTTGAGCATGTTTTATACTATATTTTAGATCCGCCTGTGGATCTTTTCTTTACATCCGTCAGTATATTCTTTATTTCGTACTTTGAAACTTTCGGTTTGTAATAGTAATTTCTACCAAGCCTTCCGCCGTGCTATAAACTGTGTATATTTGACTATGATGATATTAACTAAGTCACAATACTCCCCACCGGGCCCACCGGTTTGTGGTTAAAATATCGGGGTGTGACAGGTTGGTATCAGAGCCAACGTTGAGTGAATTAAACACTAGCCTTTTGTGTTTAATCTCAATGACACAGTAGCACATACCTTGACTTCCGAGTCTAGGCAAATGATCTATGATTAATCTTAATCTTATTTGGTTTATGTATTTTGCTTGTTTTCTCGTTTTTGACAGGCACACATACAAAAAAAAAATGCCGCCAAGAATACGAGGAAGAGGAGGAAGAGGAAAGGCACCAATGACGGGAGAGGGACATAGCGGTGCATGGCCTTCACATCGGCGTACTCCCTCTGCATCATTTAGCTCAGACCCATATGATGACTGGAGACACTCCCTTGAACCCGCGAGGCGTTCTGTCTCACTCAGTACTTCACCCTCTTATCACCACTCATTTGGTCCGCAACAGCCCGACGAGCCCCAAGGCTCACACCATTCACAACAGTTGGTGCATTCACACCATTCCCACCACTCCTCCCACCATTCTTCTTCTCACCACTCATACCCTCATGGTCATTTCGACCCTAATGACTATATCAATGAACCGGCAGGTTATAACTTGCTGGGCCCAGAAGACCATTTCCCGAAAGCTATGGATGTGGACGAGAATCCAGATCCAGAGATGCCACCGTCAGGGACGCCCACGCATCCCATTTGTATTTCTAGCGGTTCTTCTTTTGCGGGGTCTCCCTATCGAGGTCTCGATAACTATTCAGAGTGGTTTGGGCAGTGGAAGTTTGCATACACTCCCTCTCACCACGACTCACCACCACCACAACGGACTCCCTCTGAGGATCCGTACTTTCAAGCGGTCAGACCACCGCCACCGCCAGCATAAGAGCAACCTCTGCCACCACCAGAACCATCAAGGTGAAGGCAAAACACATGAATGTCCATGCGAGGGGGTATACGTATCAGTACCCCACAAACTTCAAGCAACTACCCTCCCATTTTTGAAGATCCGCAAAGGGTGGGCCTTCAAACACTGTGCCGGAAATTGATCCTACACCGGACACTTTTGCACCACCACCACCTCCATTGGGTTTTGAAAACCCAATTCCCACTTACCCAGAAACAACTGGGTACAACCAGTTTGAGCCACAAGCTCCTACGGGTTATAACTACCAACAACCTGCCTATGACCCATACGTCGAGGCAGTAAATTATAACGCCCTCTACCCCTCACCTTTTCCACCCGCGTACCCAACTGGGTACCCTGCTTATGGGTATCAATACCCACAACCTCAAACCCAGCAACAACCTCAACCTCCACCTCAACAACCACAAACATAAGAAATCTTACAAAGGTTGGAAGAGGTTGAACAAAGGGCGGAAGAATGTGAAAGAAAGACCCATAAGTTCCTTAAGGGTCTTGCAAACTTCATCAAGGGGAAGAAGAAAGATCGTTGAAGACCCCTACTTTTGTTTTGTAATTTTTATTTCAATGAAGCCCCTGCTGGACATTTCTTTTAAGTATTAGTCCCTGCGTGGACAAGTTTATTTATTTAAAGACCCGTTTAGGACAGTTTATGTAATTCTTAGTACTTTTAATGAGAAATTTTTTTTTGAAATTTCAATTCTTATTATATACACGTATGCATTGTATCATTGATTAAACTATCATTTTAATTTATAATTGATCTGCCGATAAACTTCAAAAGACCGTCTTAATGGTATAACCTAGCTCATAAGTCAATATAGACTTGGCTATGATGGTAAACCCTCTTAAGATACTAAATCCTTGTTAACATCTAAGAACATGTTAGCATGGTTCGAGAAAATCACACTAGTCATCCTAATACTTAAATTCTTCCAAAATTCCTTTATAGTCTAAATGATCAATAAATCATGGCTGATATCATCAAATAGGATGATTATATTAAAACATCCATTAGTGATGTTATTGATCCGCCTTTCGGGCCAAAATATACCATTTTATAATAACGACAGTAAGTAGTCTATGACTCTCTGTCAAACCTTGATGCCTTGATCCCATAAGATCATGGCTGATGATTTAAATCGTCCTTGTGACAAGGCTTTTTGTGCCACTCTAATGCTCATAATTGTCACACCCCGACCGCGTTAAAAACAACAAACCGCGGTGGAAACGTCGGGGAGTGTCGTAACAGAATCATTGTTTCACAACACATGGATTAAAGTTCTGTTTTATTGAATTAGGTTTATTACATTGTCTTGAAATTAGAAACGAAACATGAACAATTGTCTTTCATTGTTATTAAGTCACTAAGGCCTCGTCCAATCCTATGTGAGCATGCATCAATATCATCATCAAACATCATCAATTATGGTACCTGAAACGTATGTGAAAATACGTCAGCATAAAAATGCCGGCGAGTACATAGGTTTTGTGTGAGTGTCAGATTCATGGCTCGTTTACATGTTGAAATAATTCGAACAACTTCGTTAATCGATATTAGAAAACCTAGTTTTGTAAATTGTTTGTATTGTAAATTGAAATAACCAAGTCAAAACAGATTAGTTATAGTTTATAAAACCTCGATGCCATGAATCTTAACTCAAAACATTTGTTTATGTAAACCCAGATCGTAAATCGTTTTTGTGATAAAACTCGAATGGTTTATATTGTTAGAAAAACCTTGTAATGTAACTTCGTTTTGAAAACTTTTGCCCAAGTGATCTAGATAACGCAACGATATATAATGTGTTAAAAGCACTTATATATAGGAAGTACCAGCGGAGTATCCACCATGCTTTTATCACATTACACCCGCCCAGTTACCTAATCACTTCCCTAACCCAATCGTTTAATAATTCAATTAGTTCACATAGATCAAATAGTTCCAATGGTTCAAATAGTTCAAATAGATCAAATAGTTCCAATGGTTCAAATAGTTCAAATAGTTCACATAGATCAAATAGTTCCAATGGTTCAAATAGTTCAGATAGTTTAATATAAACCATAGCATTTGTATAGAAAACTCGAAATCGTTTAGCACATATGAATCACCCCAAAACAGTTTAAAACGGTAAAAGAGGGGAACTATGTACTCACATCGAAGTGCAAAGTATCATTGATTAATTGAACTTTAACTAAGCTCGGGCAAACCAAGGAAATCAGGTAGCACCTAGTAATCGAATCGCTAAGTTAATAAATCGACATCTAAATCGGAAGATCGGATAGAATGAGGTTTCGTAAACCAAATGAGTATTGGAACTCATTTGATATGGTTTAACAAAGCCTATATTCTAAATCGGAACCTATCCTAAGTGCTTACGACCCGTTACGACCCATTAAGGTGGCTTACGCTACCTTAACGCGTCGTTCGCGCAAACGCGCGTTCGAGACGCCTAACTAGTCCTATGATAAGTATTATATGCCTAAACATGTTGCATAATTAGTTGATGTGACAAAAGTTAAGTTACATATGCTTAATTACCAATTATGCATGAAAAGGGCATTTTGGTCATTTACCTAAGGCATATAAACTACCTATCATACAACTAATTAAACTAAGTGACCATAAGGTATAACCTTGGAAGGTTATTCCCTATACAACTATGGTCACTAAATATGCTTGGTCGGATCCTAACGATCGACCAAACAGGTCGGGTTCGAAAGTCTAAGCGGTTGTCAAGACCGCTTGATTTACGACCCTATACAAGCACTAGACTAAAAGTGACGAGCTAAACTAGGGATGAGCAAATACCGATACCGTCCCGATCCCGACCAATACCGATCCCGAATTTTGTGTAAACTTGGTACCGATACCGGTACTGAAATACGTCGGTTCAGGACGGTATCGGTACGGTATCAGTATTTTAAGGGTAAAAGTCGGTATTTTACCGATACCGTACCGTACCGATACCGTACCGTATCGATACCGAAAAATCACAAAAGTGGATACCGTTTCCGGTACCGAAAACGGATCAGGATCGGGATTTCGGGATCGGGACGGTATTTTATACCCTTTGCTAATCCCTAAGCTAAACATGTTGAAACATGTTTAACTAAGTTAGAAAACAGGTTTTGATACCCGAAAATAGCTTCGATGCAAAATACGCATAAACATGTATTTGACCGAAACTTTGACTCGTCACACCGACTAATCAACGTGGTAATCAGTAGGCATAGTCACAAGGGACTATAACCATCGTGATTACGCTCACGTTGCAAAGTTCAAACGAACTTTGTGTTGACCAAACTCAAGGTCAAAGCAGAAAGTCAAACACTGTTTGACTTTCATGCCTGAAATACATGAACAAGCATGAAGGAGACTTACAAAAGGTCCAAGCAATGTAGGTTTTGATCTTAAAATACTCAGGTATGAAGCTAAAGCTTCAACTTAGAGCAATTCTTAGATCAAATGTGAAGAATGAAAGAAACTCAATTGGGTATTTATAGAATTCCAAGAACCGTTAGGATCGTTTCTTGATAATTGAGCTTCAATCTGGACAGTACATGTAAGGCACATTGTTTTGGAATACTAGGGGTGTCCAAAAGCATCACACGGTATTGAGAAAGTTACATAAAGGCCCCTGAAAATCAACCCAGTTGTAAAAAATGGAGTTTCTGCCTAGGTGAGGGGGTGGCGTGCCGCCAAAGAAACACCACATAGAGGTGGCGCGACACCACAGGTCCCCAGGTCCAGCAAAGTTTGAAAAATGGCAAAAATGGTCCCTGCAGCTCATTTAGGCCATTTTCGACGCGTTTAAACCCCGTTAACCCATTTTCAAGGATCTAAAAGGATGTTAAAGCATAGGGGACTTAAAACATGCTTGAAAATATCTCGGATGTCGGTTCGTTTGGTCGTACGGTTGCGTTGTTCGGTTAATTACGACGAAACTCGAACGGACGCGAAAAATGATCCAAATTACGCGACGAATGGTATTTTTTCATTCCAATCATTAAAATATAATATTTTAATGATTACAAAAATTTTTGGATGTCCGGGGATGTTCAGAACGTAAGGTACGCGCGAAAATGCAAACTTATGCACTTTTTGTCGCTTTTAGTCCCTGTTGATCAAATAAGTTTATTTTTGCATACCTAACCCCTCAAAGACTATTTCTAAGATATGTAAAGGATATTTAAGGAATGTTTAGCTTATGATCAAGTTCCGGAATGTTCGTTACTATACGAATCGGCATAGTTTCGCAGTTTGAATTAAATAGTCCCTCTGATCGAATAAACTTGTTTTCGACACACCAAACCATCCAAAACTTATTTCTAAGTTATGTAAAGGTTATTTAAGGTATGTTAAGCCTATGTCACTGTTCTGGAGTGTTTGTCATGTTAAACTGATTTCGTTTACGCATCAGTTCGCGTATAACTTTCAAGAAAGCGATTTAAAGCTCGAAATTAAACAAGAATTTATATGTGCAAATGATACACATATTTATACAAATCCCAGGTATGAAACAAAATATTTCATTGGTTTTGTATTCATATGATGGTCGAAGAGGCACAGATGTCACAGTCTCCCCTACTTTAGGAAATTTCGTCCCGAAATTTATTCGTAGGAGTCTGTCTGTGACGTTGTGTTAAATAATTGTCTTGCATGGAATCTAGGGTGTCATCTATTTGCGTAGAGTAACCCATCAAAGATATGAAAGGAATAATCTTGTCATTTCCTAGTGGATATACTTTAAAGCGAAAAAATGAATGGATGATTCATTTTCTCAAATGGATTCTTCGTTAGATGTGGAAATGCAAGATGAATAGGTTATTCGTTTCCAATGGATATTTCTTCAGAAGTGAAAATGAATGGATGATTCATTTTCCTCAATGGGTTCTTCGTCAGAAGTGGAAATGAAGGAATAGTCGAAAGGATATTCATTTCCCCCGATGGATATTTCTTCAGAAGCGAAAATGAATGGATGATTCATTTTCCTCAATGGGTTCTTCGTCAGAAGTGGAAATGAAGGAATAATTGAAAGGATATTCATTTCCCCCGATGGATATTTCTGCAAAAGCGAAAATGAATGGATGATTCATTTTCCTCAATGGATTCTTCGTCAGAAGTGGAAATGAAGGAATAATCGAAAGGATATTCATTTCCCCCGATGGATATTTCTTCAGAAGCGAAAATGAATGGATGATTCATTTTCCTCAATGGATTCTTCATTAGAAGTGGAAATGAAGGAATAATTGAAAGGATATTCATTTCCCCTGATGGATATTTCTTCAGAAGCGAAAACGAATGGTTGATTCATTTTCCTCAATGGATTCTTTGTCAGAAGTGGAAATGAAGGAATAATCGAAAGGATATTCATTTCCCCCGATGGATATTTCTTCAGAAGAGAAAATGAATGGATGATTCATTTTCCTCAATGGGTTCTTCGTCAGAAGTGGAAATGAATAGAGTTAACTTTAGATATTTGACAAAACTTGCTGTGGTTTCTGTGCACTAAATTCCATAATTATGTATGCATCCATAATTACGTAATTCCTTGCACAGTTTGTTTTATAATGTGCAGGGGATAGAATTTGTTGAACAAGCTTGAGATAACTTTGATTAGGTCAACACATAAACACATAAGCACAAAATTGTTTACTTGGTTATTAATTCGTTATCAGTTTGTTATTAGCTTGTTTATCGATTTGTACATGGGTATACAAAGTACACCAAGAATCCAATCACTGGACTTCAACATCCTCAAGAATCGATCTATACAGATAGGACGATCTTATAAGAATTCGACTTCGTTTACAAGGAATCGTAACATTCGAATTAATGCACACAAAGAATCCAATTAAGGACTTTGATTCTGTGCTTTGAACATCCACGAGGATCTGACTATGAAGAAGATCCTATAAGGATTTGGAATTCGTATAGCGGGAAGAGTTTAGGAATCTTGTACTAGGTATGTTATGACAACATACGAAGCATAGTGTTTATGAGATCAAGGTGCTACATATGCTTAGACAACATATGAAGCAAACGGATCCTTGAAATCATTGTGCTAAGCATGCTAAGTCGGCGTGTGAAGCAGGGTGTTCTTGGAAATCGCGTGCTACTTATATTAAGGCAACATACGAGCAAAATTGTTTTTGAAAGCTATGCTAGGAATTGTAAATTAATGTGATTTTGAAAACCTTTTTGTAATACTTTTGAAATCACGTACTAAGTATATTAGGTAAACATTTTTTTATGAAATGTTTTAAAACCATGTGTGTTGATTTTGAAAACATGTATGAGGTTTTTGAAAAGATGCATAATCTTTTGAAATCATATGCTGTACAATATCGTGAAGTCGGGAAGATATGATATGTAAGACTAATCAAGGGCTTACGGGAGTACCCTTAGGTATCCTATTAAGGATTTATAGTGGTACTTTGGGTATTCGTCCAGAGTTGTAACTTGCGCCTTGTATTTCGTTTCCTTGGAAGAAATGGGTACTTAGGATTTTCGTGGAGATCGCAAGAGATCATAAAATGGAAGAATTTTGTGAGTAGTTTGTTTTACAAGTAACAGGGTTCCTTGATCGTCGGTATCGTAGGGAATATGTTGTTTATACATGTAACCACATTTGTATATCGTAATGTAAATAAAAGATTTATTGAAAAAACAAAATAATTGTTTCATAGACTTGGATAACAAAAGAAATTAATAAATAAAGTTCGATTGTTTCTAAACAGCATCGTCTTCCAGTCAGTCGAATGCTCATCCTTGTGCTAGATTTGCATTAGCAAGTTTTGGGCATTTGTTTCGGAAATGGCCCATTTCACCACAGTTGTAGCAAGAACCTGGTGGAAAACGAGCTTGAGCAGGATTGTTGTCAGCTTGATTTGGTGCAGTTGCAGCTCGGCAAACCCTAGCTGTATGACCTATAAGTCCACAATTTAGGCTTTTGCGGCATTTCACACTAGCATGATGATGAAGGTTACATTGGTTGCACAAGGGTGCAGTCCCGTTGTGTGGCTTCTTAGCAGGGGGTTGAGCTGGTTGGTTAGGGATAGCTTGATCATTTTGAGCGACCACGGCGAAGTTCTGGGAAGCCTTATGCTTCTTTGACTTCTTAGAGGACTCAGTCTCCTTATCCTTTGGTTTCGATTCATCGATTGGGTTCTTGTCGCCTTTTCGGAAAAGTTTACCTTTCCTGATCTGAGATTCAGTCAAGGTAGCGGATAGCTCAATGGCCTGTCTAACTGTAGTAGGGTTGCTACCAGTAACAATGTCTTGTACTAGGTCAGGGAGGCCATCAATGTACTTTTCGATTGCCTTATCCAAAGGCGTAACCATGGTTGGGCATAACATACTTAATTCTTCATATCGATCCGTGTAGGCTCGATGCTCACCACTATCTTGCTTAGGATCGTCGAATTCCCTTTCCAATGCCCTGATTTCATGACGAGGACAGAATTCCTTCATCGTTAGAGCTCGAAGTTCTTCCCAGGTTTGAGCCAGTGCTACATCGGCACCCCTATCTCTCATCACACCATTCCACCATGTTAAAGCTTGTTTCTCAAAGACACTAGATGCGAATTCAACCTTTCGCTCGTTTGGACACTGAACATGTCTGAAGGTGCTTTCTATACTCTCGAACCATTGTAGGAGTGTAGTTGCTCCTTGTCACACCCCGACCACGTAAAACAACAAGACGTGGCGGAAACGTCGGGAAGTGTTGTAACAGAATCATTGTTTCACAACCGTGGATCAAATAATTTTGTTTTATTGAATCATTGAAATCTTTGTTCTATTACAAATCAGATAAATACAAATATTGTCTTTCAAATTTTAAAGTCGCTAAGGCACATGTCCATCCTAAGTGTAGTATGTATCAACAATCGTCATAAAGCAGCACCTGAAACATGTGTAAAAATAGGTACGTCAGCATAAAAATGCCTGTGAGATACATAGGTTTTATTGTAATTAGGATTCATGACTTATGAGTTTAAAGAAAAAGTTTTAATAAAAGTAGTCATGATCCTTGTAAAAGGTTTTCTTTTATAAATCATTTATAAGAAATCAGATGGTATAAAATAATAATACATAGAAAATTTAATAAGTAAGAAAAATGAGTTTGTATAGAATATATTGTTTGAAAAACAATATTTTGATAAAAAGGTTTATAGTATATATAAAAATATACTTTGGTTTTTAAGAAAGTCGAATAAGTAATATATTAAAATATATTTCAGTTCCAATATTGTTAACCCAAGTGTACTAAATAACAACACGTTACGTAATGTGATGAAAACACTTATATATAAGAAGTACCAGTGGCGTATCTACCATGTTTTCATCACATCACACCCGTCCCGTTATCTAAACACTAACCAAAACCCAATCGTTAGACAAATAGTATATTAAATATACCTTAGTTGTTTATAATAATAATTTTCAGTAGTATATCAAAAGTATACTTTGGATTTATAAATAACATATTAAACTATGTTTTGGATTACAAACAACATATTAAACTATGTTTTGGATTACAAATAACATATTAAACTATGTTTTGGATTACAAATAACATATTAAACTATGTTTAAGATTTTTAACAAAATATATGTTGGTTTTGTACGATATCACATATAAGAGCATATCAAACTATACTTTTGGGAGTATAACTTAATATACAAAAATAATGTGACTTAAGAATTCATTCAGACCTAGTGTATCAAAATACACCTTTGAGACTATAGAAATACCACAAAGGCAATCCCTATTTGGATGGAGAAACAAATTGGTTTCAGACATTCCATGACAACAGGAATGGGGTGTCAAATCCTATAGCGTTATATCATACTATCAGTCGGCCTGGTGAACAAAATAAGTACTATTCCAAACATTTATTTTATAATCTTTGAAAAATTAGAGTTTAAGTCATAAATAATCATTCAGTTTGTAAAAAGATAAGTACAAATATGTATAATCAATTATACTTTTGAAAACATGAAAATAACAGATAGGTACACATGCTTCACCCAAAACAGTTTGAAAACAGTAAAAGAGGGGACTATGTACTCACTTGAGAGTGCTTAGAAGTCTTGAACAACTACCAAGCAAGCTAGAGGAGTCCCGGAAATCAAACGGTACCTAATATAGGTAACTACATAAATAAACCGGACCTAATTCGGAAGATCGGATAGGATGAGGTTTCGTAAACCAAATGAGTATAGGAACTCATATAATATGGTCTAACAAAGCCTACATCCTAAAAGGAAACCTATCCTAAGTGCTGACGACCCATCGCGACCCATTAAGGTAGTTTACGCTACTTTAACGTGGCGTGTGCACAAATGCGCGTTCGAGACATCTAACTAGTCCTATGACAAGTATTATATGCCAAAACATGTTTAAATATGTTACATAATCAGTTACGTGACAAAATTTTAGGTTACATATGCTTAATTACCAATTACGCATGAAAAGGGCCTTTTGGTAATTTACCTAAGGCATATAAACTACCTATCATACAACTACTTAAACTAGGTGACCATAAGGTATAACCTCGGAAGGTTATTTCCTATACAACTATGGTCACTAAGCATGTTTGGTCGGATCCTAATGATCGACCAAACGGGTTGTGTTCGAAAGTCTAAGCGGGTGTTTAGTCCGCTTGACTTACAACTCTACACAAGCACTAAACAAAAAAGTGACGAGCTAAACATGCTAAAACATGTTTAGTTAGGTTATAAAACAGGTTTGGTATCAAAACAAACGGTTTTGATACCTAAAGTAGTATGGTTACAAAATACGCAAGAATGCGCATTTTGGCCGAAACTACGACTCGCCACTAATCCTAGATAACGTGGTAATCAGTAGGTATAGTCACTAGGGACTATAACCATCGTGATTATGCTCACGTTATGAAGTTCAAACGAACTTCGCATTGACCATAAACTGGTCAATGCAGAAAGTCAAACTCGGTTTGACTTTCAGACTCGAAAAGTGATAAAAGAACGAAAGAATACTTACAAAAGGTCCCCGCAAGCTCTTGATCCGATTTACCTTCAGGTATGAAGTATAAACTTCAACTTAGAAGGCCAAAATCAGATCACGTGTGAGTTTGGGGAATGAAATGGGGTGGGTATTTATAGGAATTCAAGAGCTATTAGGATCATTTCTCGAAGATTGAGCTTTGATCTCATCCGTACAAGTGGGCACATGGTATTTGAATACAACGGGCACTCAAAAACCATCAAAATTGGCCCATAGATTGATCAAAAACCATTTGCAAGAGCTGGAAATGGCTGGAAACACATTCTGCTGGTCTGGGGATGGCTTACGAACCGTAAGCAATGGTCCATATGGACCGTAAGGACCTTGCAGGTCAGCAACTTTCAAAATTGGTAGTTTTAGTCCCTGAAGCCCCAAACTTGGTTTTCGATGCATTTTTGACACGTTTAAGCCCCGTTAACCCCATTTCAAAGCTCTAAAATGAAGTTAAAGTATAGGGAACTTAAAATGTGCTCAAAAATATCTCGGATGTCGGCTCGTTTGGTCGTACGGTTGCGTTGTTCGGTAAATTACGACGGAAGTCGTAATGAACGCAAAAATGATCCAAATTGAGCGACGAATGGAATTTTATTATGCCAAACACTAAAATAAAATATTTTAATGCTTACATAAATTTTTGGATTTCCGGATATATTCAGAACGTAAGATATGCGCGAAAATGCAAACCTGTGCACTTTTTGACGCTTTTAGTCCCTATTGATCATGAAAGATTATTTTAGTGCACAAAACACTTCAAAGCCTATTTCTAAGCTATGTGAAGGATATTTAGGGCATATTTAACTTATGATCAAGTTCCAGAATGTTCGTTACTATACAAATCGGTATAGTTTCGCAGTTTGATACAATTAGTCCCTGCTATCGAACAAACTTGATTTCAACACACCAAACCATCCAAAACTTATTTCTAAGTTATGTGGAGGTTATTTAAGGTATGTTAAGCCTATTTCACTATTCCGAAGTGTTCGTTGCATTAAACTGGTTATATTTACACATCGGAGCGCGTATAACCCTCCAGAAAGCGATTTAAAGCTTGAAATCGAACAAGAGTTGATATGTGCAAACGATACACATATTTTTACAAATCCCAAGTATGAAATACAATATTTCATTGGTTTGGCATTTGTTTGATGGTTGAAGTGACACAGGTGTCACAGTCTCCCCTACTTTAGGAAATTTTGTCCCGAAATTTAATTTTAGGAGAAACTTGTGAGGACAACTGTGATGTTTTCGCTTTCGAATGAATCCCTTGAACCCTAAGTAGAACTCTGGGTGATGATAGGGTTCTTAGCGAAATTGTCAACCCTCAAAGTGAAGTCCTTGTAGTAGCAAAACATGGAGTTTCAAACTATAGACATGAGAACGTTTCCCGTGAAGACTTATCATTGGAAACTTGTGTGTGCTTGAAATCAGAATTGGGGAGTGTAAGAATAAATGACATTGGTCAAGGTCCAAGACTTCTCCTGTATCATTTACTCTTGTCACCATAGGTCTTATCACATGACAAAACTTCCTGTGGTTTCTGTGCACTGAATTCCATAATTATGTAGTCCTTCATAATTACGTAATTCCTTGCACAGTCCGCACAGTTCATTTCATAATGCGTAGGGGGAAAAATCAATTGAATAAACATGAAGCGACTTGACTAGACCACCAAAGGATCTTTTTAATTAGATCAACGAACGAGCTTTTTAACTAGATCAACACATGATCTTCTTAACTAGACCGTTGTATAATCTTTTTAAATAGACCACTTTAAAGGGATCTTTTCAATTATATCATCTCATGATATTCCTAACCAGATTTTCAAAATCAATCTGTTTAACCAGACCATTCAAGAGGTCCAATTTATAGAATAGTACTTTATAACCCAAGGGACTTAACTACAATGTTGAAGTCCATTAAGGATTTAAGATAGTACCTTTGGATATCCTATTATGAATCTCTCATATGAGATATGGAAGATTCTATGAGGATTTGGATAATGAACATTTGGATCACACAAAAACACAAAACACATAATCACATAATTAATTAACTTGATTTTTTTTAATTTGTTATCTTTGGATACGGGTATTTAAAGCATACCAGGAATCCAATCCGTGGATTTCATTTGGCACTTTAAACATAAGAATCTAACTATGGAGATAGAAAGCTCTTAAGAGGAATTTGGCTTTGTTTCTTAAAAGAAACGAGCATTTAAGATTCTTGGGGAGATCACAAGTGATCATAAAAATGACAGAACCACACGAGTAGTTTGTCTTTGTGTTGGCATCATAAGGTTGTATCAAACATTCACATAATCGTATCAGTTTTGCAAAAATAAAAACGACGAATTTTTATTTATATAACAACTGAATTGTCTTTAAATGTCAAAAGATAACAATCAAAGGAAATAACAAAACACTAATTGTTCACTGCTGCATCATTGTTCACGTTTGCCTCATTGATATTAAACACTCGTCCACGCGCTGGAGGTATGTTAAAAAGTCTTGGGCAATTGTTTCTGTAGTGAGTAAGGTCACCACAATTATAACATGACCCCGGAGGGAACCGTGCTTGAACAGCAGCAGGGTTTGCAGCAGCTTGATTTGCATAACGGCAAACATTGATCAAATGTCCCAACCGCCCACAGTGGGTACATTTGTGGCATTGCTCTTGCTCCAGATGATGACGGTTGCATTTATTGCACAAAGGTGCGGTACCAACATAGTTTTGCCTTTTGCGAGGTTGTGCTAGCTGGTTTGGTGCAACCTGTTTGTCTTGAGCAGTTATGGCGCAATTTTGAGAGGCTTTGCGCTTCTTCTTCTTGGATACCTCAGCCTGTTTTTCCTTTGGCTCAGCTTGAGCAGCCTTGTCAGATGGTCTTGGGTCGCCTTTTCGAAAAAGCTTACCCTTCCTGATGTGGGATTCAGTTAGGGTGGCAGACAGTTCAATGGCTTGTCTGACAGTAGTAGGGTTACTGCCAGTAACAATATCCTGAACTAGGTCAGGAAGACCATCAATATATTTCTCGATCGCCTTATCCACAGGAGTAACTATAGCAGGACACAACAGGCTCAATTCTTCATAACGGTCAGTATAGGCTCGATGTTCACCACCGTCTTGCTTCAGGTCATCGAATTCCCTTTCTAAAGCTCTCAATTCATGACGAGGACAAAAATCCTTCATCATAAGAGCCCTAAGCTCAGCCCAAGTCTGTGCTAATGCAACCTCAGCACCACGGTCCCTCATAACTCCATTCCACCACGTAAGAGCCCACTTCTGAAATACACTGGAGGCAAACTCGACTTTCCGATTTTCAGGACATTAAACGTGACGAAACGTACTCTCAATGCCCTCGAACCACTGTAGGAGCCCAGTTGCTCCTTTAGAACCACTAAACTTGAGTGGGTTAGCTGAATTGAAGCTTTTGAAATTGCATGGAGCATTCTGGTTATTGATGGCTTGATTCATTTGAGCAAAAATATCTGGGAGTACAGCAGCCATATGCTGTGCCATAATATGTGCCATTTCGGCATTTGGGAGCGGATTTTCGCGTCGAGGAGGCCTTCTAAAAGGGAAAACAGGAAGGAAAACAAGTGAAAGGATTAGACGAAAAGAATGAAATGAGACAAAATTGATGAAAGCAAAGATGGTGGTCATTTGTTTGTTACTACGAAGCAACAAACGACACACAGCGATTAATCAAAGTAAATGGGTCAAAAAATAATGTATCGCAAAGACATGCTCGCCTATAAGTGGACACTCATGCCAAGAGTTCCCAGGTAAGAGTGACTGGTCCGATATTGCGGATTTGTACGAACACTCTAGCCTTAGACAGAAAGCTCAGGGTACAGGCACCCACCCTTCTAGTTTGCACGTGTTCACATTATTTAGACCAAACTTTGACGGGATTTCAAAAACTTAGAGGGTTCAAAACCTTACAATCAATCATCCTAGAACAGATGATTAGTTTTCAAAGCAGGATTGAAATTTGTGTTCTTATTGTGGTTGTCACCTAAGAATAAGTGACGGTATTGTTTTACAAACTAAACACAAGAAAATTTGTGTTAGGGTCCTAGGAAGGTTATAGTCTAGGTCAAAGCATTACTAATAACCTAATTCCCTATAACCATTGGCTCTGATACCAACTTTTCTGTCACACCCCGACCACGTAAAACAACAAGACGTGGCGGAAACGTCGGGGAGTGTTGTAACAGAATCATTGTTTCACAACCATGGATCAAATAATTTTGTTTTATTAAATCATTGAAATCTTTGTTCTATTACAAATCAGATAAATACAAATATTGTCTTTCAAATTTTAAAGTCGCTAAGGCACAGGTCCATCCTAAGTGTAGTATGTATCAACAATCGTCATAAAGCAGCACCTGAAACACGTGTAAAAATAGGTACGTCAGCATAAAAATGCCTGTGAGATACATAGATTTTATTGTAATTAGGATTCATGACTTATGAGTTTAAAGAAAAAGTTTTAATAAAAGTAGTCATGATCGTTGTAAAAGGTTTTCTTTTATAAATCATTTATAAGAAATCAGATTGTATAAAATAATAATACATAGAAAATTTAATAAGTAAGAAAAATGAGTTTGTATAGAATATATTGTTTGAAAAACAATATTTTGATAAAAAGGTTTATAGTATATATAAAAATATACTTTGGTTTTTAAGAAAGTCGAATAAGTAATATATTAAAATATATTTCAGTTCCAATATTGTTAACCCAAGTGTACTAAATAACAACACGTTACGTAATGTGATGAAAACACTTATATATAAGAAGTACCAGCGGCGTATCTACCATGTTTTCATCACATCACACCCGTCCCGTTATCTAAACACTAACCAAAACCCAATCGTTAGACAAATAGTATATTAAATATACCTTAGTTGTTTATAATAATAATTTTCAGTAGTATATCAAAAGTATACTTTGGATTTATAAATAACATATTAAACTATGTTTTGGATTACAAACAACATATTAAACTATGTTTTGGATTACAAATAACATATTAAACTATGTTTTAGATTACAAATAACATATTAAACTATGTTTTAGATTTTTAACAAAATATATGTTGGTTTTGTACGATATCACATATGAGAGCATATCAAACTATACTTTTGGGAGTATAACTTAATATACAAAAATAATGTGACTTAAGAATTCATTCAGACCTAGTGCATCAAAATACACCTTTGAGACTATAGAAATACCACAAAGGCAATCCCTATTTGGATGGAGAAACAAATTGGTTTCAGACATTCCATGACAACAGGAATGGGGTGTTAAATCCTATAGCGCTATATCATACTACCAATCGGCCTGGTGAACAAAATAAGTACTATTCCAAACATTTATTTTATAATCTTTGAAAAATTAGTGTTTAAGTCATAAATAATCATTCAGTTTGTAAAAAGATAAGTACAAATATGTATAATCAATTATACTTTTGAAAACATGAAAATAACAGATAGGTACACATGCTTCACCCAAAACAGTTTGAAAACAGTAAAAGAGGGGACTATGCACTCACTTGAGAGTGCTTAGAAGTCTTGAACAACTACCAAGCAAGCTAGAGGAGTCCCGGAAATCAAACGGTACCTAATATAGGTAACTACATAAATAAACCGGACCTAATTCGGAAGATCGGATAGGATGAGGTTTCGTAAACCAAATGGGTATAGGAACTCATATAATATGGTCTAACAAAGCCTACATCCTAAAAGGAAACCTATCCTAAGTGCTTACGACCCATCGCAACCCATTAAGGTAGTTTACGCTACTTTAACGTGTCGTGTGCGCAAATGCGCGTTCAAGACATCTAACTAGTCCTATGATAAGTATTATATGTCAAAACATGTTTAAATATGTTACATAATCAGTTACGTGACAAAATTTTAGGTTACATATGCTTAATTACCAATTACGCATGAAAAGGGCATTTTGGTAATTTACCTAAGGCATATAAACTACCTATCATACAACTACTTAAACTAGGTGACCATAAGGTATAACCTCGGAAGGTTATTTCCTATACAACTATGGTCACTAAGCATGTTTGGTCAGATCCTAATGATCGACCAAACGGGTCGTGTTTGAAAGTCTAAGCGGGTGTTTAGTCCGCTTGACTTACGACTCTACACAAGCACTAAACTAAAAAGTGACGAGCTAAACATGCTAAAACATGTTTAGTTAGGTTATAAAACAGGTTTGGTATCAAAACAAACGGTTTTGATACCTAAAGTAGTTTAGTTACAAAATACGCAAGAATGCGCATTTTGGCCGAAACTACGACTCGCCACTAATCCTAGATAACGTGGTAATCAGTAGGTATAGTCACTAGGGACTATAACCATCGTGATTACGCTCACGTTACGAAGTTCAAACGAACTTCGTATTGACCATAAACTGGTCAATGCAGAAAGTCAAACTCGGTTTGACTTTCAGACTTGAAAAGCGATAAAAGAACGAAAGAATACTTACAAAAGGTCCCCGCAAGCTCTTGATCCGATTTACCTTCAGGTATGAAGTATAAACTTCAACTTAGAAGGCCAAAATCAGATCAAGTGTGAGTTGGGGGAATGAAATGGGGTGGGTATTTATAGGAATTCAAGAGCCGTTAGGATCGTTTCTCGAAGATTGAGCTTTGATCTCATCCGTACAAGTGGGCACATGGTATTTGAATACAAGGGGCACTCAAAAACCATCAAAATTGGCCTATAGATTGATCAAAAACCATTTGCAAGAGCTGGAATGAGCTGGAAATGGTTGGAAACACATTCTGCTGGTCTGGGGATGGCTTACGGACCATAAGCAAAGGTCCATATAGACTGTAAGGACCTTGCAGGTCAGCAACTTTCAAAATTGGCAGTTTTAGTCCCTAAAGCCCCAAACTTGGTTTTCGATGCATTTTTGACACGTTTAAGCCCCGTTAACCCCATTTCAAAGCTCTAAAATGAAGTTAAAGTATAGGGAACTTAAAATGTGCTCAAAAATATCTCGGATGTCGGCTTGTTTGGTCGTACGGTTGCGTTGTTCGGTAAATTACGACGGAAGTTGTAATGAACACAAAAATGATCCAAATTGAGCGACGAATGGAATTTTATTATGCCAAACACTAAAATAAAATATTTTAATGCTTACATAAATTTTTGGATGTCCGGATATATTCAGAACGTAAGATATGCGCGAAAATGCAAACTTGTGCACTTTTTGACGCTTTTAGTCCCTATTGATCATGAAAGTTTATTTTAGCGCACAAAACACTTCAAAGCCTATTTCTAAGCTATGTGAAGGATATTTAGGGCTTATTTAACTTATGATCAAGTTCCATAATGTTCGTTACTATACAAATCGGTATAGTTTCGCAGTTTGACGCAATTAGTCCCTGCGATCGAACAAACTTGATTTCAACACACCAAACCATCCAAAACTTATTTCTAAGTTATGTGGAGGTTATTTAAGGTATGTTAAGCCTATTTCACTATTCCGGAGTGTTCGTTGCATTAAACTGGTTATATTTACGCATCAGAGCGCGTATAACCCTCCGGAAAGCGATTTAAAGCTTGAAATCGAACAAGAGTTGATATGTGCAAACGATACACATATTTTTACAAATCCCAAGTATGAAACACAATATTTCATTGGTTTGGCATTTGTTTGATGGTTGAAGTGACACAGGTGTCACACTCCTTGAGACCTAGAAAATTTTGATGGCTTAGCTGAGTTGAATATTTTGAAGTTACATGGAGCATTATTGTTGTTATTGTAGGCTTGGTTAATTTGAGCGATGATGTTTGGGAGTGCAGCTGTCACACCCCAACCGATGGCGGAATCATCGGGGTGCGGCACTAGGCAAATCAGATTGCTCAAGAGAATCCATAACAACTATGCTGCGACAGTATTTATTACATTTGTTATCCCATACTAACAATCGGTACAATCACATAAGTCATCACAGATTTCTTGTCCTCTCGAACAATACAAATCCGACAACCTAGATTTTAGGTGAGTTTCTAGACTTCCTAGCTTGATTTGATGTAGACTGCAACTAAACCTGCAACATACGTTAAAATAATGTCAATACAAAAGTATTGGCGAATATACAGGTTTGATATGTAATAGTGTAGTAGATAAAAGCTGCGAATTTCCACATACATAAACGTAATACACAACATATATACTCACAAAACTGATACTACCAGCTAAGTCCTCAAGCGGCGATTGCGATTGCTAAACTAGACCCCGTCGGGCGCAATAGTACTATACTAGTCATGGTGGGACGTCGCGAGTATAAGTCCTAGCACATATGTAACTAGCATTATGTATAACTATGCACGTAAGTCATTCGCAAGTGATAAGTAGTTTAAGCATTTGATGTAATTCGATTTGATAGCAACGTATGTTACACCCAAAAATGCAAAAGCGGTGGCGAGTGAACCAAGTGTCGAATGGTAATCCGATCGGATGGCCAGTCGACCGGGTGGCAGTCCGTTCGGATGGTCATCCGATCGGATGACCATTCGATTGGATTGTCGCCTTGGTTGGTGATGAGGTGTTTGCGTATGATAGTTTGCCTTTTGAAGTTTTCGTTGTAGCATTTTGAAAACAGAGAAGTATCTCTACCCTTCAGGTCGGTCGATCGTACGGCCGGTCTATCGGGTGGCAACTCGATCGGGTGGCTGTTCGATCGGACGGTGATCCGATTGGCAAGACACTTTGGTTGATGATAAGCTCACAGCAGACTGGTCACTCGGTCGGGTGGCAGTCCGTTCGGGTGACAATCCGTTGGAACTGATCTGCAATGAAGATTTGTAAAACGTTTAAATGTTGAGGATCCAGAGTCATCCGATCGGATGGTCGTTCGATCGGACGGCAATCCGTTCGTCGTTCAGATCTTTGATTGTTTGAAAATTGTTTAAGTCTTGATACCAAGTGCAATCCGATCGGATTGTGGGTCGATCGGGTAGCAGTCCGTTCGGATGGTAACCCGATCGGACGGCAATCCGTCCCGCAGCCTGATCATTTCACAACTTGTTTATTTTGTTAAGTTTCTGCGATTTGATCGAGACGGTATGACTACGTGCTAAACAATGGAAACTCCACCGAGTCCAAGTTATCGGATCGGATGAGAATCACCCCGTCCGATCAGTTAACTGTTCTCGACGGTTATTCGTGTTTAACACGATAAGTCGGTCATCTCGTTGATAGGAATCAGTTCTTAAACCGACACTTCACTAGAGACAGAGTAGAAGGTCTGTACGAGCTCTGTTGCTACCGGTTTTGAGTAAAAAATTAAGAAAGTTTAAAGAAAAGCTTAGAAAACTTAGATTCAGCTTAGATTTAGGTACGATTAGTGTTCATACACCGTGGAATCTATCAGATTTGGACTGTTCTTGATGAGATGAGGTCACACTTCATTGTTCCTAAGAACTCCATGATGACATCACCTTAGAACGACTCAAAGATTTAACGGTGAAAAAGTGAGAATTGATGGCGAGAAGGATGAAGGAGTGCGTGTAGATCATAGAAGTACAATATTCAGGGTGAAAATTTACAAGAATCGTGGGAAATCGAGTGAAAATGGCGAGAAGGCGTCTGGTCGAGCAAGGGCAGTCACATAAACTGTTGTTGATGTGACAAGTGGGGTATTTATAGGCAAAGGATGAGAAAGGCGGTGCAGTGCATCAGATTGGATGGCTGTCTGATCGGTTGGCTGTCCGATCGGATGGCTGTCCGATCGGATGGCCATTCGATCGAAGTGCCATTCGATCAAACGCCTCCGGCGAGCTGAGTTTTGGCGTTCCGTTTCGATTGCTAAGCATTGCGATAGTTTGGTTACACATTCTCATCCACATTTCCATATATTTATTATAATTAGCTACGTTGGGTCGTATATACATATCCATATTTCAAAGTTGCGATACAATAACCGGGTTTCGTTTCAAATATGCGTTGCTTTTCGACGCTTCACGGTCATCGAGGATGGTAGAATAGGTCCTCACTCAACGTCATCATGAACGTTAATGTGTGTGAAGCGATGTGCGATATGCGTTTTGCGTAATGAGTTGCACTGCGACATATCACGACTATCAAGGAGGGTAGAATTGGTCCTCATTTGATGTCTTCGTGGTTGCCAGCAAGTGCAATGTGATGTGATAGTGATAAAGTATGCGTAATATGCGAAAATACCGTGAAATAGCGATGTATGCGATATAGCTACATTATGATCCGAATCTCTGGTGCTAGGCGTAACGAGTATATCGAGTAGTAACAGCGCACGAACGTGCGGGTTGTTACAGCAGCAACCATCTGCTGCGTAATGATAGCTGCCGGATCGGTATTTAGTATCTGATTGTCACGTCGAGGCGGCATTTTAAAAGAGGAAACATGAGAGAAAACGAGTGAGATGACATTGGGTAAGAATAGAATGTTACAATTACCGACCAAAAAGCATGGATGATGGTCATTTGTTCGTACCACGAAGAAAAAAAACGACGCACAAAAGCTGAACAAAGTAAATAGGTCCTCATAATGTATCGCGAAGACATGCTTTAGCCTATAAGTGGACACTCACCCCAAGAGTTCCCAGGTAAGAGTAAATAGGTCCTCCAATCCTATGTGAGCATGCATCAATATCATCATCAAACATCATCAACTATGGTACCTGAAACATATGTGAAAATACGTCAGCATATAAATGTCGGCGAGTACATAGGTTTTGTGTGAGTGTCAGATTCATGGCTCGTTTACATGTTGAAATAACTCGAACAACTTCGTTAATCGATATTAGAAAACCTAGTTTTGTAAATTGTTTGTATTGTAAATTGAAATAACCAAGTCAAAACAAATTAGTTATAGTTTATAAAACCTCGATGCCATGAATCTTAACTCAAAACATTTGTTTATGTAAACCCAGAACGTAAATCGTTTTTGTAATTAAACTCGAATGGTTTATATTGTTAGAAAAACCTTGTAATGTAACTTCGTTTTGAAAACTTTTGCCCAAGTGATCTAGATAACGCAACGATATATAATGTGTTAAAAGCACTTATATATAGGAAGTACCAGCGGAGTATCCACCATGCTTTTATCACATTACACCCGCCCCGTTACCTAATCACTTCCCTAACGCAATCGTTTAATAGTTCAATTAGTTCACATAGATCAAATAGTTCCAATGGTTTAAATAGTTCAGATAGTTTAATATAAACCATAGCATTTGTTTAGAAAACTCGAAATCGTTTAGCACATATGAATCACCCCAAAACAGTTTAAAACGGTAAAAGAGGGGAACTATGTACTCACATCGAAGTGCAAAGTATCCTTGATTAATTGAACTTTAACTAAGCTCGGGCGAACCAAGGAAATCAGGTAGCACCTAGTAATCGAATCACTAAGTTAATAAATCGACATCTAAATCGGAAGATCGGATAGAATGAGGTTTCGTAAACCAAATGAGTATTGGAACTCATGTGATATGGTTTAACAAAGCCTATATTTTAAATCGGAACCTATCCAAAGTGCTTACGACCCGTTACGACCCATTAAGGTGTCTTACGCTACCTTAACGCGTCGTTCGCGCAAGCGCGCGTTCGAGACGCCTAACTAGTCCTATGATAAGTATTATATGCCTTAACATGTTGCATAATTAGTTTAAGTGACAAAAGTTAAGTTACATATGCTTAATTACCAATTATGCATGAAAAGGGCATTTTGGTCATTTACCTAGGGCATATAAACTACCTATCATACAACTAATTAAACTAAGTGACCATAAGGTATAACCTTGGAAGGTTATTACCTATACAACTATGGTCACTAAATATGCTTGGTCGGATCCTAACAATCGACCAAACGGGTCGGGTTCGAAAGTCTAAGCGGTTGTCAAGACCGCTTGACTTACGACCCTATACAAGCACTAGACAAAAAGTGATGAGCTAAACATGTTGAAACAAGTTTAACTAAGTTAGAAAACAGGTTTTGATATCAAACAAAGTGGTTTTTATACCTGAAAATAGCTTCGATGCAAAATACGCATAAACACGTATTTGACCGAAACTTTGACTCGTCACACCGACTAATCAACGTGATAATCAGTAGGCGTAGTCACAAGGGACTATAACCATCGTGATTACGCTCCCGTTGCAAAGTTCAAACGAACTTTGTGTTGACCAAATTCATGGTCAAAGCAGAAAGTCAAACATTGTTTGACTTTCATGCTTGAAATACATGAACAAGAATGAAGGAGACTTAAAAAAGGTCCAAGTAATGAAGGTTTTGATCTTAAAATACTCAGGTATGAAGCAAAAGCTTCAACTTAGAGCAATTCTTAGATCAAATGTGAAGAATGAAAGAAACTCAAGTGGGTATTTATAGAATTCCAAGAACCGTTAGGATCGTTTCTTGAGAATTGAGCTTCGATCTGGACCGTACATGTAAGGCACATTGTTTTGGAATACTAGGGGTGTCCAAAACCATCACACGATATTGAGAAAGTTACATAAAGGCCCCTGAAAATCAACCCAGTTGTCAAAAATGGAGTTTCTGCCTAGGTGAGGGGGTGGCGTGCCACCACAGCAACACCACATGCGACAGGTCCCCAGGTCCAGCAAAGTTTGAAAAATGGCAAAAAATGGTCCCTGCAGCTCATTTAAGCCATTTTCGACGCGTTTAAACCCTGTTAACCCATTTTCAAGGCTCTACAAGGATGTTAAAGCATAGGGGACTTGAAACATGCTTGAAAATATCTCGGATGTCGGTTTTTTTGGTCGTACGGTTGCGTTGTTCGGTTAATTACGACGAAACTCGAACGGACGCGAAAAATAATCCAAATTACGCGACGAATGGTATTTTTGCATTCCAATCATTAAAATATAACATATTAATGATTACAAAATTTTTTGGATGTCCGGGGATGTTCAGAACGTAAGATATGCGCGAAAATGCAAACCTATGCACTTTTTAACGCTTTTAGTCCCTGTTGATCAAATAAGTTTTTTTTTGCATACCTAACCCCTCAAAGACTATTTCTAAGCTATGTAAAGGATATTTAAGGTATGTTTAGCTTATGATCAAGTTCCGGAATGTTTGTTACTATATGAATCGACATAGTTTCGCAGTTTGACATAAATAGTCCCTGTGATCGAATAAACTTGTTTTCGACACACCAAACCATCCAAAACTTATTTCTAAGTTATGTAAAGGTTATTTAAGGTATGTTAAGCCTATGTCACTGTTCCAAAGTGTTTGTCGCGTTAAACTGATTTCGTTTACGCATCAGTTCGCGTATAACTTTCAAGAAAGCGATTTAAAGCTCGAAATTAAACAAGAATTTATATGTGCAAATGATACACATATTTATACAAATCCCAGGTATGAAACAAAATATTTCATTGGTTTTGTATTCATATGATGGTCGAAGAGGCACAGATGTCACAGTCTCCCCTACTTTAGGAAATTTCGTCCCGAAATTTATTCGTAGGAGTCTGTCTGTGACGTTGTGTTAAATAATTGTCTTGCATGGAATCTAGGGTGTCATCTATTTGCGTATAGTAACCCATCAAATATATGCAAGGCATAATCTTGTCATTTCCCAGTGGATATACTTTAAAGCGAAAAAATGAATGGATGATTCATTTTCTCCAATGGATTCTTCGTTAGATGTGGAAATGCAAGATGAATAGGTTATTCGTTTCCAATGGATATTTCTTCAGAAGAAAAAATGAATGGATGATTCATTTTCCTCAATGGGTTCTTCGTCAGAAGTGGAAATGAAGGAATAGTCGAAAGGATATTCATTTCCCCCGATGGATATATCTTCAGAAGCGAAAATGAATGGATGATTCATTTTCCTCAATGGGTTCTTCGTCAGAAGTGGAAATGAAGGAATAATTGAAAGGATATTCATTTCCCCCGATGGATATTTCTTCAAAAGCGAAAATGAATGGATGATTCATTTTCCTCAATGGATTCTTCGTAAGAAGTGGAAATGAAGGAATAATCGAAAGGATATTCATTTCCCCCGATGGATATTTCTTCAGAAGAGAAAATGAATGGATGATTCATTTTCCTCAATGGATTCTTCGTTAGAAGTGGAAATGAAGGAATAATTGAAAGGATATTCATTTCCCCCGATGGATATTTCTTCAGAAGCGAAAATGAATGGATGATTCATTTTCCTCAATGGATTCTTCGTCAGAAGTGGAAATGAAGGAATAATCGAAAGGATATTCATTTCCCCAGATGGATATTTCTTCAGAAGCGAAAATGAATGGATGATTCATTTTCCTCAATGGGTTCTTCGTCAGAAGTGGAAATGAATAGAGTTACCTTTAGATATATGACAAAACTTGCTGTGGTTTCTGTGCACTAAATTCCATAATTATGTATGCATCCATAATTACGTAATTCCTTGCACAGTTCACACAGTTTGTTTTATAATGTGAAGGGGATAGAATTTGTTGAACAAGCTTGAGATAACTTTGATTAGGTCAACACATAAACACATAAGCACAAAATTGTTTACTTGGTTATTAATTCGTTATCAGTTTGTTATTAATTGTTATTAGCTTGTTTGTCGATTTGTACATGGGTATACAAAGTACACCAGGAATCCAGTCACTGGACTTCAACATCCTCAAGAATCGATCTATACAGATAGGACGATCTTATAAGAATTCGATTTCGTTCACAAGGAATCTAACATTCGAATTAATGCACACAAAGAATCCAAATAAGGACTTTGATTTTGTGCTTTAACATCCACGAGGATCTGACTATGAAGAAGATCCTATAATGATTTGGAATTCATATAGCGGGAAGAGTTTAGGAATCTTGTACTAGGTATGTTATGACAACATACGAAGCATAGTGTTTATGAGATCAAGGTGCTAGATATGCTTAGACAACATATGAAGCAAACGGATCCTTGAAATCATTGTGCTAAGAATGCTAAGTCGGCGTGTGAAGCAGGGTGTTCTTGGAAATCGCGTGCTACATATATTAAGGCAACATATGAGCAAAATTGTTTTTGAAAGCTATGCTAGGAATTGTAAAAAAAAATGTGATTTTGAAAACCTTTTTGTAATACTTTGGAATGCACGTACTAAGTATATTAGGTAAACATTTTTTTATGAAATGTTTTAAAACCATGTGTGTTGATTTTGAAAACATGTATGAGGTTTTTGAAAACATGCATAATCTTTTGAAATCATATGTTGTACAATATCGTGAAGTCGGGAAGATATGATATGTAAGACTAATCAAGGGCTTACGGGAGTACCCTTAGGTATCCTATTAAGGATTTATAGTGGTACTTTGGGTATTCGTCCAGAGTTGTAACTTGCGCCTTGTACTTCGTTTCCTTGGAAGAAATGGGTACTTAAGATTTTCGTGGAGATCGCAAGAGATCATAAAATGGAAGAATTTTTAGAGTAGTTTGTTTTACAAGTAACACGGTTCCTTGATCGTCGCTATCGTAGGGAATATGTTGTTTATACATGTAACCACATTTGTATATCGTAATGTAAATAAAAGATTTATTGAAAAGCCAAAATAACTGTTTCATAGACATGGATAACAAAAGAAATTAATACATAAAGTTCGATTGTTTCTAAACAGCATCGTCTTCCAGTCAGTCGAATGCTCATCCTTGTGCTGGATTTGCATTAGCAAGTTTTGGGCAATTGTTTCGGAAATGGCCCATTTCACCATAGTTGTAGCAAGAACCTGGTGGAAAACGAGCTTGAGCAGGATCGTTGTCAGCTTGATTTGGTGCAGTTGCAGCTCGGCAAACCCTAGCTGTATGACATATAAGTCCACACTTTAGGCATTTGCGGCATTTCACACTAGCATGATGATGAAGGTTACATTGGTTGCTCAAGGGTGCAGTCCCGTTGTATGGCTTCTTAGCAAGGGGTTGAGCTGGTTGGTTAGGGACAACTTGATCATTTTGAGTGACCACGGCGAAGTTCTGGGAAGCCTTACACTTCTTTGACTTCTTAGAGGACTCAGTCTGCTTATCCTTTGGTTTCGATTCATCGATTTGTTTCTTGTCGCCTTTTCGGAAAAGTTTACCTTTCCTGATCTGAGATTCAGTCAAGGTAGCGGATAGCTCAATGGCCTGTCTAACTGTAGTAAGGTTGCTACCGGTAATAATGTCTTGTACTGGGTAAGGGAGGCCATCAATGTACTTTTCGATTTCCTTATCCAAAGGCGTAACCATGGTTGGGCATAACAGACTTAATTCTTCATATCGATCCGTGTAGGCTCGATGCTCACCACTATCTTGCTTAAGATCGTCGAATTCCCTTTCCAATGCCTTGATTTCATGAAGAGGACAGAATTCCTTCATCATTAGAGCTCGAAGCTCTTCCCAGGTTTGAGCTAGTGCTACATCGGCACCCCTATCTCTCATCACACCATTCCACCATGTTAAAGCTCGTTTCTTAAAGACACTAGATGCGAATTCAAACTTTTGCTCATTTGGACACTGAACATGTCTGAAGGTGCCTTCTATACTCTCGAACCATTGCAGGAGTGCATTTGCTCATTGAGACCCAAAAAATTTTCATGGCTTAGCTGAGTTGAACATTTTGAAGTTAAATGGAGCATTATTGTTGTTATTGTAGGCTTGGTTAATTTGAGCAATGATGTTTGGGAGTGCAGCAGCCATTTGCTGCGTAATGATAGCTGCCAGTTCGACATTTGGTATCTGATTGTCACGTCGAGGAGGCATTCTAAAAGAGGAAACATGAGAGAAAACGAGTGAGATGACATTGGGTAAGAATAGAATGTTACAATTACCGACCAAAAAGCACGGATGAAAGTCATTTGTTCGTACCACGAAGAAAACAAACGACGCACAAAAGCTGAACAAAGTAAATAGGTCCTCATAATGTATCGCGAAGACATGCTTTAGCCTATAAGTGGTGTGACACCTGTGTCACTTCAACCATCAAACAAATTCCAAACCAATGAAATATTGTATTTCATACTTGGGATTTGTAAAAATATGTGTATCGTTTGCACATATCAACTTTTGTTCGATTTCAAGCTTTAAATCGCTTTCTGGAGGGTTATACGCGCTCTGATGCGTAGATATAACCAGTTTAATGCAACGAACACTCCAGAATAGTTAAATAGGCTTAACATACCTTAAATAACCTTTACATAACTTAGAAATAAGTTTTGAAGGCTTTGGTATGGCAAAATCGAGTTAAATCGCTTACAGGGACTAAAGTTGACAAACTGCGAAAGTATGCCAATTTGAACTATAACAGACATTCCGGAACATGACCATAAGTTAAACATACCATAAATATCCTTTACATAGCTTATAAATAGGCTTTGAGGTGTTCGGTGTGCTAAAATAAACTTTTGGGTCATTCAGGGACTAAAAGCGTCAAAAAGTGCACAAGTTTGCATTTTCGCGCATAACTTACGTTCTGAATACATCCGGACATCCAAAAATTTATGTAAGCACTAAAACATTTTATTTTAGTGTTTGGCATAAGAAAAATCCATTCGTCGCGTCATTTGGATCGTTTTTCGCGCTTATGCGCATTCCGTCGTAATTAAGCGAACATCGCGATTGTACGGCCAAACGAACCGACATCCGAGATATTTTTGAGCACATTTTAAGTTCCCTATACTTTAACTTCATTTTAGAGCTTTGAAATGGGGTTAACGGGCCTTAAACATGTCAGAAATGGCCTTATTACACAACAGGGACCAAAACTGCCAAAAAAAAACAAACTTTCTGGTCTGCAAGGCGCTTGCGCACCTCAACACAAAACACGTTACGGTGCGCAAGCAAGGGTCAGATGCAGCAACTTGTTTTTAACAGCCTGTTTCCAGCCCTTAATCACTCCAAAGGCCAATGCCATGTGTCCAACTCTTGTGGTGGGAGCAAAATGAGTTACCACAACATTCCGACAAGTGTACGGGCGAGATCAAGGCACGTTATCCAAGAAACGATCCTAACGGTCTTGGTTTTCCTATAAATACCCAACCCACTTCATTGCAAAACCCACATTTGATCTGAGTTTTTCTCTAAGTGGTTGTGATTTCTCACTTCCTACCTGAGATTACTTGGAATCAAATCTTGCGGGGACCCTTTGTAAGTGTTCCTTCGTTCTTTTATTGCTTTTCGAGTCCGAAAGTCAAACTTTGTTTGACTTTCTGCATTGACCCGTTTATGGTCGATGCGAAGTTCGTTTGAACTTCATAGCGTGAGCGTGATCACGATGGTTATAGTCCCTAGTGACTATACCTACTGATTACCACGTTATCTAGACTCAGTGACGAGTCGTAGTTTCGGCCAAAATGCGCATTCTTGCGTATTTTGTAACCAAACTACTCTTAGGTATCAAAACCGTTTGTTTTGATACCAAACCTGTTTTCTAAACTTAGTTAAGCATGTTTTAACATGCTTAGCTCGTCACTTTTAGTTTAGTGCTTATATAGGGTCGTAAGGTAAGCGATCTAAACAATCGCTTATACTTTCGAACCCGACCCGTTTGGTCGATCATTAGGATCCGACCAAACACATTAGGTGACCATAGTATATAGGGAATAACCTTCCGAGGTTATACCTTATGGTCGCTTCGTTTAAGTAGTTGTATGATAGGTAGTTTATATGCCTTAGGTAAATTACCAAAATGCCCTTTTTACGCCAAAATTCATTTTAAGCATATGTAACATAACTTTTGGTATCTAAACTGATTTAGTAACAATATTAGACATGTTAAGGCATATTTTACTTGTCATAGGACTAGTTAGGCGTTCCGAACGCGTTTCACGCGAACGACGCGTTAAAGTAGCATGAGCTACCTAAACGGGTCGTAATGGGTCGTAAGAACTTAGGTTAGGTTTCATTGTAGTATGTAGGCTTAGTTAAACCATGTTACATGAGTTCCCATACTCATTTGGTTTACGAGCCCTCATTCTATCCGATCCTCCGATTTAGGTCTGTTTATTAATGTAGATACCTATATTAGGTGCCGTTTGATATTCGTGACCTTCTAGCTTTGCTTGGTGGATATCTAAAGTCTATTGAGCAATCTCAAGTGAGTACATAGACCCCTCTTTTACTGTTTTCCAAACGTTTTGGGGTGGAACACATGTGCCTACTTGTTACTTTCATGCTTTCACATCATATACCTGCTATGTTCATTAGTACATTTATAGTACATGATTTCATTACATTTTATGCTATGTATGCCCATTGTGTGCGTACTTAGTACATTGCCTTACATTACATGCTATGTATGCCCATTGTGTGCGTACTTAGTACATTGTTTTACATTACATTTTATGCTATGTATGCCCATTGTGTGCGTACTTAGTACATTGTTATACATTACACTTTATGCTATGTATGTCTTTTGTTGCATACTTAGTACATTTGTTATTCATCACATGCTTACATTTTGGATACACATTACATGATTTACATTAGACATGAACATTTTACTTTGGTAGTTTGGTTTGAGTAAGTGATTAAGTAACGAGGCGTGTGTAATATGATACAAGCATGGTGGATACGCCACTGGTACTTCCTATATATAAGTGTTTGTATGGTATTACATATCGTAGCGTTATTTGAATCATTTCAGTTTGAGACATATAACATTTTATACAAATAACATACTTTTCACAAGACATTGATTTACAAACAACTTATCTTATACAAACTCATCTTACATGGTTATTCATTTAACCATACATTATTCTCATATTTATACATATCATCTGATCTTATCATTTTTCAAATGATTTACAAGACAAAGCAAATTACAAGGTTCACGACTAAACATTTTCTCAAACATAAGTCATGAGTCCTATTTTCTCAAAACCTATGTATCACACAGGCATTTTTATGCTGACGTACCTATTTTCACATGTGTTTTCAGGAGATGATGCATAGGACTTATCAAGACATACTTAGGCGGACCTGTGCCTTAGTGACTTAAAACGAGACAAGAACTAGTTAATTTATGTTATGTACTCTTTGGTTCTTGTTTAAAACAATGTAAACTTTCATGTTTGATTAATAAAACGAAACTTCAATTGCCAAGGATTTGAAACAATTAATTCTGTTACAACACTCCCCGATGTTTCCGCCACGTTTCGTTGTCTCACGTGGTCGGGGTGTGACAAGTGGACACTCACCCCAAGAGTTCCCAGGTAAGAGTGACTGGTCCGATTATGTGGATTTGTACGAACACTCTAGCCTTAGACAGAAAACTCGGGATACAGGCACCCACCCTTCCAGATTGCACGTGTTCACATTAATAAGACCCAAACTTTGACGAGATTTTGAAAACTTTGAAGGTTCAAAACCTTATAACAAATCTTCTCAGAAAAGGTGATTAGTTTTCAAGTCGGATTCGTAATTTGTGTTCTTGTTGTGGTTGTTACCTAAAGATAGGCGACATTATTGTTTTAAGACTAAACACAAGATAACTTGTGTTAGGGTCCTAGGAAGGTTAAAGTCTAGGTCAAACCATTACTAATAACCTAATTCCCTATAACCATGAGCTCTGATACCAACTTTTCTGTCACACCCCGACCGTGTTAAAAACAACAAACCGCGGCGGAAACGTCGGGGAATGTCGTAACAGAATCATTGTTTCACAACACATGGATTAAAGTTCTATTTTATTGAATTAAGTTTATTACATTGTCTTGAAATTAGAAACGAAACATGAACAATTGTCTTTCATTGTTATTAAGTCACTAAGGCCTCGTCCAATCCTATGTGAGCATGCATCAATATCATCATCAAACATCATCAACTATGGTACCTGAAACATATGTGAAAATACGTCAGCATAAAAATGCCGGCGTGTACATAGGTTTTGTGTGAGTGTCAGATTCATGGCTCGTTTACATGTTGAAATAATTCGAACAACTTCACTAATCGATATTAGAAAACCTAGTTTTGTAAATTGTTTGTATTGTAAATTGAAATAACCAAGTCAAAACAGATTTGTTATAGTTTATAAAACCCCGATGCCATGAATCTTAACTCAAAACATTTGTTTATGTAAACCCAAATCGTAAATCGTTTTTGTAATAAAACTCGAATGGTTTATATTGTTAGAAAAACCTTGTAATGTAACTTCGTTTTGAAAAATTTTGCCCAAGTGATCTAGATAACGCAACGATATATAATGTGTTAAAAGCACTTATATATAGGAAGTACCAGCAGAGTATCCACCATGCTTTTATCACATTACACCCGCCTCGTTACCTAATCACTTCCCTAACCCAATCGTTTAATAGTTCAATTAGTTCATATAGATCAAATAGTTCCAATGGTTCAAATAGTTCAAATAGTTCACATAGATCAAAAAGTTCCAATGGTTCAAATAGTTCAGATAGTTCAGGTAGTTTAATATAAACCATAGCATTTGTTTAGAAAACTCAAAATCGTTTAGCACATATGAATCACCCCAAAACAGTTTAAAACGGTAAAAGAGGGGAACTATGTACTCACATCGAAGTGCAAAGTATCCTTGATTAATTGAACTTTAACTAAGCTCGGGCAAACCAAGGAAATCAGGTAGCACCTAGTAATCGAATCGCTAAGTTAATAAATCGACATCTAAATCGGAAGATCGGATAGAATGAGGTTTCATAAACCAAATGAGTATTAGAACTCATGTGATATGGTTTAACAAAACCTATATTCTAAATCGGAACTTATCCTAAGTGCTTACGACCTGTTACGACCCATTAAGGTGGCTTACGCCACCTTAATGCGTCGTTCACGCAAACGCGCGTTCGAGATGCCTAACTTGTCCTATGATAAGTATTATATGCCTAAACATGTTGAATGATTAGTTTAAGTGACAAAAGTTAAGTTACATATGCTTAATTACCAATTATGCATTAAAAGGGCATTTTGATCATTTACCTAAGGCATATAAACTACCTATCATACAACTAATTAAACTAAGTGACCATAAGGTATAACCTTGGAAGGTTATTCCCTATACAACTATGGTCACTAAATATGCTTGGTCGGATCCTAACGATCGACCAAATGGGTCGGGTTCGAAAGTCTAAGCGGTTGTCAAGATCGCTTGACTTACGACCCTATACAAGCACTATACTAAAAGTAACGAGCTAAACATGTTGAAACATGTTTAACTAAGTTAGAAAACAGGTTTTGATATCAAACAAAGTGTTTTTGATACCCGAAAATAGCTTCAATGCAAAATACGCATAAACACGTATTTGACCGAAACTTTGACTCGTCACACCGACTAATCAACGTGGTAATCCGTAGGCATAGTCAGAAGGGACTATAACCATCGTGATTACGCTCACGTTGCAAAGTTCAAACGAACTTTGTGTTGACCAAATTCATGGTCAAAGCAGAAAGTTAAACACAGTTTGACTTTCATGCTTGAAATACATGAACAAGCATGAAGGAGAATTACAAAAGGTCCAAGCAATGAAGGTTTTGATCTTAAAATACTCAGGTATGAAGCTAAAGCTTCAACTTAGAGCAATTCTTAGATCAAATGTGAAGAATGAAAGAAACTCAAGTGGGTATTTATAGAATTCCAAGAACCGTTAGGATCGTTTCTTGAGAATTGAGCTTCGATCTGGACCGTACATGTAAGGCACATTGTTTTGGAATACTAGGGGTGTCCAAAACCATCACACGGTATTGAGAAAGTTACATAAAGGCCCCAGAAAATCAACCCAGTTGTCAAAAATGGAGTTTCTGCCCAGGTGAGGGGGTGGCGTGCCGCCACAGCAACACCACATAGTGGTGGCGTGACGCCACAGGTCCCGAGGTCCAGCAAAGTTTGAAAAATGGCAAAAATGGTCCCTGCAGCTCATTTAGGCCATTTTTGATGCGTTTAAACCCCGTTAACCCATTTTAAAGGCTCTACAAGGATGTTAAAGCATAGGGGACTTGAAAATATCTCGGATGTCGGTTCGCTTGGTCGTACGGTTGCGTTGTTCGGTTAATTACGACGAAACTCGAACGGACGCGAAAAATGATCCAAATTACGCGACGAATGGTATTTTTGCATTCCAATCATTAAAATATAATATTTTAATGATTACAAAATTTTTTGGATGTCCGGGGATGTTCAGAACGTAAGATATGCGCGGAAATGCAAACTTATGCACTTTTTAACGCTTTTAGTCCTTGTTGATCAAATAAGTTTATTTTCGCATACCTAACCCCTCAAAGACTATTCCTAAGCTATCTAAAGGATATTTAAGGTATGTTTAGCTTATGATCATGTTCTGGAATGTTCGTTACTATACGAATCGGCATAGTTTCGCAGTTTGACATAAATAGTCCCTCTGATCGAATAAACTTGTTTTCGACACACCAAACCATCCAAAACTTATTTCTAAGTTATGTAAAGGTTATTTAAGGTATGTTAAGCCTATGTCACTGTTATGGAGTGTTTTTCACGTTAAACTGATTTCATTTACGCATCAGTTCGCGTATAACTTTTCAGAAAGCAATTTAAAGCTCGAAATTGAACAAGAATTTATATGTGCAAATGATACACATATTTATACAAATCCCTAGTATGAAACAAAAATATTTCATTGGTTTTGTATTCGTATGATGGTCAAAGAGGCACAGATGTCACAATAATGGTTCATATAACCTAGGTGAACCATAAGAAAAAAGTTTAAATCTTCAAAACTAATCAAACATATAAACCAATATGGTCTAATTAAACCATGGATAATGAATCACCAAGTATGATGATTCAAAATGAGATTACTAAACAAGTTGTTGTCATTTATATAGCATCCAAGCTTCGATATGGCTGACTCGGATGAAGCTCATAGTCACCCTACTGAAAGGAATGATGATACTAGATTGAACATAACGGGTGCTGATTTGCAAGCTATGATAGACACAGCTGTAACTAAAGCTGTTGGCAGAGTATTCAGAGATTCGAGTGCTACTCGCACCAAGACCCATTCAGTGGCTCATTCTAAGTCCCCTTCCAAAGCCCATGCATCTAAAAAGGACGAATCACAACATTCGTCAAATCAGAACAGTCAACCATCCAAGAAGATAGTTTTGGACCAGGAATCACATTTCAAAGCTTGTTCTTATAAGTATTTTGTCTCTTGTAAACCAAGAGACTTCACTGGTGAAAAAGGAGCAATCGATTGTATGAAGTGGCTTGACGAGATGGAGACAGTTGTTGACATTAGTGGGTGTGCCAAGGAGGATGTTGTAAAGTTTGTGTCTCAGTCTTTTAAGGGTGATGCCCTAGTTTGGTGGAAAGCACCAGTACAGGCCTCGGGAAAAATTCCACTTTACAGTTTGTCGTGGGATAAATTTGTAGAACTAATAAGAGAAAATTTTTGCCCGCAACACGAAGTGGAAAAAGTTGAAGATGACTTCCTAACTCTGGTTATGAAGAATTTAGATGGTCGAGCTTATGTTACTAGCTTCAAATCTATGTCTAGATTGGTACCTTATCTAGTAACCCTAGAATCAAAGCATATAGCACGTTTCATAGGAGGTTTGGCACCTGAGGTGAAAGGGCACATGAAGGCTTCAAAGCCTGCCACTTATAGGTCAGCAGTGGATCTATCTCTATCCCTGACACTGGATATTGTTAGGAATAAGTCTGTAAAGGTTACTGATGATGGGAAGAGAAAGAGAGAGGGTGATAATTCACAACGAGCTGATAAGAAGAAGAAAGGTAACTTTGGGTTTATGAAAAGGCTCGAATCATTCAGGTGAAAAGCCCCTCTGCAAGAACTGTAAGCGGAACCATTTCGAGAAATGCACTATAGATCCACAGGCTAAACCCTGTGGAATCTGTAAGAAGAAAGGTCATAAAACATTGGAATGTAAAGATCTGAAGAATGCAACCTGTTACGGTTGTAATGAAAAAGGGCACATCAAGACCAACTGCCCGAAAAATACAAAGAAGCCCGAAGAGGTTAAAAAGACAAATGCCAGAGTGTTCCAAATGAATGCAAGGGAAGCAGTGCAGGATGACAGCGTTATAACAGGTACTTTCCTCATAAATGATGTATATGCTAGAGTTTTATTTGATTCTAGTGCAGATAAGTCCTTTGTAGACATTAAATTTAATAAACTGTTGAATCTGCCTGTTAAAACTCTAGACATAAAATATGAGGTAGAATTGGCTGATGGTACCATAGAAACTGCTTCAACAATTCTAGATGGATGTTTCATATCCATTAGGAACCATTCCTTTCCGTTTTCCTTGTTGCCAATGAAATTGGCAGGGTTTGATATAGTCTTCGCCTTATCATGCGTTTGAACTGTATCTTTCTGTAAGACTAACCGGTCTAAGCTTAGGCTTAATTAAAGACCCGTTAGCATTCTAATTGGTTATTTATACCATCATTCCAGACTAGAGCCTTCCGGTAAATGGTGCCTACGCTTACTTAAGTGAATACGGCTGAGTTATTAAATTCTTGCTATTTAAGTCAGGAGCTAGCTCAGGTAAATACTCTTAACTTATTTTCCCTATACGGGCTTGGGATACGGTATTATAATAATACCGCTTGGTCGGGTATTGAATATTTAATCTTATTATGGTTAAATTATTGAGGTAACCCGGTTTAATCTGTATTGTTTGAAATAAAGACCTTTAGGGGTTAATGACCATGTCCCGGATATCCTTGACATCATTGTGTTATAAAATGGCCACGCCTTATACACGGGGTGTAGGCATACACCTGACAATTGTTTAAGGAAAAACGGTATCTCACTCTCTTGTGGGCCTATACTTGTGGCGTGTCTGTTAATCTGACTCGGTTTCTACATCGGGCCCTGAACGTATAACGAACATGTAAATCTGTATACAAGATTATAACTATAATTGTCCCAAGTTATAAAGAGTTTGTGCCTTGTGCATTCAAATCAATTTTATTAAACCTTTTCAAAATGAGTCGGTTGAGTGTATTTACCAGTGAAAACTGACGTATTTTCCAAAAGGGTTAAGTGGCAGGTACTGAACGTAATTGGCTGGAAGCTCAGGGCGGTTATAAGGAATCTTGCAAATTCTAGGCGCCTACAGTCTGTTGAACAATGTTTATGTTTTAAGATCCGCCTGTGGATCCTTTACTTTCCGTTGTAATACTGGATATTACTTTATATTCGCATTGTAATATATTTATCTTTTGCTTCCGCTGTGCATTTATATATTGTGTTGTTTGACTATGATGATATCAACTACGTCACGATACTCCCCACCAGGCCCACCGGTGACACGTGGAAAGTCGGGGTGTGACAGGTTGGTATCAGAGCCAACACTGAGTGAATTAAACGCTAGCCTTTTGCGTTTAATCTCAGTTACACGGTTGCACATACTTGAGTCTAGACAAGAACATAGGACAAATTCCAATTCGTTTCATTGTCTTTTAATTACTTCCTTGATTATTTTTCTGATTAGCCTTTGCATGGGCAAGTCATTTTTATTAGAAGTCCCGTTTAGGGCAACTATATACTTGCTTAAGTTTTAAAGGAATGATTATGTTTAAAAGATCATTCCTATATTATAAGATCTACCATTATAATAAAATGGCAAAATCTAAAAAGGGACAAGACCTAGCCTGGTGTCATTATTAAGACGCGGCCAAGATAGCGGTTCCTCAATTTAGGTTCAGATCCTTATTAACATTTCAATTTAGGATTGCTCTGCGTTAAATATTAAAAGAATCTTAAGAGTGAAACCTAGCCTGAGTGTCATTATAAAGACCTGGCCAAGATGGTAAGACCTGTTTAAAAGATTTGAATCCATGTTAACATCTGAAAACGTGTTAACGCTCCTGGCGGACATGATTCATTAAAAATCACACACGTCATTTTTATATAGGATTCTTCAAAAGATTCCTAACCCAATTTAATGATCTCCGAATCAGGGGTTTAAATCATCAATTAGGATGATCATATTTTGACCATACGTGGTAATATAATGCCTACGGGCCTTGCTCATTTCTACATGAGACAAAATACAGTGGTAGCTATGACTCCCTGTCAGAAAAAGGTAATGAACTAGGTTCAAACCTCAAATGCTTTGATTCTCTGAAATCATAGCATATAATTTATATATGTCCTTGTGACTAAGCATGTTGTGCTAATTTACTTAAAGGCCTTGATTCTCTGAAATCATGGCTTATAATTTAAAATTGTCCTTGTGACTAGGCCTTTTGTGCTATTAAATAAAACTGTTATTGTTGCTTTGATTCTCTGAAATCATAAGCTTAAAATTTATAAATGTCCACGTGACCAGGCCTTGGGTGCCACTAATAAAACTGTTAATGTTTTATAATTAGGATAAATTATAATAGAAATCCTAAATATATATGATTAACAAATTAACCAATATGGTCTATATTGCCATGGTTAATAAATCGTTTAAAACGATAAGACTGTATGGGCTTCTAAATAAACCTTGCCCTTATTTTTCTTTGTGTAGCAATTAAAACTCCCTACATGGCTGACTCTGACGAGATAAACAGTCATCCTTTGGAAAACCGCGATGATAATGATAGGATTAATATAACCAAAGGAGAGCTTCGTACACTGATTGACACAGCTGTATCTAAAGCTGTAGAGGAACAATTTAAGGAGTATAGTGGGACGCATAGTCGAGCCTCATCTGTACCCCACTCCAAGTTTGTCCCTAAAACTCATTCAGAGCCTCATAACAAGCCGCCCTCTAAGAAAGAGGAGCCAAAGAAGGATGATGATCGACATTCATCAAATGAACACAGTGTTCCATCCAAGAAGATAGTGTTCGATAATGAACCGCATACCAAGTCTTGTACCTATAAGTACTTTGTTTCCTGTAAACCCCGAGATTTCACTGGGGAGAAAGGAGCAGTAGATTGTATGATCTGGTTGGATGAAATGGACACTGTTGTCGATATCAGCGGTTGTGCTGAGAGGGATGTAGTGAAATATGTATCCCAATCGTTCAAGGGAGAGGCACTAGCATGGTGGAAGGCTCTCATTCAAGCTGCTGGGAAGATCCCACTTTACAACATGTCATGGGAACAGCTTGTTGCTCTCATTATGGAAAACTACTGCCCTCAACACGAGGTTGAGAGGATTGAGTCAGATTTCTTATCATTGGTTATGACAAACTTAGATTGTCAAGCTTACCTCACCAGTTTCAATACCCTGTCCAGACTGGTTCCTTACCTAGTAACACCAGAACCCAAGAGAATTGCTCGCTTCATTGGGGGTTTAGCCCCAGAAATCAAAGCCAGTGTTAAGGCTTCAAGACCTACTACATTCAGGTCAACGGCCGATCTGTCGCTATCTCTTACACTCGATGTTGTCAGAAACAAGGCTGCCAAAGCCTCTAAAGATGGAAAGCGTAAAAGGGAGGATGAGGATTCTCATCGCTCCGATAGGAAGAGGAACTCTGAGGATAAGTAGAGTTCCGGGTTTAAGAAAGACAGCCAGCAGTCGGGTGAGAAGACCAGGTGCGAAACCTGTAGGAAATACCATCTCGGGAAATGCAGATTTGAATCTCAGCCTCTACCGTGTGGAATTTGCAAGTCTAGGGAACATAAAACCCTGGATTGCAAGAAGTTGAAAGACGCAACCTGTTATGGTTGCAACGAGAAGGGGCATATCAAGACCAACTGCCCTAGGAATCAGAAGAAGCCCGAAGAAGCCAAGAAAACAAACGCATGATGAACGCCTAGGATGCAGAATGATAACCTTATAGCAGGTACCTTTCCTTATCAAGCAGTTTATACAGAAATTTATTTGTTACTGGCACATATAATTCTATAAAGAACAATAAATGTTGTGAACTGTTGTCTCCACTAATTAGGACTCCGGTCATTTAACGCAAGATAGAAATTGGTCGATGACACTATAGAAAATGCTCTAACAAATCTTAGATTGATATTTTTAAATCACTCTTTTCTGATATCCTTATGGCAAGCTTTCAAGCTATCCAAATTCATCACTATAATAAAGACAGATGTGACATTTTGATCCCCTGTCAAAAAGGTGATGGATTAGGACTAAACTTTAAATGCCATTAAAGGTCTTTTGTGACCTAGGCTAAGTAAAATTTATATATATTAAATAACGTTCATTGAGAATGTTAATTCTATATTGGCCGGTATGGTTTAATGAAACCATGGTTAGTATGTAAGACCATGAGGATGATGAATAGTAGTTGTCGGATCGCAACCAAGAGATTGATTCATTTAGTAATAGGAACCAAATCTTGAGTATGACAAACTCGGATAAGACATCAGTCAATCACGCCATTGATGAGGCGGCGCATGCTAATGATACTACAATTGTAAACCTGAAAAAGTCCAAGGATGTTCTTCAAACTATGATAAGACGCGGCTGTAAGAAAAGCTGTGAAGAAGATCGTGAAAAAGTTCAAAGAGCCGAATGCTACCTGCTCCAAATCCTTCGTAAACTATAAGTATAGCAAACTTTTAAAATCTTTCTTAAGAACCATAGTTATTAAGTGAAGGCAGGAATCATAAGAACTATTTCTTCTGTTCTTGTCAAGAACCTTCAGTCGTAGAATTTTAGAAGTATCCTCTTTCTAGGTGTAATGCGTCAACACTTAGAATTGATATCTATTTGATCTCTAATGATTGCGGATACCTAACGGTATGATAAAAGCGTCATATGAGGATTGGTGTATCTTAATATGTCCCATAGATTGCTTTCATGCCTGATCAGTATGGAGGTTTAATGCATGGGACCACAAGGATATCTCAATGGTCATATGGTGCTAAGGTCGACTATTGGTATTCAAAGAAGATATCCAAAATGGAATGGTCCAAGTAAATGTTCCCGATTAAGGAATTCATGGACTCGTAACATAAATGTGTCACTTATCTGATACAGAATACGATTGATGAACTGAAGCCCGAGATTTGGAAATCTCTGTAACCTCCTTGTACCTTAATTATCTTCTCCTAAGATTACCCTGTTTACCCCTGAGAGGCAAGTAGAGTTAATATTAACATCCCACTTTGGATTGGAGTGTTGTAGAACTCCATGATTGATTATGGAATAATCGAAACCCTGATTAAGTAAACTTTAAGATAAGATATTCATATAGTCTAACTCAATATTCCGAGAGTTAAATAAGAAAGACGGTTCATTCTGCTTATGCATTGATTACCGCAACCCTAATTAGGCAACAACTAAGAATTGCCATCAGCTGCCTAGGATCGTCGATTTGTTCGACTAACGGCAAGGATTAGCTATTCCTTAAGAATAGTTTTAAGCAATGATTGGGATAACCATCCCACCTTAAGATAAGCTTTTCTATAATAATTGATATGTAAGTATTAAGGCTGCTCCTTTGGAGACCTTGTATAGATGGAATGTTAAACATCTATTGTTAGATAGAGAATTGGTAAGTCCAATTATCAGGATTCGAAAGTTGCCTAGGAAACAACAAATAAGATCATACAAATCCATAATCGATTGTAAGTTGCCAGTATACGGCAGGAAATCAAGGATTTATGAAAGTAGCAACCCTCCTAAGTTCTTGTTAAAGAAATAGGGTTCAACAAAAGATATCACCCCGGAAGGGTGTGTCAATTTGTTAATTATCAGACTAGTTAAGCTCTGAATATAGAAAATCATTCGAAGGAAATCGAATGTATCAAGATCAGATAGCTTAAAGCTAAAACCTTTTTAAGGAATTGGATGGAGCTCCCAATACATTTCACACTAATGATTTAAGTGTGTGTTTCACCAATAAGTCGAAAAGCATTATCACATAATGATATGCAGATTTATGATATAATGAGCAACCTATGTCGATTAAGGATCGACAGGTGAAGAAGCTCCAAAAGGATACATGTGCCTATTATAGAGGTCAACTGTGGGAGCTTGGAAAGACTCCAGATATGTTATAGGAGTTAGGTCCATTATGCGACAAGGAGTACTTCCAGCGTTTTAACAAATCTCTAGGTCGAGATTTCTTTTAAGGGGGTGAGGATGTAACACCTCGAAAATTCACGTCCTATAATGTATTGACACGTGTCATAAGCTTGAACGTGTGAAAGAATACTCTAGAGGGACTAAAGTTGACAAATAAAGAAAACTATGTGAATATAAGGGTTCAAAATGTCAACAATGGATAAATATGCCTTACAATAACCCTACAAGATGTTTATACATTCACACGAATGAATCATGGATCATACGAAGCTAAATATAAAAGAAAGTGAGAGATTACAAACTACAGGGGTGAAATGTGTCAACATGTTTAAAGTATACCTCTGAGTGACCTTTTAGCAAACCCGAAGCTTTGTAACTATTAAATATGCTCACTAGAGTACATGATAAAAATTTCATAAAGTTTCGTTATCGTATGAGAAAGTTATGATCAAATTCGTATTCGAGGGGTTAGATGCGTCAACGATGAAAGTTATGACTTTTCGGGTAATCAAAAGTTAACCAAGGACTTAACAAAGTTGGTATAAGTCTTGAAGCCCTTATAAATCAATTTAGAGGGCTTATAATGCAAGAAATAGTGTGAAAACGACGTTTGGAAGGACCAGGGACCAAAAGTGCAAAATGAGAAACCTGATAACTAGCTTACGGACCTCAACACTATGGACCTTACGGTCCGTAAGCTAGTGCCCAGCAACAGAAAACAGGCAGCTGCCTGTTCCAGCCCGTTCCACCGCCTCAATCTGCCATTTTCCGATTTTAGGGACTTGTTTAATGGTTTTAGGCTCTAGGGGGGACACTTGTATGCATCTTGGATCATTGGTAGACTAACTTGGCAAGATCTTATGCACTTGGATTCAATATATAAGGAGAAGAAGTTGCAACCATTTTTCTTGTTCACTTCATTCAACTCACTTCAACTTCTCTGGAGCTCTCTGATCAGCAAGCTACTTTCCTTAGCCTCCCTAATCATACTTAGGACTTGTGTAAGTGTCCTTAATCCTTTTAATTCAATTTAAGCTTAGTTATTTAGCATAAAGTCAAACCGTCGTAATTAAGATTTGACTTCGTCATTAATCTTAATCCCTTCCGTCAAAATTCAAATTGAAAGTACCTATGAGTTGGTAATTATGTGGGCATTAAACCCTTAAAAGGTCACCCTCTGATTCCCACTCTATCTAGGTCAATTGTCGAGTCAAACTTGATATTAAAAAGTCAACAGGAAGCTTAATTTTAACTTAATGCATAATTAGCAATGTAAAGGCTATGCAACCTGTTTTGTCATTAATATAACTTGGTAATTAATATAAGAACATGTCTAAACATGTTCAACTCGACAATTTTCAGTTTAGGCTCGGTTCGGAACCGAAAGTCGCATAGTTTGACTTATGCTTTGACTTTCAGTTCTGACCCGTTTAAGCATAGTTTAGAAATTCCTTAGAGCTTTATTAGGACCAAGTTACCTATAAGTATAACCCTCTGTGATTATACAACTTGGCTCATTAGTTATCCGATTCATATGCATGATTCCGTTAAATGCTTAAATGTTTACTATTATGCCCTTTTGACCTTAAAACGTGATTTTTGAAAAAGTAAAAGAGTAGAAACCTTAGTTACTGATTTATAAACTTGCACCTAAAATTTGGCATCAGTTTGAGGTCTAGATTAAGAGTTATGCTCATTAGCGTAATTTGAAAGCTTTTTGTTAATTAAACGGCGTAATTAGCGTATAGCCTATTTAAACCCACTTTTTGATATCAAAATTTTTACCCACTGATGTAATATAATATTTTGGGATTTTTGAAGTATTTTATTTAATTTTTGGCTGAGCATAACATAGGTTTCTAGGTTTGATTCGGTTTATGACGGTTTTGCCCTTTTAAGCCATAAAATGAGTTTTACAAATCCTTTTGACCCCAAACCTCTTTCTACTGATTTCATTTGATAAATAAAATATTTTGAGCCTTCTGGAATTATAAAAATACCAGCTTTCCTTTGAAAACCCGGAAATGGCTCCAAATCGCCTTTTTAAGCGTTTTTAACGCATAGTGGGTGCTAAAACCATATTAAACATATAAGGTTGATACCTACTGATATTTTTAGTATATTTTTTATATATTAACAGTAAGTAAAAGTTTTTAAACACAGGTTTCCAGTTTTGACCTGTTAAGCCTATGTGAAATTACCAAAATACCCTTAAGAGGCATAGTTTGGTTATAAAGGATAGATTTCACATATATATGATACCCTACTGATATAACCTAGTAAATTGAGTAATTTTACTGATTTCATCAGACCTGAAACTCAGGTTCATATTTAAACTCTTTTATAACCTTCTTAATGACCAAAATACCCCTACGGGGTGTAATGTGAGTCTAAATCCGTTTTGGGCATAATATAAGATATCTTTCTGATGTCACAACATAATTAAAGCGTAATAACTTAGGAAACTCGCATATGACTCTTTTGGTTACTCGTTACGCACTTGTCGTGTTCGGATCGGCTTATGTGACTAGTTTGCATATATTAGCCGAAACGGGTCAAACCATATCATTTTTGTCTCAAAATCCAGAATGTGTTTAGATTACCCATATTATACAAGTCTTCAAACTTGTCGGGTCAAAACCACATTCTAATCCGGTCTTCGCCTTATCATGCGTTTGAACCGTATCTTTCTGTAAGACTAACCGGTCTAAGCTTAGGCTTAATTAAAGACCCGTTAGCATTCTAATTGGTTATTTATACCATCATTCCAGACTAGAGCCTTTCGGTAAATGGTACCTACGCTTACTTAAGTGAATACGGCTGAGTTATTAAATTCTTGCTATTTAAGTCAGGAGCTAGCTCAGGTAAATACTCTTAACTTATTTTCCCTATACGGGCTTGGGATACAGTATTATAATAATACCGCTTGGTCGGGTATTGAATATTTAATCTTATTATGGTTAAATTATTGAGGTAACCCGGTTTAATCTGTATTGTTTGAAATAAAGACCTTTAGGGGTTAATGACCATGTCCCGGATATCCTTGACATCATTGTGTTATAAAATGGCCACGCCTTATACACAGGGTGTAGGCATACACCTGACAGTTGTTTAAGGAAAAACGGTATCTCACTCTCTTGTGGGCCTATACTTGTGGCGTGTCTGTTAATCTGACTCGGTTTCTACATCGGGCCCTGAACGTATAACGAACATGTAAATCTGTATACAAGATTATAACTATAATTGTCCCAAGTTATAAAGAGTTTGTGCCTTGTGCATTCAAATCAATTTTATTAAACCTTTTCAAAATGAGTCGGTTGAGTGTATTTACCAGTCAAAACTGACATATTTTCCAAAAGGGTTAAGTGGCAGGTACTGAACGTAATTGGCTGGAAGCTCAGGGCGGTTATAAGGAATCTTGCAAATTCTAGGCGCCTACAGTCTGTTGAACAATGTTTATGTTTTAAGATCCGCCTGTGGATCCTTTACTTTCCGTTGTAATACTGGATATTACTTTATATTCGGATTGTAATATATTTATCTTTTGCTTCCGCTGTGCATTTATATATTGTGTTGTTTGACTATGATGATATCAACTACGTCACGATACTCCCCACCGGGCCCACCGGTGACACGTGGAAAGTCGGGGTGTGACAGTAATCCCTCTATCTGGAGAGTTTTATTCAAATGTTGAAAAAGACAAACATTATGAGAAAAAGCTGAATAAACTAATCAGAGATGTCATGACAGTGAGTCTACGACGAAGAGATGAAGAGAGGATAAAGAAGAATGTTGAGAATCTGGTGGATGAACTGAAGAAAGCTGCTGAAGAAACAAAGGTTGAATAAAAGGAGGAAGAAAAGGAAAGTGTTGAAGAAAAAGAAGTTGTTACTGAAGAACAGCAGGTTGGTGAAGAAGAGATGAAGTAGATGAAGTGAAGATGGAAAGTTCGATTGAAGTGGATGATGGTGCTGGTATTGATGAGAAACTGCAGAAGAAAGAAGCTGGTCAGACACAGACGGAAGCAAAAGCTGAAGTGACAATCACCGAGGTAAAGACTGAATCTGAAATCTTAAAAACTGTTGAACAGTGCAAGAAATGCATGGAAACGTGCAGTGCTTGTACTGAAAAGGATGAAAAATTCAGAACAAGAGACTTAGAATTCACTAAAATCGAAGAAGTTTTTAAAAATAAATGCAAAGAGATGTTAGAAAACGAAAAAGTTTTGAAAGACAATGATGAAAAATTGACACAAAAATGCAAAAGTTTAGAAAAAGAAAATGAAATTTTGAAAGAAAAGGTTTCAAAAATGACTGAAGAGTGTTTACAAAAGGAAAATGCTTTCCAAGAAATGAAAAAGGAATACGATTCAATAAAATTGACATATCACATTACAAAAGAGTTATATGAAGACGTGAAAAGTCAAATGAAACTTGTTCAATCAAGATTGAAATATTGTTCTGAAACAACTATACGCTTAAGCGACAGTATTCAATAAAGCAACAAGTTGTAAACTCTTATATTGAGGATGTTGCTAAGCTAAAGCATCAAATAGCTGATTTATAACAAGATAACAACAAGTTACATAGCTATCACACTTCATCATATGTGCTTGAACGTATTTTCAACAAAAAACCGGGTGATGATGATTCTGAGAAAAACAAGAAAGGTATTGGCTCAGAGTTTCATCAAGTTCCACCTCTGGAAAAGTTCGCATATTATGATGATGAAAAGTACGAAAAAGCTTTCAATATGGTCGATCAATTGCCAGATAACATTGACATAACCTATTCCAAATCTGATAATTCTAGTGATTCAGAAGTGGTAGGTAAGGTCGTTGAAAGTGTTTTGAAATAAGAGTTGGTTGAAAAAGGTAAATCTGAATCACAGGATGAAAATGAAGGTAGTTTTCATGAAGGTTATCTGAAAAACTCAAAGTCCGAGAAAAATGCAAATGATGATTCAAAAGGATTGGTTTATACCATGATTGGATCGGACAAATTATTCTCAGATCTTGAAGTCCCGATTCAGAATGTGATCTCAGAAAAGATTGACAAAGTTTTCAAAATGATTGAAATTGAAAAATCTGAGATTCCAAAATTCGCTGGAAAAGGTCACAAAACTTTTTATAACAAACCTAGTTACAAAAAGAAAAACATGAAGGTTGGGTTGGGTTATAAAAGGAAACAAAATTGGAAAAGAAATGAAACGCCAAACTATCAGACAAAGATGAACTTTGTTCACGGAACAAGTTCAGAAGAAGAGAAAGAAATCTAATTTAGACGACAGTCTAATGAAGAGTTATATGCTCAAAAGAAAAGGAAACAACAACAGGTGAAAGATGTTTCAAAGAGAACATGTTTTAAATGTGATCAAACTGGACATCTTGCTCGCAAGTGTCCAAATCTAAAACCTGTTGATGTTGAGACGAAAAAGAAGTCTGATGTTGTGAATCAGAAGTCAACCAAGTTTGATTTAAAGCAAACTTGGAAGCCGAAAATGTCAAAGGCTGACTCACAACAAACCTTGAAACCAGTGACACCCAGACTTAGAACAACACAAAGTTGGAAAACAACTGTTGATGCAACAAAACCAAATCAGTTTTGGAAACCAAAAGTTGTTGTTCAAAATAAAATTGTTCAAAATGAATCACACTTTTACAAAAGAAGTGCTTCTAAAGGACAAACTTGGGTGGAAAAGAAACAAAAGGTTTCTGTGAGTGATAATCGGAATGAAAATACATTTGTAAAAAATGATAAAGAATTTCTGAAGCTGAATGAATCATATTGTGTTGAAATGCCCAAGGTCAAACAGACCTGGGCTAACTTGTTCAAGTAATTGAATAGTGTGAATGTGCAGGTGCTTCAGAAAGAAGATGAAAGTCAAACCAATGGAGGAAGCAGCCTTGCACGAGAGGAAGAGGCTGCTGGTCCGTGCGATGGTTAAACAGGGAGTTTGTTCATTTCTGTATATAAATAAACCATATTTCAAAACCCTAAAAAATTGAAAATTTAAAAACCAAAAATATGTTTTTATTTTGTCAAAAATTTGAAAAATCAAAAATATGTTTGTTTTTAAATGTTGTCAAAAAAAATCAAAAATTTACAAAAATACGTTGAATGAATACGCCGAAACCCTCACGGCTGAACAAACATGATTAATTTCACAAGGTTGAAAAACGGTTTTCAAACTGTCGAATATCAATGTGTTGTAAATCATGGGGGGTATATTTTCTACAAAACAGAGCATGTGAAGCAGAAAATGTATGGCGAGACAAAGCTATCAATATCAGGTTGTCAAATTTTCTTCAAATGTTTTGAATTTTAGGGGGAGTAAGAAAATGTCAGAAAATCCAAAAACATTAGAAAATTTGAAAAAGTCAAAAACATGATAAAATTCAAAAATGAGTTTTTGTGTAAAAAGAGGAAATGATAGTACATCAGTAGACAATCACAGTACGCTAAAGAAATGGAATGTTAAAATGTGATAAACGGTCTCACTGATGATATGTCAGTAGGTTTTTACACGCTTAGTAGATTGATTTCGAGATATAAACCTAAATATCAAATACTTACTTATCTAGTGGGGAACATCTCTCGGATATATGGGTAACCCCCGAAATCTTGTTTGAGAGATTGCCTGATTCTGAGATACTAGGTCTTTATACTGCTTGATATCTTGGGTATTATACCTGGTCTTCTGATATTGCGAAAGCAATGGCCTAGACCTCGTATAATACTTTATGCGCTTTAAAAAGCTCACCCTCTGCATAAAAATTGAAAAATATCGAAAGATATGAATCAATTGCAGTTGAAGAAAAGATTCCCTAAAGGGAACACACCTAAAGTCGAGCCTTCATCTCTTTGATTGAACGGAAGTTCATACCTGAGCTCTTAAGGCCTCGCACTAACCCAAATTACAGATATCAAATTGGTATACTCACCTGTAAGACTGAATCTAGGGAATTTTGATACGGGAGTATATTCTGAGGTGGGACACGCGAATAAGTTAAGTTCTTAAAACACTAATCCGTATCTCGAAACAATTGAACTTTGTGTGAAAATTTAAGTGGATCAGTATACTGACAATCTAAGTGAATCGTTTAGAACTTAAAGTGTTTAAAGCTCAACGGTACTAGTGATTTGTCAAAAACTGATATGATCCTCTGATTCGAACTCAAACAAAAATATTGTCTGTAAATATGTTTGTAAATATTTATTTATTGCTTTATATTTCAGAAAAATACAAAAAGATTTTGATTCTGCTTTATTTTCGACAACCGATGTCTAGGAAGCTGAGTTTCAAAATCTAACTATGCTGATCGTGTTTCTAAAAAATAAAACAAGTTCATTAAGTTGAAACTTGTAGTTTAAAAAAAAACAAAAATCAAAAACAGTTTGTGAAGTCTCCAAGGTCATTAATTTGGACTTGGATGATAAATTGTGAGGGATTTGGATTCTTAAATTTGTTAAAAATATGCTGTAAAGAACTAGGTTTCAATTTTGGATACTTAATACTGCCAGATCTATAAAGATTGTTAATAGGGGGAGAGAGTCAAGTATTTCTGGTTATATTCATATTATTATATTTTAGAGCCAGGATCTTGATTAAAAGTGTTTGAGAGCCAGATCATCATTCCTGGAACAACCAAAAATGCTTTCATTATCGAAATGTTTTAGCTTATGCTGAGAGCCAGGTAATCAATTCTGGATGTTCAAAACGTTTTTATTTATAAATGTTTGAGAATTGCAGACTACAGATTACGATCCCGATAGCCGAGTCTAAGGGGGAGTCTGAAGACGAGCTCAACACAAGGGGGAGCTTGTATCCGGAAAGCCAGGTGTCGATCCCAAAAGCATGAAAGCTTGAGAAAAGGGGGAGCCTGAAGAAAGAGTCTACTGAAAGGGGGAGCAGCTGAAGCTGAAGACAGATCCACGGGGATTCTGTTCAAGAAAGAGGGAGTCTGTGTTTGCTGAAGACGTCAAAATTTCCATAAGACTCAAAGAGAGAGAGAGAGAGAAAGACAAGACGCTACGAGATTGACTGCGGCAATATCCAAGGGGGGGGTCTGTTAGTGCATTTATGTCTATCGCCTCCGTCAATCCAGTCCGTAGCAGAAACTGAAGAAAACAAGCCTTATATTGTAATATCTAGTTAGTAAAGGCAAGGTGGCATTTATGTAATTAATGAGAAATCTCATTAAAGCCCCTTGGCCTATAAATAGGACACTTAGGTGTTATGTTTAGAACTTTTGCAACTTCTACAACTTGGAGCGCTTGGATCCTAGAGAGAGAAAGTGCAAAAGGTGTTTCAAGTGATTGTATCTTTCATACGTTTTAATCGAATCACAGATTGAGTACGTTATTGTGTTAGGTCCACTCATGTCTACGGATTCCGCAAGTCACACGTGTCGATACGCAATCGTTCTGGAGTCGAAAACCGGTCCTAACATTTAGCACTGACCGAAATGAAAGAACTGAGAACCCAGTTAGATGAACTTTTGGAGAAAGGCTTTATTCAACCAAGCTCGTCACCTTGGGGAGCACCCATTTTGTTTGTAAAGAAGAAAGATGGTTCAATGCGGTTGTGCATTGATTATCGCGAGCTAAACAAAGTAACAATTAAGAATCGCTATCCATTGCCCAGGATCGACGATTTATTTGATCAGCTACAGGGGCAAGTTTCTTCTCAAAGATCGATCTAAGGTCGGGGTATCATCAATTGAAGGTCAGAACTAAAGACGTACACAAAACCGTGTTTAGAACAAGGTATGGCCACTATGAGTTCTTAGTGATGCCATTCGGGCTCACTAATGCACCTGCAGCATTCATGGACCTCATGAATCGAGTCTGCAACCTGAATCTGGATAAGTTTGTCATTGTCTTTATCGATGACATACTTATTTATTCCAAGAGTCAAGCTGATCATGAGAAACATCTCCGGTGCATCCTCAAACTTCTGCAACAAGAAAAGCTTTACGTAAAGTTTTCCAAATGCGAATTCTGGCTTCGCGAAGTCCAATTTCTTGGACATGTAGTAAGTGAGCATGGTATCCAAGTGGATCCCACTAAAATAGAAGCAATTATGAATTGGGAAACACCTAAAACCCCTACTGAAATTCACAGCTTCTTAGGGTTGGCAGGATATTACAGGAGATTCATCGAAAACTTTTCAAGGATAGCCGCACCTCTAACTACTTTAACCCGCAAGAATGTGAAGTTTGACTGGGGTCCCAAACAACAAGAGTCTTTCGAGATTCTCAAACAGAAGTTGAGCAATGCTCCTGTGTTGACATTGCCTGAAGAATAGAAGAATTCGTTGTCTATTGTGATGCTTCGCACACAGTATAACAACCCTCCAAAATATTTTCTGACAACCCTTAAAATATTTAAAGTGGCCCTATATGTCTTAAAATACACCCCATATACGAAAACCAGTCCCGAATACCTTTATTTTTATTAAAATTAATTAAAAACAAAATTTAATGGTCTCTGGCGGGGCGCGACATACCCCTTAGGATCTGTCGCGGGCCGCGACCAAGTGGACATGAGGCGCAGCCCGGTGCTGCCACGTGTCAGCCACGCGTCGAGCCTACACCGGTGACTGGCCAACCCTAGGGCCTACCCGACCTAGCTCGCGGGGTGCGACGGCCCCTTGTGTGTCCTTCGCGGGTCGCGAGGGAGTCCAAAATCAACCCTATAAATTGAGAGCATCGGGAGTTCATTCCTATCGCTCACACACACTTTCTCTCTCGAATTTCTGCATAGTATAAGCTATTTCCGGGCATAATACCCCCCTAAATAACGAAGTTATGCCTCGTTGTAAGTATCATAACCCCAGTTACGTATTAGATACGCTGCCCGATTTATCCAGGGTTCCGTAACGGCTGTCGAGGTTCTGCCCGACGTAGTCGTTGGAATACCGTCTCGGGGAGGGTATTACTAATGTAAATATTGGGTTATTATACTAACGCGTGTGCATTTGTGTAAATTATAGATAATCACCAGGAAATCCTTAAGGAAAACCCTAAGACAGCAATGTGAGTAATCTCCTTTTTGTAAACTGTTTTTACAAAACCTTAAATATTTTACAATGTGATTAAGCAGTGATTGAGTCTTTGTAATTCTTCAATTACTACCGGTATATTGGGGTTTTGTATACAAAATGTGGAACACGTTACCATTGGAAAAAGAGTTAGCCAATGTGTAATATGACCCACCAGTCAGGATTGACAATACTGAATGAGTAATTGTGTAGAAATAAACATTGTAATCGCTCTCAATACTGTTAAGAGATAAAACTCTTCTTGATTAAACTGGGATTCACTCACCAGTATTTCCCACTGACAAAATGTTTTTAAACGCGTTTTAGGTAACAAAATGTGAAAGCCAAATAGAAGCCAGCTGGACAGCACTGAAGGCTTGGAAAAAGTGGCTATAAAAGTTACCTGAATAAAGAGATGTTTTTATTAAATAAAATAGGGTTTATCCTTATGAAAATGTGTGTACTTAAAACTTGGGAGTTTCCCATGTGTTTAATATTATAAAAGTGTGGTATTTTACTCTGATAAAATATTTCCTAACTACGATCCTGATGAAATTTCAGCTGTCAAAATGATAAACACCGATACCACCAATACTGGTTCTCGCGGCCGCCCGTTCCCGGGACAGATAGGGGGCGGGGGTTGCGACAAAAGGTGGTATCAGAGCTAAGCCACTAATTCAGCCACATAAGTTTTCTGCTGACACCAAAATATTATATGTTAGGAAATTAATTACGAAAATATGTGCATATCTGTATTTTATTGTTGTGTGTTATTTGACTATCTGTTAGTTTACAGTATGAGCGACCAAGGACCCTCCGACGCCTATCGCCAGTTGTCCAGCTTACCTAGGAGCGAAGGCACCTCTTCACAGCCTACCCTCTCAGGGTATTCAGCTGACAATGAAGATTGGATATTCGTGTTTAAGGCTTAGTCTGAAGAGCCATTCCCTCCTAAAAAGAGAGGATGGTTCAGTAGGGAAGCGCATGAGCGTAGGAAGAGAATGAAAAAGTTACAACAACAGCGAGTTCTAGCAGCCGCTAAGAGAGAAACAGATGCTCACACCCAAGATATGCTTAATAGGAGTCTAGCAAACTTCCATATTTTAGCAACCATAGCTGCCGACCCAAACCTGGAGCAACTCATAGCCCCTCAACCATTACCCTTGTTTCCCACACAACCAATGGAGATTGAAAATAACCCAGAAAACCAAATCCCAGCACCATCCTTTGACCCAACTGAGATACCTAGAATACCAGCACCCAATCCCTTAGACCCAGACTACGACCCGTGGTTCGATGATCATAGGGATTATCAGCAACGTTACCCAATATCAGAAGAACCCATGCCAAACCTAGCTGCTTACCCAGGTCTGGACCCTCTAGATCCCTATTATAATAATGATGAATACATTAGGGAAATCCTAGAGAATCCATATCCTCAGGAAGAACCCATGTCACAGTACCCAGATCCAGTACCAGCACCTGCGCCCCCAATGAGTGCAGAAAATGTGCAAGAACTCTGAACCTTTGGTGAGGAGATTTTAGAAAATAGTGACAGAATGAGGCAAATCGGAGAACGACTCGTCTGGAAGTACGGCGAGCGTAATATGGAGTTCTGGATGAACCCATATCAGTGATGGTGACAGGAATAATAATATAACATATATAATATGTGTGATGATAATATATCTATCGTAGTATAGACCACTTTGTGGTTAGTGATGCATATTAGTATTGTAATTTTAGATTCCAGTTCCAGTTTGTATTAGATGCATAATATATAAGAAAGAGTAAGTCGTAATGCTCGACGCTTTTGATCAATATGTGTGTTGTGTGATTGTTTTCCTTAAATACTATCTTGTGATATTAATAAGTGGCAAATGTTTAAAATTCAGATGGACAACGAAGTGAACCAGGAAAACCAAAGTAACAATAACCCGGATAACGATAACCCAAACAACAATAATAATGGAAACCAAGTGGATAACAGTGCCATCCAACACATAGTGGCACAAGGGATAATAGATGCGATGCCATATATTATCAAAACGGTTAAGGAAGCAGATAATAAAAGTAACTGTGATAGTAAACGACCCACTGAACCTGAAGACAGCGTAAATAATGGACCCTTGCTTCAAATGCCCATTCCCAAAAGAAGAAGAACCATGTCCTATGGTTGTTCTTATAAATAATTTTGGTCTTGTAAACCAATGGAATTCTCGGACAATGAAGGGGCCGTTGCAGCTCTACTATGGATAGAAAAGACTGAGGTTGTCTTAAAAATAACCAAGTGTGCGGAAGAGGATAAGATAATGTTTGCTTCCAATCTGTTTAAGAACTCAGCCTTAGAATGGTGGAACACTATCCTCCAGTCTAGGGGAAGTGATAGAATTTACAATATGGAATGGAAGGAATTTAAAAACATGGTGGAAAGAAAATTATGCCCTCCCAATGAAAAAGAACAGATAGCAAATAAGTTCCTAAACCTTAGGATGACTGGAGTAGATAGTAAGGGTACACTAGGTTATTCTTTGAATATGCTAGAATAGTGCCCACCCTTGCATCACCCGAACCAGTATTAATCTCCCGCTATATCTGGGGATTAATTAGTGAAATAAGGCATGTAGTCAAGGCAGCTAGACCTCAAACCATAGAAGAAGCTGTAGAGCTAGCAAACACCTTGACCGATGAATTAGTGCGTACACGAGAAGAAGATCAGATAAGAACCTTAGCTCAGAAACTTACCCAAGAATTTCGTCCTGGAAATTCCAACAGTGGGAAAAATGTAGGTTCTACTTCGGCACCCTACTGCAAGTATTGTAAAAGGAAGCATTCTGGAAGATGCTCCATATATTGCAACTTTTGCAAAATATCTGGACACAAGGAAGAAGACTGCAGGAAGAAACCTAATAACAGGATATGCTACAACTGTGGAGAACAAGGCCATATCAAGCCAAACTGTCCGAAACTAGCTCCAGCTACAAACAACAAGACTACTAAAAATGCTAGAGCATTTGTTCTGACTGCAGATGAAGCTAAGATGATTCCGGATGTGATAGCCGGTACGTTTTTAGTTAATGATATTTTTGCTAAAGTATTATTTGACTCTGATGCAAACCAAAGTTTTATTAATAGTTCATTTTGCAAACTTCTCAATCAACCATTAACTAAACTCCCACAAGAATGTCTAGTAGAAACAGCAAATGGAGAAACCATTAAGATTTCTGAAATCTTGCAGGGAGCAAGAATAGAATTTTTAAACCAAAAGTTTATTGCAAACCTTTATCCGATGAATCTGGCAGGATTTGATGTTGTATTAGGAATGGATTGGTTAGTAACCAATAAAGCCAGTATTTTATGTGATCAAAAGTCAATTCAAGTAAATTCACCAAAGGGTGAAAATATCACAATTAAAGGAGATAAGTCCTCTAGATCCACAAAATTCATCTCTATGATGAAAACAACAAGTTATATAAGGAAATGATCATTAGTGTATTTGATTTCCATAATCATTAACACTAAAGGAAAAGAATTAAAAGATATCCCTGTAGTATCTCAATTTTCAGATGTATTTCCAGAAGAGTTACCAGGGCAACCTCCAGACAGAGAAGTTGAATTCAGAATCTACTTGCTACCAGGAACAGCACCAATTGCCAAAGCACCTTATCGTTTGGCACCCGCCGAAATGCAGGAACTAAAGAAACAGTTAGACGAACTGTTGGAAAAAGGATTCATACAACTAAGCTCCTCGCCATGGGGAGCACCGATCTTATTCGTCAAAAAGAAGGACGGATCAATGCGTATGTGCATTGACTATCGCGAATTGAACAAGGTCACGATCAAGAATCGGTATCCATTACCAAGGATTGACGATATGTTCGATCAATTGAAAGGAGCACGATTTTTCTCTAAAATCGATTTACGATCAGGATATCATCAATTAAAGGTACAGGAAGAGGACATTCCTAAGACCACTTTTAGAACCAGGTATGTTCATTATGAATTTACTGTCATGCCATTTGGTTTAACCAATGCCCCAGCTGCATTTATGGACATGATGAACCGAATATGTAAGCCATATTTGGATAAATTCATAATTGTCTTTATAGATGATATTCTTAATTATTCTACGAGCAAAGAGGAACATGCAAAGAATTTGCGCGCACCTCTAAGTTTATTGAGAAAGGAAAAGCTTTATGCAAAGTTTTCAAAGTGTGAATTTTGGTTAGAGCAGGTACAGTTTCTTGGACATTTAGTCAATCATGAAGGAATTCATGTGGATCCCACCAAGATCGAGGCGATTACCAAATGGAAAACCCCTGAGTCACCAACCGAAGTTAGAAGTTTCTTAGGATTGGCCGGTTATTATAGAAGATTTATTCGAGATTTTTCTAGAATAGTCATTCCCTTAACTAAGCTAACCTAACCTGTAGATCTGTTAAGTTTGAATGGGGACCAAAACAAGAAAAAGCCTTTAGAATTCTTAAGCAAAGACTAACTAATGCACCCATACTAGCATTACCAGAAGGAACTGAAGACTTTATAGTCTATTGTGATGCTTCTAAGTTAGGCTATGGATGTGTGTTAATGCAACGTCAAAAGGTTATAGCCTATGCCTCTAGACAACTTAAGAATCATGAAGAGAATTATTCAACCCATGATCTAGAATTAGGAGCTATAATTTTTGCTCTTAAGATTTGGAGACATTACCTTTACGGTAGTAAGTTTACCATTTTCACTGATCATAAGAGTTTAAGGTATGTTTTCGGGCAAAAGGAGTTGAACATGAGACAAAGACGCTGGATGGAAATACTTAGTGATTATGATTGTAATATCCAGTATCATGCAGGAAAGGCTAATGTGGTAGCTGATGCTTTAAGTCGAAAATATCATGAAAAGCCAAAAAGAGTACGTTCTCTTAAATTAAATCTACAAGTAGATTTAAATGAACAGATTAGACAAGCATAAGAATCAGTAATCACAGATGATACTGAAAAGTTAAAAGGAATAATTAAGGAATTAGAACAAGGAACAGATGGAATTTGGAGATTCCATAAGAAACGAATGTGGATACCTAAATTAGGAAACCTACGCCACCATATATTAGAAGAAGCCCATAAATCTAAGTATATGATGCATCCTGGAAGCAATAAGATGTATCAAGACTTAAGAAAGAATTTTTGGTGGATAGGAATGAAAAAGGATATAGCAGCATATGTTGCAAAGTGTTTAACCTGTTCACAAGTTAAAGCTAAACATCAGAGACCCTCAGGATTGTTGCAACAGTTAGAAATGCCAGTTTGGAAATGGGAATTAATAACAATGGATTTTGTAACCAAATTACCCAAAACAAGGAAAGGTAATGATACAATTTAGGTAATTGTAGACAGGCTAACCAAGTCAGCACATTTTCTACCAATGAAGGAAACCTTCAGCATGGAACAATTAGCTAAGTTGTATGTAAATGAAATAGTTTCATTACATGGAATTCCTTTATCGATTGTTTCTGATAGGGATAGCCGTTTTACCTCTCATTTTTGGACAAGTTTCCAAAAAGCAATGGGAACCAAGCTGAATTTAAGCACAACTTATCATCCTCAAACGGACGGACAAAGCGAAAGGAAAATTCAGACAATGGAGGACATGCTTAGAGCTTGTGTAATTGATTTCGGAGGTAATTGGGACGATCACTTACCCTTAATAGAATTTTCTTACAATAACAGTTATCACACAAGTATCAATGCTGCACCATTCGAAGCCCTGTATGGACGAAAGTTCTGAACTCCAGTCTGTTGGGCAGAAATTGGAGAAAAGCAACTATCCGGACCTGAGATAGTACAATAAACAACCGACAAAATCATTCAAGTCAAGAAACGACTGAAAGCAGCACGTGATCGACAAAAGAGTTATGCTGATAACAGACAAAAGCCATTGGAATTTCAAGAAGGTGACAAAGTGTTATTGAAAGTCTCTCCTTGGAAAGGAGTGGTAAGATTCATCAAAAGGGGAAAGCTAAGCCCCATGTATGTTGGACCTTTTAAGATTATTAGAAGAATAGGACTTATAGCTTATCAGCTACAACTGCTAGAGGAAATGACAGGAATACATGATGTATTTCATGTATCTAATCTCAAGAAATGCTTAGCTGATGAATCACTCGTAGTGCCTCTTAAGGATATAGAGGTAAATGAACAGTTAAAATTTGTGGAACGACCTCTACAGATTGAAGACAGGAAAGTCAAGACTCTCAAGCACAAGAGATTAGTTCTGGACAAAGTGAAATGGGACTCCAAAAGAGGACCAGAGTACACTTGGGAGCTTGAATCAGAAATGCAAAGGAAATACCCACACCTATTCCAGTAGATCTCAAGGACGAGCTCTAAAACAAGGTGGGGAGGATATAACAACCCTCCAAAATATTTTCCGACAACCCTTAAAATATTTAAAGTGGCCCTATATGTCTTAAAATACACCCCGTATACGAAAACCGGACCCGAATACCTTTATTTTTATTAAAATTAATTAAAAACAAAATTTAATGGTCTCTGGCAGGGTGCGACAGACCCCTTAGGATCTGTCGTGGGCCGCGACCGAGTGGACATGAGGCGCAGCCCGATGCTGCCACGTGTCAGCCACGCGTCGAGCCTACACCAGTGACTGGCCAACCCTAGGGCCTACCCGACCTAGCTCGCGGGGCGCGATGGCCCCTTGTGTATCCTTCGCGGCTCGTGAGGGAGTCCAAAATCAGCCCTATAAATTGAGAGCATCGGCAGTTCATTCTGATCGCTCACACACACTTTCTCTCTCGAATTTCTGCATAGTATAAGCTATTTCCTGGCATAATACCCCCTAAATAATGAAGTTCTGCCTCGTTGTAAGTATCATAACCCCGGTTACGTATTAGATACGCTGCCCGATTGATCCAGGGTTCCGTAACGGCTGTCGAGGTTCTGCCCGACGTAGTCGTTGGAATACCATCTCGGGGAGGGTATTACTAATGTAAATATTGGTTTATTATACTAACGCGTGTGCATTTGTGTAAATTATAGATAATCACCAGGAAATCCTTAAGGAAAACCCTAAGACAGCAATGTGAGTAATCTCCTTTTTGTAAACTGTTTTTACAAAACCTTAAATATTTTACAATGTGATCAAGCAGTGATTGAGTCTTTGTAATTCTTCAATTACTGCCGGTATGTTGGGGTTTTGTATACAAAATGTGGAACACGTTACCATTAGACAAAGAGTTAGCCAATGTGTAATATGACCCACCCGTCAGGATTGACAATACTGAATGAGTAATTGTGTAGAAATAAACATTGTAATCACTCTCAATACTGTTAAGAGATAAAACTCTTCTTGATTAAACTGAGATTCACTCACCAGTATTTCCCACTGAAAAAATGTTTTTAAACGCGTTTCAGGTAACAAAATGTGAAAGCAAAATAGAAGCCAGCTGGACAGCACTGAAGGCTTGGAAAAAGTGGCTATAAAAGTTACCTGAATAAAGAGATGTTTTTATTAAATAAAATAGGGTTTATCCCTATGAAAATATGTGTACTTAAAACTTGGGAGTTTCCCATGTGTTTACTATTATAAAAGTGTGGTATTTTACTCTGATAAAATATTTCCTAACTACGATCCTGATGATATTTTCGCTGCCAAAATGATAAACACCGATACCACCAATACTGATTCTCACGGCCGCCCGTTTCCGAGACAGATAGGGGGCGGGGGTTGCGACACACAGGCATGGGATGTGTGCTTATGCAAAGGGGCAAGGTGATTGCCTACGCATCATGACAACTAAAGGTACATGAAAAGAATTACACCACCCATGATTTGGAATTGGGTGTCGTTGTATTTGCACTTAAACTATGGAGACATTACCTGTATGGAACTAAATGTGTAATATACTCTGATCAGAAAAGTCTCCAACGCTTGTTTAAACAAAAAGATCTCAACATGAAGCAACGCCGATGGATGGAAACATTGAACGATTATGATTTTGAAATTCGTTACCATCCTGGCAAAGCAAATGTGGTCGCTGATGCTCTAAGCAGAAAAGAAAGGGTGAAACCTATACGGGTCAATGCTAAGAGTATTGAACTAAAGAACAGTCTAAACGAGAAATTGTTGACAGCACAGAAAGAAGCTGTAATGGAAGATAATCTCCAAGAAGAAAGATTGGGTGCAACTTTTGATTAGTTGTCACCTGGAAATGATGGAATCCTGAGATTGAATGGTCGAATCTGGGTTCCAATGCATGGAGGACTTAGAGATATAATCCTCCAAGAAGCTTATAATTCTAAATATTCAGTTCACCCGGGGAGTGACAAAATGTATCAAGATTTGAAGGCAAACTATTGGTGGATGGGTTTGAAGAAATCCATTACCACACATGTAGCTAAATGTTTGACGTGCTCACAGGTTAAAGCCGAGCATCAAAAGCCATCAGGATTACTACAACAGCCAGAACTTCCCACATGGAAATAGGAAACGGTAACCATGGATTTCATCACCAAGTTACCTAAGACAAGACATGGAAATGATACAATATGGGTCATAGTTGACAGACTGACTAAGTCGGCTCATTTCTTGCCCATTAAGGAGACTCATAGCTCTGATAAACTAGCCCAATTATATGTGGATGAGATTGGATCTCTCCATGGAGTGCCAGTATCTATTATATCCGATAGGGATACCAGATACACCTCTCATTTTTGGAAAAGTTTTCAACAATCCCTAGGAACTCTTTTGAATTTCAATACTGCTTATCATCCTCAAACGGATGGGCAAAGTGAGCGTACTATTCAAACACTCGAAGACATGCTTCGGGCATGTGTCATTGATTTGGGTGGAAGTTGGGATGATCATCTTCCTCTGATAGAATTCTCCTACAACACCAGTTACCATTCGAGCATTCAAGCTGCACCTTTTGAAGCCTTATATGGAAGAAAATGCAGGACGCCCGTTTGTTGGGCGGAAGTTGGAGAAACCCAACTATCAGGACCTGAGATAGTCCTTGAGACAATGAATAAGATTGTCCAGATCCATGATCATTTAAAGGCTGCCAGAGATAGACAGAAGAGCTACGCAGATAAGAGGCACAAACCTCTAAAATTCGAGGTAGGAGATAAGGTGTTACTCAAAGTGTCACCTTGGAACGGAATAATGAGATTTGGTAAAAAGGGCAAACTAGCCCGAGATACATCGGACCATTCGAGATCATCGAGTGTGTTGGTAGTGTGGCCTATAGGCTGAATTTACCTGAAGAGTTTAGTGGAATTCACAATGTGTTCCACATCTGCAATTTAAAGAAATGTCTAGCTGATGAATCGCTAGCAATGTCTCATAAAGACGTGCAGATAGATGAAACCTTGAGGTTTGTTGAAAAGCATGTATCAATCGAAGATCGACAGGTTAAGAAGCTTCGAAGAAAAGAAGTACCAATTGTAAATGTAAAATGGGATGCCCGTAGAGGCCCAGAATATACGTGGGAGGTTGAGTCCACTATGCGACAAAAGTACCCTCATTTGTTTCAATAAATCTCGAGGTCGAGATTTCTTTTAAGGGGGTGAGGATGTAACACCTCGCAAAATCATGACCAACAAAGTGAAGACACGTGTCATAAAACCTAAACGTGTAAAAAAGTTGACTTTAAAAGACTAAAATTGACGAACGGTGAAAAGATGTATGCAAAGGGACTAAAGGTGTCAACATGCTAAACTTATGCCTCTGAGTGACCTTTTATAATGTTCATACTCTCAAACGAGTCAATTATTGAACACAAGAAGCCGTTTGTGAAAACAAATGAAAGTTAGGGTATCAAAAGGGTTAAAAGTGTCAACATGTTAATTCTTACCTCTGAGTGACCTTTTAACGAACCCGGGACTTCGTAATGTTCAATTATACTTCCAAGAATATTTGATTTTAGTTTCAAAGGGTTTCGGTACCATTATATGATTAAGTCTGCAAAATTCCAAGAAGAGGGGTTGAAAGTGTCAATGTAATAATTCTACCTCTGAAAGACCTTTTAACAAACTCGGAGCCTAACGGTACTTGGTCATACTCCCAAGAATAATAAAAACCTAATTTGAAGGGCCCCTAGTGCTAAAAAAAATGAAAGATATATGAAGATATGAAAGTACAGGGGCTGAACTTGTAACTTTTAAAACATTTTTTAAATCTTGTTGCCTCGCGTGGGGCGCCAGATCCTCCCCTCCCTGGTGCGTGGCGCGACGGAGTACAAAATGCAGCAGGTCTGGACAGCTGCCAGCAGTCATCCTTGCTCCCCACACAAAATCTTCTGCAATCTGATTTCGAAACCAGCAACATGCAAATGGTTTCTAAAAACCTCTAGGACACCTGGAGACATCCTAGAACAACATTTGACACCTGCATTGATCTTATGAGGCCTTGTTTCACTATAAATAGAGCTCATAGTTGAGCTTGAGAACTTGCACCTTCTCATTTTATCAATTCTTCTCATCTCTGGAGATTCCCAACTGAAGGGAGACTCCCACCTGAGTTCAAAGTCGAGCTAGGACCTTGTGTAAGTGTTCTTAGCCTCTACTTTTAAGTTTTTAGGCTTTTAAAAGCCGAAAGTCAAAGTTGCTGCAAAACGGCTTTGACTTTCGGATTAGACCTTAACAGTCCAGCCATTGTTCGAGGCGAATATGGCTACGTGATCGTAATTAGGTAGGTGTTAATCCCTCAAAAGGGCACCTCCTAATTACCACGTTTACTTAGTTAATTATCGAGTCAAAGTAATTAGCATAAAAAGTCAAACGAGTGAGATGTGACAACTCGTATTTCAGAACCTATCTTTGTGTTTGATGTAACTTGTTTGAACGATATGTGATTATGTGATATGTGATTTTAATGGAATGTTGTGTTATGTGATATGAAACTATTATATGTAAATGTATGACTAGTCGCACAAAACATGTCCAACCGCACAAGCTTATGGGTTTTTGTCCCACACCATACTCGGTCCACACTCCTTGCACTCGAAACCAAGGGCGGCCCATGATGGGTTCGGCCTACCCCTTACATGTATAACCCCATGAGGAGGGTGTATACTCCTTATTACTTGCAAATTACACAACACACACAAACCCTAAACCTCTATCTCTCTCTCTCGAACTCGACGGCAGCAACATCTTCCCTCCTCTCGAAGCTTTCTTGTTCGGATTGACCCTTGTTCTACGTTCTAATCTGTTAGTATCTTACTATTGATTGTGTGTTAATTGATGTTGTGGTTGTTATGGTTTTGTATGATGACTTTGGGTTCTTATTAATAGAATCATTGGTGATATATGTTTATGAGATCTATACAAATGATTAGCAATAATGATTAAGGTTGTACGTGGATACAAGACGTAGTGTTTATGATAATCGGCTCACATGTATATTGTAATTGAATCGAACATAAGTTAGTCAGCTGTGATGTGTTTAGATGTTCAATTGATTCGTATGTCTTGGCGTGAAGTATTGTATGATGATTTTGGAAGCCTTAGTCTGATAGTTTAATGTTATAAGTTGTTGTTATGCTTTGAATATGATTAGGGCTCATATGAATTAGATGATAAAAACCTTGTTTTGATCGAATAATAGATTGGTTAGAAATTGTTGATTGTGTTAATCGGTTGATTTCAAATATGGAAACAGTTAGAATGGATTGCATGATTTTAGGAAACATAAAACTAATCGCACAAGGCATAGGGTACAACTATTTTAACACGCCATACAACTCATTAAAGCATAAGCGCACAACATCTTGTGAATCCCACAAGGTTGTGCTGATCGCACAAGATGTTAGGCTGCTTAATATATTAAGGTATGTTAGGCTGTTGGGCCGAATAGCCCAAAACTCCAAATCGCACAAGTTATTTCAAATCGCACAAGGTTATATGGACCGCACAAGTAAAATGTTTGCTTATTTAATTGGGCCACACAAGCTGTTGGGCTTAGGATGTAATGGGCCGGGTGGTTTTCGATCGCACAACCCGTTGTGAGTCGCACAAGATTGTGCTGGACGCAAAACAGGTTGGGCCGGATGTTTATTGGGCTTTATTCTCCGGATCGCACAAGAGGATTGTGCTTGCACAACCATAACAGCCCAATCAGTCAAGTCGCACAAGTCAGATTATGCTTGTATAGACTGTATGCTACTGTTTGACTAGTTGCCATGATCATTACGTGTTCGTAACCTGTTAGCTTATGTGTAAACCTACGTGCACTACTTGAACCTAGACCTGACTTGTATGGTAACCATGTTAGGATGTGGTTGACCACAAATAGCTCAAGTGACCTTTTGTTTATCTGCCGAGCTAACCTAAGGTGAGTTCACACTTTCTACAAGGCATGGGATTCCCAGTGGTTTGGGAATGGGTTAAGAAACTAGATTGAAACCTGCATATTCTCCTTGGGTAGAATATGTACCTCCATCCTCCATAGGAAGGATGACAACATTAAATCCTGCGTGTTCTCCTTGGGTAGAATACGTACCTCCATCCTCCATAGGAAGGATGACAACATAGAACTTACTAGACAAAACTCTATCATGAAGTCCCTCATTTTTATATCGACTTAATCGCCGGGCCAATGGCGAATGGGTCATTAGTTAAATAGCGCTATTAGGTTTGACAAGCCTCACACCGTGCCGCAGAGGACGGGAGTGGACTAATGGATCTGGGCACTTAGTCAATGATGATAGACATTGACGCAGGGCACATAATCATGACTGCAGTCAGTAGTCGATATGGTAATGGGTCTAGTGGTTAACATGGGGTAGCCCCCACTGGTTATGGTTTGGGAAACAAGGAACTGATTAACTCATGGTTTTCGAAGTAACTTATGGTTTTTGGAACATCATTAAAATGAACAACCAACTGTGAACTCGCTCAACTTTGTTGTTGATTCATTGCTACATGCCTTGCAGGTCGTTAGGTGCTTAGATGGAGCTTGCACAGGAGGAAGAGGTCGTTGTGGGACATGGACTGTTGAGTTCCATGTTAAACATTTGAACTTTTAAACTTATGTTTTGGTTTTAACCTTTATGCTTCCGATGATAACTTGAACTTAGTTGATTTGTTTTGGACACCAATTATATTGTTGGTTGGTTTACATTTACTTTAATACATTGTTCAATATGATTGGTGGCTTGATCCTGGTCATGTCACGCCTCCTGTGGTGATACTCCGCTTGTGGGATTTGGGGGTGTGACAGATTGGTATCAGAGCCATTGGTTATAGTGAACTTGGTTTTAAAAGGGGAAAAGCTTTTTGACAAAACCAGACTATAACCTGTACAACGCTCAACGATCCACAATGACACTTCGCTCCACGTGCCAGACTCAACACAATAGGTGATATGGTTTTTGTATTGCCTGCCTGTTAGTTTACGTAGTGCATTGATCATGGTATGCTTAGTTAGCGTAACAATTATTGCTTGAAACCCTGTATGCTTACTCTCTTCTATCATCCCATACTTACGCACTTTCGCGACACCTTTCTCACTTGTGTTTACTTCGATGTGAAGATCATGAGTGGACGACTCAACTTGACTCAAGCCCAGCTGACGGCTCTAATCAACAAACGAGTAGCTGAGGCTTTCGCAGCAGCTCCAGCAGGAGGTATAGCCTGCTGTTTCGACCTATCTTAGGATGTTTAGATCCTACTCTCGTGAACCAACTCTCGTGCTTAACCTTATCCTTTCTTTCTCGCGCAACAGGTCAGCATGCTCAACCTCCCGTATATACATTCAAGACCTTTATGGACTGTCGGCCTAGTACCTTCAGTGGTACAGAAGGAGCTGTAGGTCTTCTCCACTGGTTCGAGAAGATCGAATCTGTTTTCGAGATGTGTGAATGCCCTGTTGCTAGTAGGGTGAAGTTTGCAACTTGAACTCTTGAAGGTGGTGCGCTCACTTGGTGGAACGCACAGGTGCAAATGCTAGGGTTGGCAGCTGCTAATGCCACCCCATGGAATGATTTTAAGGATCTGATCAAAGAGGAGTATTGTCATCGTGATGACATTCACAAGCTGGAAGTGGAGTTCTACAATTTGAAGATGACGGGGTCGGAAATCGAGGCGTATACTACGAGATCGAATGAATTAGCTGCCTTGTGCCCTACCATGGTGGATCCTCCCTGCAAACTGTTGGTGCATCCGTCTGTCGTCTACGTCTTCAGTCATGTCTTAGTTCGTTGCGAAGACGTTCAAGCATGATGTCATCATGACATCATCAAAGTGATGTCACAATGACATCATTACATATAAGACAAAAGTGTTGAAAGTATTATTAGATGATATGTTCGGTCAAAATGTTTCATTATGATAGGACCGCTCATAAGTCATAGCTAGGTTTCGATCATGTGTCAAGTGTCAGGTTCGCTTATATTTCAAGATAAGGTCCGCTTATATGTCAAAAGTGAGGTCCGCTTATATGTCCATGTATGTAAAAGCGGACCTGATCTCCTATATATAGTCATCATAAGCGATCCTCACACATAGTTCTAGGTGTTGTCTTCCGGTGAGCCACGAAGTGCTGCCGAAGTGTCGACAGGTTGTAAACGTCATCTATATCAATAATATCGACAGTTTAATGTGTATACTTGCTGAATTACACCGAAACACTTGTTTCCGCCTCTTGTTTTGGTGAAAAACTCTTCTACACGACTCATTTAGGTCTGAATTCGATCCTACAATTGGTATCAGAGCCAGTGAAGAAGAGTTTTCTATAATTCAGCTAAAATTTCTGTTTCTACTCCATTCTTTTACGAAAAACAAAAATTTTTACGGTCGGAATCGCTTCAAATTTACACAGTGTGTTCGTAATCATGTATAAGTAAATCCTTGAATGTTTCAAAGCTTGAATCGACCTAAAACATCGGATTTTTGAAGATTCGCTCATACGAACTCGTGATATTGATGATGTCATCAGCTGGTTCGCTTTTTAGGTCCGCTTATTAGGACATGTTTGTCGACAGATCCGCTCATCTGGTCCGCTCATCTGGTCCACTTATTCGAACATTCTGGTCCGCTCTTAGTGACATTTGATGTCCGCTCATAGTGACACTTAGAAATTCAGTCTCAAAGTGTCAGTATTTCATGTGATAGTTCATCGAATTATGTGAGTTTTATGGGTCTGAATTGTGTCGGTCACATGTGGGTGTGAAGTTCAAGAATTGCATGTGTTCTTTGCTGAATTTGCATAAGATTTTAGGTGATAGAAATAATCATTAATAGTGTTGGACCAATCAATTTAGTTGAGTAATAGAAATTGACAATTCATAACATTTGTCGGATGCATGTGACTCAAGTTTTGCATGTAATTGTTGTGATCCTATCAAAATTAAGTTGATAGTCAAAGTTTGTCAGTGTGCATGTGTTTTAGCCTTGATCTTGTGAATGTGATATTATCAAAGTGTGAAAATCATTAAACAATATCATGTGAAATTGCATAGAATTTAAAGGTGTCAGCCCACGTATTTGTTTTTAGTGCACCGGCCCACTATATCAATTTTTTTTAAAAATTATAAGAAAATTTTGTTGATCGTTGATCCATGTGAGTATTGTCAGACCACTAATCGTGATTCATTTTACATATTGATGGTCCAAATAATGTTGTTACATTTGATTATCACCGATCCATCATTATATTGTTAAGGCCCAAGTTTACTTGTTAAGTGTTTGTTGACCCATTGTGAGTTAATTCAAAAGATTATTCATCAGTTCGCTTGTTGGTCACAAGGTTTGAATTTTTTTTTCGGTTTGCACGGTGTTATCAGTACATTGGTCAGTCAGGTTTGTTTCGTGTGATCAAGTTGTGTGATAATTGTTCAGTTCGCACGATTCGGAGTTCAAAGGTGTCAAAAAGTCATTCGAGTCATTCAGTCCGCACAGTGTCAACCTTCAATCCGCTCAAAATAGTCACCAGTTCGAGTAACAGTTTCTTTCAGATAATTGATAAACGTTTAAAACTGATTGTGTGTTTGTTTGTTGCTCGACAGGTATTTTACGAGGTAGACCAGTTCGTTTGAAAGCTTGTTTAAGAAATTCTTCGATATCAAAACATGGATTCTGAATTCTACAACGCATTTGCTACCCCGACTACTCCAGCTTCCATTGCCCAAAACATGAATGCAGAAAATGAAACCGGAACAATGCAAAAACCCCCGAAACTCATGGGTATTGAAGATTATCACGGATGGAAGAAAAGGTTTGAGAATTGGGTTCAGGCGAATCATCTAAAAGCTTGGGAGAGCATCGAAACTGAATATGAGAGGCCAAAGAATACAATGGGAGCTGATAAAATCATTTCTGAATTTACTGAACAAGAGAGGGAAAGTTATAAAGGAGAGAAAATGATGATCAATTTGTTACAACAAGCGATAAAAGAAGATATATTTGTGTTGCTTCAACATGATGAAAATTCTTATTCTATCTGGGAAGCTCTTCAAAAGAAGTTTGAGGGAAGCACTGAAATGTTACAGAGTAAAGCAGCTTTGTTGAAAAAAGAGTTTGAACTGTTTACGTGCATGCCTGGTGAAACAACAAAGAGTCTTATTGAAAGATATTGTCATCTTGTACGCACCATGTCACAATTGAAGATTACAAAAACTCCAGCAGAATGGGTTGAAAAGCTTGCTGACGCGTTACCGCAACAGGAATGGGGTACATATTTGATGATATTGAAGAATTCCGGACAGTTTAAAAGGTTATCGATTGCACAGTTTATAGAAAAGTTGGAGGCACAGGATCTGGAGCAGCAGAAAATTGCTAGAATGAATAGTTCAACTCATCAACAAGATATTAAATTGTATTATAAAGGAAATGTTCAAACTGCTGAAGTCAGTCCAAAGATACAAACTGCATTTAGTGCTGGAAATCAGTCTACACCTAGCAGTCAAGGATCAGTCAACACTAGTGGGTTCTCTACGGTAAATCCTCCAAGTGTTCAAAATGCATCTGCTGGAAATGGGCATTTGATTCAGTGCAATGTAGCTCTACATCTTCAAAATGGTCAAAATTATTCTGAAGAAGTTGTAAAGCATCATATGGGATTATTGGTCACTGCATTAGAGTCTTATGAAGGGTTGATTGCCGGAAGAATTGGTAATCCGATGCTCACAAAGGAAGATTATGACCAAATTGATGCAGAGGAACTGGAACTGATGGATATTAAATGGGCTTTAGCTAGTGTATTGAGGAGAGCAGAAAAATTTAGATTGGTTACAGGAAGAAATGATTTCTTGGATGCAAACCTTTCTAATTTAGGGTTTGATAAATCTAAAGTTGTTTGTTTTCGTTGCAGGGAGAAAGGCCACTTTAAAAGAGAGTGCAAGAATCAGGAGCCGAGAGGAGCAAAGGAGTCATCGGGGAAAGATGATTATTATAGGAAAACCATTTATCAGCAAATCACTCATCAACCACATCAACAAAAAGAAGCTCAAACAGCTCATGGAAGAATGATCGAGGATGCAAACAGGAAAGCTTATCATGGCATTATTAATCAAGATGATGAGCAAGTAGCTGATGGTTTTAGCTGGGACAAGTACATTCCAGCTAATCCTAATGTTAAAGCTTTTATTGCTCAGATTGTGCAAAAGCCAGAGTTGATGAAGGAGTGGATGGATGTGATGTCGGATAATGAGGAGAGTCAAGATGGAAAATCTGTTTCTTCTGAAAGCAGTGATGATGATGAAGAAGTTGAACAGATAAACATTGGAAAATCTCATTTATCTTCTGACAGTTTTGAATTTTATTTTGCAGAAAAATTGAAGAAACTAAAAGAGAGGAAAGCTGTAAAAGGATTGAAAGAAATCAAAGTGGTTGAGAAGATTGTGGAAGTTGAAAAGATAGTTGAAGTCGAGAAGATCGTTGAAATCACAAAACCCTGTCTTACTTGTTTAGAGTCATGTAAACAATGTATAGAAAAAGATGAGAGGTTTAGTGAGTTAGAAAAGTTGAAAGAAAAGTTGTTGTTTGATGTAAAAAATTTGAAACAGTCATATGATGTATTGAACAGAACTGTGAATAGTCTGGAAAAGACTAACTCTGAAAGAGAGAAAGCTTTGAAGATGATGAATGCTACCATGATGACAAAGCAGAAAGAAATCAATTTGTACATAGAAGAATGTGCAAAGTGGAAGAAAGAGTTGGAGAGTGAAGCAACTGAAAATGAAAGAATCAGAAGATTGCTGCAAAGTTACAAAGGTTGTGACTACATAATCGATAGAATTTATCCAACAGTTGAAGGATATGAAGCGTTTAAAGGTGAAGAAACAAAGCCAAAGAAGAAAAAGGATACTGGTAAGAAACAGGGTGTCTGTTATAATAAGTGTCCGCCTCCAATTTGGGAAGGGTATTCGTCTAGAAAACCTAACGAGGAAGAATTAAAAAAGGCAGTCAATATAAAGTTGGAGTCCGAGATAACCGATGTTTTACCGGATAGTATTGACGTCACGTTCACAGCGTCCGACACAGATCATGAGTCAGAACTGATAAAACGAGTGGTCGATCAGGTGTTGGATAAGGATGAGGAGTCAGAGTCAAAGTCCGAATCCCAAAGTTCGTGTCAGTCAGTCAGAAGTTCGAGTTCGTCTGTCAAGAATTCAAAATCATCGGAAAAACGGGGTTATAGTAAAGAATTTTTATTGTCAAAATCTAATTTGAATGATGAAACATTTGAAGTTGTATATACTTTGAATGATTCTGACAAATTATATTTTGATAAAGAGTTTCCAATAAGAAGTGTTCGTTTTGACATGATCAAAAAGGTTTTCAAAATGACAGAAATTAGTATTTCTGAAATAAAAGATTTAAATCTTACTGAAAAACCTAAAAAATACACTTCAAGAGTTCAACAGCGGATAAACAAGAAAAAGGGTTACAATTCTGGTTCTGGTTTTCAAAAGAAATCAAACCACAATCGTAGCTACAAAAAGAAAGGACTTGGTTTTATTCCACCTGAAAACTATAAAAATGAAAAATATGTTCGAGATTTTAAATCAAAAATGACATATGTTGCAGGAACTAGTCATGAAGAAGAAGCAAAGAGCTCATTCTGGAAACAGTCAAACAAGGAGTTTCTTGCTGAAAAGATGAAGAATGGAGCTTTTCAAAGGAAAGAAACAAGAACTTGTTACAGATGCAATGAAGTTGGTCATATTGCATGGAATTGTCCGAAAGCGACTAACACAAAACAGGGAGTTTCTGGAAAACTGAAAGAAGTTATTGTTGATAAAACCGAACCACTAACTGAAAAATTTAAAGTTTTCAAAAATTCAACATATGAAGTTGGTGAGTGTTCGAAAAGGTTTTACAAGAAGAAGGGAAATCTTGACAATCAAGCTTGGGTTGTTAAGAAATCAGAGGTAAAATCTGGCAATGAATCTGATTCCACAAAATCAGAGGAGCCACAGTTTGATGAGAGTGTTGAAAACTCAGTTCCTTCAATGGATGATGAGAACTTTCCACCATTGAGGATTGAGAATTTTAAATCAAAAGTTGGGAAAGTTGAGATCTCTAATCAATTTTATTCTGACAAGAATGAATTTGATGTTGAGAAAGCGTTTAATGGGAAAGTTAAGAAGATTTTCGGAAAAATGGTTGAAGGGAAAGTAAAAGGGGTAAAAGAGTTTTATGCTAAAAAGAAAGCAACTTACACTCCAACTGCTTCTGAATTGAAAACACCCAAGGCTGGTCAGGCTTGGGTGGACATTTTCTTTGCTTGAAAACCTGACGTGCCGGAGATCCCAAGTTTGTAATCGTGGATCAGGAATCGGCATCATTCATGTTTTATGAGTTTGTATGAAAAGTTCTTAAAATTGTTAGCATTTTACAGGTTAAGTATGACTTGCCGGAGCTTCCAGGTTGGTAAGTGTGAAGCAGGAATCGGCATCTTGATTGGTAAAATGGTTTGTGTAGATGTTTTATTCCTACATGTGATTAATTGTTTTGGATATACTTACAAGTGGTAAGAGGTTGATTCTGACAAAGTGATTACTCAAGGTCATTAGTTTGAACTTGATGTAATCCTGATACAAGAGATTGAATGGACAAAATGATGAACCATTCCCCTAACCTACAAGTGGTTTGAAAATTAACAAAACTTATTTTCCGGACAAATCATTTTGGTTAAAACAAACTTAAGTGTTTTGAAATCATAATGAGAAAATAGTTTTGTGAAAGGGGGAGTTCTGATTGTTTATGCCAAGTGGATGGCGAATTGAGGTGATTTGATATCAGTTGTCATTTTCTGTATAGTTTGTTTTCAAATTTCCTGAAATGTGTTTGCATTTTAGGGGGAGTAAAAATTTCAGAAAATCCAAAAACATTTGAAAATTTGAAAAAGGCAAAAACATGATAAAATAAAAAATGAGTTTTGGTGTCTAAGAAGAGGAAATTATAGTACATCAGTAGACAGTCACAGTATGCTAAAGAAATGTAATGTTTGAATAGCGTTAAACAGTCTCACTGATGATATGCCGATAGGTTTTTACATATTTAGTAAACTTTTTCGGGATATAAACTAAATTTCGAACTTGCTTATTTCGTGGGGAACACTACTTGGATATATAGGTAACCCCTGAAATCTCGTTTGAAAGGTCCCTTATTCTGAGATACTAGGTCTTTATGCTCAGTGATATCTGGGGTATTATCCCGGGACTTCTGCTGAAAGAAATTTCTGACCTAGTCCCCGGAGAATACTTTCCGCATGCTTGAAATATAGCACAGCCCTCAGCAAATTGATGAAACAATAAAATTGATAGTCATTGTTGTTGTAATGCAAAAGATCCTCTAAAGGGGACCCACCAAAAGTCGAAGCCGTCATCTCTCTGCGTATCGAAAGATCGACCTGAGCTCTCACGGCCCTCGTACTATAATTTATTCCCCTGACAGATATCATCTGTGGTATACTCACCTGTAAGACTGAATATTGGGATCTGGATACGGGAGTATATTCAAGAGGTGGGACACATGAATGAGTTTAAGTCTTTAAAACACCTAACTCATATCCTGAATTAGTTGAAATTTGTGTGAGAATTTAAGTGGATCAGTATATCGGCAATCTAAGTGAATTGTTTAATTCTTAATGTGTAACTAAGCTCAACGGTACTCGTGACTTGTCAAAGACTGATATGATCCTCTTACACAAAACTCACAAAAATATTGTCTGTAAATATTTCTTTATTTCATTTTTTTTTACTCAACACTACAAAAAGATTTTCGGTGTGTTTTAGCATAAATTTTTGAAAAAGTCAAAAAGATTTTCGACAACTGATGTTGGAAAGCTGATTTTCAAAATTCCGAGTGCTAAACTTGATGACATTGTTGTGAGGGGGAGTGTATCTTAAATGTCAAAATATGTTTTTTAAATCAACAAGTGGTTCATCATGTATGTGATCTGATGGACAGTGATTATTTATGTTTATGAGAGAGAGTCGTCTGATTATTTCAGAGTGTTTACATTAAATTGTTAAATACGTAAAATTTACTTTTAGGTAGAGTGTGTTTGTGCAGATTTAAGTATGAGCTGGATTGATGATCCTGAGATGGATGATAGTCAGGTTGTGATCTTGGAACAACATCAGAAAGAACCAGCCAGATTACGATCCTGAAGCAGATGATGCTGAAGAACTAACGGAATGCCAGCACATTGCAAGGGGGAGTCTGTTAATTTTGAGAGAAAAAATGAAGCTCAAAGACTGATAAAGACTGAAGATGCAAAGACTCGACACTGAAGACTCCGTCAACATCCGAGGGGAGTTTGTTGGTGCATCCGTCTGTCGTCTACGTCTTCAGTCATGTCTTAGTTCGTTGCGAAGACGTTCAAGCATGATGTCATCATGACATCATCAAAGTGATGTCACAATGACATCATTACATATAAGACAAAAGTGTTGAAAGTATTATTAGATGATATGTTCGGTCAAAATGTTTCATTATGATAGGACCGCTCATAAGTCATAGCTAGGTTTCGATCATGTGTCAAGTGTCAGGTTCGCTTATATGTCAAGATAAGGTCCGCTTATATGTCAAAAGTGAGGTCCGCTTATATGTCCATGTATGTAAAAGCGGACCTGATCTCCTATATATAGTCATCATAAGCGATCCTCACACATAGTTCTAGGTGTTGTCTTCCGGTGAGCCACGAAGTGCTGCCGAAGTGTCGACAGGTTGTAAACGTCATCTATATCAATAATATCGACAGTTTAATGTGTATACTTGCTGAATTACACCGAAACACTTGTTTCCGCCTCTTGTTTTGGTGAAAAACTCTTCTACACGACTCATTTAGGTCTGAATTCGATCCTACACAAACGTATCGAACTATACATCAAGGGTTTAGTTCCAGAGATTCAGAGTATGGTGACTTCAGCTAACCTTCTCATGATTCAGCAGGTCATACGACTATCTCACCGTCTCACTGATCAGGCAGTTGAGCAGAACAGGCTGCCAAAGCGTATTAGTGCCACCACTACTTCTGATGCTCCTAGTGACAACAAGGGCAAGTGGGATGGAAATTCAAGCAAGGGTTCAACTTCTGTTCAGTCTCAGCAGTGAAGGACTGACGACTACAAGAGCCCTAGTCAACAATCCTCTGGTAACCAAGGTCATGGAGGGTACAAGGGAAATCAACCTAAGTGTAACCGTTTTAACTTGCACCACAGCGGGCCGTGTAATAAGGGTCGCTGTCATAGATGCAACAAACCTGGTCACGTAGCGAAGGATTGCAGGAGCCCATATCCTGTGAATCAGTATCGTCAGCAGCAGCAACAAGCTCCACTGAACCAGCAACAGCAACAACAACAGGTTAATAATAATAAGGGGTGTTTTCAATGTGGGGCTGAAGGCCACTTCAAAAGGAACTGCCCACAGCTGAATTAGAACAACAACAACAACCAGGGGAATGGAAACAACAGGGATAACAATGATGGCAATGGTGCCAGGGGACGTGCATTTGTGATTGGTCAGGGTGATGCAAGGAACGATCCCAACGTTGTGACGGGTAAGTTCCTACTGGATGATTTCTTTGTTTCTGTTTTATTCGATTCGGGTGCCGATACTAGTTATGTGTCCTTAAAAGTTAGTCTGATGCTTAAGCGTACCCCAATTCCCTTAAACACCAAGCATGTTGTAGAACTAGCAAACGGTAAAAGTCTTGAGGCCACACACATAGTTAAGGGTTGTAATCTCGTTTTAGCTGGTCAAATCTTCCCTATCGACCTTATCCCCATCGTTCTTGGTAGCTTTGACGTCGTCATTGGAATGGATTGGTTATCCCATCATCGAGCAGAAATACTCTGCAAGGAGAAGATTGTCCGCATCCCTCGTTCTGGTAAAGAACCCCTCGTTATTCGTTGCGACAAGAGTGGTGCTGTCGTGGGCATCATCTCTTTCCTTAAGGCCCAGAAGTATCTGCGAAAGGGCCACACTGCCATTCTAGCTCTCGTTACTGACACCTCAATGAAATAAAAGTAGATAGAAGATATTCTGATCGTACGCGACTTTCCTGAGGTATTTCCTAAGGAATTACCTGGTCTTCCGCCTCATCGTCAGGTCGAGTTTCAAATCGAGCTAGCTCCTGGAGCAGCGCCTATAGCTCGTGCACCTTACCGCTTAGCCCCATCAGAACTAGAAGAATTGTCTGCGCAACTACAAGAGCTCTTGGACACGGGTTTCATACGTCCTAGCTCTTCGCCCTGGGGAGCTCCAGTCTTGTTTGTGAAGAAGAAAGACAGTACATTTCGAATGTGTATAGACTATCGTGAACTCAACAAGGTGACTGTGAAGAATCGTTATCCTCTTCCGCGTATAGATGACTTATTCGACCAGTTGCAAGGGTCGAGCTTTTACTCTAAGACTGATCTGAGATCGGGCTATCATCAGCTGAGAGTCCGAGACGAGGACATCTCCAAGACAGCATTCAGGACTCGTTATGCACACTATGAGTTTCTGGTTATGCCTTTTGGGTTGGCAAATGCACCTGCGGTCTTCATAGATCTTATGAACCGAGTGTGCAAACCCTACTTGGATAAGTTCGTTATTATGTTCATCAATGATATCCTGATCTATTCCAAGAGTCAGGAGGAACATGAGCGTCATCTGCGACTCATTTTGGAACTCCTTCGAACAGAACAGCTTTATGCTAAGTTTTCAAAATGCAACTTCTGGCTTCGTGAAGTCCATTTTCTAGGCCACGTGGTTAATAAGGATGGGATTCATGTTGATCCATCCAAGGTTGACTCAATTAGAAATTGTCCTGCACCTCATACTCCAACTGAAATCCGTCAATTCTTGGGTTTGGCGGGTTACTACAGAAGGTTTATTAAAGACTTCTCAAAGATTGCGCAGCCTCTTACTGTTCTTACTCAGAAGGGTATAACTTACCGTTGGGGTGATGCTCAGGAATCCGCATTTCAGCAGCTGAAGTTGAAGCTTTGCAGCGCACCTATTCTCTCATTGCCTGAAGGCACAGACGATTTTGTGGTTTATTGTGACGTGTCAATCCAAGGACTTGGTTGTGTGTTGATGCAGTGTGAGAAAGTCATTGCTTACGCATCGCGCCAACTTAAAGTTCACGAAAAGAACTACACTACTCACGACTTGGAGTTGGGAGCAGTAGTGTTTGCTCTTAAGATATGGAGACATTACTTGTACGGTAACAAGTGCACCATTTACACTGATCACAAGAGTCTCCAGCATATCTTCGATCAGAAGGAGTTGAACATGCGACAGCTTCGGTGGGTCGAACTCCTTAACGAATATGAATGCGCAATCAAATATCATCCAAGAAAAGCCAATGTGGTGGCTGACGCCCTCAGTCGAAAGGAAACCAAACCTAAGCGTGTACGTGCCTTACAGCTTACTATTCACTCCAGCCTTCCTGCCCAAATTCGTGATGCTCAGGCCGAAGCATTGAAAGAAGAGAACATCAAGGCTGAGTCCCTGCGAGGATTGGAGAAACGGTTAGAACTAAAGGAAGACGGTGCTTACTACTTGGCGGGGCGCATCTGGGTTCCATTTTATGGTAATCTACGTGGGCTTGTGATGGATGAAGCACACAAGTCTCGTTACTCAGTACATCATGTTCTGATAAGATGTACCACGATCTCAAAGCTACGTACTGGTGGCCCCACATGAAAGGTAACATAGCGACCTATGTCAGTAAATGTTTGACCTGTGCTAGGGTCAAGGTTGAATACCAGAAGCCATCAAGCCTACTTCAACAACCAGAGATCCCGACATGGAAATGGGAGCAAATTTCCATGGACTTCGTTACTGGCTTACCTAGATCTCAACGAGGGAACGATACCATTTGGGTAATAGTGGATCGATTAACCAAATCTGCACACTTCCTGGCTATCAAGAAAACAGATAAGTTCTCTACTCTGGCAGAAATCTATCTTAAGGAAGTAGTTTCGATGCATGGGGTGCCAACGTCCATCATTTCGGATCATGATCCACATTTTACCTCTGATTTGTGGCAAGCGATGCACAAATCCTTTGGCTCGCGTCTAGACATGAGCACAGCATATCATCCACAGACGGATGGGCAGACTGAACGCACCATTCAAACTCTTGAAGACATGCTTCGAGCATGTGTAATTGACTATGGTAACGGCTAGGAAAGGCACTTACCATTGGTAGAATTTTCGTATAACAATAGTTACCACACTAGCATCCAGGCTGCTACGTTCGAGGCGTTGTATGGACGGAAATGCCGATCACCCCTATGCTGGGCAGAAGTTGGTGACAGCCAAATCACTTGCCCAGAACTCGTTGTCAAAACGACAGAAAAGATTGCCCAAATACGACAACGAATGGCGGCAGCTCGTGACCGTCAGAAAAGCTATGCTGATAAGCGCAGGAAACCGCTCGAGTTCCAGGTTGGGGATCGAGTGCTACTTAAAGTCTCACCTTGGAAAGGTGTGGTTCGCTTTGGCAAGTGAGGCAAGCTAAATCCACGTTATGTTGGACCTTTCGAAATCACTGAGAGAATTGGCAAGGTGGTCTATAGATTGAATCTACCTGAAGAACTCAGTGGAGTTCACAACGTATTCCATGTGTCAAATCTGAAGAAGTGTCTGTCAGATGAGACCCTCATAGTTCCTTTGAAGGAGCTCACTATCGACGATCAGTTGCGATTCGTCGAGGAACTAGTAGAAATTACGGACCGAGAAGTTAAGGTTCTCAAACGTACCAGGATACCCATTGTTCGAGTTCGTTGGAACTCCCGTCATGGCCCAGAGTTTACCTGGGAACGAGAAGACCAAATGAAAGACAAGTTGTAACGCCTCGTATTTTCATATTTGTATTTTACTTTTCGAGGCGTTAATCATAATGGTAATACATTTTTTTATCACATTGTTAATGGATAAACACAAGATTTTTATAAGAAACCGAAAAACTATACAAAGAAAAATTATTAGAAAAATTATTTTTCTAATAAATTTTTATACAAAAGAAATTTTAATAATTTTTAGAAATTTTTTTAGCATACGTCCCTTTTATAAAAAGTGCTCATTTTAAACAATAGTATTCTAAAAAAAAAAAACCACTATTCATTTGGCAACTTACCAGAAACGTGAAATCTTAGACTTTTCTCAATTGTTGACTAACTTGCATGCATTCTTACATGTTTAGATCACCACCTACCACCTTCATCCATAAATACAACATCTCTAGCCTTCATTACACTTGCTAAACACCTTCAATTCATCACAAATCACTCTCAAATCTCTTGCAAAACCGAAATTCGGACAGATTCACTACTCCTTACAAAAGTGAGCATAACTTGCTCAAAACTCAACCAAATTACTTGATTCTTTTTTTCTACTTGCTTGTATAATCATGGGGTTTGATTCCTTGACTTCTCTTGGGAGAAATCAGACCTGGAATTTGCCCCGAAATTGTCCATAAACTTTCTGTTTTGTTTTGAACATTCTTAAACTCTTGTATACTTCAAACAAACTTGTGTTTTTATGCTTCTAGTCTATTGTATGATTAGTAAAGCCAAACCAAGATTGTTTTACACTTAATAAGAGTGTCTAAACACTCTGAACTTTCTGTTTTAATTGAGTTATTAACTCACAAGTGGTGCCAAGTCTTGAACTTGAAGATGGTGTGACTACTTAGTTAGCTTAGGCTAACTTACATACAAGTCCACACATCACTTGATGTTTTGTTTAGTATAATTGTACCTTTATTTCTTGAACATAACTATGAGGTTCCTAAGTGGAAGGTTCAACCTCCCGCCTCTTACATAACCTATATATTAACATAACAATCGAGGTAACCAAGTGGAAGGTTTAACCTCTCGCCTCCTACGTGACTAACTATATTATTATTATGTATATATTATTATTATGTATATATTATAATTATGTATATATTATAATTATGTATATATTATAAACCGAACCCTTGATAGTGGTTATATAAATCTACTACCAAGTTAATAAGTTCTCACTATGTGTGTAGTTCCTTGTCACGATTCTAATAGGTCATGAACCTATGAAATCATATATAATCCTTAAGGATTACCATAGTGTCAAGACAAGTGCTAATACCATAGTGAATATTTTCCAAATACATACTTTGTTATTCTTTGAATCTAAGTCCGAATCTCGACTCTAAACCTACTCGAAGTTTAACCCTTACACATTCAACCTTCCAAACTCATCAACTTCGTCACATTGGATAATCGGAAAACATATGCAATATTGTGAGTATACTCGATCCCTTTTTGCTTTAAACACTTTTGGGATGCAACATGTATTCTATATTCAAACACATGACACTTGAAACTTATTTGAAATATACTCTATCCATTTAAACATGAAACATGAAACTTGGGATACTTGAGACTATTTTGTGCTATGTGAACGTTTAATCCCTGTGTGTAGTTCCGCCCTAACAATTAGTAGTACTATGCATATGCTATAGGAGTCGTGCACCTCCCCCATTTTGTGCTCGAGGGGTATTGTTAGGAGGTATCATTTTAACCTCCCGTGAAACTTTGGGGTAGGTACTTTAACGCATTGGAAACTTGGGCTATCACTTGGACTGCGTGAACTAGCATGGCTGAAACTATTTTATTATGTATCATGTTGGATATGAGTACTTTTATTCTATGTTATACTATGTATCAAACTTGTATACTCACCAACTTTTTGTTGATTTTATTTTAATACATGTTGCAGGTTGATAGTCAAGATTATGAAGGAATCAAGTTAGGATGGACTAGATACACACCTTTAATCTATTTATCTTTTGATGTTATGTTGAAATTTGAACAATGTTGTTATTTCTATTTTAAATGTTGTATGACAATTTAGCACTTGCAATGAAATTTGAATTTATTTAAATATTGTCACATAGTGTTATGAAGTCTCGAGCAATCTATACACACTTCGTCTCATCCCGATGTTTCCGCCATCGGTTGGGGTGTGACAGATTGGTATCAGAGCCATAACTATAGGGAATTAGGAAAAGTAGGAATGCCTTCACCTAGTCTATAGTTTTAGAGCTTTATTCTTATATTTTACTTGAAACTACTTGCATGTTAGCTTATTTACCTCTTATTTATCCGTTTTTGATCTTTTAGACATATACATCACTTACGTGTTAATACATGACCTGCTATACTTATTGTGAATACCTGTTTTATTATTTCATTCTTTACGTACCATTCTTAATATGCATCCTTATGTGTGTATACTTGTTTGTGTACTTCTTTGACTTACATTTTTCCTATGCATTTTACTCGATTATTCTAAATCCAACAACACTCATATTGTACAAACGAGACGAGTTTACCAAAATAGGCGTGAAACCCACAATTTGGTGAACGACTCTCAAATTACCTATTCTTTTTACATGAAATTACACCATTAAGTTAGGAGTGAAATCCACATCTTAATGATAATTTCAATTTCAAATTCTAGTGGACCCTCGTCAACGTGTCGAAATTAAATTTGAACCAACGAGTACCAACCACACTTAGGACACGAAACCGTCAAGTTAGGGGTGAAACCCGCATCTTGTCGACTAGTTCCACTCCTCGATATCTTGTTTTCATAAATCCCGCCAAGTCTCGAGATTTCGATCGATTTGTGACATGTAGTAACCGGAAGGGTAAATACCGTTAACCGACTTGTCGGCAAGAGTATTTCACCTATTAGGCCAAAGCATGCTCCTCAAACTCGAAAGACTTTTCGACCACTTTGGTTAGTCAAAGTTCCGTTTTGGAACCATCCTAAATTTTAATCAAGCATGTGCTCTACTATTTATTTTATACGACGCAATCTTTCAAATTCGAATCTACTTTCGATATATATATATTTTTTTTTTCTTCTCACACACACATCATATTGAACCTTTCCATAAATTTATACATATACATGATTTCATGTAGTTTAAATTCGTATTCCTTGTAACGACGAGTGAGGACCTATCATCGAGATAGGAGTGATTTCCTTACCTTGACGATTAACTCTACACCCCTTTCTTAAAAATGACCTCACCAACGAGTTAGGGGTGATTCCCTTACCTAGGTGATCGTTACCAAAACGTTCTTCCAAATATCTTATTATACAAACTTGATTATGTTTTATACCTAAATTATTTATCATTATTCAAAATACACTCGTATATATATATATATATATACAAAGTACATTGTTTCACCAAGCATACTTCCTATCCTGCAACCTATGATCACTCAACTCATATACACGAAATTCTTAATCATGTCTTAAAACGCTTTAATACTCAAATTTCAAAACCTTACGAGATGCTACCTATCAATTTAATCGGTCAAATGATTCTCTTGCCCATCAACTTCATATTCTACTTAATCACTAAAACACACACTCACGTTATATCACCATACTAAAGACTTTCATTCTCATATACTTATAAGATCTTATAGATATTATACGATTATTTTACCAAAGACGCTTTTCAACATCAACAAATCATTTGTTAAAATATTTTTTTTTCTCAATCACTACGTCTTTTTTTTTAACTTATCGTCGCCGATTTTCTTTACGGCTCCTGATTTCTCGGTAATTGATTTAAACACGTGATTCCACCTTATCGATCAATGTGAACCTAGACTTTTGGTAACGCCATTGCGACTCATCTTACAGCATTCCGGACTTTACGAGATTTGCATGAGCTATAAAAACCAAACCATTCTACCTTCTCCCATCACCACAACATCTTCTTAAACTCTATATCACTCACACGCCCGCCGGAGAAACTCACCATTTAAACCCAATATTCAAATGGCATACTTCCCAGTAGCACATGCTGAGTCCTCAAGTGCAGCAGGAACTCATCCATTCCTTCAGTTTGCTGAGCTACCCACTCGTGAGAAGTATCAGAAACTCAAGAATCTTGAAGTTTTTACCATTAGCGGCATTGATTGGCATCAAATAGGAATGGTTGAGCCCAGTGGTTCACTGGCAAGATTACTACCACCCAATACACCGTGGCGCCGTTTCTTCGACATCTTAGAGCCATCATATGATGAACTGGTATATGAATTCTTGTCCACCTTCTATTACAAATCTAATAGAAGTCTTACCGAAGAATCCATTCATTTTCGGCTTTGTGGACAACATCATAACATGTCATTAACAAAATTCGCAGTTTGTCTGGGTATATATACCAATGAAGAAGTCACACAGCCCGTTTTCACGAGGGCATTAACCACCTATACCTACGCGACAATGAAAAAGTATTGGCAAAGCCATGCCCATGCATCAAAGGCATGGTGCGGCAACAATAATTCTGCAAACTTCAGAGACTCTCGTTATCGGTATATGCACCTTGTTTTGGCCAACACTATCACGGGGCGCGAAATTAATCAACGAAGGGTTAGTACCTCCGAAGTCTTCTATCTACATAGTATTTTCGAGCAAATTCCTTGTAATATTGCCCACGAGCTTGCTGGGTATTTTGCTAGTCAACAAACACACCCCCTGAAAAGTCTCATGGGGGGTTCTTACATCACTAGAATAGCTAAATCATTGGGTGTATTAAGTGACCAGATTATCCGGAAACTATCTCCACCAAAGGTACCTGGGATTGTAAATTGTAACCTCATTAGGCGAACCCCGACTCAACCATCTCAGTCAGGGGGAGTTCCATTTGTCTTAAACAGTACCCACACACCAAATCTACAACAATCATTGTTGCAATTTCCCCCATCGTCTTTTTATCGATTTGATATGCAACCAAAGCTGCCTTTCATACAAGAACTTATTCCAACTAACCTATCCCAACCTTTAACACTGAACGTCTTACCAAGCTCCTCACCGATAGTTTTCGAGGAGGATCCAACGATGCAAGAAACTTATGAAAACATGTTGCTCCTAGGACAGTTAGCATCAGAATCACTTTTGCCACAGTCATTCCAGTCGCTATTAAACGAAGTAGAACAACAACTGCCACCAACTGATATAGCAGGCCCAAGTACGGTGCCTCAAATGGATCTACATTCAGATCAAATGGTAGTTGAAATGGCTAGGTTAAACAATCAGGTCCAAGATTTGTCACGGCAAATACAAGAGCTGACTGAAAGAAACCAATGGTTGGAAAGCATGCTAGCTGCTCGTATGCAACTGGATCCACTACCTCCACTACCTGATAATTTTGACTCTGAAATTGATCCATTACATGGCTCATTTCAAATGTAAATTGTCCACAGCATAATAGACTGTTAACAAACAATGCTATCTATGTTGTGATTCAATTAATGTTGTGTTATATTGATGCTTATTTGATTTAAACGATACTTCAACCTTATTTGGAAGATTTATGATTATACTCATGTTTATAACATACTCATACGTCATGTGCTTATACACACATTCGTGTGCGTATTCATAACTTACATTTATACTCATACTTATCTTTCATACATATTCATGATTCATACATTAGTGCCCGTACGCGAGCGGAATCCGATGGATTCGCTTACGTGGGTTCTATACATACTTAAGCATGGACTTGCTTACATACCTTATTCTTATACACACACACTCTTATTTTTCCTTGAAGGAAATTTCACAAACTAGGCACCTAGCTCAGTTGGCTAGGCGCGCGAAAGGGTGTGGCCTAGACCCGGGTTCGATCCAGGGGACGGCCGTTTCCACCATTTTTTTTTATTTACCATACAAATTTAGAAATTTCTCGATAACACGTTAAATGAAATTCTTGATACACTTTATTTTCTTTGAGTACCTACCCAAATTCATACACAACTAGTACAAGCTATGCAAATCATGCGACGATCAATATAATCACGGGTGCACACGGGATTATAGTGATAAGCGTATGAGAACCATAGAGTGTACTACTGTGTATGGTAAGGCACGGAACGTAACATGGCACCGAATGCGTAACGGACGTAATATGGTCAAAACATGATATAAGTGTTTTCACCACGTTACCAAACTTTCGTAAAACGTGTCATGAGAAATTCAGTGTTTTACAGACCTATTTAGGCCTAATACAGCTTTAGACAACTCACAATGCAGTATATCCGATTATCCACGACGAGACTTCATTCTAAACACACTACGTTCATCTATCCAACACTTATGCTATTCTTATACTCATGATCGTTATTAGATCAATCGTTTACCCTTATACCTCAATTATACTCTGTTGTTTCAAACTCCAATGCCTCAATTTTAAACAATCCTCTTCTGTTTGCTAAAACCCTTTCAAGTCTTCCTTCTGAATAAATTTCGGGACGAAATTTCCTAAAGTAGGGGAGACTGTAACGCCTCGTATTTTCATATTTGTATTTTACTTTTCGAGGCGTTAATCATAATGGTAATACATTTTTTTATCACATTGTTAATGGATAAACACAGGATTTTTATAAGAAACCGAAAAACTATACAAAGAAAAATTATTAGAAAAATTATTTTTCTAATAAATTTTTATACAAAAGAAATTTTAATAATTTTTAGAAATTTTTTTAGCATACGTCCCTTTTATAAAAAGTGCTTGTTTTAAACAATAGTATTAAAAAAAAAACACTATTCATTTGGAAACTTACCAGAAACGTGAAATCTTAGACTTTTCTCAATTGTTGACTAACTTGCATGCATTCTTACATGTTTAGATCACCACCTACCACCTTCATCCATAAATACAACATCTCTAGCCTTCATTACACTTGCTAAACACCTTCAATTCATCACAAATCACTCTCAAATCTCTTGCAAAACCGAAATTCGGACAGATTCACTACTCCTTACAAAAGTGAGCATAACTTGCTCAAAACTCAACCAAATTACTTGATTCTTTTTTTCTACTTGCTTGTATAATCATGGGGTTTGATTCCTTGACTTCTCTTGGGAGAAATCAGACCTGGAATTTGCCCCGAAATTGTCCATAAACTTTCTGTTTTGTTTTGAACATTCTTAAACTCTTGTATACATCAAACAAACTTGTGTTTTTATGCTTCTAGTCTATTGTATGATTAGTAAAGCCAAACCAAGATTGTTTTACACTTAATAAGAGTGTCTAAACACTCTAAACTTTCTGTTTTAATTGAGTTATTAACTCACAAGTGGTGCCAAGTCTTGAACTTGAAGATGGTGTGACTACTTAGTTAGCTTAGGCTAACTTACATACAAGTCCACACATCACTTGATGTTTTGTTTAGTATAATTGTACCTTTATTTCTTGAACATAACTATGAGGTTCCTAAGTGGAAGGTTCAACCTCCCGCCTCTTACATAACCTATATATTAACATAACAATCAAGGTAACCAAGTGGAAGGTTTAACCTCCCGCCTCCTACGTGACTAACTATATTATTATTATGTATATATTATAAACCGAACCCTTGATAGTGGTTATATAAATCTACTACCAAGTTAATAAGTTCTCACTATGTGTGTAGTTCCTTGTCACGATTCTAATAGGTCATAAACCTATGAAATCATATATAATCCTTAAGGATTACCATAGTGTCAAGACAAGTGCTAATACCATAGTGAATATTTTCCAAATACATACTTTGTTATTCTTTGAATCTAAGTCCGAATCTCGACTCTAAACCTACTCGAAGTTTAACCCTTACACATTCAACCTTCCAAACTCATCAACTTCGTCACATTGGATAATCGGAAAACATATGCAATATTGTGAGTATACTCGATCCCTTTTTGCTTTAAACACTTTTGGGATGCAACATGTATTCTATATTCAAACACGTGACACTTGAAACTTATTTGAAATATACTCTATCCATTTAAACATGAAACATGAAACATGAAACATGAAACTTGGGATACTTGAGACTATTTTGTGCTATGTGAACGTTTAATCCCTGTGTGTAGTTCCGCCCTAACAATTAGTAGTACTATGCATATGCTATAGGAGTCGTGCACCTCCCCCATTTTGTGCTCGAGGGGTATTGTTAGGAGGTATCATTTTAACCTCCCGTGAAACTTTGGGGTAGGTACTTTAATGCATTGGAAACTTGGGCTATCACTTGGACTGCGTGAACTAGCATGGCTAAAACTATTTTATTATGTATCATGTTGGATATGAGTACTTTTATTCTATGTTATACTATGTATCAAACTTGTATACTCGCCAACTTTTTGTTGATTTTATTTTAATACATGTTGCAGGTTGATAGTCAAGATTATGAAGGAATCAAGTTAGGATGGACTAGATACACACCTTTAATCTATTTATCTTTTGATGTTATGTTGAAATTTGAACAATGTTGTTATTTCTATTTTAAATGTTGTATGACAATTTAGCACTTGCAATGAAATTTGAATTTATTTAAATAATGTCACATAGTGTTATGAAGTCTCGAGCAATCTATACACACTTCGTCTCATCCCGATGTTTCCGCCATCGGTTGGGGTGTGACACAAGTATCCCCAGTTGTTCGAGAAAAGTGAAACCACTACTGAGGCTGAAGCTACTGTGGAATTTCGGGACAAATTCCAAACCAACGGGGCGATGATGTGACACCCCAGGAAAACCATGCAACCTAACTAGCTTCCTCAGTAACTACGTGCTAAATTTCGGGACGAAATTTCTTTCAACTTGGGGATGATGTGACAACTCGTATTTCAGAACCTATCCTAGTGTTTGATGTAACTGTTTTGAACGATATGTGATTATGTGATACGTGATTTTAATGGAATGTTGTGTTATGTGATATGAAACTATTATATGTAAATGTATGACTAGTCGCACAAAACATGTCCAACCGCACAAGCTTTTGGGTTTTTGTCCCATACCATACTCGGTCCACACTCCTTGCACTCGAAACCAAGGGCGGCCCATGATGGGTTCGGCCCACCCCTTACACGCATAACCCCATGAGGAGGGTGTATACTCCTCATTACTTGCAAATTACACAACACACACAAACCCTAAACCTCTATCCCTCTCTCTCGAACTCGACGGCAGCAACATCTTCCCTCCTCTCGAAGCTTTCTTGTTCGGATTGACCCTTGTTCTACTTTCTAATCGGTTAGTATCTTAATATTGATTGTGTGTTAATCGATGTTGTGGTTGTTATGATTTTGTATGATGACTTAGGGTTCTTATTAGTAGAATCACTGGTGATATATGTTTATGAGATCTATACAAACGATTAGCAATAATGATTAAGGTTGTATGTGGATACAAGACGTAGTGTTTATGATAATCGGCTCACATGTATATTGTAATTGAATCGAACATAAGTTAGTCAGCTGTGATGTGTTTAGATGTTCAATTGATTCGTATGTCTTGGCGTGAAGTATTGTATGATGATTTTGGAAGCCTTAGTCTGATAGTTTAATGTTATAAGTTGTTGTTATGCTTTGAATATGATTAGGGTTCATATGAATTAGATGATAAAAACCTTGTTTTGATCGAATAATAGATTGGTTAGAAACTGTTGATTTCAAATATGGAAACTGTTAGAATGGATTGCATGATTTTAGGAAATATAAAACTAATCGCACAAGCCAGTCGCACAAGGCATAGGGTACAACTATTTTAACACGCCGTACAACTCATTAAAGCATAAGCGCACAACATCTTATGAATCGCACAAGGTTGTGCTGATCGCACAAGATGTTAGGCTGCTTAATATTTTAAGGTATGTTAGGCTGTTGGGCCGAATAGCCCAAAACTCCAAATCGCACAAGTTATTTCGAATCGCACAAGGTTATATGGACCGCACAAGTAAAATGTTTGCTTATTTAATTGGGCCGCACAAGCTGTTGGGCTTAGGATGTAATGGGCCGGGTGGTTTTCAATCGCACAACCCGTTGTGAGTCGCACAAGATTGTGCTGGACGCACAACAGGTTGGGCCGGATGTTTATTGGGCTTTATTCTCCGGATCGCACAAGAGGATTGGGCTTGCACAACCATAACAACCCAATCACTCAAGTCGCACAAGTCGGATTATGTTTGTATAGACTGTATGCTACTGTTTGACTAGTTGCCATGATCATTACATGTTCGTAACCTGTTAGCTTATGTGTAAACCTACGTGCACTACTTGAACCTAGACCTGACTTGTATGGTAACCATGTTAGGACGTGGTTGACCACAAATAGCTCAAGTGACCTTTTGTTTATCTGCCGAGCTAACCTAAGGTGAGTTCATACTTTCTACAAGGCATGGGATTTCCAGTGGTTTGGGAATGGGTTAAGAAACTAGATTGAAACCTGCATATTCTCCTTGGGTAGAATATGTACCTCCATCCTCCATAGGAAGGATGACAACATTAAATCCAGCGTATTCTCCTTGGGTAGAATACGTACATCCATCCTCCATAGGATGGATGACAACATAGAACTTACTAGACAAAACTCTATCATGAAGTCCCTCATTTTTATATCTACTTAATCGCTGGGACAATGGCGAACGGGTCATTAGTTAAATAGCGCTATTAGGTTTGACAAGACTCATACCGTGCCGCAGAGGACGGGAGTGGACTAATGGATCTGGGCACTTAGTCAATGATGATAGACATTGACGCAGGACACATAATCATGACTCTAGTCAGTAGTCGATATGGTAACGGGTCTAGTGGTTAACATGGGGTAGCCCCCACTGGTTATGGTTTGGGAAACAAGGAACTGATTAACTCATGGTTTTTAAAGTAACTTATGGTTTTTGGAACATCATTAAAATGAACAACCAACTGTGAACTCGCTCAACTTTGTTGTTGATTCGTTGCTACATGCCTTGCAGGTCGTTAGGTGCTTAGATGGAGCTTGCACAGGAGGAAGAGGTCGTTGTGGGACATGGAATGTTGAGTTCCATGTTAAACATTTGAACTTTTAAACTTATGTTTTGGTTTTAACCTTTATGCTTCCGCTGATAACTTGAACTTAGTTGATTTGTTTTGGACACCAATTATATTGTTGGTTGGTTTACATTTACTTTAATAAATTGTTCAATATGATTGGTGGCTTGATCCTGGTCATGTCACGCCTCCTGCGGTGATACTCCGCTTATGGGATTTGGGGGTGTGACAAGTCAGTTTTTAAATAAATTCAAATCTGATAATGTAGAGGTTATACAATATGTTTTATTACTCTAATAACTTGGTAAACATTATTAGAACCTGTCTAAACATGTTCAACCCGACAATTCTAAGTTTAGGCTCGGTTCGCAACCGAAAGTCGCAAAAGCTTGACTTTTGCTTTGACTTTCAGTTCTGGCCCGAATTAGCTTAGTTTCTTTATGCATTAAGGTTCCTTTGTGACTATATTATATTGTACTATAACCCTCTAAGGTTATATTATATGGTCCCTTAGTAATTTGAGTTTATTTACTTAGTTCTGTTATTATGCTTAATGTTGACTAAAATGCCCTTTTGTCAAAAATGAGATTTTTAACATAAACAACCATGCAAATGAATTACATTCTGATTAGTAATCTTATTTAACATGTTTTGACATTTATATTTTGGTCAGAAACTGTAATTACATCATAAATCGTAAAACATGCTTTGAAAAGGACTAAAATACCTTTTTTCATACAAATATAGTTTAAACGTAATTTTGACATAAAAAATCATTACTCACTGTTATAATATCATAATTAGGACTAATTGGGATTTCAAGTCAGATTACCTACTGAGTTTATGCATGAGTTTCGTATTAAATTAATAAATGACGATTATGCCATTTTCATACATAAATTGGGTTTTAAATAAGATAAACATGCAAGAACTTTTTGTTACTGGTATGATATAATAAATAAAGTATTTTGACCACTCAAAGCTGGCCATAACCTTAGAATTTCATAAACATCGAAATAATCATCATTTATCGATTATTACGACATTAAGGAGCATAGTATGGTTCTAAACCATACTTAGTACCCAAGACTTGTTACCTACTGATTTTATAAATTATTTTTAATATTCTTACAGTAGGTATAAGTCATAAACTCAGAATCCCTAATAAGTCCTTAAAACTATGTGTGAAATGACCAAAATACCCTTTCGGGGCATAGTTTGGCCATAAATGGTAAACCACACATATATATATATATATATATATATGATATCCTACTGTTAAAATAACATAAATTAAATATTTTTACAGAAGGTTTATTACCAGAACCTCAATTTGCATGTAAACCCCTTTTATAAGTCATAAAATGACCAAAATGCCCTTATAAGGCTTAATTCGGTTTTAAAATTTGTTTGGGCATATTTGTTGATATCCTACTGATATCATAACATATTTTAAGCATAATAACTTATGGAACTTGTATATGACTCATCCAGTTACCCGTTTATGCTTATACGCGTTCGGTGCGGTTTATGTAACTAGTTTACACGAATTAGCCGAAACGGGTCTAACCTTATCATTTTTATTTCAAAATCCAGAATATATTTAGTTTACCCATATAATACAAGTTTCCATACTTGTCAGGTCTAAATTACATTCCAATCCGGTCACAGCTTAATCTAGCGTTTTGTACCGTAAATCGTCCTTTAAACTAACCGGTTTAAGTCTATGATTTAAATAAGGCCCGTTAGTAATCTATTAGGTTAATAAACCTTCGTTCCAGATTAGGAAGCCCTGGTAAAAGCTACCATCACAAGTTTAATTTCAATATACGGCTGAGTAGATAGATCTTGCTTTTAGAAACTCAGGTAAATACTTTTAACTTATTTTCCCTTATACGGGCTTGGGATACGGTAAAATATTACCGCTTGGTTGGGTGTGGAATCATTTAATCGGATTGTGATTAATAAATTACATAACCCGTTTTAATCTGTTTTGTTTGATAACATAAACATTGGGGATTAATGCGACCGTGTCCTGGATATCCTCGGCTCATTTAATTGCAAATGACCACGACTTAAGCACGGGGTGTAGGCGTACACTTGACAGTTATGTATGTAAAAAGGTATACCCACATTGTTGGGGATAACTCCTTGTGAGCTTATATCAGTGGTGTGTCGGCTAATCATGTCTTGGCTTCTATCCCGGACCCTAAATGTATGACAAACATGTAAATCTGTATACAAGATTATTATATAATTGTCCCAAGTTATAAAAGAATATTTGTGCCTTGTGCATCTAAATCAAATTTTATAAATGTTTTCAAAAGAGTCAGTTAATTGTATTTACCAGTGAAAACAGACGTATTTTTAAAAGACTAGTGACATGTACTACACGTACTAGGCTGGGAGCTTCTGGGCGTTAAGTAGAGGATCTTGCAAGTCCGTAATGCCTTATGTCTGTTGAATATGTTTTGTATTATATTTTAGATCCGCCGGTGGATCCTTTCTTTACAACCGTCTGTATATTCTTTATTTCGTACTTTGAAACTTTCGGTTTGTAATAGTAATTTCTACCAAGCCTTCCGTTGTGCTATAAACTGTGTATATTTGACTATGATGATATCAACTACGTCACGATATTCCCCACCGGGCCCACCGGTTTGTGGTTAAAATATCGGGATGTGACAACACTACTGAGAGAAAAGTTCGGGGGTTAGACGCCCCTCCCCGCCCCTTCTATACTTCGCCACTGTTACCGACTTATATATTATTCGTTTCCATCAAGTTAACATATTCCCATCTGTTAGGATCTGAGGCTCTCATGATAGTGTTTGTTTGTTTGAAACGAATGATCATTGAATATGAAAACATGTTAAGTGCAGCGGAAATGAAAACAAACTTTGTAAACACAATCAAAGGAGAAAATAGTTTGATAAACAATTGCTTCACATAGAGTCGAAAGATTTACAAATCAAAGCAAAAGATTACAGTCATGCTTACAAACTATACTCCCCCTCAGCCTGATGCCCCAAGGTTGGTTGCACACAAGATGAAAGGATTAGACATGAGGAGAAGAACCCGCTCAGTCAATCAAATGTAACAGTACAGGGTACTGTTACATTTATAGGCAAACCAAACCACTGAGGAATCTCGGCTGACGTCACCATGAAAGCGACGTCTAACAGCCTAACAAACTATATCTACTGTCCTTACACAAACTACTGATGTCTAACAACTGATTGTAATAATAATACAAAACATGAGGAAACAACTGCTTCACGTTCCACTGTTGTAGCCTAAGCACTGATGCTTAACAACAACATCAGTGCTTTCTTCAAAGGTGATCAGTCCTTGAATGAGCAGTGTTTGTGTCTTCAGCAGCACTTAAGAGACAGCAGTAGATAGAGCAACAGAGTTTGTCTTCAGCAGTCTTTAGGATCATATCAGCAGTTGAAAGGGCACAGCAGTTGATTATGAGCAGCAGTTAGAGACCATCAGATGTTATAACTCACTTTCAAGGGGAGAGCAAAGTATAAACTACTGTTTATTGTGAATCCTGTGTTGTGACCTGGTTTTGGCTTTACATTATCTGTTCCTTTGTTAGGGTTCAATCCCAACACCATCGTAGAGCTCAGTGAGCCATAGTTTAGCTACATATTAATAGAAATTTATAAGTTTATTCCTTGATAGGAATGTCATAGATTGCATGCTAGCGAGTTTACGTTATTGGAAACGACATTTTGGATCATATTATGCTAGCTTTGCACAAGGATATCGAGGTGAGTTCATAACCCCCACTTTTTACGGTTTTACATTTTTATAAATGTTTTCGGGGGTGGAAAGACATGCAAGTTTTGCAAAAGTACACGATATTTTGATGAACGAAAACTAAATATTTCTAAACCATGCTGCAAATGAATTTCAACAAACTCAAATGGTTTACGAAAGGTTTATGCTAAACATACCGGTTTTACCAAACACACGCATATGAAACGTGCATGAGTTTCATGACTAGTGACGAGATTGTCCTAGTTACAACGGGACTTGGTTGTCCTACATACAAATAAGGGGACTGGTTTGTCCTGCTTACGAACAACGAGACTGGGTTGTCCTGCATACAAATAAGGGGACTGGTTTGTCCTGCTTACGAAATTGGGACTAAGTTGTCCTACATACAGACACATGGACTGGATTGTCCTACACACAAACATAAGGACTGGATTGTCCTCTACTCTACCGTAAGAGCCATAGGGTTCTTAAAACTGTACAGTGAAGTCCTCACTACATATCGGAACTATAACCGCCTGCTAGTCTACTGTCTTGAGTAAATGGTTTGGCGAGGCACTCTCTAGCACGAGGTGGGTTATAGGCTCATGCGGGCATGTTGTCTTTGTCGTACGCGGACATTGACGGTTAAACAAGTTTTACAAGTACAAAGTTTTCAAACAACATGCCGAGAAAAATGGTTTTATTACGTTTTCTCAACATTGTTTAAGCCGGTTATCAAAAAGATTTATTTCAAATCTTTTTCAAACAACCTATGAACTCGCCAACTTTATGTTGAATTTTTCGCATGTTCTTTCTCAGGTTACATTTTCAAATTATGGCACGGTTGGAATAGGAGAACCCATTGGGATTCTAGTACTTAGCGGGTGTTCAACTTTCTAGAAGTCTTAGCATTTTATACTTTCGCTGTGCAATGAAGATACCAGTCAGATCACACCAACTCTGATTTTGCAGGGTGTGACAACATCAAAGACTTTTGAGATTTAAACTATGTCTTGGGTCTTGAAGTTTCATATACTGATAATGATCTTTTTCTAACCCAGACGAAATATGCTAAAGATATCCTTCTAAGGGCCAATATATATGATTCTAAGCCGGTAAGCACACCTTTGGCTCCTCATGAGTCTTTCACTACAAATTGGGTGTCTTGTTCAGATCCTACTCTCTACCGGTCATTGGTTAGAGCCTTGTAGTACTTAACATAAACTAGAGTAGATTTATCTTATACTGTCAATCAATTTTCACAATGCCTTCATGCCCCAACTGATCATTTTTAGTTAGTTAAAAGAATTCACATATATGTTAAAGGCACAATTTCTTTTGTTCTCACCTATAGTCGACCTCACACATCTTCTATTGTGGGATGTTCTGATGCTAATTGAGCCCGTCGTCTGGAAACACGTCGCTCTACTTATGGCTATTCGGTTTTCCTTGGCGGCAACCTTGTGGGACTTGTGTCTAAGAGTGCCAAGAAGCAACCCACGGTATCACAATCTAGTTATGAATCTGAATGTAGAGCATGGCAAACACTGCTGCAAAAATTGTATGGATCACATATCTTTTACGAGAGATGCATGCCTTGTTTCCAGATCAACCGACTCTACTGTGTGACAACAAAAGAGCACCGTTTACTGTTGCTGACAGAGCTGTTGAAGCTGAAGCTATCCAAAGACCAAAGACAGTGCATGAATACATGAAGATTGCAAGAAGACTGAAGACAAAGTTATTTTATGAAGCTATTGTCAAGGGGGAGTTTTTTTTTTCACTTTTAAACTAGGGTCTTTATTGATTATCTATCAAACTGATTACAATCAATCAAGATCCCTAACTAACTAACAAATTCGTCCAAACCCTAAAGCTCTCACGAATTCTCTCTCTAAAACTGTTTTGGCTGATTAACCTAAACCTAAAGCCTAACCTTGTTTATATAACACAAGGTTACTACTTGGGCCAAGGTTAAACATCATGGACTACGAATTGGACAGGCCCAATTCGCCTCCATCACCCTAATTGGGTTTTGTTTAGCCCAAACTCTATTATCTCACTAATACAAAGCTAAACCCGCTAACTGTTTATCGTTTAACTAATTACAAGATATCCAAAGACCAAATCTAAGCTGTTGTCACAAATATGCACCAACAAACTCCCCCTTGACAATAGCTTCATAAAATAACTTTGTCTTCAATCATCTTGCAATATTCATGTAGTCTTGCACTGTCTTTGGTCTTTGGATAGCTTCAGCTTCAACAGCTCTGTCAGCAACAGACTCCCCCTTGACAATAGCTTCATAAAATAACTTTGTCTTCAGTCTTCTTGCAATCTTCATGTATTCATGCACTGTCTTTGGTCTTTGGATAGCTTCAGCTTCAACAGCTCTGTCAGCAACAGACTCCCCCTAAGCTGATGCATCCAATCACCAAATCTTCAAAAACTTTAGCGTTTGAGTAAACTCCAGTTCAGCATTTGTATAGCAATCTTCAAACTCTTCAACTTTGTCTGCAATATAGAAAGGAGGTTCTACCATGCATCCAATCAAACTCTCATCTTCATAGCAACTCATCACTTTAACTTCTCAGCAACATACTGCTTCAATCTGTATACTATAAAACAAACATCTCGAGAAACCATAAGAATTTTTCAACACAGTTAAATAAATTATTATTATTCAAGAGATAGTTAAACTGTATCACAGATTAAGCATTTTCAATTTCTCACCAACACGCAAAACTTTTTAATCACACCCTATAACCCGCATGATTTAAAATTTTGAACTCACTTTCTAACACCGTCTCCCCCTATCAGTAACAATTCCTCCAAGAATAACAGTTTTTCGTACGTTAAGAATTTTAAACAGAAAAAGACACTATTTTTTGGATTTTTATATTTTCTGAAAGCAAGTAAATAACAAAAACAATAAACACTCTATTTTTGTGAGAATCACTGGTAAGAAGATCATATCAACAAAATCAAACTGTTTTCACACTATTAGATAATTATGTATTTAATTTTTCGTGAAAAGCAGTCCAAGACGATTACCAGTATGTTTGTCCACTTAAACAAAATGCATGAACATTTCAAGTACCATTACCATATGATACGTTAAGGTAATTTTATTTACTGATATACTAGTGTGTCCCACTTCAGGATATACCCCCACGATCAAGGTATGCACAAAGATTCATCGTAGTAGGTGAGTATACTGAATTCATCCGTTAAGATATCCTGACAATGTCTTGGTCTGCATATAATCTGTTTTATCATGTTTTGATTACTTAACAATGAACACCCAAATAAATACTAATCAAATCCTGGAAATATAAACAACACACTCTATCATGCAAGTATCTTCCCTACCACATATTTCACAAGTCCAATCCAGATTTCTGAAATCTTAACTGGGAATAGGTTGAGAAGAGAACAGAATAGATCTTTAGGAGAGATGGTATAATATACAGATCAAATGAGTTTTTCTCAGTTTGATATAGGTTTCTTGGGTTTCTTTTGGGCACTTGAGGGCCTCTTTCGGGTGTATTAGATCTATAGCGCGACAACGTACAGCTAGGTCAGCATGTATCTGGATGCAGCAGAAGCTGTCGTTGCCTAGCACCTCCAGGTCAGCATATATCTGGATGCAGCAGAGGAGGTACACGACTTTTTTCAGAGAAGATTTCAGAATCAGATCAAAATTGTGTGTATCGGGACACATACAGACATTCAAATAGAAATGTGCAAATTCCAAGTGACTTTCTTTCCTGAGGTCATGTACAATTTTAGTTCTGAACAGACGAACAGCCAAGATATCCCCAGATGAAATAACAGTATAAAGACCCAAAACTTCAGATTTTGGCAATCTATCAACGCAAGATTTAAGGTCATTAAACCATACACCACTGATGTATTCCCCACTCATATTCAGTTCATTTAGATTTATATCACATTGGTAAGTTGATTATTTCATGCTTTTTGCCTACTGGTACATCATATAATGAAGCTGCTATCACACTTAAGCAATTTAATTTCATTTCAGTGTGACAGTCTAACTTGCCGATGTACTATCATTTCTTCTTTTTCACACAGTGATAACTCATTTTTGATTTTCTATTTTTTTTTATTTTATTTTTTTTTTTTTTAAGAAAAGCAGTAAACTATTTACAAAAATTCTGATGAAAAACCAGTTATTCAGGATTCCTCATCCCGTTGAGTTCGACTAAGTGTTCAAAGCGAGCCCTGTCAAAAGCTTTAGTATAAAGATCTGCCAGGTTATCTAGTGTGTCAACTCAGCACTTTGAACTTCAATTTAAATCATTCAATACAAATATATCAACAATCTCACATCCCCCTTCATATGCCTAGAGCAGCCACTATCAACATAAGTTGATAATCCTCCTTAGCAGCTCCTGCACACACCAACTAAGAAATTAGTTAGATTGGGGGACCCAAGCCTTAATGGTATTGGGTCGTCCAAATTCACCAACTACTGGAACATCCATCCAATATCCATTACTCCTAACTGGAGTCTTGGATCTTAGACCTGTTGATGGAATTTGATTTTGATTTCCACTAGGTCTTTGGTCCTGAGGGTTCCTATACGTGTTTGGACTATTTGACCTTTGAAAATTTTGATTTTGAAACCTTGAATTTTGATTCCAAGAAGCTTGATTGTTATAATTTCTAAAGCCATTGTTATAAAAATTTCGACAACCATTATTTTGGTATCGATTTTGATATTGACCTTGACTTCTGAAATTATTTGAATATCCATTAAAATTGTTCATTCTAGATGAACTGCTTCTAGGTCTCTCATATCTGCCTGGTGGAGATCTAGGCTGAAATCTTGGTTGATTTCTTTGAAAACGAGGAACTTGTGGAGTTCCTTTTTCAGCCTTATCTTCACCAACAGCAACATTCTCTGGTTGCTTAGGAGCAGATTTCTTTGGAGAATTTGAGCCTTTCTCCTCACTATCACCTTCCTTCACTGGTAATTTCCCTCTCTGTTTTTCACTAAGTTGTGCTTCACTCTTTTTGTTAGGACAGCAGCTTGCTACATGTCCCTTGACGTGACATTTGAAGCACGATCTCTTTCTCGAAGACTTCTTAGCTGGAGTCTCTGAGGTAGATCCCTTAACAGATGGTGATGATCCCTTAGATGAACCTTGTTCAGTTTGCTTGATTTCAGATTTTTCTATGTTCTTGTTCTTTGCAAACTCTACATTCGATTCATTTTCAATAATAGCAGTTTCGTTTTTCATATCACTACCTTGAACAAAATTAATCTTTTTGACAAAAGCTTGATTTTTATTCTTAGGCGGTGAAATTTTCTTTTTCAAATCATCACTCTCAGATCCATCACCTTGACTTGATGTGGATGCGAAACTACTTGGTGTAGATGCCATAAAGTCTGCTAGCTCATTTTCACTAGGCAGGAATGAATAGTCATGACTAAGAGGAGGTGGAACTTCATTAAAGCCCTGGAAGCCCACACTGGTCTTGTCATTACTCTTCTTTAACCCACCCATCATGTGTTTCATTACAAAAGACGAATCTCTGAATTGACCTAATTTCTTTTCAAGTTCAACAATTTTGAGTTGTGCATCTGACAACTCTTTGCATTTTTCAGAAATCTCTTTTGTTTTCTCAGCCATCATGTCATGAGCTAAGTCTATGACTTGAAGTTTTTCATTTAATTTGCAAGTTAAAGCTTCAATTTCAGCTTCACAACCTTTTATCTTCTTCAAGTATGACGATTCATTTCTTTTAGCAAAAAAAATTTGCTTCTTTTATGTTAGACATCTCACTTACCAGACTTTGGTTTTGTGTTGTCAACCTGGCAACCTCACCCTGTAGTTCACGACATCTCAAACATACTGAATTAGATTGTACCCCTTTCCCATGAACTTCTGAATTTTCATCAGCAACAACCTGTTCAGATTCACTCTCCTTCTCTACTTCAGCATCCACTTTTGCTTCAGCATTCTCCACTTGAGCTTCAGCTTCAGCATTTTTCACTTCAGATTAACATCAAAACCAGACGATAATTTCGCTGACGATAATCCAGTGATGCTAATTTCGCTGGTTTTGATGTTAATTTCGCTGGCCTTTTGCACTGTTAATTTCGCTGATAATTATGCTGAACAGACAGGTCAATTTCGCTCGCTATTTCGCTATTACGACGACCAGTAAAGTCGCCGAAAACCGTGGTAATTTCGCTGTGGACAATTACACGGTTACCAAAGTTGCCTTTGGATTTATTTCGCCGATTAGTTCGCAGGTCTTATAAATTCGCTGGTCCAGTCTGCGAAATTACTTAAATTCGCCTGTTAAACTTGGAAACTTAATCTGTTCACAATTCTGAAGATTCTCCAACACAAATCTGCAAAATTAGAAAACCTAATCAGCTCAAAATTTTCGAAAATTTTGAAGAACATATTGAAAACCACGAAGAACACGAAGAACAGTCTTCGAATCTTCAAGAGTTTCCAGCCAAAATCCTTCAAGCAATCAACAGAATCTTTCCAGAAATCCTGAAAAACACCAAACAAACAAACCAGAAGATCAAAACAGCCAACAAATTCGAAAAATTATATCAAAAATTTCGAAAATTTCAAAACCCTAATTTTTCAGGTTTTCAAAATTTCGAAAATTTCTTCCTGTTTCTGCAGCCAACAATCCTGAATCGAGCTTTCAAGAGCCTAAGCTCTGATACCAATTGTAGGACCCCTATTCGTATGGATCTTTCACAGAATTGTCTTTCCAATTAAGAGTGCGGAATCCTCTTGATCAGAATATCACAGAAACAAGTAGAAAACAGAAACAGCAAATCACTTTCAACCTGGGTTTCTATTGATTATCCAAACAAACGTTTTACAATCAATCAAACCCTAACCAACTATCAAATTCGTCCAAACCCTAAAGCTCTCACGAATTCTCTCTCTAAAACTGTTTTGGCTGATTACCCTAAACCCTAAAGCCTAACCTTGTTTATATAACACAAGGTTACTACTTGGGCCAAGGTTAAACATCATGGACTGCGAATTGGACAGGCCCAATTCGCCCCCCATCACCCAATATGGGTTTTGTTTAGCCCAAACTCTATTAACTCACTAATACAAAGCTAAACCCGCTAACTGTTTATCGTTTAACTAATTACAAGATATCCAAAGACCAAATCTAAGCTGTTGTCACAAACATGCACCAACATTTATGACTCAAAATCCTACTTCACATAAGCATGCTAAACATATTGATTTAGATTATCACTTCATCAGGAAGCTTGTTACATAAGGAAAACTTAACATAAAGTTTGTCCCAACCAATCTCTTGGTGACATATATTTTCACAAGGAGTACTCCTCGTGCTTAGTTTGAGAACTTTGTCTCGGGTCGCCATTATTTCCAATGAGGTGGTGGTGGAGTGGTAAGGGAGAGACTTAGTGTTCTATGGGACTCAAGTTCGATTCATGCCCTCTGCATTATTTTCTGCGGCACCTGGTGATGATGGGGGACTAGGCGAATAGGTGGAGATCGCTAGTTCGATCCTTGAACTGAGCGGGTTTTACCTCACCGCACTGTCGTGCCTTCGGGCGAGTGTTCACGGGCTTCGACCCTAGGTGAGGGTTTTCCCCAGTTCGGAGGCGAGTGTATCCCGATGTGGTGAATTCCGCCAGTAGCCCATTTGGAAGATTCGTTGAACGTTAAAAAAAAATTGTATTGATTTGTATAATTATTTATTTTTGTCAACTCCTTAATTATTGGAGTGATTATTGTAATTATCACTGATATTTATTAATATATTAGTGATCCATCCCTCGTGATACGCATGAGGTTGATTTCACAATAGGGACCTATTTTTTAAGTTATATTATCTTTTGATTGATTAAATGATCGATTAAAAAAATAGATTTGATGTGATTTGAGTTCAGTATATTGATTGCCAACCTACTTACACGATTATTTTAGAGTAAACTGTCAAAATGGTTTTTAAGGTTTTGTAAGTTTTAGACTAAAGTAGCAAAAATAACCAAACCTCATAAACTATTTTGACAATTTACTCATTTTATTTTAAAATGAAAATAAAGATGAACAATTTCTTTAGGGTCCCCATTTCTTTAATACGTTATCCAGTCTTTTCAAATAATTAATACCAATCTGCCCCATATGGTATTTATGGCCAGAAATACCCATCTGTTTTTCTTAAAATATAACAAAAGACGTGCAACAATTCTACTCAAATCATTCATCAATGGCGACTTCATCTTTCATCTCTTCACTGCCCTCATTTCAGATCTCAATCTCCAAGAAAAAGAAAGTTTCAACAAAGATCATGGCAGTTATGACACCACAAACATCTAACCGTAAACCATCAACCACTGGTTCAGTTGGGTTCTTTTCTTTTTCATCATATATGTGTATTTTTATTACAACTTTGTAGTAAATTTTAGCTTAATTTTGTTAAAGATTGGTATATGATCATGGGTTTTGGGTTAAATTTGGTCTCATATCATCAAGCAGTAGTGGCGAATCTTGACCCTTGGTATATGATCATGGGTTTTGGGTTAAATTTGGCCTCATATCATCAAGCAGTGGCGAAGCTTGACCCGAATGACAGGGGTCGAAAACGTATACACCAAAAATTTTCTATAGAACCGGGGGTTGAAAACGTATATACCCAAAAATTTCTATATGAAAACTACATATATAACACTACTAAGCGAAAAGTTCGGGGGGTCGGGCGCCCCTCCCTGCCCCTTCTATACTTCGCCACTGTCATCAAGTTTTCATCTTGATGGTTTGGTGATCATTCACTTGGGTTCTTTTCTTTTTCATCATATATGTATCTTTGATTAGAAATGTGTAGTCAATTTTAGTTTGATGCTGTTAAAGATTGGTTTATGATCATGGGTTTCGGGTTAAATTTGGTCTGGTATCATCAAGTTTTCAACTTGATTGTGGTTTGGTAATGAATTGGTTTAATTTTTGATTTTGCAGGTGAAAAGTGGGATGACAATGACAGAGAAGATCTTTGCTAGAGCTTCCGAAAGAACCCAGTTGAGCCCTGGTGAGAATGTTTGGGTCAACGTTGACATGTTGATGACCCATGATGTTTGTGGCCCAGGCGCGATAGGGGTTTTCAAGAAAGAGTTTGGAGACGATGCAAAGGTAACCGAATTCGGTTTTTCAGTTTGTTGCTTTACTTGTTTTCATTGAGGATTGGATGATCAAATAGGCTACTTTGAAGAAGGGAAAATTGTGAATGTAGACATATAGTAATGAGATACACCAATATTTTATTGTGTATCTAGTCTTACTCGTGTACTAGATAGCATTTACCTCTATGGTCATGTTAGAACAATTTCACGCGTATAGTCACTAGACATGTCAATCTTTGATCGCGTGTCTACTTATACTCACGTGCTAGTAACCATTGGGTGTCAGCCCAATGGCCACCGGCACCCAAGTTAAACCGGTTCGAGGCCTAAAGTGCTTGGGTTCGAATCCTGCTTGCAGGCTCTTCGCTCCCCTCGAAACGGCTGGGTAGTCACCGCCAGGCAGCGTTGCCGGGTCGCTAGCTTGGGGGGGGGGGGGATCCCTCCCGCGGTCAGGGGTACCGTGCAATTACCCTTTTTTTTACTCACGTGCTAGCTTTTATGTGGTCATGTTAGAACAAGTTTACCGTGTATCTACTTTTACTTGTGTCAGTGGCGATCCTAAAAAAATTTTTGGACCTAAGGGTGTCTTAATATTTGTACATGGGTATATGATACGTTAAATGGAGAAGAAAAAAATTAATTGCACTAACATTGTACTTCGCCGACAAAATTGAGGGGTAGCCCGGACTACCCCTAATTACCTGCTAGATCCGCCAGTGCTTTTGTATTGGCCTTTAAGTCTATGATTATGTCATAACCATTTCACGCATATAGTAAATAGACACGTCAATCTTTGATCGCATATATACTTTCACGCAAACGTCCTTCATCTACCATAAAAAATGATACACGAATCAGATTTGTGTATCTACGTTTTGTTTTGTACTCGTATAAGTTGTAACTCATGGTTTGTGTACTATATTTGGACTAAAAACTTAACACCAGAGAAAGATAGCTACGCGCATCTCATGACTATAGATGTGAATGTTCACACTGAGAAAAATGGCTACTTGCATTTTTTCACTTGGTTTTAACTGGATGAATTTGAAAATTAATTAGGTATGGGACCGCGAAAAGGTTGTCCTCATACCCGACCATTATATATTCACAAGTGATGAAAGAGCAAACCGGAATGTTGCTATCTTAAGGGACTTCGCCAACGAGCAAAACATCAAATACTTCTATGATATAACCGACCGTGGTGATTTCAAGGTAAACCTGTTTTAAAAGTCGGTTAATGATCCAAGTACATTGGTGGTTTAAAAAGTGATTCTATATGTTTGACAGGCTAATCCTGATTATAAAGGTGTATGCCATATTGCTCTTGCACAAGAAGGCCATTGCAGACCTGGAGAGGTTCGGGTTCCTTAACTATTTAGTGTGATCCGTTATATTTTAAAAGGCAAAATGCATGTATCCAACTGCGGTCTCATTTCAATTTATGTAACCTACATAAGTAAAAACCAAAAAGGATCTAACATATCTACGGGTCACCCAAGAAAGATCAAACTTTTCATACGGGTCACCCAAAAAGGATCAAACTTTTCATACGGGTCACCCGAAAGGGATCAGATTTTTCGTACAGGTCACCCAGAAAGGATCACACTTTTCATACGGGTCACCCAAAAGGGATCAAATTTTTCGGACGGGTCACTTAAAAAGGATCAAACTTTTCATACGGGTAAAAGGGATCAAACTTTACGTATGGGTCACTAAAAAGGATCAAACGTTTCGATCGGGTCACCCAAAAAGGATCAAATTTTTCATACGGGTCACCCAAAAGTGGTCGAACTTCTGGTACACATCACCCATAAAAGATCAAAATTTTCATACACGCCACCCAAAAATAATCAAACTTTTCATAAGGGTCACCCCAAAAGGGATCAAATTTGGGATACGGGTCACCCAAAAAGATCCAACTTTTCTTACGGGTCACCCAAAAAGGATCAAACTTCCTGTATGGGTGACCCGAAACAGAAAAGTTTAGGTTACATACGATGAATATAAAGTAGATTACTTAAAACGAAACGAGACAGAAAGTTGGTTATTTGTGCATTTTGGCCCGATTTAAATGCTAAGTTACACTATGACATGATCCACTGACTCCTTTATACTCTTCCATCAGATCCTAGTAGGTACTGATTCTCACACATGTACAGCTGGAGCATTCGGCCAGTTTGCTACAGGGATCGGAAATACAGATGCTGGTTTTGTGTTAGGGACTGGAAAACTTTTGCTCAAGGTTTGTAAGTGCATTGGTATCCTGCATCATTTTACCTGTACGTACGAAGTCAATCGAAACTTTTTTATATATCTTTTTTCATGACCAATTTTAATAGGTGCCTCCAACTTTAAGATTTGTACTGGATGGAGAAATGCCAGATTACCTTCTTGCAAAGGATTTGATTCTGCAAGTAAGTTTTAATTACCTTAGTACAATATCTATTCATCCAGTTTGCACTTTTATCATTATTATATATATAATTATATGTTTATATGTGATATATATTATAAAGCAATGGAGTTTACACCCCCTACAGTCTTGTTTCACTAACCTCGCATTTGTAGATAATCGGTGAAATATCAGTATCCGGTGCAACCTATAAAGCAATGGAGTTTGTTGGTACAACTATTGAAAATCTATCTGTAAGTTTTTTTTTTTTGCTTTAATCTAAGCATACAACTAACTTGTAAAATGTTTTATTTATCTTGTGATTTGCTATATACAGATGGAAGAAAGAATGACATTATGCAATATGGTTGTTGAGGCCGGGGGTAAGAATGGTATTGTTCCAGCCGATGCTACTACGTTTAAATACCTCGAGGTTAGTTTCGTTCTTTTACATTGGTGGATGAGGCTTTACTGCAAATTATGTAATAAGAAACTTTCGTTTCAGGACAAAACTTCACAGTCGTATGAACCGGTCTACAGTGATGCTCAAGCAGGGTAACTCCATCTTTTATCTTATGATCAGATGACATTTCTGATTATGTGTCAATCTACTTATGGCGTCTCTGAAATTCACACTATTTTATTAAACCTTATATACAGATATTTGGCCGAGTACAGAATTGACGTCACGAAACTGGAACCACTTGTGGCAAAGGTTAATATATTATATCCCTCTTTGTTTAATAAAATGCCGAAAAGGAATTAGTAAATGGTCAAATGTAGCATCAGCATGTGCAAATTCATGTAAATATGTTGTCTTTTTAACTTGCAGCCTCATTCTCCCGATAATCGTGGTTTAGCAAGGGAATGCAAAGACGTTAAACTAGACCGAGTATACATCGGATCGTGCACTGGAGGCAAAACCGAGGATTTTGTAGCTGCTGCTAAACTTCTGCTAGCTTCTGTAAGCCTTTTGAAACTCAAGTTTTTTTAATAATTTGTGTGGATGATATTATGCTTAAGTAAACTGTGTGCAGGGTGATAAGGTCAAAGTTCCTACTTTCATTGTCCCAGCTACTCAAAAGGTCTGCTTTAATATGTTCACTAGCTAACTTGTGCTTGATGCTTGAACAATGGTTTTAACCGAGCAATATTTGGTAGGTGTGGATGGACTTGTATACACTACCAGTGCCAGGATCCGGTGGCAAAACATGCTCGCAAATATTTGAACAAGCGGGGTGTGATTCACCTAGGAGTCCTAGTTGTGGCGCTTGTGTGGGCGGTCCACTCGATACTTATGCGCGCATGAATGAACCTCAGGCAAGTAGTTTCTTGTATAAATCTATCTTTTGGTTTGTGGAATTGTGGAAACTTCTAATTTGATGATTGATGATGGCAGGTTTGTTTGTCAACAACTAACCGAAACTTTCCGGGTCGAATGGGACACAAAGAAGGTCAAATATATCTGGCTTCACCTTATACTGCTGCAGCTTCGGCTTTGACCGGTTTTGTTACTGATCCAAGAGAGTTTTTGCATTGAGGTTAAATTAGTGATATATGGTAATTGTTCATGAAATAAGAATGGCTCCCTGCAATAAGATCACTAGCCAATGGTCCGGGTGTTGTATGTAACATTATTGTTATTGTAACGTAAACAACTGGTTTGTTTTGTACGTGACATTATATTATTGTAACATTATACTCTTATACAATTTGCAACTTGGGTTATGTCTCATTTGTTTAAGAGTCACATCCTTTAGTTCATTTTACTCACACCTTTTCATTTTATACATAAGTGCCTCAAAGGACACCACTCAAACTCAATTAACCGACTTGTCTCCTCCTCAGCTAAGATTTGTATTATTATTCTGTTTAAATGCTCAACATGCGTTGATATGTATAGAAAACTTCTTTTAATCTGAACGAAATGATTTCTCGTATGAATTGTTAACTACATTTACTAATGTGTGTTGATTTTTTTTTTCTGTATTGCACTGTATAAACGGCGATGATGTTGCTATAAATTGTGTTTGATACGAAAAACGATTTTATATAAATCTGGTCTGTTCTCGTATAGATCCGCGTTAATTTGATTTTTTTTTATTTTGCTATTTAAACGACTAAGATATTGCTCTAAATTGCACTTGATATCTAAAAAATTGTTTTTGATCTAAACGAAATGATATTCGTATGAATTCATTCTGTTACTTTATAGATATCTTGAAAATTGTTTTTGATCTAAAAGAAATGATATTCATATGAATTCATTCTGTTATATTATAAAATGCAATTACAATGTTGTTATTTATGTACATTTACAATATATCAATGACAAATGTACTTTTTTTCTATTTTGCTGAGGATCATGATATTGTAAAACAGTAAATTGCAGTAGAAATTTAGAAATCACCTTTGTTTATGAATGAAATTTTGATTTTTATGTTTTTTTAGAATTTTGTTAATTTTTGCTTGATTATAAGACTTTAATTCAATTGTAAAAACACATGCACAAAAGGTTGGAGGGGAGAAGCATCTCAACTCTCAAGTATCTTGGTTTTGTGCAAACCTTGGTGATCTATTCTGTTGTTTGTTTTAACTTCTTTATTTTTTAACAAAATGTGAGTGTGATGATATGATTTGTCTATTTTTATCTATCTCAATATAAAATTTCTTCGAAATAGGTTGTGAATAATAATGTAAAATTAGATTGGAACATGGGTATCTCACAAAGTTTTTTTTTTTTTTTTTTTTTTTTTTTTTTTTTTTTTTTTTTTTTTTTTTATAACAGCGGCAACTTTTGTAAAATGCTTTAGTCTGGTGGTGTTGTAGGCGGAGGTTAGGTAAAACGAAAGAACATTTTGCAGAAAGTTAAGAAGTTTTTTATCTCATGTAAAAGACATTCGTAATCAACATCCCGCTGCAACGCGAGGGTTGACATCAACTCGTTCATTACAAAAACAACTTTAACTGAAAACCGCATATACACTTGTAGTGCGTCAGGTCAGTCTTGCCCTCAAAACAATTGTTTTATTTGGAATAATAGCTACATAATCTATGATTACAAAACCTGTATTACTATAATCAAAATATTTAACCAGATTCCAAAGAGTATTCACTGTCGGGTTTAGTCAGTTTTTTGGCAAAATTTTAGACTGGATCACTAAGTATGGTTTCAAAAAAAGGGCAAACCAAACTAGCTAGGTTGGTCGGACTGGCCAAACTGTTTGGTTTGCAGTTTGAATGTGTTTTTTTTTTAAGTTTCAGAAGCATTAATATGTTAAATATATATATATATATATATATATATATATACACACTAGGTTTTTACCCGGGATTGCTTCCCGGGCTCGGGAAACTTAGTTATATTAATTACTATTTGTTATTAATACGACCACATTACATCAACCATCTCATTCGATTCAACAACAATGTCTTCAAATCACCAAATTAGATCATGAACCCATATTAGAGGTTGTTAGAATCTGAATTTCTTTTTGATTGTGTTTTTGTTTAAGAATTAAGAAAATGAACAAGTAATGCAGCAGAATTAAAATGGAAATAAACTTTGCACACAATCAAACAGGAGAAATGCTTTCAACACACGTTTTAACATAGAACCGAATGATTGAATTTATTTTAGATGTTTATTGGTTTGGAGATGGTGGCCTGGTAATAACTGGCTGAGCAGTGGTTGAAGCAGATTCAAGTCTTTCTTCAATCATCCGTTTAACTCCTTCTTTCACAAGGTAATCCTCTGCTTCTTTATCTGTTGCTGTTATTTTATCCATCTGCTTTTGTTTCCTTCTTTGGTAAAGGATGGCAGCAGGTGGAGCAGTGGATCTCCTGAATTGTTGCTTTTGTGGCTCAGCTGAAACAACTGCTTCAGGATAATCAGGCTTTGTGGAATATTAGGATTTTCCTTCCTTAGTTCTTCCAGCCTTTTGTAAGATGCAAACACTTTATCCTCTGTCCATCTTGACACTTGATTCCTTGACCCAAAATCAACTGTAATCAGCTCTTCTTTCATCCTCTTCAGTTGCAGAGTCCTTTCTGGTACATTTTTCTTAAACTTTGCCCAGATAGGAGGAGTCTGCTTCACCTTGTTTTTGATCATATCTTGAATTTTGGCTGCTTCACTTTCAAGCTCACTAATGGTCCATTCTTTGTACATGTACCTTTCTCCTTTATACTTTTTGTAAGCCATGATGTTATCAAGATAATCTTTTCTCAAGGTTTCATCTGCTCTTTCTGATAGTTGCTGACAAACATTTTTTGCAAACTGCTCCAATGTTCTGACCTGAGTTAGCAGGTATTGATAGTATCTTTGTTTTTCCTTATCAGATTTACCATGTGAATTCCTTTTATAGATATCCTCTGCTTGTTGAACTTTTAACCTCATATATTCTTCAATGTTGTTTGGCCTAGGATATCCTTCAAGAGATGGCAAACTCCTTTTAGTAGGATCATCTTCAGTGTAGAAGGATTTGATCTCCTCTCTAACTGTTATAAGCTCTAAAGGGTACTGAGCACCTGCAGGAGTGATGCCAGTGATTGGTTTTTAAACTTGAGCTAAAGAAAGAGGAACAGGGTTTGGAATAGGTACAAGTGGCAAGGATTGTGTGGTTGTTTGTGGTGGTGAAGTGTCATCATCTAGGACAACATTGGTTACCCTTCTCCTTTTGGGTTTAGGAGATATCACACCCCGATATTTCCACATATTACCGGTGGGCCCGGCGGGGAGTATCGTGACGTAGTTGATATCATCATAGTCAATACACACAATATTATAGCACAGCGGAAGGCTTGGTGAATAAACTATTACAAACCATAATGTCTGAGTGTTCGAGTGTATAATAATACAGACTGGAATGTAATAAGATCCACAGGCGGATCATAAATGTACAAGAAACAAAAATAACAGACTTCAGGTATCTTATGGATTTGCAAGATCCTCTATAGACACCCTATAGCTCCAGCCTATTACGAGAGGTACCTGTCAAATCAGTCTTTAAGAAAATACGTCAGTTTACACTGGTAAATACAATTAACTGACTCTTTTGAAAACATTTATGAAAATTGATTTAAGTGCACATGGCACAAATCTTTTATAACTTGGGACAATTATTTAAATATAATCTTGTATACAGATTTACATGTTTGTCTTACAATTGGGGCCGATTGGAAGCCGGTCGTGATTAACCGACTCACCACTTATAGAACCCACAAAGGAGTTATCCCCAACATGTGGGTTTATATATTATTTTAGCATTTGCATATGTCAGGTGTATGCCTACACCCCGTGCATAGGTCGTGGCCATTTTTAATGAAATGAGCCGAGGATATCCAGGACACGGTCAGATTAACCCCCAATGTTTATGTTATCAAACAAGACATATTACAACGGGTTATGCAAATTTATTAATCACAATCCGATTAAATGATTTCATACCCGACCAAGTGGTATTATTATAATACCATATCCCAAGCCCGTATAAGGGAAAATAAGTTAAAAGTATTTACCTGATGCTAACAGTAAAATCCTAAAGCTTTTGAAGGCACCTTCTACCAGAAGCTATTTAATCTGTATAGAAGGTTTATTAACCTATTAGGATGCTAACGGGTCTTTAATTTAGTCAAGGACTTAGACCGGGCTAGCTAGAAAGAGACCTTACGGCTCTAAACGCTCGATTAAGAGAAGACCGGAATAGAATGAGATTTAGACCCGACAAGCTTGGATACTTGTATAATATGGGTAAACTAAACACATTCTGGAAGTTGAGACTTTATTGATAAGGTTAAGCCCGTTTCGACTATTTCATGTAAACTAGTCACATAAGCCAATCCGAACGCGTAAACGCGTAACGGGTAACCAAATAAATTATATACAGGTCTTAATCATTATTATGCTCAAAATATGTTAATACATCAGTAGGATGTTAACATACATGCCCAAAAAGTAATTTAAACCAAAATAAGTCCCATAAGGGCATTTTGGTAATTTTAATGCCCATAAAAGAGTTTAATTGTGCAACTGAGTTTCAGGTCTGATTAAATCAGTAAAAATATGTATTTTTATAAGTTACATCAGTAGGGTATTTTATAGATGGGAAATTTATCTTATATTACCAAACTATGCACCGTAGGGGCATTTTGGTAATTTTACATAGGCTTTAAAGGTCAAAATAAACTTCTGAGTTTAAAAACTTTAGCTTACTGTATAATTATATAAATTAGCTTAAAACATTAGTGGGTAATAAGTTTTATATGCCAAATATAGTTTTAACCCATACTAGGTGCTTAAAACGCTTAAAAGTCGGTTTAAAGGGGTATTCGGGTTAAAACAGGAAATCTGAGTTTTTGATCAGTTTATAAAGTTCAAAATACTTTATTTATCATATGAAATCAGTAGCAAAAGGTTTGGCACTAAAAAGTTATGTAAAACTCATTTTATGCATGAAAAGGGTAAAACCGACAATTACCAAAATCAAATTATAATCCTATGTTATGCTCAGCTTAAAAATAATTAAAAATCTTCAAAAATCCCAAAATATTATTTTACATCAGTAGGTATAAAGTTTGATGTCAAAAATTGGGTTTAGATAGGCTTTATGTTAATTATGCCGTTTAAATAATAAAAAGCTCCTTAATTACGCTATTGAGCATAACTTCAATTCTAGACCTCAAATTGATGTCAAGTCTTTAGGGCATGTCTAAATATCAGTAGCAAAAGTGTTAGTCCAATCACATTGTTAAAAATCTCAGTTGTATGTAAAAAGGGCGTTTATGGCATTATTAAGCATAATTACGATCAAGTGTATATAATTCAAACCACTAGGCACCATGCAATATAACTCCAGATGGTTATACTACTAAGTAATGTGGTCCTAATGGAAGCTTAAAACATGGAAGAATTAAGCTTGAACGGGTCAGAACTGAAAGTCAAAGCAAAAGTCAAGCTTTTGCGACTTTCGGTTATAAACTGACCTTAGACTATTAATTGTCGGGTTAGGATTGATAAGACATGATTTAATATTAATTACCAAGTCATTAGAATGTTAAAATATAATTTAGAACCTTTGGTTTATTAATTTTAATCATTTTCAAACATTCTGTCCAGTTTGACTTTTTGTCAAACTGCTTTGACCCGACAATTGACCAGTCAAACGAGATAATTAGGAGGTGCCCTTTTAAGGGTTAATCACCTACACTAATGTGGTTCTATAACCACTTTCAATTTGATCAGTGGTTAAGCCACATGTAATTAAAACGAAAGTCAAACTAAATTTACGATAAGTTTGACTTTAGAGTAATTAAGCTAAATTAAACAACTAAACAAGAAATTAGAGGCTTACTTAAGGTCCTAGCAAACTTTTCTACACTTGATAATCCTCTTCTTACTGATGGAAGCTCCAGAACAATTCCCTCAAGTGAATTGTTTGCAAATGTGTTTATGAACACAAGAGTAGGCTCCCTTATATAGCAAATTCCATGAATTTAGATCACTTCCAGGTGTAATTGGAGGCCCTGGGATCACCCCAGGTGTCCTAGCTAGTGTAATAAACCGACTTACAGCTCCCTAGGTCGTTACAAACTAGACTAAGGCGGTGGAACAGGCAAACCCGCACCTGTCAACATTTTTCTGATACTGGGGACCTCAGGCAGGCCGCGTAAGACTTAAGGGATGTCTTATGCGGGCCGCGTGGACCGGGTTAACTGGCAAAACAAGTTTCAATCTTGGCAGCTTTAGTCCCTGCTCGTTTTTAACCCTTTTTAACCTCGTTATTGACATATAGGGCCCTTGTAGTCTGTATGTTGAAGCTCTAGGATGAATAAACTAACTTCGTTAGGCTCCTGTTCATTAAATACCTCTATGAAAGCAAGTTTCATCAAGCTGACACTTTTGGCCCAAAGTCTTGAAAACATGCTTAACGATATCGAAACCATGTGAAATTTATACCACTTATTCTTAAGAGTATATTTGAATGTTTCGAAGCCTCGGTTTCGTTAAAAGGTCATTCAGAGGTCAGAATTGACATGTTGACACGTTTAACCCGTGTAATTTAATAATCTTCCGATTATTTTTATAAATGGCTTCTTATATCCAATCAATCACTCGTTTAAGAATATATTCATCGTGTATGGTCATTCAGAGGCACAAGTTTGGCATGTTGACACTTTTAGTCCCTGTGGTTTCATAGTTCCACTGTTCGACAACTTTGGTCCTTCAAACTCAATCTTTCACATGTTTAGAGTTTAGGACACGTGTCTATACATAATTGGACACGTTTTTACGTGGTGTTACATCCTCACCCCCTTAAAAGAAATCTCGACCCCGAGATTTACTGGAATAAGTGAGGGTACTTTTGTCGCATAGTGGACTCGACTTCCCACGTATACTCGGGACCTCTACGGGCTTCCCATTTGACCTTTACTATAGGTACATGCTTTCTTCGGAGCTTTTTAACTTGTCGATCCTCGATCGATATAGGTCTTTCAACAAATCTCAAGCTTTCATCAATTTGTACGTCTTTATGAGACATAGCCAGTGATTCGTCGGCTAGGCATTTCTTGAGATTACAAATGTGAAACACATTATGAATTCCATTCAGCTCCTCAGGCAAGTTTAGCTTATAAGCTACACTGCCGACACATTCGATAATCTCGAATGGTCCAATATATCTAGGGCTTAACTTACCCTTCTTGCCAAAACGCATCACACCTTTCCAGGGTGATACTTTCAATAGAACTTTATCGCCTATCTCAAACTTTAGAGGTTTTCGCCTCTCATCAGCATAACTTTTCTGCCTATCCCTGGCAACTTTTAGGCGATCGCGAACCTGGACAATCTTGTCCGTTGTTTCAAGGACTATATCAGGTCCTGATAACTGAGTTTCTCCTACTTCTGCCCAACAGACAGGCGTTCTGCATTTCCTACCATATAATGCCTCAAAAGGCGCAGCCTTAATGCTTGTATGGTAGCTATTGTTATAGGAGAACTCGATCAATGGCCGGTGGTCATCCCAACTACCTCCTAAATCAATAACACATGCACATAACATGTCTTATAAAGTTTGAATTGTACGCTCACTCTGTCCATCCGTCTGTGGATGGTAAGAAGTACTAAAATTCAAACGTGTGCCCAAAGATTGTTGGAAACTTTTCCAAAAATGAGAGGTGTATCTAGTATCTCTTCAGAGATAATAGCCACTGGTACGCCATGAAGGGCTACAATCTTATCCACATATAATTGGGCTAACTTATCGGAGCTATGAGTCTCCTTAATGGGTAAGAAATGTGCTGACTTAGTCAGTCTATCAACAATTACCCATATGGTATCATTTCCATGCCTTGTTTTAGGTAACTTGGTTATGAAATCCATGGTTACCATCTCCCACTTCCATGTAGGGAGTTCCGGTTGTTGTAGTAGACCTGATGGCTTTTAATGTTTAGCTTTAATCTGAGCACATGTCAGGCACTTAGCTACATGTGTGGCAATAGATTTCTTCAAACCTATCCACCAAAAATTAGCCTTCAAATCATGATACATTTTGTCACCTCCCGGGTGAACTGAGTATTTGGAGTTGTGGGCTTCCTGGAGGATTATATCTCGTAGTCCTCCTTGAATAGGAACCCAAATCCTTCCGTTCATCCTGAGAATTCCATCCTTCCCAGGTGCTAACTGTTCAGCAGTTATACCTAACTTTTCATTTGGAAGATTATCTTCCAAAACAGCATCCTTCTGTACTGCTAATAGTCTGTCATTCAGACTATTCTTCAACTCAATGCTCTTGGCATTGATCCTAATTGGTTTAACTCTTTCCTTCCAGCTTAGAGCATCTGCGACCACATTCGCTTTACCAGGATGGTAGCGAATTTCGCAATCATAGTCATTTAAGGTTTCCATCCAACGACGTTGTCTCATATTAAGCTCTTTTTTATTGAACAAATGTTGGAGACTTTTGTGATCAGAAAAGACTACGCATTTTGTTCCATACAAATAATGTCTCCATAACTTTAGTGCGAATACAACGGCACCCAACTCCAAATCATGGGTGGTGTAATTCTTCTCATGCACTTTTAATTATCGTGATGCGTAGGCAATCACCTTACCTCGTTGCATAAGCACACAACCCATGCCGGTGTGCGAAGCATCACAGTATACGACAAACTCTTCAATTCCTTCAGGTAAGGTTAACACTGGAGCATTGCTCAATTTCTTCTTAAGAATCTCAAAGGATTCTTGTTGCTTCGGACCCCAATCAAACTTAACATTCTTACGGGTCAAAGAAGTTAATGGTGCAGCTATTCTTGAGAAGTTTTCAATGAATCTTCTATAATATCCAGCTAAACCCAGAAAACTATGAATTTCGGTAGGAGTCTTGGGTGCTTCCCAATTCATTATGGCTTCTACCTTAGCGGGATCAACTTAGATTCCACGCTTACTGACAACATGTCCAAGGAATTGGACTTCGCGAAGCCAGAACTCGCACTTGGAGAATTTAGCATATAGCTTCTCCTGTTGAAGTAATCCTAAGATACATCTAAGGTGCTTCTCGTGATCAACTTGGCTTCGAGAATAGATAAGTATGTCGTCTATAAAAACAATGACAAACTTATCCAAGTATGGTTTGCAGACTCTATTCATGAGGTCCATGAATGCTGCTGGCGCGTTAGTGAGCCCAAATGGCATCACTAAGAATTTGAAATGTCCATACCTCGTCCTGAATGTCGTCTTAGGCACATCTTCAGTTCTTAGTTTAAGTTGATGATACCCAGATCTCAAATCAATCTTCGAGAAGTAGCTTGCCCCTTGGAGTTGATCGAACAAGTCGTCGATCCTGGGCAAGGGATAACGATTCTTGATCGTTAGTTTATTCAATTCACGATAATCAATGCATAAGCACATTGATCCGTCCTTCTTTTTCACAAACAATATAGGAGCTCCCCAGGGCGAAGAACTAGGTCGTATGAAACCTTTCTCCAGTAGTTCATCCAATTGGGTTCTGAGCTCTTTCATTTCTATAGTCGCAAGACGATAAGGAGCTCGTGCTATAGGTGCTGATCCTGGGAGGATGTCTATCCTGAACTCTACTTGCCTCTCAGGAGGTAATCCAGGTAATTCGTCAGGAAAGACATCAGGATATTCAGAGATAATTGGAATATCTTCAATTTTAGGCTTCGGATCATTCACAGTCACTTGTGCCATGTAAATGACACATCCACTTTTCATACACTGTGATAACTTAAGAATAGACACATAGCTGGGCAATCCGTATTGTATATCTCCCTGAATGGTGACTGATTCGCCAGAAGGGGTTTTGATAATAACTAGCTTTTTATCACAGGCAATTGGGCTTGGTTATGCGACAACCAATCCATACCTAAAACTATATCAAACCCGGCCAATTTCATTGGCAAGAGAGATAGCGGGATAGAATGGTTCTTAATGGATATAGAACATCCATCAAAAAGAGTGGAAGCTGTTTCTAAGGTACCATCAGCAAGCTCTACCTCGTATTTTATGTCTAGAGTCTTAATAGGCAGATTCAATAACTTACAGAACTTATGGTCTACAAAAGACTTATCAGCACCGGAATCAAATAAGACTCTAGCATAATTATTATTGACGAGGAAGGTACCTGTTATGACGTTCTCGTCATTCACCGTTTCCCTCGCTTGCATTTGGAAAACTCTCGCGTTGTTCTTCTTTGCCTCTTCGGGCTTCTTTGCATTCTTGGGGCAATTGTTTTTTATGTGCCCCTTTTCATTGCAACCATAGCAAGTTGCATCCTTTATATTTCGGCACTCAACAGACTTGTGCCCTTTCTTTTTACAGATCCCACATGGTTTGGCCTGTGGGTCTTGGTTGCATTTTCCAAAATGCCTTTTGTTGCAAGTCTTACACCTGGGCTTGTCACTTGACTGCCCCTTTTTGGAACCAGAGTTCCCTTTGCCCTTTTTGTTCGACTGAGGAGACTTATCTTCCTCTCTCTTCCTCTTCCCCTCATCAGTGGTTTTCTTTGCCCTACTCCTCACAACATCAAGAGTGAGGGACAAAGATAGATCCACAGCGGACCTATAAGTGGCTGGCTTTGAAGCCTTAACATTTCCTTTTACTTCGGGGGTCAAACCACCGATGAAACGCGCAATGCGTTTGGGTTCAAGAGTGACTAGATACGGTACCAACCTTGACATTGAATTGAAACTAGTCACATAGGATCTACAATCCAGATCCTTCATCACGAAGGTGAGGAAATCAGTCTCTATCCTTTCTACCTCATGTTGAGGACAGTAAGTGTCTTTCACCAAGTCAACAAACTTCTCCCAAGACAGATTATACAGGTGAACCTTCCCAGTAGATTGTACGAGAGCTTTCCACCATGTAAGAGCATCACCCTTGAAGGATTGTGATACAAACATAACTACGTCCTCCTTAGCACATCCGCTAATGTCTATTACAGTCTCCATCTCGTCTAACCATTTCATACAATCAATCGCTCCCTTTTCTCCAGTAAAATCTCTAGGCTTACAGGAGACAAAGTACTTATAGGTACAACCCTTGGTGTACCTGGGAGTCAGCTTGAGGACTATCTGCCTCTTGGGTTCACTACCCTGGTTAGATGAGTGCTGAGACTCACTTTTCTTATTAGTATGGGGTTGAGAATGGGATTTCGACTGAGTTTGAGACCTAACAATACTAGGCTCTTTAAACTTAGCATCTACCGCTTGAGAAACTGCTGCAGTGATCATTGCTTGCAGTTCGGCACCAGTGATATTAATCCTGGTGTTATTGCCTTCTGTAGGATGACTGTTTGCTTCATCCGAGCCAGCCATTTCTAAATACTATATCAAACATAGATGATATATTTAAATTACATATCAGATCATTGCATTGATGTCTAGATGGTCGTGGTATTATTAAACCACGTAGACCATATAAAAATAATAATAATCAAAGAGATAATCATATTACACAAAGCTCGTCTCGAGGGACATTTAAATAACTTAGAAAGCTTGTCACTGGGACGATTAAAATATAACCAACGATCCTTTGGATCAGTGATCATTTAAGGGTCGAACAAAGTTCATCGCCTTTTTGACAAGAAGTTTATAAATAGAACTTTCATTGTCATTATTACACCTTTGCTTATAAGCATACATCTCTAATGGATGTTTATGGTGTATACATCATATTGATGTTTACTAGCCATGATTCGTATTGATCATTCAGGCTATACATAAGTGACTTGGAAAAACCCAAGCACATTTAGGAAGCTTGTGTGGTTTCTCGTACCGCACATCTAGGAATGTTAACATGTTTTCAGATGTTAACAGAGATTTACTGTCTTAAAAAGGTTATACCATTATAGCCATATAATATTTTGGCTAGGTTATACCTCTAAGAAAATTTTATTGGCAGATCAATAAATTTGAAATGATATAGTATGATGTAATAAAATGCATATTTAAAATTGAAAAATAACTGCATTAAAACCACGAAAACGATTACAACGTTGCCCGAAAAGGGACTTGAGAAAAACAACACAAACTGCCCACGCAGGGGCTACTGAAACTGAAGTAAGTCCACGCAGGGACTTGGTACATGAAAACAAAATAAATGTCCTTGCAAGGACTTTATTACACGACAAACAAAATAACCCAACATCATCCTATTTCTTCTTGCCCTTGAGAAGGTTCATAAGACCCTTGACAAAGCCATTGTGCTTCTTTTTAGTTTCATGGGTCTCATGTTCAACCCTGTCTAACCTCTCTAAAATCTCTTGAGTTTGCTGCTGCTGAGACGGAGGAGGTTGTTGGTATGGCGGGTATTGAAAATCTTGCGCCGGGTATCATGTGGGATACACTGGAGGGTAAGAAGAAGGGTAAAGATGATGGTATTGTGTAGCTGTAAGGTACGGATCATGAGTCCCATAGTCAGATGGGTATCCAGACGGATTATACCCAGATGATCCTGGGTATGTCGGGATCGGGTTGTCGAAACCCAACGGTGGCTGTAGTGGTGCGTGTGAAACTGGTGGAAGGTTGACTTCCGGCACCGTGTGTGAGGGTCCACCCAACTGAGGGTCTTCTGGGATAGGAGGATACGAACTTGAGCTACGTGAAGATGCAAACCGTGGTCCCCCACGTACGGACATTCTAGCATTTCTCCTTCGCTGTGGCGGCTCGGGAGGCTGTTGAGGTGGATCCTCAACTGGCAAGGGTGGTGGGGTAACAGCTCGAAGCTGTGGTTCATCCAAGGGAGGTTGGACTGGGGAGTTATGGTATGAGGGTGTAAAGAACCAGTCATACTGACCCATCCTCTCCTGGAATGAGTCGGGCCCATGGTATGGTGATCCCTGAAATGGGGAACCGCTTGAGATACTTATTGGGTGGCCTGGTGTTCCTGTTTGCAAATCTGGGTCCGGGTCATCATCCATCTCCATTTCCTGAGAAAAGTGATCCTCAGGTCCCAAAGGGTTGTAGCCCAAAAAGTCATTAACATAAGCGTTCGGATTAAATTGTGCAGGTGAGTAAGTGGAATCTGAATGATGAAAAGGATGAGATTGGAAAGAGTGGTGTGATTGGTTTGAGTGATGAGTTCCTTGCGAAAGAGGGGAATGATGGGGTTCGATAGGAATGGGCAACCCAAAATAAGGAAGGTCAGACGGTGAGGATCCCAGTGAGACAAAATGTCTTGCTGGTTCAAAGCTATGGCTCCAATTATCCTTGGAGTCGGAGCCGGAAAGCGAGTCGGATGGTGTACGCCTGTGGGAGGGTCCCGTCCTACTAGACGGTCCTCCACGCATGGGTCCTTTGCCTCTTCCTCTTAGTCTTGGTGGCATTCTTCCCAGTGGAAATCTGTCAAAACAAATAACTATAATAAAACAATAAAAGGAAGGTTAAGAGTAAAACCCTAGGTCATTTGCCTAGACTCGAGAGTATAAGGAATGTGCTTATTGTGTCATTGAGATTAAACATAAAAGGTTAGTGTTTAATTCACTCAATGTTGGCTCTGATACCAACCTGTCACACCCCGATATTTCCACATATTACCGGTGGGCCCGGCGGGGAGTATCGTGACGTAGTTGATATCATCATAGTCAATACACACAATATTATAGCACAGCGGAAGGCTTGGTGAATAAACTATTACAAACCATAATGTCTGAGTGTTCGAGTGTATGAATAATACAGACTGTAATGTAATAAGATCCACAGGTGGATCATAAATGTACAAGAAACAAAAATAACAGACTTCAGGTATCTTATGGATTTGCAAGATCCTCTATAGACACCCTATAGCTCCAGCCTATTACGAGAGGTACCTGTCAAATCAATCTTTAAGAAAATACGTCAGTTTACACTGGTAAATACAATTAACTGACTCTTTTAAAAACATTTATGAAAATTGATTTAAGTGCACATGGCACAAATCTTTTATAACTTGGGACAATTATTTAAATATAATCTTGTATACATATTTACATGTTTGTCTTACAATTGGGGACGGTTGGAAGCCGGTCGTGATTAACCGACTCACCACTTATAGAACCCACAAAGGAGTTATCCCCAACATGTGGGTTTATATATTATTTTAGCATTTGCATCTGTCAGGTGTATGCCTACACCCCGTGCATAGGTCGTGGCCATTTTTAATGAAATGAGCCGAGGATATCCAGGACACGGTCAGATTAACCCCCAATGCTTATGTTATCAAACAAGACATATTAAAACAGGTTATGCAAATTTATTAATCACAATCCGATTAAATGATTTCATACCCGACCAAGTGGTATTATTATAATACAATATCCCAAGCCCGTATAAGGGAAAATAAGTTAAAAGTATTTACCTGATGCTACCAGTAAAATCCTAAAGCTTTTGAAGACACCTTCTACCGTAAGCTATTTAATCTGTATAGAAGGTTTATTAACCTATTAGGATGCTAACGGGTCTTTAATTTAGTCAAGGACTTAGCCCAGGCTAGCTAGAAAGAGACCTTATGGCTCTAAACGCTCGATTAAGCGGAGACCGGAATAGAATGAGATTTAGACCCGACAAGCTTGGATACTTGTATAATATGGGTAAACTAAACACATTCTGGAAGTTGAGACTTTATTGATAAGGTTAAGCCCGTTTCGACTATTTCATGTAAACTAGTCACATAAGCCAATCCGAACGCGTAAACGCGTAACGGGTAACCAAATAAATTATATACAGGTCTTAATCATTATTATGCTCAAATTATGTTAATACATCAGTAGGATGTTAACATACATGCCCAAAAAGTAATTTAAACCAAAATAAGTCCCATAAGGGCTTTTTGGTAATTTTAATGCCCATAAAAGAGTTTAATTGTGCAACTGAGTTTCAGGTCTGATTAAATCAGTAAAAATATGTATTTTTATAAGTTATATCAGTAGGGTATTTTATATATGGGAAATTTATCTTATATTACCAAACTATGCACCGTAGGGGCATTTTGGTAATTTTACATAGGCTTTAAAGGTCAAAATAAACTTCTGAGTTTAAAAACTTTAGCTTACTGTATAATTATATAAATTAGCTTAAAACATCAGTGGGTAATAAGTTTTATATGCCAAATATAGTTTTAACCCATACTAGGTGCTTAAAACGCTTAAAAGTCGGTTTAAAGGGATATTCGGGTTAAAATAGGAAATCTGAGTTTTTTATCAGTTTATAAAGTTCAAAATACTTTATTTATCATATGAAATTAGTAGCAAAAGGTTTGGCACTAAAAAGTTATGTAAAACTCATTTTATGCATGAAAAGGGTAAAACCGACAATTACCGAAATCAAGTTATAATCCTATGTTATGCTCAGCTTAAAAATAATTAAAAATCTTCAAAAATCCCAAAATATTATTTTACATCAGTAGGTATAAAGTTTGATGTCAAAAATTGGGTTTAGATAGGCTTTATGTTAATTATGTCGTTTAAATAATAAAAAACTCCTTAATTACGCTATTGAGCATAACTTCAATTCTAGACCTCAAATTGATGTCAAATCTTTAGGACATGTCTAAATATCAGTAGCAAAGGTGTTAGTCCAATCACATTGTTAAAAATCTCAGTTGTATGTAAAAAGGGCGTTTATGGCATTATTAAGCATAATTACGATCAAGTGCATATAATTCAAACCACTAGGCACCATGCAATATAACTCCAGAGGGTTATACTACTAAGTAATGTGGTCCTAATGGAAGCTTAAAACATGGAAGAATTAAGCTTGAACGGGTCAGAACTGAAAGTCAAAGCAAAAGTCAAGCTTTTGCGACTTTCGGTTATAAACTGACCTTAGACTATTAATTGTCGGGTTAGGATTGATAAGACATGATTTAATATTAATTACCAAGTCATTAGAATGTTAAAATATAATTTAGAACCTTTGGTTTATTAATTTTAATCATTTTCAAACATTCTGTCCAGTTTGACTTTTTGTCAAACTGCTTTGACCCGACAATTGACCAGTCAAACGAGATAATTAGGAGGTGCCCTTTTAAGGGTTAATCACCTACACTAATGTGGTTCTATAACCACTTTCAATTTAATCAGTGGTTAAGCCACATGTAATTAAAACGAAAGTCAAACTAAATTTACGATAAGTTTGACTTTAGAGTAATTAAGCTAAATTAAACAACTAAACAAGAAATTAGAGGCTTACTTAAGGTCCTAGCAAACTTTTCTACACTTGATAATCCTCTTCTTACTGATGGAAGCTCCAAAATAAGTCCCTCAAGTGAATTGTTTGCAAATGTGTTTATGAACACAAGAGTAGGCTCCCTTATATAGCAAATTCCATGAATTTAGATCACTTCCAGGTGTAATTGGAGGCCCTGGGATCACCCCAGGTGTCCTAGCTAGTGTAATAAACCGACTTACAGCTCCCTAGGTCGTTACAAACTAGACTAAGGCGGTGGAACAGGCAAACCCGCACCTGTCAACATTTTTCTGATACTGGGGACCTCAGGCGGCCCGCGTAAGACTTAAGGGATGTCTTACGCGGGCCGCGTGGACCGGGTTAACTGGCAACACAAGTTTCAATCTTGGAAGCTTTAGTCCCTGCTTGTTTTTAACCCTTTTTAACCTCGTTATTGACATGTAGGGCCCTTGTAGTCAGTATGCTGAAGCTCTAGGATGAATAAACTAACTTCGTTAGGCTCCTGTTCGTTAAATACCTCTATGAAATCAAGTTTCATCAAGTTGACACTTTTGGCCCAAAGTCTTGAAAACATGCTTAACGATATCGAAACTAAGTGAAATTTATACCACTTAATCTTAAGAGTATATTTGAATGTTTCGAAGCCTCAGTTTCGTTAAAAGGTCACTCAGAGTTCAGAATTGACATGTTGACACGTTTAACCCGTGTAATTTAATAATATTCCGATTATTTTTATAAATGGCTTCTTATATCCAATCAATAACTCGTTTAAGAATATATTCATCGTGTATGGTCATTCAGAGGCACAAGTTTGGCATGTTGACACTTTTAGTCCCTGTGGTTTCATAGTTTCACTGTTCGACAACTTTGGTCCTTCAAACTCAATCTTTCACATGTTTAGAGTTTAGGACACGTGTCTATACATAATTGGACACGTTTTTACGTGGTGTTACAGGAGAGGTTGGTGGTGTTTTGATGGATTGAGTGGTAGTGATTTGAGTGGAAGGTTGCTGACTAACAGTTGTTGGAACAACTGGTGTTTCAACCACTGTTGTCATTACAACAGATGATGTGTCATCTGAAGTCTTCTGCTTTTTAGCAGGAGATGATGGTGGTGATGAAGTTGTTTTTGGTGGTGAGGTGATTTTTGGTGGTGATGATGTTTTTGGTGAGGCAGTAGTTGAAGTGGGAGCAGTAGTTGTAGTGTGTGTTGAAGTGGTGGCAGTTGTTTGGGTAACAGCTGTTGAAACCACTGAAGTACCAACAGTTGTTGATACAACAGGAGTTTTAACATCTGTTGGTTTGGGAGATTGATGTGTGGAGTTTTAGTGGGCTGCTTTCTTTTGACCTTAGGATTTTCTTCATCCTTTGGTTCTGAAGTACCCTGCTAATTAATTTCCATAAAAACTCTCTTCTCCTGTTCAAACCTTGCTTTATCCTTTGCTTCCATATCCCTTTTTAACCTTGCTTTTGCATCAGCAATGGCATTTGTGGTTACATCAATCTTTTTAGTACCATCTGGCAAGGGGATGTCTGCAAGCATACTTGACTTGTCTGCTTCAATGTACAGACCATCTTCATATCCCTTCTTTTTAAACTGCTTCAATTTCTCCCCCTTTTTGGCATCAGCTGGTGGTGGTTCATCCACAAAGATGATAGAGGGAGGAGCATGCCAGTGGTATTCAGCAAATGGGCATTGATTTCCTTGATATCTGCTCGTGTGTCTTTAAACCTTGCTTCCATGAGATTTCTGATCTTTTGAACTTGTATCTCATGTTGCTGATCAGCTAATTCTCTTTGGTGGTGTAGCAGAGGTTGAAACAAACTCCATAGCTCATTTGGAGTGGGAGCAGATGATGGAGCAGCTGTTGGAGTTGGTGCAGCAGGGGATGGTAACTTTTGTGCTTTCAACAACTGTTGCAGCATGTCTTTGATTTCTGCAATAGATGTATCAAGCTTGTCAATTCTATCCGTCAATTCTCGGTACATTAAACCATCACCCAACTTAATGGGATCATCTGATTTCCCACTAACAGTGGTTGTATCAGTGGTTGCCTTAGGAAATTTTTCCCAAAAGTCATCCAATGATGCCCCTTGTTCTCGGTACTGGGGACTTCTTTCCTCAGCAATTGATAACCTTTTAAATGTACCAGTGGTTGGAACAAACACACCAGGGGTTATCAGAGTTGCTGGAGAGGAAATTGCCTTCAAGGAAGTCTGATTTATGAAACAACTGGTCAGGTGTAGATCAGTGGATCCAACACCTATAGTTGCTGCTTCGCTTGAACTACTGACAGGAAGTATTTGTACATCCTGCAGTGTAACCTCCTTTGGTGTTGTTGGTGGGTTAGCAATGATAGGGAGTTCAGACTCAGTCACTTGTGGTGGCATGCACTCAGTGATAGGTGGTTGAGAGGAACTGATTTCTGTCTGAGCTATATCAAGTGCATCCAACAAAAGTTTTGTTTGTGGGGGAATTTGAGAGGTGAGTATGGGTGTGGAAAGAGAATTTGCCCCGGGCAGTGGGCTGTGGATGATAGAATCAAGTGATTTTAGAGCATCATAATTTGGTGTCCCGGTTCTTACAACCTGTTCTTTTTGAGAAGAAGCAGGAGGAGTTTGAGGCTCGGGTTGAGATCTTTCTACCATCTGCTGTGAGGAAGTAGCAGCAGTGGTTTCTGGTGACTTTTGTGTTGTCACTGGCAGTTGCTCTGGGATCTCATCTTCCAGAGTTTCCTTTGTTTTACATTTGGGGGGCTTTTGTGTTTTCTTTTGTCTTGGTCTTTTGGTGGATTTAGGTGTGGGTTTCACAGTAGTTGTTTTGCTGCTGTGATCACCTTGAGCAGTGGGCTCAGCAGCAGGTGCCTGAGGAGCAGTGGTAGCTGCTAAAGTCTGCTCAGGAGCCTCTGCTTCGGTTTTGGACACTTTTGATAGCCTTGTAAATGTTTCAGGTGTAAGGCGGTTCACCCTGGATGAGTACATGAGCATTATCCTTTCCAAATTTCTTTTGAAAATAAAAGCTTAGGAACCTTGGAAATAGTAAAAATGATTTGCTAGTAACATTTTTGACCAAGTCGTCAAAGATCTCCTGGGAATAGTTAAAGTTTTCCCCATGCAAGATAGCATAACCCAGGTATTGAATCTTTAATGGAATTTCATTGAAAGTAGTGGTCTTATTAGAAACACACATTAAGAGGGTATGAAACAAAAACCTTGTGGCATTGGGAAAACTGCCTTTTTGCAAAGTGTCTTTTTTCATTTCCTTTGCATACCCTCTTTCTAAAAAATCTGTTTGATAGTCTATTTTAGGGAAAGAAGTTTTACCTTGAAGATTATTGAGTTCAAACACTTCAGAGATGGTTTATGGTGTGATTTTAACTTTAACACCCTTTATCGAGGAATTGATGGCTATGGGTGTTTCATCTTGAGATTCAAGTTCTGCATTTTTCCAAAATTCCCTCGGGGTTGCCAAATAAATCGGAGCATCAGAAGTCAACAAAGTTTTGTACTTTGAAGACGAAAGAGCATCTATGACGGAATTGAAGGTTTCAGTGTGACTTGGTTTTTTCAAGAGACCCAAGTAGTTATGGGGAGCTTTGTATGGAATTTCTATGGCCTTTTGAGTGGATTTCTCAGATGATGAAGACGGTGATTTTGCCATTTGAGGAAGAAGGATGATGAGGAATTTTGAGAGAAATGGAGGATAACTGCTTTGAGAAAGGAATTTTGAATTCGATCGACAGTAAAAACCCTGTTTGGGGGTTTTGATCAGGGTTTTATAGGGGAAAAAGTGAATGCTGACGTGGCAGCGGTTACAAAAGATCTTACCGCTATGTACTGTCCACGTGCCAACCCCTGATGAGTAATGGAAGACAGTTGTTTTATGAAGCCACTGATGGAATAATATCAGTGGTTGCAATGGTTACAATGAAAACAGTGGGAGACTTTAAGCTATCAGTGGATAGCCTATCAGTCCTGATGGTGCAATGTTGAGATTATTAAAATAAAATATTACAATGGATTTTTGATTTCCTGAAAACATTTTGATGCTTATAATTCATGAAAAATTTTCATTTTAACTATTTTTAAGATGCATGTTGAGATTATTAAAATAAACTATTACATAGAAAAATAGAAATTTAATGAAATCTTTATAAACTGTTACAAGCTAGAGTTAACACTTGTTAGGGTTTCGTAAGTAAAATTGTAACGATTAGGTAAAATTGTAATTTCATTGTAATTCTATTTATTAACTCTCCGTGGATAGCCAACAGTGATTGAAACACAGATGTTTGGTCACTCAGTGGTCAACATGAAAAATGAAGAAACAGATGTTGTCTTTCAATAGTGCATAACATTTAACAATCAGATGTTTGAACCAAAACAGTGGTTGTAACAGACTTTTAAGGATTAATGAAAACTATCATTTTTAACTCTTTTGAGGATGTTTGACGTTAAACAGATATTTGACCTTAAACATCTGTTTGGACATAAACAGATGTTTGCGCTTAAACAAATGTTTGACCTTAAAAAAGAAGTTGGCCCATAAACAACTGTTTGCAAAAAAAGACCAATTTCAAAAATACTATACCCAAACAATCAAAATGAGGAGCTTAATAATCAGTTAGCATGCTGGGGTGATGTGATAAATACTGTTACATATAAACATCTCAGTGATATAAAATCTAACAGAGTATAAAACACCGATGTGATAAACACTGTTACATATAAACACTGTTAACATAAACATAGGTAGAATATCTGTTGTTGATGCTGAACCACTGTTGTTGTTGGGCAGTGGTTCGTCTTTGAGTTTGTATAGGGTTTGCCGCGAGAGAAACAGGATCAGGAGAAAAAGCTCAAAAGTGTGAGAACGGTGAGAACGCATCCTGGCCCAACACGTGTCACGCGGCATAGAGAAGGGCGGAGGGGCTTTTTTGTCCTTTTATCTTCTCCTTTTCCAGTTCCGCTTTTCACAATATTGTTTTATTTTTGGCGTTTAAGATTTTTGGCGTTAACCGAATTCAATAATTAATGGCGTTTAATGGTTTCATTGTATTAACATTTTGGCGCTTAGGCGTTTATAGCATTTTTCAAATCGTATGCCATTGGAACCCCAGGGGGGTCAGGAAATCTATCTGAATGGCGTTTTTTCAAGGCGTTTTAAACAAGATTGCCCATTGTTCTAATATTTTTTATATACATTTTGGCGTTTGTGGTATCTTGGCGTTTTACAATTGTACAATTATATTACAACCAGAATGAAAAAAATAGAAGCGAAGAAAATAAATTTAAAATCCTAATCGGATCTCTCTTCACAATCTTCACTGTCAGCGGTCTCTCTCTTCTTTAATAGTACAAGAGCTGTCACCAAATATATGGCGTTTTATGTAAAACTTAACAAACCCATCGGTTTGATTATTTTTCCTGCTCGTCTGTTGAAGTGGCTTTTTCTGTATGTTTGGGGACATAGATCTATGACGTGTGGGTGGGTTTTTCGCTTTTTCTTCATCTTGATCTTCATCTTTATAATCATCCCACTTTTTAGTGTCATTGATCTCTTCTCCTCATCCAAGTCTTATTCAAGAACAAAGAACACAAAATGACATTTGATTGTCATCAGTATCTTTTTCTTGAAGATTTGTCCATCTCATGCAGCAAAATCTTACTGAGTTACTCCCCTCAGCTAACAATCCATTCAGTGAAACTTCACGAAGAACAATACTGAATATCCAAGAAAGCATATTAGCCATCTTTGATTTTTTTAATTTTTTGGCGTTTTACAGTGAGTGGTATTTAGTAGTATTTGGCGTTTGTTTTTTTTTTGTTTGATTAAATGGAAGTTGTTGAGAGTTATTATTTTATAGGATTTCTTTTGGCGGCGTAGGTTAGGCGGTGTCGTTTCAGTTACTGTTTGTAATTATTGTTTTTGACAAGCTTTTATCTCTTAAGTCTGTAACACGTCCCGTCTTTCAAGTTTGGCGTTTTAGATTCTAATATAATAAATTTTTTTTGTCTCTTCATTTTTACTGTTTTGTAGTTACTGTTTCTAGTTACATTTTTAAGTTTGGTTTTTATTTTTTTTAAGTTTTGGGTTTTTTATAATACTTTTCCAAAGTAATTTTATTATAGTTTAGTAGTTTTTGGGGCGTTTTACGGCATGATAGCGTTTTAACAAGCATTTGGGTGTCTGACGTTTTTATTATCTAACAATCAACTGAAAAAAAATTAAAAAAAAAATATATAAACAATTGATCTTCCAAATCTTCACGGTCACCAGTCTCTTTCTTCTTTTTTGAATCATGTTAACTGGCTGGTTCGACTTTCGTATGATTCATTTTCTTTTTTTGTTTTTCAAGTAGTTTTTTTTGTCGCCGTTTGGAAGCACAAAGTCTGACATCATCATCTTTTTCTTGAAGACTTGTCCATCTCATGCAGCAAAATGTTATTGAGTTTACACCCTTTCAGCCAACAATCTTGAATTTTCAAATGAAACGATGTTTGATTTTTTTAATTTTGGCGTTTTAGCGATAAAAAGAACGCCACTAAACAAAAGCATCTTCAACCTCAAAATTTGATCATGCTAAAATCAATAATGTTTTGCTGTATGAGATGGACAACATTGTTAATCCTCGGTTAAGAAAGATAACTGACAATGTTGTTCACCCCATACAGCTAAACTTTATTGACAACAAACCTCAATAATGTTGTTGTATGTTTTGGCATTATAAATTGGAAGGAAGTTGATGATAAAGTCAACAAGATTTTACTCAATGAAATGGACAATATCCTCACTTAAGGATTTTTGTCCATTACATTGAGTGAAACCTTACAGACAACCAAACTGAATTTCAAATAAACGTTTTGGTTTAGAAGATATTTGATGTTTGGGGTTTTTGGCGTTTCTAAGACGAATGGTATATATTAAATATGGCGTTTGGGGGTTTTGTGAGTGTTTTTAATTGAAGGTCTGAGATGTTGTATATATAGGATTTTTTTGGCGGTTTTTTTTTTGGCGCGATTTTATTATAATTAAGTTTGGCGTTTTATTTCTAATGACGTTTTTATTTAGAATGGTGTGTGCTATATGTTTGGCTTTTTATTTTCATGAGATGGCGTTTTGTGTGGAGAAGTCAAAAGACTTTTTTACCCTTAATGATGCGCGCCAGAGTAATAAAAGTGATGTTATTTACGAAAAAGCCACCGCGTCATCTAGTGCATAGATTGTTTTGATCGGACGACCCATAAGCGTTCTCACCGTTCTCACACTTTTGAGCGTTTTCTCTAAATCCTGACCCTATATATATATATATATATATATATATATATAACAAGCGAAATTGATATACACAATATACCATACGATTTTTGATACACACCCACATGCGAATTGTGTTTTCACACCAACATGCAATATTGAAACTTTTATGCACGCATATTTTTTTTTATAACGTGTGAATTCTAATCGCGTATGTAATGTACGTTAAGGATAATTTTACGATACACTTTGCACAAATCAACCTTTATGTTATAAATATTTTTTTTTGCACAAATCAACCTTTATGTTATAAAAGACCATAACACCATTACATGCAAAGCATGTGAGGTAACTTAACTGAGTTTTTGGATGATGTTAGTTGTAAAGATTATAGAACGTTACAAAACATGAACATAAAGGTTGGGTTTTGCCGATTTCATAGTGAAATGTATGAAGTGCAGTGTATGTAGGAACTAGGTTCACTTTTTATAAAATATAATTACAAAATATATAATAACGAGACTCTCGTTCTTCGTAGAAAATACCATAGTACAATACTGGTTGCAATAACTAAATAAAAAGAATATAAAATATAATTTTATATACCAATCTTGATTCAAGCCGCATCTCTGGTGGGTCCTTCACTCGCATTTGATAGCATCCTAGACTCGAGTATTTATCATCTTGAGTCTTGAAAAATACTCCTTGACTGCAACAAAGAGCACACTAAAACGTTGACGATTTTGGTTGAGGCACGTGTTCAACACGCTTCCCTTAAAACAGATTTCGCGCCTCTAATAAAGACGACGCGTCTGTCTCCTAGGGTACAACAGCCAAAGCATTATGTACTGCCGGAGATGGCCACGCGTCCGAGGTTACACCAGATAAAATTATAGTGTTAGAACTTGTGGAAAAGAATGATATGAAGATGATGAAATCGAATAGAGAAAACATATCTCTCTAAGTACCCAACACATGGGTCTTCAAGTATCTCCAAGAACTCTTCTAATTTTTTTTCTTCTAAAATTCAACTTTCAATTCTCTACTTGTAATTAGCTTCATCAAGTTAGGCACATAACCTACTTTGCATACAAGAGATATTGGGTTGAGAAGAGTCTCAATTTATTAGAGAAATAAACTCTAGTAAAAAACTAATAAATTGACATAAAAACTCTACTAAAAGTCTCACTTTATTAGAGATTTTATTAGAGAGATAAACTCTAATAAAAACTAATAAATTGACATAAAAACTCTACTTAATAGTTTATCACCCATATGAAGAATCTAGTAAATAGTTATAATTTTACTAAATTATAATTTCACCAAATTAATATCCATTCACACTATCTAAATTTCCAACAGTGTAGGTATAACATACATGTTAATTATGCAATTTAGTCTAACTTAAATGTAAACATATAAGAAAAGATTGTTATATTTTAAATTATATTTTTATTTTTGAATCTAACATAATTTTGTTCTAAAAACCGAAATAACCGAAAAATCGAACCGGCGTAAAAACCAAAAATCCGAAGCCGAACGATTTTAAAAAATCGAAAACCGACATTTCGGTTTTAATTTTGCCCAAAAACTGAACCGAGTTGAACCATACACACCCCGGAAATATAGGAACCTACTAGACACTTATCCCCTTGCATCAGAGGTGGGTGTGGGCGTGGCCAAGGGCGTTGTTGGCCCTTTAACGTCGGGCACACCACCCTGGTTTGGCATTTTGGTGGGCCTTGCCCGCTTAGCGTGGCAATAGTGCTTGGTATGGGGCGCTGGCTTGGGGTGACGTGTCTGGCAATGGTTGGCTGGCTGTTGATGACCGTTTGGCTAACCGTGTCGAGCAATACCCCCCAATGCCGGCCTGGCCACACCCCTTCTACACCCCATTTTTTTGGGTGTAGACTCGTGGTACCCGCGGAAAATCCACAATCATCCTGAGATTTACATCTTGCTGTTTGGATTACTTATCAAATTTCGGGACGAAATTTCTTTCAAGTTGGGGATGATGTGACAACCCGAGTTTTCTAAGTCTTTTCTCAACACGTTACTTGTTTCACAGCTGTGTTTTCATAACTTGTGCACGTTTGTTATATGACTAATTTAATGTTTATAATTATTGTATTATTGTTTGGTCATATGATTAATGTATTGAAAACTGATTAATTGGTTAAGATTAAATAGACTTAACCCATACACCTTTATATTTGGATTTTCTACTCGACGAAACATAGAGTTTCATCCTCACCTCCACACGACGAAGGATATCTTTCGCCGAAGAAAAGAGTTTTGCCGAGATGGGCTTTTGGCCCAAGTGAGGCCCACCTGAATTATATTTACTTCACATTTTCATACGTACACGAAGTTTATCATTATCAAAACCCTATTATCCTTTCTCCCTCTCTCAGAATCCAACGGCAGCCCCTCTCCCTCTCGAAGACTTCCTCAATTTCATCTTGATTCCTTCGGTTAGTATAATCTCACTATGTTTCGAATCAAATCCTCTTGTCATGCGTAGTTGTATTGATACATGATTGTTATTATTGATTGTGCTCATACATGATTATATGTGTGTTAGTAATTGCATGATAATAGGATTCTTGGTGGTTAGTTATGTGATCATGTAAATCGTTACTGTGGTGTGCTAAGGAGAAACGGTTTCGGATTCGGGCTAGTGGTGACCGAGTTCAGGTTGCTTGATGAGGCGATGATTTAGATTATGTAATGTTAAATCTGATGAATGAAATAACGAGTAGTTGATGTTTAAGGATTGGTAATCAATAGCCTGATTGTATGAATTGATCCGATTGAATGTTGTGATTTCTAGTAATAACTTAGTTTATGATAATGGGTTAGAATTCATGGATAATTAGGTCATATTGATGAATGATTGATGTTAATCGCTAAACTGTTAGGGTTTCTATGTGTGCATGATGAACTGGTATGGTGACGAAACTGCATGTCGATGAAATACTCAGGTGTTTCGCCACCCTCATGCCGACGAAATACTTAGGTGTTTCGCCACCACCTATTTCGCCATGGCAAAGTCTTTCATCGAAGGATCTTTCACCGAGGAGCACCCCGTAAACTGTATGATGTATGATATCCAATGAACTGTATAATGTATGATATCAAATGAAACTGTATGATGTATATGACATTGAACGAAACTGATGTAAATTGGGTAGTTGGATTATAAAAGTCTATCGGTTGCATGGCAATAATGTTAATCAGAAGAGGAACTTGACTTAACCCGTATGAATAAACAGTACATCTATGAATGTTGATATATGTCATGAACATGGGAGGTAGACTTGTTTGGGAACAAAACACTGGTGGTGTGACTTTATGACAAACGTTATAGATCAATGGATTGCATGATTAACAGTTACGACTTGTATAAGCACGTGTGTCTTACTTGTATGCTACTCGCATAACGTGTATGTTGGATATGTGATATATGTGAACAACGTGAATGAAAACTGATTACGTGTACATGAACATCATAGGCTTTGACTGATTAAGTGTGACCAAGTAACTAGTCATACCGAGCAAACCAAGGTGAGTTCACTTCTCTCAAAACAAGCATGCGTCCGATGGAGACAATCAAACAGACAAAACTTATAAACGGATTTTCATAAACCCATATCCTTGTAGGGGATATGAGGCGGTTTTCAAATACCCACATCCTTGCAGGGGATGTGAGGCGGATCTTACAAACGCATATCCTTGCAGGGGATATGCATCGGTTTTCAGTAAACGTTGATGTTGGATAATACACTCACTTTCTATCACTTAAGTCCCATCATACTACCGGGTTGTTGCTTGTAGGGCAACAGGGTTATTAGTTGATAGTGCTATTAGGTTTGGCACCCTCACGACGTACCTGGATAGGACGGGCGTGAACTAATAACTTTAAATCATGACCAATGTTTGATAGAGCATTGGAGAAGGGCAAAAAGGGCCGTCTGCGGTATCGAGTTATTATCAACATAACACAGCATAACATAACATGAAACAGTAATCGGTAACGAACGGTTTAACAAATCAGTGAACTCACCAGCGTTGTCTGATACACGTTTTCTGCATGCTTGCAGGCCTTTAGGTACATGTTGTTGGAACTTGTTGTCTGGGATGCTGGAGTGGTGGGTCGAGATACATGGAAACGCAAGACAAGTCTAATGGTTTTCGCACATACGGTTTATGGAACATTTAACAATTGATTTATGCTTCCGCTGTATACGATGAATTACGTTAAACGTTTAGTAACACTTTATGTTAATGAATGAAAGTTTTTATTTAAAATATTGTTATGAGTTCAATGTGATTGGTGGCTAGATCCTGGTGTTTCCGTAAGTGGTATTTTGGGGGTGTGACAAGACTAGTAGAACCTACACCTGCTACGTATCGAGTAATGCTCCTAACCCAAACCACTCCACACGCTATAGTGTCAGGGAATGAAATATGATGATGACAATAGGTGTTGTGGATGTCATTGTCAACTGTACTAACGTAGACGGATGATATTCAATGGGCATGTGAAGATGAATGAGATTGAAAACGATTTTCAGGCCCACCTTACGGAAAAATATTTTGGCTTAACAGACTTTTAATGCCCCTTTTGAATATGAAGATGTATAATAAATTCTTAAATTTTTCAGTAAGGTGTGCATTAAAAGTATAACAACCTAATGAATATGAAGATATATAATAAATTCTTAAATTTTTGTGTAATTGTAAAATATACTTTTTAAAATATATATAAATATTTGTATATTTATGTTTTAGAGTTTTACTTATGCAAGTTTAACTTATTGTCTTTTCAAGTTATGTAAACGTTGTTTTATATCATATTTAAATTTAAAAAAAAAACTTTCTTCAGATAAATAACATTTCAAATAAATTACATAATACTTTATTTTTGCTCGTATTAAATTTTTAATAAGATATTAAAAGTTAAATAAGCTATTGAAATAAATAAAGTTATATAACCCTTTGACTAACGTTGGTTTTTGATTGGGCTATAAAATATGATTTCATGCATACGTTATAAGACCATGTCTAGCGGTAGTCTGGTGGGTGAACTTCAAGCCTCTTTCTTGGGTATCATTCGAGATGTGGTTGTCTAGTCAGTAAAAGGGCATTATGAGGCTTGAAGTTAAAAATGATGTAGTGGTATAATGCCTCATAATGCCCTTTACAATGATTACCTAAATATTTATTTATTTATTTAAAAATTAAAACAAATAATATTTCATTAAATAAATAAAAATTACATAAATACTAAAACACAAACAAATAATAATATTCAACATTTTCACTTGCGTCGTACTCGTTTCATCTTGGCATTCGCCCTCATCTTCGCCTTCCTCATCTTCTTCACCCTCGTTTGGAATATACCGAACCGACCATGCATGTTGGACCAAATCCATCGTACAAATTTATTATCCCTTAAAAAAACAACTATATATACTATTAAACTAACTAAAAAAATATGAATGAATGTATTTTTTAAAAGATTGTAGTGTACCTTGACAAAAATACTCCAAGGTATCGCGCGTTGTTTTCTCAACCATCTTTAAATACTCGTCGTTGTTGTCCTTCGTGTTTCCGTATGCAAGCACGCGTAGCGCTGAAGTACACTTTTGAATAACGTTAAATTCAAGCGTCCCTCTCGCATCTGGTTTTTGCTTAAAGTAATCAAGCTTGTTTTCCAAGTCTCCAGCAATGCATAGAAATACACGTTTACTCATCCGGAAACGACGCCTAAAAACGTTTTCGTTTGGGTAAGTCGGCGGTTCGTCAAAGTAATCTTTCATCAAACGAGCGTTTGCCAACAGTCAGTCTCGTTCCGTATATTCTCTTGGAAAAATTTGGCATGGAGGGCAACTAACGTGTTTCATATACCTCGCCCCGAGTTGACACGCACTCGTAACCACCTCTTGCTCGACCTCCTCGTCGGTCGACTCGCCCGCATCGGCTAAAAATTCTTTGTAATAATAATTGGCGACGGATGAGGAAGACGTGGGGGAATCAATTTTTGTAGAAAATGGTGTGGCGTTATGTATATTTTTTTGTGGTATTATGAGTTGTGAGTGTGTATACATATAGATATTGAATTTGAAAAAAAAAAATATAGCCGTTAATGAGCCGTTGCATAACGTTCCGATTGGTCAAGACTTTTTCAACCCGGCGTTTTAGGCTCACGCCCAAGCCAAACCACGAAGAAAAACGCCCATGGAGCGGTGGGCCTTGTGTTGTGGGGCGTTTTAGGCCCGATCCACGTCCAAATACCCCCAACTACAGGTGGTCTAATAATATTGATATCTAAGCATTCTGTATGGTTTTATTTTGATGTAAAGTTACTCGTTAGACATAGATTTTATCTTTCAAAATATTACAAGAGAGAAGACTTTCCAAAGACGTTGTACAGCAATTAGAGATTGGTTGTTTGTAGACTCACAAAACACCATCCAGAAAATGGCTTAGTCATGTAAGTATTATTTGCATCCATATATGTCCGCCATATATAGTATACAATACAGAATATTTACATGCTAATAACTATTTAACAATATTCAAATTGCACAAATAAGAAGTTTGGTAAAATAATGTTTTCTATAACTTCAAATACAAAATATAAACAAGTTTTCCTCCCATAAACGGAAAGGTGAGCGTTTTTTCTGTCTAGTTCTCCTCCTATCGTCCTTCATCATCTTTTTCCCTCTCTCCCACTCAATACTCTCTCTCTCTAACGAATACCCGCGCCGACACACACATCCAGATGCGCACACACACATGCTTATACTTGAGATCATTTTGTTCATGTATGTTAGTATTGGAGAAGATTGATTGTTTCATGAATCATGATAACAATTTACACATTTTTATAAGCATTCTATTTATTGTTATTTGTATTTAGTATATTGATAATGTGTCATCCAGATGAAATTCTAACCTATCATCCAGACCAAGTGAACCTCAACCTCTCCATCAACATAAAAATTGTGTGTAAGTAGCAACTAGCAAGTATGAATCCAACTTTACCATTTTTAATACAATGTTTTGCTGTTTCTTACCAAACTATTTAATTTGTTGTATTGAATAGCATAAAGTGGTAATGTGTGAATAAAATTGTAAGACAGTATCAAGTATATAATATATAAAATAAGAAAAAGTTCTAAGTATATTGCAACAAGTAAATTTTCTCTTCATATATCAATAAAATGATGAAAATTCATTACACACACTAAGAGTATTCATAAATCATTGAAATGGACTTGATATTTATACGATTTGGCTCATGATTTACGGTTTGAGAAAGTAGGTTTAACGCTTAAGTTCAAACTGCTAAACCAGCCGTTTTTCGATATATCAATCATTGATATAATCAATAATTTTGTCAAAACCGATCGAAAACAAACCGATTATCACAAACCTTTGAAGAAAGAGATTGAAATTTGAAAGGATGAACAATTAGCATATATGGCTTTAAGCCATGAATGTCCAAGGTCTCACAACATAAATAAAAGTTACATCTTTCCTTCATCTTTTCCACCATTAACAAACATTCCCTCCTTAAAAATATACCAAAACTTAATTTTAGTTCACCTGGTAATGGATTTGAAAAAGACCAAAGAAAGAACCCACCTCAAAAATTGGATCTTTGGTTCTTGATTCCTGTGACCAACTCTCATCTCATCTCCCTTTCAATAATCTGCACCCAAAAATTTTTAAAAATTATTAAAATTAGGAAAATAAAAATTTATAATCACTCTCATTTAAAGTTTGGTTGACATAATACCATCATGTTTCTTTGCTGCATTTTTAGCAAATAATACAAATATTACTAAAAATCCAACTCCTGCTGCCCCTCCCAAGATAATTGCCACTGTCTTCCCTGTATTTGAGTCTGTTCCTACAAACCCACATCAAGAAATTAGACAAACTAGTTATTTTCCGCCCGCGCGTTGCGGCGGGACCCAATGACTACAAAAGGCGTGTCAGCAACGGCAAACAAATACCGAATATCAAAACATAAATAAAATGACGTGGTAAGGATAATCACTCCGTCATAAAAACAATTTTAAATAACCTAATATATAATAATAGGACCCACACGTCCTACACGTTGGAAATTCGGTTGTTTTCAGTTCAGTTATTACGGTGCCAACAAGTTAAAATATGGATGAGCTCGGTACCGGTAACGGCAGCGAAAGTACCGATCCGGAAAATCATCGAAATTAGGTACCGGCACCGAAAATGTTCGGTACAATACGATATGGTATTTGAAGGTAAAAATCAATAAATACAGGTATGGTGCTAGACCGGTGTCGAACCGAAAGTAACGATTCTGAAAACGCCAAAAGGTGGGTACCAAATTGGTACTGAAAATGATTTGGTATAGTAAATTTGGTACCGATAAGATGCCGATTCGTTTACAGGATTTGATACGATTTGCTCATCAATATTCTAAATATGCAAGTTAATTTTACATGTTACAATTCATTCATTACAGAAAAAGACAAAAAAAAAAAAAAAAAGCAAAATAAGTTGTTGTGTTTATAAAACCTCATTCAAACGAAATACAGTTTACTTACTGTGTGTATGAAAAGTAATCTAAACGGTGCAATTACTTGCATTACTGCGTTGCTACAGGATTTGATGAGCTCGGTACCACCAAAAATACCGTTACCGAAATCCCCAAAAGTGGGTACCGGTACCGAATATACCTAGTATGGTACGGTTCGGTACCGGTCGGTACTGGTACGACACCGATATTTGAGGGTAAAAACCGATGAATAACTGTGCAGAACCGGTACCGAAAATACACCGATTTGGTAAATTTAAGACCGGTAACTATACCCAATACCATTTGCTGATCTCTTAAAAAGAAAGTGAACAACTGTTCATTCACTTTCTTTTTTATCATATATTAATAATTTCTAATATAAGGGTGTGCGGAGTGGGACGCGGCAAACCTCGGCAAACCTTTTTGCCGATTGGCAAACACCGCCGCCGAGGTTTTGCCGTTGCCGAACAACTCAAGAATCGGGGATGCCTTGCCGATGCGGGGAAGGTGATTGAGAGAGAGAGAGAGAGGGGGTATTGTGGGTGGGGTCCATTCCTATCTCAACCAATCACAACTTTTTCCTTTTTTTTAAAAAAAATAGTTTACCACTTCACCAAGTGTCTAAACCATTGCCAACACTTTTCACCAAAGTTTAAACACTTTTGACTGATTGACATGACGCGCTCTGATTGGTCGGTTTTTTGGTTTGCCACTCCAAAGTGTTTAACCACTCCCTACACCCTAATGGTTTTTATAGCAATTCAAATTATAAAATATCATTTTTTTCACTTGGGTAATTATTTAATGATTCATTTTTATAGCCACTGAGATCTTACTGTACAAATATAGCAATTCCGGATATATTTTTTTAACAGCTTTTTTTATTTTACCTTGACAATTTTGCTTATTTGGTATTTTTTTTTAAATCAGCTGGTTTTAACCCCGAACCTATTTTTATCAACCTGTTTTGACCCAAATCAAAATTGACTTGTTTTAAGTCGGCCCGTTCTGACTCATTACCTGACCCGACCAGACCCGTTCTGAGCTGAGACGTCACCCGCCCACCCGTTTTCCAGGCCTAATCAAAACCAGTTGTTTGAACAAAACCCATTTGACACAACCTATTTTGAGCATAGCCCATTTTGACCCAAACCAAATTGAACTTGCTTTAAGTCGGCCCGTTCTGACCCGTTACCTAACCGGACTATTTTGAGCATTACCTGTTTTAACCCAAACTAAACTGAACTTGTTTTAAGTCGGCCCGTTCTGACCCGTTACCCTACCCGCCCGTTTTTTTCCGGGCCTACTTAAAACCAGCTGTTTGAACAGATGAAGATGGGCATAAATCACTTAATCAGCCATACCTGATGAAGAAGAAGAAGGTGAATAATACGAAGAATCTGACGAAGAAGAATACGAAGAATCTGATGAAGATGAAGCTGAAGAAGATGATGATTTCTTAGGGTTAGGTATCCCATTAGGATAATAACTATAACTCACAAAACACCTATGCAAATATATCTGCCCAGAAGTTGAACCCCCACACTCCACTTCAGCCCTCTGCACTGCACTTTTCACACACTCCCCACAATCATCACCCCCTAAATCCCCTTGACACTGCCCCAACACATACAAAGACTCATAACTTGTAGTATAAAACCCCCCATTCCCATTCCCATTCCCAATCCCACTTTCCAAAGCTGAAAATGCTGAATCCCTCTTCTCTTCAAACCCACCACCACCATTACTTGACCCACAAGTCTTGTACAGCAACTCCATCCCAGATATTTGAGCAAACCCTGCAACCTCATACAACATATAACACCCTAAAAGCTGCAATCTTGCAGCCACTGTCTTCCCACAAAGCTTGTCCATCAAGATTGGCAGCCTGCTCACACAGTTGTAGCATTCAAGATTGCTTAGATCCCCTCTACATTGAAAAAGCCCTGAAATTGTTGCTGACCCAGTTCCACTTGTTGTCTTGAAAAACTTTGCTTTTGAAGATTGTTGGATTAGTGTTCCAAAGATGGCAGATAGTGCAGATGAATACACCCCATTTGGGTCTTGTAGAGTTTGTTGTGCACATCCTTTGTATACTAAGTTTGTGTTGTCTGGTGCAGAGTTAACCATTTGTGTCATGAATATCAAGAACAAGAACAAGAAAGGTGTTTGAGAAGACATTCTTGATAAGGGTTTTGGGTGGATAAAAATTTAAAATTTTTAAAATTTAAATCATGGGTATGGAAGCTTTGAAGAAGAGATTTGATAGTGTTCTTGAGATTGAGATTGAGATGGGATGTGTTAGTGTTAGTAAAGTAATGGTTTAGATTCTTGAAGTAAGATTTTAGGTTTTGGGCTTCGGTGTTTGGTGTACCTTTTAAACTTTATGAGAGGATATTGGTTGTTTGCAAAAAAGGTGCGTATCATGTGAATGTTATATTGTGAGTTTTTGCTTAATTGGTCTATTTTGCTTAATCGTTCTATTTTGCTTGTTTCAACTTTCAAGAATGATTTTTAGGGTTATTTGATTTTATCACATCTAACTATTGGTTATTGGACACTGTCATCCTTAACTATCACTTTAACGCCCGTCATCCCTAACTTAACACTTAGTGTATTCTGTCACCACGTCGTTAACTAATCACTAACTTTTGATCATGTTACTATACATTTGGGGTGTCCTAAGATCTCTAAAACCTTCCTAAGATCCCTATGAAACCCCCAAAAGTATAGTAACGGGATCTAAAGTTAGTGATCAGTTAACAATGTGGTGACAGAACACACTAAGTGTTAAGTTGAGGGTGACGGACGTCAAAGTGATAGTTGGGGGTCGTAACGACCAATAGCCAATAGTTTTGGATGATAAAATCCAATAACCCTTATTTTATGAGGTCATGAAAATGTATGTGTTATTAGTTTATTTGTTTGTTTATTTCAAATGTGTATTTTAAAAATAGGTACAAGAGAATAAGAACAAAATCATGTTTAAAAAATGAAAAGATTCTTTGTAAAGATAAGGGGACGAGACATGTGATTAAGTTCAACATCTCTCGACACTCTCACCAACTTGGAGTTGTGAAGATTGATTGTTGTTTTGGGGATGGAAAGATGGTTTTTTGGGTATGTTTGGCAAAAGTAGCAGGTGGTTGGTGGCTGTAAGCTGTTAGATGTAGTTTTTTAGATATATTTAGGTGTTTGCCAAAGTAGTTGGAGCTTTTAATCAAATGTATAAAATGACCAAAATGGACATAACTAAAAACTTGATTATCTTTAGAGGTTAAAATAGTCAATTTTCCCTAAAAACTTGTGGCTCCTTCTAAATGCTACTGGTAGGAGCGTTCAACCAAAAGCTTTAAACTCCTAAGCTAAAAACTTCAAGCTCCTTTAACCAAACAAAGGCTTTTTATTGAGTATGAGTTTTTCTTAAAAGCTTGAAGCTTTGCTAGAAGCTAGAAGCTCCTAAAAGCTTCATGCCAAACATACCCTAATATTGGGATGGCTTGTGTCTGTCTCTCAAGTATACGACGATTAGGGGTGATGTTGGCAACGTCTGAAATTATAGTTACAAGTTAAGCAATTCTAATTTAAATAGTTTAGCTTAATATCTTTTTTTGTTTTTTTGTTTTGTTATATTTCATACGAAGCCTATTTTTAGAATTAATTGTCCGGATGGTCCCTGTGGTTTCATGTTTTTTCATGTTTAGTCCCCACCTTTTGGAAATAGCAGGTATGCTCCATATGGTTTGTCATTTTGTTACTCGGATAGTCCCCTGACATTTACTCCGGGGACTATCCGAGTAACAAAATGACAAACCATAGGGAGCATACCTGCTATTTCCAAACTAACTGACATCTACTCAGAGGACTATTCGAGTAACAAAATAATAAACCATAGGGAGCATACCTGCTATTTTCAAAAGGTGAGAACTAAACGTGAAAAAACGTGAAACCACATGAACCATCCGGGCAATTGACTCCTGTTTTTATAAATTTATTTCCAATCTTATGTGACATGTTGTTCACTTGTAACGTAGATATGTGTATAATCCGCGCAAGTGTGAATTTGTATTCCCATGGTTACAAAATTTCTTAACAACTAATTCTTGCATAAAGTCAATTACACCATTAACATGGCTTATGTCAAGTATAATACAAACATTTACCATCATCATTTCTAAGGGATGTTTGTTTACCTCTTAATAAGCCTCTTAATGGTTGAGACCTCTTACTAGTTCAGCACTTAATGGTTCAGACTGTTTGTTTCACAAGTAGATATCTGAATGGTTTTGACAATAGCCTTTGAATGGTTAAGCATTATACCGAGTCTGAATGGTTAAGACCTTTAATCTGAATTGGTCAGACATTTTCCTCTGAACAATTAAGCATTGTACTAGCTCTTAATGGTTCAGACTTCTTACTGGTTCAGCACTTAATGGTTCAGACCTCATACTGGTTCAGCACTTAACCATTTAGATGTTGCCAAATAGCCCATAAGATATTACTAGATTAAAAGAGAATCTAAAGTAAAAGAGAAGATAAACAAGTGACATCGCTCTTTTTAAAAGTTTACAACATATTAACAATATCCGTGTTTTAGGCTCCATAAGGATAGATATTGAATGGTAGAATCTACTTGCTAGTTTGATAGCTTAAAGCCACTCTTCTTTGTGAAATAGTGGTTTGCCACATTGACCAACTGTAAAAGATATCAAATATATATTTTTATATCTAGTTACAAAAATGAAAGAATAACAAGTAATACTTTATTTTGTGGGTTAAAAAAGCACAACAAAATGATCTAATAGTAGTGTAATTTAATAGGTAAGTTAATAGAATATATGATAATATCAATCCATTATGATATTTCGTAAATAATTTGAAATGCATTAGATCATTAAACTAATATATTGTTTGGTATATATTAATTTGTACAAGTTTGTTAGTTTGTATTAGGGATGGCAATCAAACCCGAACTCGAGGAGTAAATCCGAAACCCAACACATATGGGACGGGTTTTGGCTCAGGTTTCGGATTAGTTTTTATATTTTTCGCGGGTTTGGGACGAGTCTGGGATTGGATGATATACCCGTTTACCCGACCCGATTACGCGATAAAGTGTACCAGTTTACCCAATTGTATACCCGATATAATTTCTTTTATGTTTTAAAATATGTATATGTATAATACATCCATTTTTTTATACGTATAGGTATTTTATTTCTTATACATTTTAGCTATTTCACATATTTTTGTATTGATAACTAAACGTAACTACTTAGTAGTTACCCGATGGGTTTTGGTTTTAGTATACCCAACGGGTAATTTTTTTAGTTAACGGGTTTACCCGAAACTCGCGGGTATACCCGATACCTGATGGGTATTTACCCGCTAGAAACCCGATGGGTTTTGGGACGAGTTTGGAACAAGCTTATCTAAGTGGGTTTGGGGTTGGGATTACTTAAACCCGTCCCATACCCGACCCATTGCCATCCGTAGTTTGTGTTAACTTTTTTTTCAAGTTTGTTGGTTTGTAATATAAAAATGAAAAAAATAACAAATACATTAATATAACAAAAAAATCATAACAATCTCGCAAAAATGAAAATAATAATAACTGGTCGTTTTTCCCCGCACTACGCGGCAGGAACTCAGTTGTATCCGTTCGGTTCGTTCTGGTACTGACACTCGCTATAGCCCTGGAAAGAAAAAACTAAAAAAACAAAGTCGTAATATGCCTAAAAGAATACGTGCTTTATATCAATAAAAAACCATAGAAAGTAATACCGGTTCCGATATAATACCGATATTTGTAACAATGTTGTTCGGTTGAAATTGGTTGGTTAGTCATGTATCAACCCTCGTATAGTTTACGATAAAAAACTATCTTTTTCCATATTTTTATTGGCACTCGTATAGTTTACAGTTTACAATAGAAAAATATAAATCGAAAACGATAAAAAAATATCGGTTCCGATACTACCGATATTGGTACCAATATTATTCGGTTGAAATTAGTTCAATAAGTCTCATATCAATACTCGTATAGTTTATGATACAAAAAAAAGTGTTTTTTTTTTATATTTTTATCGGTGCTTGTATAGTTTACAATAGAAAAAAAAGCCAAATTCAATATCATTGTCAGTTTCGGTTCGATTTGGTATGATAGCGTCACGGTATCCATTTTAAATATCATTGTCAGTTTCGGTTCGATATGGTACGACAGCATCACGGTATCCATTTTAAATATCATTGTCGGTTTCGGTTCGATTTGGTATGACAGCGACACGATATCAATTTTCAATAAAAAACAAATTAGAAAAAATCAAAATAACTATAATATTAAAAGTTTGGTTTTATTATTCATCACTACTTCAAAATAATATGTATAATAAGGTAGAGGATCATGTATATTAATCCAGAAGTGTGATAAGTGTATTCTAACACTATATATAACACCATATAACACCATATAACACTATATAATAAATATAATACTATATTCTGTCTGATAGCATGTCTATGATAGATGTATAGTGTTATATATTGTTATATAGTGTTACATGGTGTTGTATGGTGTTAAATAGTGTTATACGGTGTTATATATAGTGTTAAAATACACTTCTCACACTTCTGAATTAATGTACACTATTCCTACCATATATAATAATAGTAACAATAAAAAAGGTTAACCATTTAAACCATCAAAACTTAACCATATAAATCTCAAATCAACCAACTAGTTCTATTCGAACAGTCAACTCGATTTTAACAGTGACTAGCATATATCTCAATGAATTGTATATTTCTAACTTGTAATAATATATCTTTTCTCATTTTATCATTGCTTACCAAATGCATGACAATAGATTATTGACCAATCCAGATCACATGACATGAGTCCAAAGTCATTCAATTTTTTTAGTTTCTTGTAATGCCTATCATGTGTTCTCTTTAAAGCAAAAAATGATTCCCCTGTCACTTAAATCCCATGAACATATTTTTTAAATAGCCTTTTCTCCCTTTTTTAAAAAAGAAAAAAAACACTTTAAATGTATTAAATAATCAGACAAAAAGAAATATAGATTATCTTTTGGTTTGTGTTCTCCATGGTACTTTCTTAAATAGTTTATGTAAATATCAATAACATAACACACCAAATGTCTTTCATATTATTGTTTAATTAAATGGATAATCATAAGATTATCATCCTACTTCTCTCTTCATTGTAATCAAAATATTTTAATATCAATACTTTGATGCATAATCTCTTCATGTCATTTGGAAACTTTACTGGTGACTACGAGGTTTTAAAATTTCATCGAAAATTTTAGCAAAAAAATAAGAACCTCGGTAAAGATTTTCGGTTTGAACATTTAAGTAACATAAAAACCAAATTTTTGATATTTCAAAACCTCATTGTCATGGGTAAAGTTTACAAACAGACATAGATTCACTGTCATTTTTGTAGGATTGGCTAAACATATCTCACCGCTTAAGTTGTAGTTCCCCTGAAAAACATCAAATCATGGTTTTTTAGTGTGGAAAGAAGAAAGTATTACTAATGCAACAAGTTAAAAGGAAAGTGTGCAATAAGTAAAGAGAGTGATGTGGGGTACACATTTAACACAACCTTTTTAAAGTCATAAAAAGTCACCAAACGATTCTAAGTACTATACAACTCTAAACAACTAAAATACTTGTGAAAATGAAAAATGCAAAATATAAAATGACTTGTTTTGTTTTGTCTTAAACAAGTTTAGACACAACCCAATGCATAAAAAAATCCATATTTACTCTTGAAAAAAACACACACACACACACTGACTTGACCAACTTTTAAAACCGGTTTGACCTTTGACTAGGTCCTATTTTTTTATGGATCAATGTCTTCTAGTTGTTGGAGGTTATCTATTTGGAGCAATAACAGGACAGGATCCTACATTCCTACTGCTGCAACTTCATGGGATATGTGCCTAATCTCTCATGTCCTTGTCTCCTGGTCTTAACTGCTGCCATAGTTTACCAATCCAAGCACTAGGAAAATCATAAAATGACCATTTTTTGACAAATTTTTTGTTACCTAGATAACACCAACTTTTGTAAAACATGTGATTGGGTGCATGCGGATATCACCTACAGGAGGTTAAAATGGTCACATGTGAAATAAAATAAACATTTCTAGGTATCATGTGTCAAAATCTTATTGATTAACTAAGCTAGGTACATCATTTTTACCTTCTAGACCACCTGTAGTCGTTATGTATTTGGGCGTTTTTGGGCAAAACAACGCCCAACCACGCCGGAGCCACCGCCCCCCGTGGCGTTTTTGAACCTTGAAAATCGAAAAGCGTTGTATAAACAACGTCGGAGCCCCATTTTGAAGATATTGTTGGCCCAATCACATGTAACCATCTTTTTCATTGCCCAATAACTTTTTTTCATGGTTTTTTATTTATTTAATTCTTTACACCCCTTTTAACATAATGCCCACATCCCCACTACACCCATTTGTGAAAAACGCCCCTTTGCTGACTAGGATAACACGTGGCGGAAAACGCCCATGGGTGAGGCATTATTCACCCTTACCACTACGCATGGTCTTAACTTGAAACCGTGCTATTATCGGATTAGGGTTGAGGTCACCTGATTGGTTGCTCGGCCGCAGTATTTTCGATTTTTAAGGCCAAAACCACACCATTTGTGATATGTTAGTCCAAATTAGGGATGTCAATGAGACGGGTTTAGAATGAACATTGGTAATCCCATTCCCATATCTGGTTGTGAAAACAAGTTCTATACTCGTCAATTAATCTGTTGAAGTTACCCATTTGGATTCCTACGTACATTTCTTACAATTGTAAGTTTTATAACTTTATTATCTAAGGAAATTACAATACAAAAACTAAAATGTAAGTAGATTAGTAGATTACTCTATTACTACAAAAAATGACAATTAAAATAAAAACAAATATTGTTTACGAGCATGGTTCACGTAAATAGATTTGTATGCTTCATCTAAATCGGCTAGATATCACCTAATACCATACATGGCTCATACTTGTGAGCTTGTATAAAACTAATCCTATAACCAACTGCTCGTCCTGAATGTCTCAAGTTTGATACTTTGCCCATTGGGTTGGGGTTTGTTTGTCATTCCTAGTCCACATGGCGTCTTTTGATTGAGTTATACTTCGTGTAATCATTTGTACCGGTCAGATGGTTATATTTTTTAAAACGTTGGTCAAGTGGCTATTTAAGTAAGGGATATATAAACCTTAGCTTTCACCATTTGGTTGAATAGCTCCCAACTTACAAATTGTACCACACTACTACGAACTTTCAACTTATTTTCCTCTGGCACTCTCAAACTAACTGAACCCTAACCCAGTTAGCTGATATCAAATGTCGTGTCACTAAGCAAGTGTCACATTGGATGCCACATCGTAAAAAATGACACGTCACTAAATAAGCATTGCCTCAGATGTCACGTCACTAAACAAGTGTGAAGTGCCACATCAACAAAAAAAACTAAGTTGGTTCTATTAATTTGGGAGTGACAGAGGAAAATAAGTTGAAAGTGACGTAATACAATTCGTAAGTTGAAAGTGTTATCGGCCAAATGGTGACAGTTTGAGTTATTTAAATCAAATATCCCTTTTAAGTAAAAAAAAAAAAAGGTAAGCCAAAATGGCCATTTTCGTGATTTCCTCTCCAAACACCACCCCTGAAGTTTCAAAACATTGCAATTAATCCCTAGGACTTTGACCAAGTGATAGCAGTTGAAATTTGAAAATATGATTGGTCACTTAACAACACTTTACATGACAGAAATAATGCACTGAACTTGCAAGTTGTATCACCATATATTATGTCTTTTTTGGTAGGAACAAACAACCTGCTGTACTCCAAACCTGCTGTACTCCAATAGAATCTACCCTTGTCCTCAAGCCACTTATCACCTTGCAATCTGATTTTTTTTTTCTTTTTTGGGTATTAGTTTCTTTTTTATTTTTCATTTTCTTTACTACTAAATTTCTCCATCTCATCAATCTTACTTTAGTGAGCCAAGAACTTGAAGATAGGGCGTAAGCCAGGCAAAACGGATGGTCGGGCAATGTGTCAAAACGGGTCCAGTTAAAACTGGGTTCGGGTCAAAACGGGCCATTAGCTCATGACCGAAGGAATTGTCAATAAATTTTCACATTTTTCCTTTAAATCACATTTACGGCTAAAAAGAGCAGATCTTTAAAAGCAAAAAATAAGCTCTGGTACACTTAAACAAAGAACCGGCTTTCCATATAGTCTATCCAACAGGAAGTATATTTCCTCACAAGATTCATGATACTTATCCGAAGCTGAAAACCGATGAATTTTCCCATTTATCTCGATCCAACTTGATCCAGGGCTCTTTTTTTCCACATGAAGATCTTTCATAGTGGCCCGTATTCTAGCTACTTCACTCCATCTGTTTGCTTCGGCAAACATATTAACTAAAAGCGTATAATATCCACTGTTATCCGGTTCCAAAATCATCAACTTATCAACAGCAATCATAGCAATGTCTAGATTCTTCTGAAGTTTACATCCACCCAATAACGCACCCCAAATAACAGCATTCGGTTCCATTCTCATTTCTTCTATCACTTGCATCGCGTCTTCTAGTAAACCCGCCTTGCATAACAAATCAACCATACATCCATAATGTTCGATTTCCGGAAGAATATGAAAATCATGAATCATGCTCAGAAAACACCTTTGACCCTCTTTGACCAAGCCCGCGTGCGTACACGCGCTCAGGACACTGATAAAAGAAACCCCGTTTGGTTTTATACCATCTTTCACCATAAGATTAAACATTTTTAATGCTTCGTTCGCGTAACCGTGTACCGCAAGCCCTTCGATTACCGAGTTCCAACAAAAAAGATTTTTTTCAGGTAGTTTATAAAACACTGCTAGAGATTGATCTAAGCTGCCACACTTTGCATACATATCAATCAGTGATGACCCGATATAAACATCGAGTTTTAAACAATGTTTTTGTATATAACGATGTATCTTTTTGCCTATGTCGAGTGCCCCGAGGTGAGCACAGGCTGAGATAGCGGTAGCCATGGTTACTTCATCGGGAATGATACCGTGTGCTGTCATATCATTAAACGTTGCTAACGCGTGTTGGTATAGTTTGTTTTGAGAGTAGCAGTTTATCATAGTCGTCCATGAAATTAAGTCTTTTTGAGGCATCTTGCTGAACAAAACCTCTGCAGACTCGACATCTTTTATTCTAGCATATCCGTCGATCAAAGAGTTCCATGAAGCAAAGTTTCTTTCGGGCATTTCATCAAACAGTTTCTTTGCGGAAACTAAGTCTCCAGCCCTTGCATGAACCGAAACCATTGAAGTCCAGACAAAGACATCCCTCTCCGTCATTTCATCAAACACCTGGCGTGCGTCAAAGATCCTCCCTACACTCGAATAAAAATCGATCAACGCTGTCTGAACAAACACGTGATATTTGAACCCAAACTTCCATATATGCCCGTTAACCGCTTCACCGATTCTTGAATGTGCAACTAAAGCACAACCTTTAATAACCGACGAAAAAGTATAGCTAGTGGGAAGAACTTGAGCACTTAACATTTTTGAATAAAACCGAAGAGCTTGAACCGGGGAAGAACAACAAACACACGCTCGGATCACAGCATTATACACAAATACATTCGGATGATCCATCTGCGTAAAGGCTCGAATACCATAATCCATCTTGTTAAAGATGGAACAAGCTGACACAAACTGGTTAATCATGAAACAATCTTGATTGTAGCTGTTCTTGACAATGCAGGCGTAAATACACTCTAGTTGTGTCGAATTCGAGCACATTTTCAAGTAACTGATTATGTTCTCCTTATTCATGGCTCCCACAACACCTGGGAAAATGAAATGATGAATCTTTACATAAGTCTTTAATAAAAATGTGGTACGGGCATTTTATCGAACACCTGGAGTGCACTACGAATATTGTAGTGTTAAGGACTGAAATGTTTATATTGTCATGTGGGTAAATCAGATAATCAATGAATTTGAATAAAACTAGCGAAAGTTTGAATGTTTAAACCTTGTGGTGCTGCAAAACTGGTGATTGGTGAATGAAGTTGTGTTGCTGCTGCTGCTGCTGTAAAGTGGGAAGAAAGAAAGTGTGTAAGCGAGAAATAATTGTTCAGGTGATGGGGAAAAGGGTAGCGATGAGAAGTTGCAATCAAATCGGTTAGTTTGCAGGGAAAGTTCATCAGCAACGAACTTTTGTGAATAATTTGGAAGTGGGAAAAGGAACGTTAAATAGCATAGCAAAGCTATTCCTCGACCCAATATCATTAACAAAGAACTATGGGAGGCTCTGGGGGTGGCGGATTCATGCATAGAGTAGGGTGGGCCTGTGCCCACCGTCCAACTCCAACCCACACTGCAGCATATCTACAGGTAATCGGATGGGAGACGGCAACATGAAGAAGATACACAGTTTAATAACATTTCTTTTGGACATTGATCTATTTGAACCCATCACTTATAATGAATTTACATTATCACCCCTTTCACTTTGTTCACTTTTAAGTAAAAAGAACATTTCTTTAACTTTCTAACATAATATCTAGGGCTGTAAACGAACCGAACGAACACGAACAAGGTCATGTTCGTGTTCGTTCGTTAAGAAAATTAGCATGTTCGTGGACTGTTCACGAACGCATACCGAACATAAGTTTATGTTCGTGTTCGTTCGTTAAGGAAATTAAATTGTTCACGAACAGTTCATGAACACTGGTCTCGAACACAAACGAACACAAGCAAATAAAAACGAATGAAAATGTCAAAATGGACATTTAACTTGAAAATAAAAAATAAAAACATTGATATCCTTAAAAATTATATAAGTAGTTAAACACAAGCATCAAATGATAAATCAAACCACAAGAAGTCTACTACATTAGCAAACAATGAATCAAGTTTAACTAACTTAGACATAATTATCCCAAAAAATGTTTTAGAATGTCCAAATTTTAGCTAACGTAGAAAAAATAGGGTTTTCAAGTTTTCAATAGATAAAAGATTTATTATTTATTATTTTTTTAATATAATCAAACGAACACGAACGAATATGAACGAACGTAACCGCACATATTACCGAACGTTCACAAACACAGACGAACAAACGAGGCCTGTGTTCGTGTTCGTTCGCTAAGCTAACCGAACGAAATTTTTTGTTTGTGTTCGTTCGTTAAGCTAACCGAACGAACATAAACGAACTTCTCGCCGAACGGTTCACGAACTGTTCGCTGAACGTTCGGTTCGTTTACAGCCCTAATAATATCACCATTTAACATTGTTAAACGCAAGTAAACTTGTTAACTAAATTTAACACAATTTTAATATCCTTTAATTATTAATCAGTTAATATGATAAATTTTTTTAAAGGTGGGTTATTAATCATTTAATATGATAATTCTTAATTAGGTGCAATTTTCAATAATTTAAAATATTAATCAAGTATGTATTAGTTTTTGCCCATCTTTTTTTAATCCGACTTGTTTTAACCTGACTTCTTTTAACCCGCCTTCTTTTAACCATATCGGTTTGTGCCCCCCTCCCCCCCGTAAAAAATATTTCTGGATCCGTCACTGTGGGCGATGAGGACCACTGGAAGTTGATCCATCAATTTGCTATAAAAAATGCAAGTAGAGCTTCATGAATCATCGGTCAGCTCTTTGTCGAACATCGAACATTTCTACACGAAAAAATACTTAAAAATTACATATAAAGATCAAATGTGGAAAATTTCTCAACTAGACGAAACTTATGAAAACTTTTGCAAGCCGGAAGAACTTCAAGAAATATCAATTCGCTTAATAAAGAATATAAACTAACAAATGATGGTCTTTATCACTTATGAACGGTATATCAAATTTTAAAAGTTATATAAAAATGTACTTGTATTAAAAAAAATTTGGGTGTGTAAAAAAATATTAGAGTTGAAATGAGTTATAGATATATTAATCTTAAAATTACCATATTGAGGAAGGTTTTGTACAAATGAAATAAACATATGAAATAAAGAAAGGGAAAGAAATGTGTGGTAGCATAGAGTAGAGTGAAATGCCTGTTCGGTCCTGTTGTGGTTTGTAAATATTGCAGACTTGGTTTCAATGGTTATTAATTACAGAGCTGGTTTCAGTGGTTGCAAATTTTGCACTTGGGTGATCCTTATAACTAACTCATGTTAATTTTCTCAGTTAAATGTATGCGAAATGACTAAACCCCTGAACAATAAAAAAATAAAGATAGCCCACTCTCATCTTCTTCCTCACCCTCCCCCCCCCCCCCCCCCTCCCTTTAAAACCCACCACCACCTCCACCTCCACCTCCACAGTCACCTTCAACCCACCCCACCCGTTTGAGAGAGAGAGAGGGGGGAGGAAGAATAGCCATTTTTATTTTTTATTTTATTATTGTTTAGGGGCAATCTAGTTATTTCGCATATACCTAACTAAGAAAAGTAACATAAGTTAGTGATAAGGATCACCCGAGTGCAAAATTTGCAACCACTGGGACCAAATCTGCAATATTTGCAAATCACAGAGACCAACCAGGCATTTAACTCCATAGCGTAATTATTGTTTTATTGAAAGTACAATTCATCCATTATTACTTTAATTACTTTAGTTATAAACATATTTACGCTAGTTATAGGCAGTAAAGTAATTATCATGTAAAAGTAGAGTAATTATCATTTTTATTATATTTTTGTCATGACTAGAGTAATTATCATAGATAATTAAAGTAATCATAAACATATGTGTAATCAGATCTTTTGATTGTTATATTTAAGCAAGAGGGAGGAAAAGTGAAACCAAACAATCAACCGAACACATAATGCAAATCAGTTGTTTCTCTTGAACCACTAATCACAAACAAAATCAACTGGCAAAGAGAACGACATAACCCTCTGTAAACCTAATTGATTAATCATTCTAATTAAAAAATGTTGAACTTATAAAAGAACAGATGATTGTAAAGCCAAAATATGCTAATCTGATCAATAATAAAACAAGGCATGAAGTTCAAATCCTCCCAAATCTTGAACACTAACAGAAGATTTGTTTAAAGTCTCAAAGATCTATTGAAGAGATGAAAACTTTGTTGATAAAGAAAGAAAGTCTGTTGAAGTTCAAAGCTCCGTTGAAGAATAAAGTGCTGATGAGAAGACTAAACATTTGTTTAGGCCTGAACAGGTCTTTAGTATTAACAAACAGAGGTTTGCTAAGACAGATGTTATTACAACAGAGTCTATAAAATAGTTGTTGAGAGACTTAGAACAAACGTTAGAGTGATAAGATGTTTCTAACATCTGAGAATCTTTTCTGTAAGGAATGTTAGATGTCACTATCAGGGTGATGTTAGCCCTGATTGCCTGATGTTTGTACTTACTATAAATAGATCTTCCCTGTTAAGATCTATTTATCACTTTCCAACATTCCTTTTGTATGAACAAAAAGTTATAGTGATGAGGCTGAGGGGGAGTGAATTTCATACTTGTAATTGTAATCATTTGATTATATTTGAAATACAACTAGAATATTGACCCGTGCGCGTTGCGCCGCGGCCAACGAAATTGACATGTTGTTGATCAGATTCACATTTACAACGTGCTAAAGATGTTTTTGTCGGTTAAGTCTGTATTACTATCTTACACAAATAAGTAATTCACCAAATAATCTCAATACAATTAATGGTATCATAATTACTACGTTAACATGATTTGTATCCATATAAATAACCTATCGTATTAAGCTCCCTGCGTTGCGGCGAGGGCTTAAAACAGTGCCAAATAGCACCAATGCCACACTATAGCCAACGACCACCAACATTGAAGTTGCGGCGCCTTAACGTGGAAAAATTAGATCGACATATAAAAATAGAAAATAATAACTAACTTGATATAGGACTCGCACGTTGTGACGAACTTATTAAACGAGAAAAAAATAGACGACGTAAACACACTGAACAACACACGCACGTTGCCCCATGTTAACTCGCAAAATTTAGAACGAAGCGTATAACAAAACGTAAAATCGTTGAACCACACACACATATTGTGCCGTGTTAAGTCGCAAAAGTTATATCTAAACGTAAAACGAAAATTTTTGCAAAATATGAAAAACATAGGGGATCAAAGATGAAAGTAAAAAGGTTGTAAGGTTAGATTCGAAAAACTAAAAACTTTTGGGTTAACTACAAAATCAAGTAGTTTTGGGTTTAAAGTGAAACATCATTTTTTTTGAAAAACCCCTAAAACATGGGGTACAACACCTCAATGCCTCAACTTGTTGTAAATTTATACACACTAAGCAACATGTACAACACAACTATGCACAAAAAACTCATTAAGCATCATGTACAAACCCACTATGCACAAACATCTTTCAAATTAATAGTATATAAATATGAAAACTTTCCATATTTGTGTTTAATTTCCGTTGCACTCATTTAATTCCATTTCATTTATTATAACTTCACTTCATTGTTTCATTGATAACACACACAAATACACACCTATATCCTAACAAAAAAGCTTTAATTGATCAATGAAATCTAATTCTAAGCTTCAACTAATAATATAATATGGGTTAATTAATTGGCAATAACGAATCGTAGTTTGAAGAAATAACGAGAATGCCATCGTGCGTTTTTCACTTTTTCTTCAATTTGTACGAATGCATACACGCTTCATAAGATATGGTTATTTGTATTTGATCTTTTGTCTACCATATTTAAATAATATAAATTAGTAACATTGATATGCATAACTTTTTTGTGCATTGTGCTTTAGTTGTTTGTGCATGTTTGTGGTGTACCTTTAGGCTTTGTGCTTGTATTTAGTTATTTGGGTGATACGTTTTCATTTTCATTACACCTCATGTTTTGTTTGTTATTTAAGGGTTTAAAAACCCTTTTTTTCTTTCCTTGGTTCTTCGGTCATCATTGACGATGTTGTCGGTTTTCCATCATACCAGTACTACATTATGGACCGGTGGTTTCGTTGGTTTGTGTTGTTTTCAGAAGGCCGATTTGGTTTGTGGTGGTGTTGTTGATGATTGTTATGGTGGTTTTCATTTTACCAGCATCTTAAAGCTTTCGAATTCGTATTTTTATGTTGTTTTTTTTGCGTTGATGGTTTTTTCGTTTGTGTCGGAGCATGAAAGCAAATTTGTTCCGAGGTCTGATTTACTTTGTCTTTATGCGATGATGGTTATTTCTTTTTTTGCGATAAAAGTTATTCTTTAGGACCTAAGCTTGAAACTGTTTTGGTCAAAAATTACCGAACCAATTAAGTGATCAAATTAGTTAAGTGAGGTAGTGTGCTAAGAAAGTGTGTTGATAATATGCTAATTAAGTTGTTTGCAAAAACAGTTTTCAGGATACAGCTCAGGATATTGAGTTGTATCTACGATCAAACAATGAGCAAAAAATGTAAAGGGTGACACGGGATATACGAGGAAAGCCCTTAATCAATCTAGATCGCCGGCACAAAACCTCGGGAGCTGACAATCGCAGCTGCCTTGTTCTTCTTATTGCTTCAAATATCAGGATACAGTGCAGGATATGATGCGGATCGACTAAGTGTTACAATGTGAATTCGATACAAGTGTAAGTGTATTGTGAGTGTTTGCAGCTAGAGAGAAAGAGTGTATGAGAGATTGTGTGTTCTTATCTGATCCGATCAATCTATTTATAGTAAAAAGAAACTAACTAACTAGCCTATAAATCCGGGATATATGGAATATTCCCTTTGTGAACGTTGTAGTCCACGTGTTCCGGTTTCAACGTCCATAATCTAACTGATTTGCCCGAGTCTTGAGGAGAAGAAATCCACTTGAACGTTAGAGACTTGCACCTTTTAATCTACATGTGGGTTAATTAGTTACTACCAGGATATCATATCAGGATGTTACCAATATCCTCATTCAGTATCCTGGTCACAATAAAACAAACAAAGTCAGAATGTCAGTCGGGATATATAAGCAGAAAATCACCCATAACAATTGTTCCCAAAATATATCTGTTGGTATACCAATTCCAACGGATATATTTTAAAGCCTATTTCTTAAATCGAGGTTATTAAACTGAAACGACGGTTGATGTGACTTTGTGCAACTTCCAACGCGATATTTACTCTTTGCCCCCTATATTCAGCCTCTATTTAGCCGATTTATTCAGCATTATGATCATCACATTTCAAGCAATTCCTCAGGTATTTTCATTCTCTCTTCTTCTATGTTTTTTCTTTACTTGAATTTCTCGTTTCTTGGGTGAAACCTCTCATGGCCTCACAAACAAGATCACGTTCAAACGAACCAGCCCCAACCCTCGTAAGTCAAAACCTTATTCGAGAACCGGAAAAGGAGATTTGTTCCTTCAACAATGCCGACATTGTCACCTTGAAAGATTCCGGTGCCCTTCCTGCCGGAGCGATCATTCGTCCGTTTGATCGGGAGGTCCGATCAGACGCAGTATCAAAGGAGTGGGTGTGCTTTTTAGCCTATCCTTTTTCCATGGGACTCCCGTATCCTTTTCCACCCTTCATCTCCCATTTTTTCGAACTTACCGGCCTCAGTTATGCTCAGACTATGCCAATGGTGTGGCGAGTTTTAATGGTGTTAAACCAAATTAAATCTCGTCATTTCCCTGATTTATGTGTCGAAGATCTCCCCATAGCATATCGACTGAGATCCCATGGTAACAGCCGCTTTCTTCTATTCTCCACCTCCAAGAACCCCTTAATCCTCAAGGCCACTAAGAATGAAGATCGGTGGCAACGAAAGTTCTTTTTCGTTAAAAGGGAGTCTATTGACAAGGGTTTTGACCTGCCAGTTAGATGGTTAACTTCGGGTAGGATTTAGGGTTTTAGGAATATCCCCAAATATATCTTAAAACTATATCCTTTATTGATATCCTGATTTCTTGTGCAGCAAATTTCAGAGATCTAGCACCTCCAAGCGCAGAATCGGAGCCCAGGATCAAAGAGATCTATCGACTTCCTGCCAGTGAAAGAACCTCCTCCCTGTCTCTCATAAGCTCAAGTCAAAAATCAAGTTCAGAAATGTCTGGTAAGTATATGATTAGACTAATCATAGAGTATGAGTGTTAAGAATTAAACATTTCTCCCTTTTTATAGTGCCGGTCATCAACCTCGAAGGCTTCTAGCTTGACGAGTTGGACAGTTACTCTAGCCTTGCACCTGTTAAGCAAGAGACCAATCCAAAGCCAGCTATTACGCCCAAGCCTACCAGTTCGAAAACTGCTACCACACCCAAGGCTCCCCCGCCATCCAGAACTCGAGCCTCCAGCTCCCGGAAGAGGAAGGAAGCAGACTACCCTGCTACACCCCATGTATTCCCATTTGAGAACTATGGGTTTATAGAGTCCAGCAAATTCATGACCGGCTTCCTCAACCAGGTTCGTATCCTTGACCTACATCCTGCACCATATGTTGGTTATAAATGTCAATAAAGGTTAGTACCTGTTTCCTTATTCCGCAGGGTCTTGAACGCCTGGTGTTCCTCTATGAAGACGCATGTGGCTCGAACGTCATGCTAGAGAGCAAGCTGAAAATGGCCGAAGCCACCATCGTGGACTAAGCAGCGATCACCACCGCCAAATCAGAGCACTATGAAGCCAAATACAAGGCAATGGCCCAAGAGCACCAATCTGCCATCCAGAAGATCACCCACGAGGCCCAAGCCAAGTTCGACGCTGCCCAAGTTCAACACGAGCAGGATATGGCTTCATACCGGGAAAGCCTCAAGAATTCTGTTGTCATCTCCCTCCTCCATGCCAGACTGAAAATGTCCTATGAGGCTATGGCTCTGGGCTTTGAATGCCCTTCATGGAACATCAAGGCTTGGGAGGTGAAGCTGAAAGATCTTGGTGGTAATCCTGTGGAGCCCCCTGTGAAGTCCGCTGCAGAAGAGCCTGCTAAGGTGGCCGAGAAGGTGGATAATGTTGGTGCTTCGAGGGATGCTGGTGGCGATGCTGGGACGAATGCTGGAGAGGATGCCAGAAGGGATGCTGGAGAAGATGCCGCCGATGAAGTCATAATGGAAGAGGGTGCTGCCCCTTAAAAGCAGCGAAATGGGCGATGATGGATGTATGTGCCTAGGCCGGATCCCACTTTTTTAAGTCTGATGGTTGTGGTCTATTAAACAATTTACTTTTCCTGTCTTTGAACAATTTACATTTCCTGCACTAAAACAATATGATGGCCAAAGGTGGATGGGTCCTGGGTTTCAGGATGAAGCCCTTGGTCATCAATTAGTATCGTTTATTTTTAATAATATAACGGTTGGAGGCGGATGAGTCTCGGTTTGAGATGAACCCTTCAACCGTTACGTAAATATGGTAAAAAAAACTAACTGTGCTTTTGGCGGATGGATCTCGGTTTGAGATGAAACCAAAAGCACAAATTTTGCTATGTTAATAATATAACTCTCTTTTGACCTTATTTATTGTTGTCATTTAATTTTTGTTGTGCATTGCTTAATTTGAATTCCAATGTTCCTAACTTAGTACAATTATTTTTTGAAAATATCCTGATCAGTATACTCGCAAATATCCTATAAAGACTTTCGTCAAATAGGGTTTTTATAACTCAAACAGTTTAGATAAAGTTTTCAAAGAAAAAGGAGAGTTTATTTTACAAAGTTTATTTTGATAACACTTGTTTGACTAGAATACAGTTTTAGTTTTTAACTCAGGTATTATGTCCCAAATATTCCAACCAAATATCCTGAAACATATTCTGAAAATACATTTTGAGAATATATCCTGAGAACATATCCTAATCAGGATATTTAAGCTTTTGTTAAACATAGTTTCAAAAATTCAAATGATTTAAATAGGGCTTATGAAGGAAAGATCATACCAGAGATAGAGTATAACCCTATTCTTAAACTTCAATCCCTTCGCAATTTTTCCAACGAAGATGTCCCCAGTCTGAGATACTTAGTGTACTAGGTTTAAGCTTGATCCTTTGAGCTTTACACAATTGCCTTAGTAGGAATGTGCCATGTGCATAATGTCTTTGAACACTTAGAAATTATCAGTTCCAACTGTTTGAACAATTCTTGTGTTACAGGGGGTAAACCCTAAAATATACTGGAGATAAATCCTTAGTATTCTGGGGATAAACCCATAAGTATTCTGGGGAGAATCCCAATTTTTCATGCGCTACAGGCGGGAGTGTATAAACTCCAAGACTTAGAAAGGTGAAAACCTTTAAACCTTAGAGAGTATGAAAATACCCTTTTGCGGGAGAGGGTGATCAATCCTCATATACCTTTAGGATCTAGGATATAGCATACAATAACGAAATTGTCAGCCACTTTTACATGGACTGGTCCCATTATCTTGAACTATCCCTGGATAACTTGCGCTCCAGGCGGGGTGTTTAAACCCAATTCGAGAGAAAGGTGAATACCTTTAAACCTGTGAAGGGATCAGGATCCCTTAAACGTGAGAGAGGGGGCCAATCCTCTAATCTTTCGAAGTATCCTGAGTGTGTATCCTGGAGCTATATCCCGAAGCATATACTGCAAAACAACCGTAAACTAAGGTGGGTGTTAGCCTGGCTAACACCCCTCCGATGCTTAATTCAGTATTGGGTTCAAAAGAATAAGCAATAAATATATTAAAATAGATAGAATTCATACCATCCCGAGTTAGAAATTAAATTCTAAACTCACTTGAAATAGAACTTTAGGTGTATAGCATTCCAGGATCTTGGTAGCATATCCCCTCCATATTCTTGAGTCGGTATGCTCCTTTCCCTGATTCTGATTCAATCTCATAGGGTCCTTCCCACTTCAGAGCCAACTTTCCATCAGCATAATTAGTAGTACTCTAAAAAGCCTTTCTTAATACCCAATCTCCAACCTAAAACCTTCTAGTCCTTATATTTTTGTTATATGCTCTGGATACCCTCTGTTGATATGCTGCCATCCTTAGCTTTGCTGCATCTCTTGTCTCATCAATAGTATCCAATTCCTGGCATAGGGCTTCAGGATTTTGCTCAGGATCCCGGAGATTGGATCTCGGCGTAGGTATCACCATTTCTGTTGGGATCACCGCTTCTGCTCCAAATACTAAGGAAAATGGGGTTTGGCCAGTTGCACTTTTTACTGTCGTTCTATCAGCCCATAAAACAAAGGGTAATTCTTCTGCCCATCTTCCCTTCTTAGCTCCAAGTCTTTTCTTCAAATTGTTGACAATTATCTTGTTTGACGATTCTGCTTGTCCATTTGCTTGAGGATGTACCCGTGTAGATGTGATCATTTTAATTCCCCAACTCTTGCAAAATTCAGTAGTCCTCTTACTTATAAACTGAGAACCATTGTCACAAATTATCTTAGCTGGTACTCCAAACCTAGTCAGGATATTCCTTTTAATGAAGGATACTACTTCTTGGTCTCTAACTTGAACAAATGCTTCAGCTTCAACCTACTTAGAGAAATAATCAGTCATTGCCAGCATGAAGACTTTTCCTCCTGGAGCCTTTGACAATTTTCCTACTAGATCCATTCCCACTTCATGAATGGCCAAGGGGAAGCGATAGGGTAAAGTGGCTCAGCAGGTTGATGTAATATATTTCTGTGTCTTTGACATGCACCACATCTTCGAGCATATTCTGCAGCATCTTTTCTCATCGTCGGCCAATAGTATCCTGTTCTTAATACCTTTGAGAATAACGAACTGCCCCCAGTATGGTTACCACAATCCCCTTCGTGTATATCCTGAAGCACTTCTTTGGTTTCGGGATCCTCCAAGCACCTCAGATATGGTCCTGCAAGAGATTTCTTGTACAAAACATTATTTATAATAGTGAATCGTGATACCTTCATCCTAAAGGCCTTAGGATTCTCATCCTTTGGGATGTGTCCTTCCTTGAGATATCTCATTATTGGAGCCGTCCAGGACTTAGGATCCTCCTCGGGATACTCATCACCAGGATCCTGAATACTTACTACTTCCTTATCCTCAGATTTAAGAAGATCCGTCGCATGATACATGATATGTATTATTGGTATTTGGGTTCCCTCTGGTATCCTGACTGATGATCCTAGATTTGCCAAGGCATCAGCTTCAGCATTATCCTCTCTTGGTACCTGTTCAAGTGTAAAAATTTCGAAATATCCTCCTAATTTTTTGAGAATTTCGAGATACTCGATCAACTTCTCACCTTTAACTGCATAGGTCCCATTAAAATGATTAGTAATTAACAAGGAATCAACAAATACTTGTAAACCCTTGATATTCATGCTCTTAGCCAATTCTAGTCCCGCAATTAAAGCTTCATATTCTGCTTCATTATTAGTGGCAGGAAACTCACACCTAATAGCCTGGGGTAATATGCCCCCATGTGGTGATTTTAGTAGTATACCCAAACCTACACCTCTTACATTAGATGCACAATCAGTATATAGTGTCCAAGATTCTATATTTTCTCCTAGTTGTTGCACTTATAGGTCTACTTCATTTTGAATATCACTACTGAAATCAACCACAAAGTCAGCTAGGGCCTGAGACTTTATGGCATTTCTAGGTTCATATATTAAATCATAGGCACTTAATTTTACTGACCACTTAGCCATCCTGCCTGACATCTCGGGTTTCCTAAGCACATTTTTAACAGGATAATTAGTTTTAACATGAATCCTATGTGTCTCAAAATAATGTCTAAGTTTTGTTGACACCATAACTAGGTCTAATATCAATTTTTCTAAATGAGAATATCTAGTTTCAGCATCTAATAAACTTTTACTAACATAATAGACAGGATACTACTGACCTTCATGATCCTTTACAAGGATAACATTTACTGCATTCCCTGATACTGCAAGATACAGGGATAATGGTTCACCGTCCTTAGGCTTCATCAATAGAGGTGCGGTTGAAAGATACTGCTTCAAATCCTGCAAGGCTGCTTCATGCTTCTCTCCCCATTCGAATTTCTTATTCTTCTTCAGGATATCATAAAATTCCTTGCATTTTTCCGAGGATCTTGAGATAAATATGTTTAATGCTGTTACTCGCCCTGTTAATCTTTGAACATCTTTCATATTTGAAGGTGACTTGATATCCAGGATAGCTTTAATCTGCTCCGGGCTTGCTTCTATCCCCCTTTTCGTCACCATGTATCATAGAAACTTTCCTGCTCCCACTCCAAAATGGCATTTGGCAGGATTTAGTTTCATGTTGTATTGGTCTAGGATATCGAATACTCCCTTAATATCCTGGAGGTGATCCTCAGCCTTTTTAGATTTTACTACCATGTCATCGATGTACACCTCCATGGTGTCCCCCAGCTTGTCTTTAAACATCATGTTCACCAATCTTTGGTATATTGCACCTGCATTTTTTAAACCAAAAGGCATAGCAGTATAACAATAAATACCTGTCGGTGTCATGAAAGAAGTATCCTCCTGATCCGAGGGTTCCATTTGGATCTGTTGGAATCCTGAGGAGGCATCCATTAAGGTTAACATCTCGTGGCCAGCAGTAGCATCCACCATTGAATCAATATGAGGTAGAGGAAATGGGTCTTTGGGACAAGCTGTCACACCCCTTTCTGCGGCGGAAGCACGAGGTGTGATCATGAAAGGTTTTCATTGCATACGATTGGTAAACATACTACATGCTCATAAAAATAACTTCAAACGTCATTACCATTACATAACGGAAACATAGTTTAAGTGTTTACATCACGAAACAACATATTGTCTGAAAGTTTACAACTTATTTAAGACAAACATAAACGACATCCACGAGCATGAGTAAGACCGCACGCACATCCACTTTTAGTTACCTGAAATACATGTGAGTTTTGGAAAAACGTCAACATAATGTTGGTGTGAATTCATGCAGTTTTTGTAATGAACGTTGGTATACTTTGTATGAAAACATGGTATGTATTTCGTATAAATCAAGTATTTCTGTATCTCATGTAAGTCAAGTATATCTGTGTCTTGTACAACTCAAGTATTCTTGTATAAATCAAGTAATCTTGTATGTATTAAGGTTGTTAATGGGTTGCAAGGCCATTAACATGTGACACGACGTAGGAAGCAACCAAACCATAGGCATTTTTCTAGTTGGCATATTCTGAGACACAAAAGCACTGCTTGGTACTCGTTCTCACCAAGAGTGTGGCTGCCCAACACCCGTTAGATCTAACCTTTTGTTCTACGGTCTAGGTATATTGTTGATTAATGGTGCTTATGGTACCCTATTCGTGACACGATTTCTCGTATCATGTATCATTTCTCGTATCATTTCTTGGTACTAGTTTTCACCAAGAGTGCTTCTTGTTTTTGTACACATCATACCATTTTGTAAACATTGAAATATTTGTAACATGTATTTCACCCCCGAAGTTATAAAACTGTAAACAGTTAAAAGAAAAGGGGGAGCATGAACTCACAACTTTGCGTTCCTTGCGTCGTAAACTTCACCGGATTTGCTTAATTAACGTCGTGACCTATACGCATTTTCTTAACGTTAGTCACTAGACTTGTATCGCACAAGTACAAGTCACTATCATCTGTGTATGTATTCTTGTGTTAAAAATAAGTTATATTTTTAACTATGTGTCTTACTTATATTATTTTCTCAAAAATAATTATAAGTTTCTTGTATTTGTCTAAGTATAATTGCAGGTGTATTTTTTTTGTATCTTCACTCCTTAGGAGTATTTAGTGTATTTTCAATTCCTAATACACTATCAATTTTAATCTTGAAGAAATCCTTATTTCTTAACACAAAAATTGGGGAAACCTTGGTAAATATTTTTAGACACATTTTTAGGGAATAAGTTTCTCAAAAACTTATATTTTTCTAAGTGTCAAAATTTATAAAAATTTTGACAGAGTTTCCCCTAAAAATGGAGGTTTCCCATGTTTTCAAAACATGTGTTTATTTTCTTTTAATTCATCAACAATATGAACAACACAATCAACACTTATCATAACCAAAATCATGTAAATCACACCATATCATGAACTTGAAGTTCTTGTAAGAACCTGTAGTAACTTACCATGTTATTTAGTAGGTTTAGTTACCTTTAAAAACATGGTTATTTGTTGGTAGATCACTTTATTAAAAGATCTAGTCATTCACAACTTGTAAAATGATTTTTCTCAAAATACTTCTTTTGTATTTTTCTTGTAACATATATCTTTCTATCCATGTTTAACTTCTAAAAACATGGTTGATTTCTTTAAGAACCAAAATTTAGTAAACTTTGTATTTTGATTTTGGTTTCTTGGAAAATCATGCTTGAAATATTTAGATCCACATGATTCACAACCTACTTTGATCATTATTTTTCAAGAAAACATTATGTTCTTTCAAGTTCATGATTTATGTGAGGATGGTTCATTAAACTCTAACATGTTCATCCTCTCGTCTTGCTAGATTATGTTTTTAATCATGATCTAACAAGATCATATGATGATCTACATCATTTATATAAGCAAACAATGTTCAACAAGTAAATCAATACATATACCACATGATTTCTTCATTAAACATGCTTATGTTCAAGTTTACTTCTTATGTATCTTAGTGTTCTTCAAGATTTACATCATGTATCATTCTTTAACCACTTAAATATGATGTAAAATGGAGTGTATGGTGTTCTTACCACCAGCTCAAGGCTAGGGATGTTCAAGAGAAGAAAAGAGGTGGGTAATAGCAAATAGAGGAGGTCCTTCAAGTTCCGTGAGCACCGAGCTTCGTTGGTGACCTTCTTACACCTTGTAATCAACTTGAAATGATTGATCAAGACTTGAATATGGTGGTGGTGTGTGGATGGTTCTCGACCGAGGGGTAGGGAGGACAGAAGAGGAGAAGTGAAGGTGGGGTGTGTGTTGTTGAATGAAGGATTAGAACCATTAGGTTTGCTTTATAACCATCTTACCTCAATATCTCTTGGATGTTATGTCCCTCAAAGTACAAGACACAATCCATTAAACAACTCAACAAAATCTTGTAATTAGGCATGTGAGGGAATCGATTACTAGCATATGGGGGGGGGGGTGTCTAAATGTAAATTTAACCATATAGTTAGATGATAGTTCAATTCCAAACATATAGTTAGTTATGATAGTTACAGTATATTTTAGTGGGTGTTAAGGTGTTTGGGGATCATAACTAGCTCAGAAATAATTAAACAATGCTTCAAGTGATATTTTGATGTTCCGGGTAATGTCCGGTTGTTCGGTTAAATACCGGTTCGTTAAAGTGCTAAATTGCACCGTTTAGTGTCCTTTATGTGCCCTTTTGTGACACTTTCAATTCCCGACACTTAGGGAAATATTCTGGATGATAAATCATAATTTCTGCATAATTTTTCAGTGTCATAATGCTGATTATAGCTGAATTTAATAAAATTCTGCACTTAAAGTGCGTTTCGGGTGCTTTTTAGTGCTTATTTTATCTTCCGGAATGTCTATATGTTAACCCTTGTATGTACTCTTGGGTTTTAATGTATTCTTGTCGTTGGACCTACACCTAGGCCCTATTCTATTGTCTAACTACTTTCTGCAGATTTGTTGACACAATGTGTCTTACCGGTGAGTTTACTATTATTTCTGACGCAACGCAATTCATTAATGCATAAAGCATTATTTTGTAGTATAAAATGTGCATGAATTCACTGGTATAGTTTGAAATCAGACAATGTTGACGTTTAAGCACATAATTGCAGTCATTAAATAATAATTAAAATGTACGGAAATTACCGGTTTGGTGCCAGTTGTCACAGTCTCCCCCAGTTAAAAGAATTCCGTCCTGAAATTCAGGCTGAACTAACTCTCGCAGGAGTCTTCTGGAACAGGTGGGGGTACTTTTCTTTAAACTGGTCTTCACGTTCCCACGTATACTCGGGTCCGTGCTTAGAGTTCCAACGTACTTTGACAAGTTTCACACTGCTCCTCCTGGTCTTGTTGACTTTCCAGTCGGTAACGTCAACGGGTTGTTCTGTAAATCGGAGGGCATCATCAATATGCACTTCATCCGCAGGGATGATCACGTTTTCTTGTGTTGGACTCTTCTTGAGGTTGGATACATGAAACGTATCATGTACTCCATTAAGTTCTTCCGGTAACTCCAACTTGTACGCCACAGTACCAATTCTTTCCAAGATTCTGAATGGTCCGATGTATCGTGGATTCAGCTTTCCACGCTTTCCAAATCTTACTACGCCCTTCCAAGGTGAGACTGTTAACAACACTTTGTCTCCCACCTCGAATTCTAATGGTTTTCGTCTTTGATCAGCATAGCTCTTTTGTCGATCTCGAGCCGCCTTAATGCGCTCTCGGATCTGCATAACCTTTTCGGTTGTCTCTTGCACAAGTTCAGGACCAACCATTCGTTTGTCTCTAGCGTCTGCCCAACATAGGGGCGAGCAGCACTTGCGGCCATACAGAGCTTCGAACGGCGCGGCTTTTAAGCTTGTATGATAACTGTTATTGTAAGAAAATTCAACTAAAGGTAGATGAGTATCCCAGCTGCCGCCAAGATCCATGGCACATGCGCGAAGCATATCTTCTAACGTTTGTATAGTCCGTTCGCTCTGGCCGTTTGTTTGTGGATGGAATGTCGTGCTTAGATCTAGCTGAGATCCAAAGGCTTCCTAAAAGGATTGCCAGATTCTTGGGACAAAGCGTCCATCTCTGTCTGAAATAATTGAGATTGGCACTCCATGACGTGCCACGATTTCTTTTAAGTATATCTCCGCAAGCTTTCCAGTGTTGTCTTTTTCTCGGATCGGTAGGAAATGCGTAGATTTCATCAATCGATCAACTATCACCCATATCATATCGTGACCTCTCGGGGTCCTGGGTAATTTCGTTATAAAGTCCATCGAGATTTTCTCCCACTTCCACATGGGTATCTTTGGTTGTTGTAGTAGATGGGACGGTTTATGATATTCAGCCTTAACCTTAGCACAGGTTAGGCATTTTCGAACATAAACAGCAACATCGCTCTTGAGTCTCAGCCACCAATAGTATTCTTTTAAGTCTTGATACATTTTGTCCGATCCTGGATGGATCGAGTATTTTGACTTGTGCGCTTCATCAAGGATGACTTCTCGTATGCCACCATAGAGCGGAACCCAAATACGCTTCTTAAAGTATAAGGCTCCCTCTTCATTTGGCGCCATGTATTTCAACATACCCCGGAGGTATTCAGCTTTATGGTTTTCTCCCTTAAGAGCTTCTTGTTGTGCATCACGAATACGTGCAGTGAGGTTCGTTCGAATAGTCATTTCTAACGCCCGAACCCTTAGGGTCTTAACCCTTTCTTTTCGACTTAGCGCGTCTGCTACAAGGTTTGCTTTTCCAGGATGGTACTTAATCTCACAGTCATAATCATTTAGCAGCTCGACCCATCGCCGCTGGCGCATGTTCAATTCCTTCTGATCAAGTATGTGTTGCAGGCTTTTGTGATCTGTGAAAATTGTACATCGAGTACCATATAGATAATGTCGCCAGATCTTCAAGGCGAATACCACCGCGCCAAGTTCCAAGTCATGAGTGGTATAGTTTCTTTCATGAACCTTCAATTGTCTTGAAGCATAAGCGATGACTTTCTGGCGTTGCATGAGCACGCAACCCAAACCTTGCCGTGAAGCATCGCAGTATACCACGAAGACTTCACTGCCTTCGGGTAATGATAGTATTGGTGCATCGCATAGCTTGTTTTTAAGTAGCTGGAAGGCTTTTTCCTGCTTATTACCCCAGTCGTACTTCTTGTCTTTCTGTGTGAGGGTTGTAAGTGGTTGGGCTATCTTTGAAAAATTCTCGATGAATCTTCGGTAATAGTCCGCTAAGCCCAAAAATTGTCGAACTTCAGTTGGGGTCTTGGGAGCTTCCCAATTCTTTATGGCTTCTATCTTGGATGGGTCTACATGGATGCCCTTCTCATTCACAACGTGACCAAGAAATTGTACTTCACGAATCCAGAATTCGCACTTTGAGAACTTTGCATAAAGTTTCTCCTTCTTCAGTAGTTCCAGAATGGTTCTGAGATGTTTCTCGTGTTCTTCTTTCGTTCGTGAGTAAATCAGGATATCATCGATAAATACAATCACGAATTTGTCGAGATATGGTTTGCATACGCGGTTCATCAGATCCATAAAGACTGCTGGTGCGTTCGTCAGTCCGAATGGCATCACAGGAAACTCGTAGTGCCCATAGCGTGTTCTGAATGCAGTCTTTGGTACGCTTTCCTCTTGAATTCTTAACTGATGGTATCCAGATCGAAGATCGATCTTGGAATAGTAGCTTGATCCTTGCAACTGATCAAATAAGTCATCAATCCTCGGTAGAGGATACCGATTCTTGATTGTGAGCTTGTTCAATTCTCTTTAATCGATACACATCCGCAGAGTTCCATCCTTCTTCTTTACGAACAATACAGGAGCTCCCCAGGGTGAGAAGCTTGGCCTTATGAATCCTTTATCCAACAACTCCTGGAGTTGTGTAGATAATTCTTGCATTTCGGATGGTGCGAGCCAATAGGGCGCCTTAGCTACAGGAGCAGCTCCTGGAACCAAGTCTATATGGAATTCGACTTGTCGTTGCGGAGGTAATCCTGGCAGATCTTTGGGAAAAAACATCAGGGAATTCCTTCACCACAGGAATATCTTCGAGTCTTGGCTCCACAGCCTTCTTATCTACAACGTGTGCTAGGAAGGCAACACATCCTTTCCTTAAGCACTTCTGTGCCTTCATACAACTGATGATTCGTAGAGGCGCGTCTCGTTTTTCTCCATGCACGATGAGAGTTTCACCATTCGCTAAAGGGATGCGAATGATTTTCTCTTGACAAATAACTTCAGCTTTGTTCTTGGACAACCAGTCCATTCCGACCACTACATCGAAGCTACCCAATTGAATAGGTAAGAGGTCGATGCTAAAATTTCGTTCACCAAGTTTTAATGAGCAGCCTCTAACAACTTCGCCCGATTCAACAAGTTTACCATTGGCTAGTTCTATGGAGTAAGGAATATCCAATCTAATAGACTCTATCCCAAGCATACGTTTAAATTCCCCAGACATGAAACTATAATCGGCACCAGTGTCAAATAATATGGATGCAAAGTGATTGTTAACGAGAAACGTACCGGTGACCACGTTAGAGTCCTCGCGTGCGTCCCTTGCTCCAATCACAAATGCTCGAGCCTGAGCGTTGTTTCCTCCTGGGCAATCTTTCACGAAATGATCCTTGCTTCCACAACTGAAGCATCCTTGGTTCCGGCCAGCTCCATTCCCAGTTCGGTTACCATTGCCATTCCTATTTCCACCATTTCTATTACCGTCACCGTTGCGGTTTCCATTCCCGTTCTTTCCTTTACCCCAACAGTCTTCAGTGCGGTGACCCAATATACCACATTTGTCGCACCTTGGAATGCGACAAGCTCCTTCATGATGATACTTACATTTTTGGCATTTAGGCAGGGTGCCTTGGTATCCTTTGGCTACAGTATCATTTGCCGCTGCAAAGGTTCTCGCCACCTTAGGTGGGTTAGTGTCACGCTTCTTGTTGTATGAACCTTTATTGTTGCTACGGGTTGCTTGATTCAGATTCGAATGCTTTCTCTTCTTGTCACCGGACGACTCAGCATGCGTCTCGGTCTTTTCTGTTGGGTTCAGCGACAACTTCTTCATACGAACACAATCTTGTAGTATAAAATGTGCATGAATTCACTTGTATAGTATGACATAATCTTGTAGGCTCTATTCTATTGTCTAACTGCTTTCTGCAGATTTGTTGACACAATGTGTCTTACCGGTGAGTTTACTATTATTTCTGACGCAACGCAATTCATTAATGCATAAAGCATTATTTTGTAGTATAAAATGTGCATGAATTCCCTTGTATAGTATGACATCAGACAATGTTGACGTTTAAGCACATAATTGCAGTCATTAAATAATAATTAAAGTGTACAGAAATTACCGGTTTGCGGCCATACAGAGCTTCGAACGACGCGGCTTTTATGCTTGTATGATAAATGTTATTGTAAGAAAACTCAACTAAAGGTAGATGAGTATCCCAGCTGCCGCCTAGATCCATGACACATGCGCGAAGCATATCTTCTAACGTTTGTATAGTTCGTTCGCTCTGGCCGTCTGTTTGTGGATGGAACGCCGTGCTTAGATCTAGCTGAGATCCAAAGGCTTCCTGAAAGGATTGCCAGATTCTTGAGACAAAGCGTCCATCTCTGTTTGAAATAATTGAGATTGGCACTCCATGACGTGCCACGATTTCTTTTAAGTATATCTCCGCAAGCTTTCCAGTGCTGTCTTTTTCTCGGATCGGTAGGAAATGCGTAGATTTCGTCAATCGATCAACTATCACCCATATCATATCGTGACCTCTCGGGGTCCTAGGTAATTTCGTTATAAAGTCCATCGAGATTTGCTCCCACTTCCACATGGGTATCTATGGTTGTTGTAGTAGACGGGACGGTTTCTGATATTCAGCCTTAACCTTAGCACATGTTAGGCATTTTCCAACATAAACAGCAACATCGCTCTTGAGTCTCAGCCACCAATACTATTCTTTTAAGTCTTGATACATTTTGTCCGATCCTGGATGGATCGAGTATTTTGACTTGTGCGCTTCATCAAGGATGACTTCTCGTATGCCACCATAGAGCGGAACCCAAATACGCTTCTTAAAGTATAAGGCTCCCTCTTCATTTGGCGCCATGTATTTCAACATACCCCGGAGGTATTCGGCTTTACGGTTTTCTCCCAAGCATATGTTTAAATTCCACAGACATGAAATTATAATCGGCACCAGTGTCAAATAATATGGATGCAAAGTGATTATTAACGAGAAACGTACCGGTGACCACGTTAGGGTCCTCGCGTGCGTCACTTGCTCTAATCACAAATGCTCGAGCCTGAGCGTTGTTTCCTCCTGGGCAATCTTTCACGAAATGATCCATGCTTCCACAACTGAAGCATCCTTGGTTCTGCCCAGCTCCATTCCCAGTTTGGTTACCATTGCCATTCCCATTTCCACCATTTCTATTACCGTCACCGTTGCGGTTTCCATTCCCGTTCTTTCCTTTACCCCAACAGTCTTGGAATGCGACAAGCTCCTTCATGATGATACTTACATTTTTGGCATTTAGGCAGGGTGCCTTGGTATCCTTTGGCTACAGTATCATTTGCCGCTGCAAAGGTTTTCACCTCCTTAGGTGGGTTAGTGTCACGCTTCTTGTTGTACGAACCTTTATTGTTGCTACGGGTTGCTTGATTCAGATTCGAATGCTTTCTCTTCTTGTCACCGGATGACTCAGCATGCGTCTCGGTCTTTTCTGTTGGGTTCAGTGACAACTTTTTCATACGAACACAATCTTCAGTAAGGCTGACAGCCAGAGTTACAGCCTCGGTGATTGTTTGAGGTTTGGCCGAAGTTACCATGCCACGAAATTCTGAGGCCAATCCTCAAATGTAGCGTTCAACGCGCTTAAATTCAGGTGTCACCATATAAGGGATCACTCTAGACAAGTCGTGGAACCTTCGAGTGTAACCAGTGATATCAGCACCTTCCATGGTCAGATGCCAAAACTCAGTCTCCAACCTTTGGAGTTCAGCACGAGAGCAATACTTCTCTCTCATTCTTTCTTTTAGTTCATCTCAAGTCAGGCCATAAGCGGCATCATCACCCAAGGTTTGGACTTGCAAGTTCCACCAAGTCAAAGCTTCATCGATAAACAACCCAGTAGCAAAAGTGACTTGCTGATCCGTGGTACAGTTGCTCACACAGATGGTAGCTTCAGTCTTCTCCTTCCAGCGTACAAACGCTACTACACCTCCTGTGCCGTCGCAGTTCATCGGTTTGCAGTCGAGAAACTGCTTGAAGGTGCAGCCTGTAATTGATTCAACCAACTCACACATGAGCAATCGAAGAAATAATGAAACCAAGACCGTTCATAAATTTCTTCATTCTTAGCAAATTGTCTTAAGGTTACCTTGAGCTGCGTTGCCTCCAGATGAATCTCCATTCCCATTACGTCTAGCGTTGCTTGGTCCGCCACTGTCTTGGGTTCGGTTTGCCTCGTATTGGGTGATAGCAGCGGAGATCCTTTCCTCCAGTAGAGCGTTCAGCTCTTCAGCAGTCTTTGGCAGTGGGGGAGGAGGAGGTTGATCCGAATCTCGATTGTTCACAATTCTCCTAGGTGCCATGTTCTGAAAGAACACCACGCAATAGGTTTAGGCATTTGTTTGATATCATCATACTAGACAGTAGTAGTATATATACACAGGCATATACCACATAAGTGACATCAAACAATTATTACTCTAGCAGAGTATTTAATCGGCTGGCGTTCACGTTTGACCTTTTCTTGCACTAAGGGAATCTATACGTGACAAGACTTGCTGTGATTTCTGTGCACTGAATTCCATAATTATGTATGCATCCGTAATTACGTAACTCCTTGCATAGTCCGCACAGTTTGTTTCATCCTCGTATCTCTTCCTTTAGATAGGCCATTGTTTTCAGGTAAGGTCACGTATACTAGTGGTATTCTACTTCTAGTATATGTATATATCGATTATCACACATAATTGCAAGTAATTCTTAATCACAGACAAGTGCTACTCCAGTGCACCCTAAATCTCGTAGTGTCTTTTCTTGCCTCTTGTAAACAGTTTTAGGTAGTGGATGTCGCGGGACGTTTTATGCAATGAAAACTTTTTGAAAAAATGTTTTCGTGAAAGGATCCTAGAGATTGTAGTCTAGACTCGAGAAGGAATCCTAGTCCACTACAACCTGGCTCTGATACCAATCTGTCACACCCCTTTCTGAGGCGGAAGCACGAGGTGTGATCATGAAAGGTTTTCATTGCATACGATTGGTAAACATACTACATGCTCATAAAAATAACTTCAAACGTCATTACCATTACATAACGGAAACATAGTTTAAGTGTTTACATCACGAAACAACATATTGTCTGAAAGTTTACAACTTATTTAAGACAACCATAAACGACATCCACGAGCATGAGTAAGACCGCGCGCACATCCACTTTTAGTTACCTGAAATACATGTGAGTTTTGGAAAAATGTAAACATAATGTTGGTGTGAATTCATGCAGTTTTTGTAATGAACGTTGGTATTCTTTGTATGAAAACATGGTATGTATTTCGTATAAATCAAGTATTTCTGTATCTCATGTAAGTCAAGTATATCCGTGTCTTGTACAACTCAAGTATTCTTGTATAAATCAAGTAATCTTGTATGTATTAAGGTTGTTAATGGGTTGCAAGGCCATTAACATGTGGCACGACGTAGGAAGCAACCAAACCATAGTCATTTTTCTAGTTGGCATATTCTGAGACACAAAAGCACTGCTTGGTACTCGTTCTCACCAAGAGTGTGGCTGCCCGACACCCGTTAGATCCAACCTTTTGTTCTGCGGTCTAGGTATATTGTGGATTAATGGTGCTTATGGTACCCTATTCGTGACACGATTTCTCGTATGATGTATCATTTCTCGTATCATTTCTTGGTACTAGTTTTCACCAAGAGTGCTTCTTGTTTTTGTACACATCATACCATTTTGTAAACATTGAAATATTTGTAACATGTATTTCACCCCCGAAGTTATAAAACTGTAAACAGTTAAAAGAAAAGGGGGAGCATGAACTCACAACTTTGCGTTCCTTGCATCGTAAACTTCACCGGATTTGCTTAATTAACGTCGTGAACTATACGCGTTTTCTTAACGTTAGTCACTAGACTTGTATCGCACAAGTACAAGTCACTATCATTTGTGTATGTATTCTTGTGTTAAAAATAAGTTATATTTTTGACTATGTGTCTTACTTATATTATTTTCTCAAAAATAATTATAAGTTTCTTGTATTTGTCTAAGTATGTTGTAGGTGTATTTTTTTTTTGTATCTTCACTCCTTAGGAGTATTTAGTGTATTTTCGAGTCCTAATACACTATCAAGTATAATACATACTACATACTCTTAGCACAAAATTTGGTGATAAATAAATATATATATTTTTCTCAAAAATATACATACTTAATATCAATTTTAATCTTGAAGAAATCCTTATTTTTAACACAAAAATTGGGGAAACCTTGGAAAATATTTTAGACACATTTTTAGGGAATAAGTTTCTCAAAAACTTATATTTTTCTAAGTGTCAAAATTTATAAAAATTTTGACAGAGTTTCCCCTAAAAATGGAGGTTTCCTATGTTTTCAAAACATGTGTTTATTTTCTTTTAATTCATCAACAATATCAACAACACAATCAAGACTTATCATAACCAAAATCATGTAAATCACACCATATCATGAACTTAAAGTTCTTGTAAGAACCTGTAGTAACTTACCATGTTATTTAGTAGGTTTAGTTACCTTTAAAAACATGGTTATTTGTTGGTAGATCACTTTATTAAAAGATCTAGTCATTCACAACTTGTAAAATGATTTTTCTAAAAATACTTCTTTTGTATTTTTCTTGTAACATATATCTTTCTATCCATGTTTAACTTCTAAAAACATGGTTGATTTCTTTAAGAACCAAAATTTAGTAAACTTTGTATTTTGATTTTGGTTTCTTGGAAAATCATGCTTGAAATATTTAGATCCACATGATTCACAACCTACTTTGATCATTATTTTTCAAGAAAACATTATGTTCTTTCAAGTTCATGATTTATGTGAGGATGATTCATTAAACTCTAACATGTTCATCCTCTCATCTTGCTAGATTATGTTTTTAATCATGATCTAACAAGATCATATGATGATCTACATCATTTATATAAGCAAACAATGTTCAACAAGTAAATCAATACATATACCACATGATTTCTTCGTTAAACATGCTTATGTTCAAGTTTACTTCTTATGTATCTTAGTGTTCTTCAAGATTTACATCATGTATCATTCTTTAACCACTTAAATATGATGTAAAATGGAGTGTATGGTGTTCTTACCACCAGCTCAAGGCTAGGGATGTTCAAGAGAAGAAAAGAGGTGGGTAATAGCAAATAGAGGAGGTCCTTCAAGTTCCATGAGCACCGAGCTTCGTTGGTGACCTTCTTACACCTTGTAATCAACTTGAAATGATTGATCAAGACTTGAATATGGTGGTGGTGTGTGGATGGTTCTCGGCCGAGGGGTAGGGAGGAAAGAAGATGAGAAGTGAAGGTGGGGTGTGTGTTGTTGAATGAAGGATTAGAACCATTAGGTTTGCTTTATAACCATCTTACCTCAATATCTCTTGGATGTTATGTCCCTCAAAGTACAAGACACAATCCATTAAACAACTCAACAAAATCTTGTAATTAGGCATGTGAGGGAATCTATTACTAGCATATGGGGGGGGGGGGGGTCCAAATGTAAATTTAACTATATAGTTAGATGATAGTTCAATTCCAAACATATAGTTAGTTATGATAGTTACAATATATTTTAGTGGGTGTTAAGGTGTTCGGGGATCATAACTAGCTCAGAAATAATTAAATAATGCTTCAAGTGATATTTTGATGTTCCGGGTAATGTCCGGTCGGTTAAATACCGGTTCGTTAAAGTGCTAAATTGCACCGTTTAGTGTCCTTTATGTGCCCTTTTGTGACACTTTCAATTCCCGACACTTAGGGAAATATTCTGGATGATAAATCATAATTTCTGCATAATACTTTAGTGTCATAATGCTGATTATAGCTGAATTTAATAAAATTCTGCACTTAAAGTGCGTTTCGGGTGCTTTTTAGTGCTTATTTTAGCTTCCGGAATGTCTATATGTTAACCCTTGTATGCACTCTTGGGTTTTAATGTATTCTTGTCGTTGGACTTACACCTAGGCCCTATTCTATTGTCTAACTGCTTTCTGCAGATTTGTTGACACAATGTGTCTTACCGGTGAGTTTACTAGTATTTCTGACGCAACGCAATTCATTAATGCATAAAGCATTATTTTGTAGTATAAAATGTGCATGAATTCACTTGTATAGTATGAAATCATACAATGTTGACGTTTAAGCACATAATTGCAGTCATTAAATAATAATTAAAGTGTACGGAAATTACTGGTTTGGTGCCAGTTGTCACGCAAGCTTTGTTAAAGTCTGTGTAATCTACACAGACTCTCCGTTTCCCATTTTTCTTTTGAACCACAACTACATTTGCTAGCCATTTGGGAAATTTCACTTCCCTAGTCATCTTGCTCTTTAATAGTCTTTCAACTTCTTCCTAATTGATTGCGTTCCGTTCTGGAGCAAATTTCCTTCGTTTCTGTTGGACAGGCTTGAAAGACCTATCAATTCTGAGCTTGTGAGTTATAATATCCTTGGAGATACCTGTCATATCCTCGTGTTTCCACGCGAATGTTGACATCTTGCATTTCAAAAAGTTAGTCAATTGGTTTTCAATATCCTGAGGGATATTGGTTCCCATGAGCACCGAGATATCCGGATTTTCCTGATCCAGGATAATTTTCTTTACATCCTGTTCTGAAGCCTCCATGATATCCTGGCCTCGCTTCTTTAATTGCTATGCTGCACTAGGCTTTGTCGAGGATTTCATCGAAGAAGAATAACACTTCTTTGCTTCCTGCTGATCACTTTCCACCTTGACTACTCCCCAAGGGGTAGGGATCCAAGGCCTACCTAATATAATATTATAGCAGGATAAGGAGTCCATGACACAAAAGCGCTGCATTGAGTTGTGAGGGTTGACATCCTGGTTGGCTTATCTCCCCTCTCTGCCTTGGTTTCCTTCGCGTGCCTTTTTGCCGCAGAATATGATGTCCCGCAAATGTCGGATCCTCCTGAAATGAAATTAATTATCTTGGCATCCGCAGGAGGTGATGCTGCTCGTTTAGGACCCTTCTCAGTATCCTGACCCTTATTCTTCTTTCTTCCCAGGAGATCCTTCAGATATCCCTTGCTCAAGAGATAGCTTATTTCTTTCCTTAGAGCAATGCAATCCTCAGTAACATGTCCGAAATCCTCGTGGAAGGCACACCATTTGGACTTATCCTTCCAATCAGCTTTTTGTTGATTCTTTTGGGGCCATCTTGCTTTGTCTCCTAAACCCTACATAGCATACATCAGTTCAGGTATATTAACAGAAATACAATATTCAGACAACTCAGGATACTCCTCAGGATCCTCGTCTTCAACAGCATTCACTTTTTTGCTATCATTTCTGCCATATGGCTTAGAGCGATATGGTTTATACGAGGATTCTGATTTCCTGTTGGTTGACTCATAGGTCGTGGATGAATTCATCCTCTCTTGCATCTTTTTGTCATCCTCCAGCCGAATATATCTTAAAGCCCTGTTCCGAGCTTCATCCAGATTCCTGCAGGGATTCATTACAAGATCCTGGTAAAATTGATAATCTTTCTGAAACCCCATCTTGAAAGCCTGCACAGCTGTTGCAACATCAAGATGTGGGAAATCTAAGGATTCCCGACTAAACTTGTTCACATAATCCCTCAAGGATTCCTGAGGTCCTTGGGTTATCCTGTAAAGATCACTGGTTAGTTTCTCAAAACTTCGACTGCAAGAAAATTGACTATTAAACAAATTCACTAAATGAGCAAATGATGTAATTGAGTGAGGGGGAACATTTAAGAGCCATTTTAAGGCTGATCCTGTTAAGGTAGAACCAAAACCCTTGCATAGGCATGCATCCTTGAGATCTGGAGGGATAGGGTTGATTTCCATCCTCTCCCTATACTTGGCAATATGCTCCTCAGGATCCGTAGTTCCGTCATAGAGCTTCATGTTAGGGGTCTGAAATATTTTTGGGATTTCAGCATCACAAATAGGATAGGCAAACCGGGATATCCTGTGGCTGTCTTGGGATACTTCTGGAATTGGCTGGACCACTCCAGGTACACTGGATATCATGTCCTTTAATTTCTGAAGCTCCCTAGAAAATGCTGATGTCATACCTGCATCCTGCAAAGATCCAACACCATTAGTAGCAAGAGTATTATTATTATTAGATACGTTACCAGTCTGAGGATTCTGGCCATATCCTGAAGCATATCCTGAAGCATATCCTGAGCTTCTCACAGTTGACACCCTAACCGAATAGGGTATCTCAGGAGTATGATTCTGAGAATGGCTAGGCACAATATTCCCCCTGTTATCCTCAGTATATACTTCAGAACTGAAGTTCAAAGCTCTGGGTTGCAAGGGAGTGATAGTATCCTCAGCGGGCCTGCTTGAGCTGGATTTCAAGAGTTGTATCTCTCTCATCAGCATCTGATTGGTCTCCTGCTGCTGCCTCTTCTGTTCCTGTACACTACCAAACAAATTTAGAATTTCTTCATCAGAGGCCAAAACAGGAGCTGATCCCTGAATATTGCGAGTGGGGATAACATCCTGAGGCAGCGAAGAGGCTTGGGTTCTCGGAGGAGGTGGTGGAAGCACCGAACCAATTGTTGCAGAGGTGGTAGCGGACATGGTGGAAGAGCTCATGTTTGATCTCAAGGCCATTGAAAATAGTGTAGCAAAAAGTTTTGAAAATAGAAAACCAAATAATGATTTTGCAAAAACTTTTAGTAGAAATAGCACCACTTGCCCCACGGTGGGCGCCAAATTGCTTTGGTAAAAAATTACCGAAGCAATTAAGTGATCAAATTAGTTAAGTGAGGTAGTGTGCAAAGAAAGTGTGTTGATAATATGCTAATTAAGTTGTTTGCAAACACAGTTTTCAGGATACGGCTCAGGATATTGAGCTGTATCTACGATCAAACAATGAGCAAAAAATGTAAAGGGTGACACGGGATATACGAGGAAAGCCCTTGATCAATCTAGATCGCCGGCACAAAACCTCGGGAGCTGACAATCGCAGCTGACTTGTTCTTCTTATTGCTTCAAATATCAGGATACAGTGCAGGATATGATGCGGATCGACTAAGTGTTACAATGTGAATTCGATACAAGTGTAAGTGTATTGTGAGTGTTTGCAGCTAGAAAGAAAGAGTGTATGAGAGATTGTGTGTTCTTATCTGATCCGATTAATCTATTTATAGTAAAAAGAAACTAAATAACTAGCCTATAAATCCAGGATATATGGAATATTCCCTTTGTGAACGTTGTAGTCCACGTCTTCCGGCTTCAACGTCCATAATCTAACTGATTTGCTCGAGTCTTGAGGAGGAGAAGTCCACTTGAACGTTGGAGACTTGCACCTTTTAATCTGCACGTGGGTTAATTAGTTACTACCAGGATATCGTATCAGGATGGTACCAATATCCTGATTCAGTATCCTGGTCACAATAAAACAAACAAAGTCAGAATATCAGTCCGGATATATGAGCAGAAAATCACCCATAACAGAAACAAAGTTGTGATGTCACTGACTGTTGTGTTCAGAACACCGATTTGCTTTGTTGTTGTATCTCTGATGACTATCATTGTGGTTTTCATATGATTTTAGCCATGCACCTTCTGATTTCTCAATTTTACGATTTTTTGGGTGTTGATTGCGTTGATGATTGTTTATTTTACATATGAGCTCAAACAATTGGCACGACTTTTGTTACATGGTTACCGCTAATGGTTGTCGTTTTCTTACCTGATTGATTATGGTTTTTTCTTGAGATTTTGAAGAAATCAGTTATTCTGCTTTAAAAGAAGCACTAGTTTATAGTTGATTTTCGCTGCGATTTGTGGTTAGGTTAAGTGATATGCAATGATGGTTCTTTTTTGTTGGACCTGAGCTTTAAAAGAAAAAGTGGATATTCTTTGATGATAACCGATGATGAATTTGCTTTTGTTACCAAATTTGCGGTGATGGTTGTTTTTGTAAGACCTGAGTTTAAAGAGTTGGTTGTCGTTTGTTACTTGATGGCCGATGATGGTGGGATTTCAACACCTGAGCCTATTAGTTGTTTAGCGTTGCTAGAAGGCAGATGATGTCAATCAATATGTTTTTGGTTGGTTATTTAGGTAACACATTTTCTTTTTCTATACAACTCAAGTTTGATTTGTTATATAAGGGTTTTAAAATCCTTTATTTACGGATCCTTGTGTTGTTTTAGCATTTAACATTGTTGGTCCTAGAAATGGCGATGACGAATTGAATAATATGGTAGGTGTGGCATCTGGGTGGCTTGACACAAGCTACTGGGTGCAGCCATGATTCTGAGTCACTTAAACAACAATCTATTTAGCCTTTTAGTTAGATTAAATTTTGGGTTATCATTTTTTTTTTTAAATTAAGTATATTATTTTGTATATTGTTTCCATTTGTAGCAAAATGTCTTCTACAAGCGAAGATATTAACGTGTTTCAACAACTTCAAAAGATGTTGGAGGATATAATCGTTTATGATCACATGCCAACACCAAAAGCTAATGAGCTGGTAGAAAGAGTTGCTAACATACGAAAAACTCAAAGAGAGTTATAGTTTTCAATTGACGTGTTTAATACGCTTTATGAAGGCCAAAGGATATTAAAACCTAGATTTAGCAATAGTATGTTGTACCTTCGGATAATTTATTGTTGATTTTGTATTATGTTAATATAGAATAAATGTGGCGGACTCTAGGTTAGGTTTTAATATGATTTATTGTAAATTTTGTATATTATTAATATATGATCGACCATCTACGGAAACGTAACAGACCCGTGAGGCAGCGCCCATGCGTAATATACTAGTATTGATAAACATAACCAAATTATTTTTCCATTTTACATAAATATGATAGATGCAATATTTTTTGAACATAACAAAATAAATGACATTTTAAAGAAAATAATAATAAATAAAGTGAGTTATAGTGACATTTATTTTTTATTGATTGGTTCCCATAATTAGTTGTTGCCTTCTCAAATGGTCTCTCCACACTTGTTGGGTTATCCACTTAACACCTAGGAGCTAACGCTCACCTCTTTGGGCTGGAGCAGTGTTTCACGCTGGGTTCACCCCCGGGGTTAGCAAGGGTGTGACACCATTACACTCAGTCTAAAAGTTAAAAGATTTCATTAGAGCTTAGGGCCGGAAGTGGGCTAAGATGGGCCGAGGGAGGGGTACAATTCCATACTTCCACTTAGAGGTATACAGAAAATCTGAATCGGAAACAAATCAGGAAAATGATCCGAAACCGACTTGTCGTTGAATTTGATTTTTTAAAACCGGTTATAATCCGATAGGATCTGCAGGATCCAATCCGGTCTTTAATATTTCTGACCCACCGGACATTTTGGGATTTTCTCTAAATAGACCCGATCCGGTTTTTTAAGAACCAGATAAAATCCGGATTTTACATTGTAAACGTAGAAGTTTATGCGTTTCTTGATAATGGACAGCATGAGCCTTGTTTTCTCATGTTTCTTTATATAACTACAATGAAGAAAGAACTAAGTATGAAGATGACTGCTACAAAGACGTAGATGGCAACTACTACGAAGACAATTATGTGTTTGGACGATTTTTTTGAGTTTACTTTGAATATTTACTATTTTTTTATGGTGTTAAATTCCGAAATCTGGATGCCATAGGATCGACCATTCTAGACCTTGTATCTGGATAAATTCGATTCGGACATCTTAGAATCCGATTTTGACTGAGAATTAACTTACCCGGACCGGATAAAATCCAATCACTTTTCTTAAAAATATCTGCTTTGTGCACCTCTACCTTCACTAGGGGATACAAATTTGTAGCAAAGATTAAAGGTTGGATATTATATGGGGGCCAATATAGGAAACATGAGTGGACCACTGATGAGAAGGTGGGAAACTGATGAGGAGAAGTAAGTTACCACTATTTTTAAGCTAGATTGATATTAGCCATAAACCCTTTTTATGCTTTTAATTGTGATCGAACAACTTAATTTTTTTAACACCCCATTTAGTTCATTAATATTTTGTAAGAGATTTTAGTTTTTCATGTAAGGTTATAACCATTTATTTATATAACTATATAAAGCAAATGTGATGTACAAACATGTAATTTTACATCGTGTTCGACACTTTAAGCAATATGTACAACTAACGAATGCTTGTTTTGTGAGGGTAAAATTGTAAAGAGTACAAAATTTTAAGACACTAGGAGGGTAAAACAGTAATTCCACATGCACCCCATACTCACACGCTCAACAACATTTCCTCCCATGCCCTCAAGAAATCCAATAGACATCCTCATAATCAAATCAAAGAGTGAATGCGAAGACCAGATTGAATAGCAAATGAAACGGCGGAAGCAATTATTCACGAAATCAATTAGGTTTCGATGATTAATCATGAAACGGAAGATTCAATGCTAGGTGCAAGTTGAAGAGGGCAATTTGCCCTGTGTTTCTAGAGCACAATTATTTAAGATGTAATCCATACTTGAATTGTGTGGTTATTTGCCACTTCAGTGCCCTATTGGATTACCCACATTTGTTCGTTCTTTCAACATCAATCCATATACCATCGACAGAGGCAGAGGGTTCTGTTCGATGGATGGAGACGGTTGTTATTCCACATGCACTCCATACTCACACGCTCAACAACATTTCCTCCCATGCCCTCAAGAAACCCAATATACATCCTCATAATCAAATCAAAGAGTGAATGCGAAGACCAGATTGAATAGCAAATGAAACGGCAGAAGCAATTATTCACGAAATCAATTAGGTTTCGATGATTAATCATGAAACGGAAGATTCAATGCTAGATGCAAGTTGAAGAGGGCAATTTGCCCTGTGTTTCTAGAGCACAATTATTTAAGATGTAATCCATACTTGAATTGTGTGGTTATTTGCCACTTCAGTGCCCTATTGGATTACCCACGTTTGTTTGTTCTTTCAACATCAATCCATATACCAGCGACAGAGGCAGAGGGTTCTGTCCGATGGATGGAGACGGTGGTTCACGGTAGGTAGGTGTGCGAAATGCGAGAAATTATAATAATCCCATCCGTTTTATATTCTTGCTAGATGAAGGTCTCCTCTAGGTATTTTGTTTTTTGGGTTTATTAGTGGTTTTTTGAATATCAATGTTAAAAATATTATCTTGATCAATGTTACATAAAAGCAATTTAAATTCATATCACTTACTTGAATTTTTGTAGTGAAAGGTTAATTTGTTGAAATGTTAAGAATGGTTATTTGTTTTTGTTTTAGTTTTAGTTTCAGTTTTTGTTTTCTGTATTGTTTTTTTTCCTGGTGTTTTGGTGCCTGGTTGCTTTGTAGTGTCGAGTCTTGGGTCATGGCTCAAGTTATACAGTTGGAACTCAATGGGTCGGGCTCGGTATGTTGATGGCTTATACTCCTTAATCCTCTTTCTTTATTTAAAGATCTTAACCTTGCTATAGATTTTGTTAATATGGTATATACACCCTTATTATGCTATGATTCTGATGTCGATGTTGTTAACCCATTTACATTTTTATATGTTTTAGCATGGTGGCGAGGGAGGGATGATTTGCCGAACAATTTACTACTTCGGTGCAAAATATTCTTACTGTTGATGTGAGGTACAATCCTTTATCATATTTCCAATTTATTTGTATTTATCTTACCAGCTATATGCAACACTTGATGAACTTTTTCAGATACTTGCACTTTGAGTTCTACCGCATTTGTGGGCATGTACATATTGAGTTCTTATCTATTCTTTGTGAACAAAATTTAGGATTTTTTTTATTAAAACTAGGTATCTTTTAGCCTCATACTACAATAAAGCTTCATTCCTTGATTCAAAGAAAAAAATTAATGGTTTTGATGGTGGGTACTATTTGCTTAATGAAAAGGGTGAAAAGGTTAAGGACAGGATGGAAACGTGGGGACTAATTGTTTTTATTGCTTAGACAATATGAATATCATACAAGTAGATTTACTTGTATACCCTTGTTTGTGAATATATCAACTAACATAAGGGTGGTTAATAGATTTTCACTAATGCTGAGGTGTTGGTTCAGAGCATGATCGGGTGATATCAACTAAGAAGGCTTGGTGTTTTTTTTTATGCTGAAGAAACCATTAACACATATCCTAACTTTGATGACTGCTTCAAAATATGTACATCATTAAGAAACCAATATTTCTTTGATTATACTTTCTTATAATATATAGAAAAAGTGTATCGTACATTTTGTCTTAACGTACGAAGTGTACGCAATGACAAATTCGCATGTTATAAAAAAAGATCGCATGTTGTAAAAACTAAAGATCGCATGTTAAAAAAACAAATCGCATGTTTATAAGAAAACAATTTCACATGTTAATAAAAAATCGCATGTTGGTTCAAAAAACCAAACTCGCATGGTATAATTTTTTTTTCGCATGTTGATACTGAACTCGTACACTTCGTACGTTAAGACAATTTGTACAATAACCGGCCTTTTTTCTTTCGAGTTTTTTTATTTTATTTTACCATATTTTCATAACCGTATGGCTGATCATGGGGATGTATAAGCATCAAATTTTGTCCGGTAAAGTTGTAAAGTTCTCTTTCTAAATAGATTCTGAATATAGTTATTTATTTGCCCATCTATGGTATTGATTTGGGTCCAAAAAGTTCATAATATTTTCATTATGTGAAGGGAATATAGGTGAAACGGGTTTCATCTTCTGGTTTGTAATATTTTTGTCTGTTTTTTTTTTTGTTTTTTTTGCACACTTGGAGTTCAATTGATCTACTTCAAGGTTGTTCTTCATGCGGTGATAGTCAGATCAGTCCCTCCTCCCATCCGTGCCATGTCTCTCTCCACTGCGTGTCCAGGGGCAATATGCTATATCTGGGGTGTTTCTTAGCTGCAAGGTATGCATTTGGGAGTTGGGTCAAACAAATAGTTATGTGGGGAAGGTTGGTATAGTTAAAAGGATGCATAACTGATTTGGGAAGGCTAGCTGAAGATTGTCTTCCTTCACTCTTGGCTCTACTGTAGAATTGGGGCTCTCCTTTCATGTTTGTCAAGTAGGCTATTTTTCAGAATGGGAAGATGTATAAGCCGTTGCAACACAGGTGGCTTTACATTAGTATTGAAATAACTACATCCCCAAAAGATATTCTTCTTGGTCACATATATGAGATAGGGTGCTTCACATTGAACTCCTTTAATGGGCTGATATTATGGTAATCGCCTCGTTGTCTACAAATACACTCGCCAAGGTAACATATATGGTGGTAATTTGTATCCTCTTTTTTAAATGTCGTACAATGGGCGCGTTGACGCAATGTGCTATTTTTATTATGGGCCGGTTTGATTTGAACACTAAACATTTTCTTGTCCACTCTTTTTTTCTATACACATAGCTAATGTAATATGATAATGATAATAATAATATTAAGAATTTATGATATGAAAATGAGTAGGCAGCTGTAAGGTATGCATTTGGGAGTTGGGTCAAGCAAATAGTTATGTGGGGAAAGTTGGTACAGTTAAAAGGATGCATAACTGATTTGGGAAGGCCAGTTGAAGATTGTTTTCCTTCACTCTTGGCTCTACTGTAGAATTGGGGCTCTCCTTTCATGTTTGTCAAGTTGGTTATTTTTCAGAATGGGCAGATGTATAAGCCGCTGCAACACAGGTGGCTTTACATTTGTATTGAAATAACTAAATACCCAAAAGATTTTCTTCTTGGTCACATATATGAGATAAGGTGCTTCACATTGAACTCCTTCAGTGGGCTGATATTATGGTAATTGTAACGCCTCGTATCTTCGTATTTCTATTTTAAAAATGTTCGTATTAGTATTCTAATTTTAGAAACCTTACATTCGTATTTTAATTTCAGTCTCACAATTTGAGGCGTTAATCATAATAAAATTCATATTTTATACATATTTTTTATTCACACAACCGATCATTTAAATACATATTTATACGCAAACCGACACAATTATACGTATAAATACTTATACGCACATCCTCAATACTTGAATTATACTTTTGTACTTTTTATATACTCAATTACATAATATATACTCAAGAAATACCAAGAAATATACCAATCGTCTTTCCACCTCATTAACCCTCTTACACATTCTTCAACCAATCATATTTCACCTTTTTCCACCTCCTTTCTCCACCAATCATCTTTTCAATCATCTTCCACATTCTTTAACCAATCATATTTCACCCTTTTCCACTTCTCTACCTATAAATATCAACCTCCTTCTACCATTTTCTTCACACCAGTCTTCTCTCCATCTCTCTAATTCTCTCAATCTCTCTAAATCAAGAATTCTAAAAGGACATTAAGTGTTCCAACCAAGGAATAAAACTCTAAGAATTCTAAAAGAAAACACTAAGTGTTTTAAAGGAAGCTTTGAAGCTCCAACCTCCAACTCTTCACGCAATCACCAACGGAAACTTTGCAAAACTATGAGTATACTTGACCCATTTTACCGTTTTCACACTTTTGGGTGTAACATGTTTCACATACAAAACACACTTAGTATACATATTCTTATGTAAATATACAAACAACAATCCCATACATGCTTACTATTTGTTATGCTTGATTCGTGTTTTCTGGGTGATTCTTATGTGATGAACTTGTCATTAGCTTCGTATGAGCCTCCACTTAACATGTATAGCGTTATAGGAGTAACGCACCACCCGTGAACGAGAGGTCATGTTAGGTTTATTCATTCATACTTGCGTAAACAGAGGGTTGACTTGTAAATCGCATGCAAGTTTATACGTTAATCTTGATAATATATGCTTTTAATCTTGATAACTAGGTTTGCTACTACACCAAACTTGTATACTCGCCAATACTTTTGTATTGAACTACTATTTTAAAACATGTTGCAGGTTTAATGATGATGCATGGAACATAGTAGGATTCCTAGATACTCATTTTAAATTTTGTATACTTATTGTAATGTAATTCGTTCATTTCAAGTTGTTGTAATTGTATTTTTCTTTTCCATGTTGTAATCGAATTCTTATAGTAATAAAACGAAATTCATTATTTAAATACTTGTCGCGAATTATAGTGTTATGTGTAATGAGCAATCTATTTCGTCTCACTTCAATGTTTCCGGCATCGGTTGAGGTGTGACAGATTGGTATCAGAGCCATAACTATAGGGAATTAGGAAAATTGCTATGCTTTTGACCTATTCTATAGTTAAGCACCATACTTGACCCTACTTGATTCACATGTTAAATTCTTATGTGCTAAATTCTTGAAATGCTTTAGGTGTTCATACTTGATTTATTATTTCAAACAAACGCCTATCCTAAGGCACTTTACTCGACTATACTAAACTCGAAAACACTCGCCAAGGTAACATATATGGTGATAATTTGTATCCTCTTTTTTAAATGTCGCACAATGGGCGCGTTGACCCAATGTGCTATTTTTATCATGGGCCGGTTTGATTTGAACACTAAACATTTTCTTGCCCACTTTTTTTTCTATACACATAGCTAATGTATATGATCATGATAATAATAATATTAAGAATTTGTTATATAAAAATGAGTAGGCAGTTGTAAGCATAAATAATATACTTTAAAAGACACTTGACGTGGCTTTCTACACATTCCACTTTGTAACCATTTTTTCTAAGTTTATACACTATTTGGTGGACTTTTGAACCATTTTTCTTTTAAACTGTTAGTCTTTTATCTCAGATGACTTTTGACATGTTAAAAAATGGAAAATTACCAAAATGTCTGTTGACCAAGTGCATTTGCAAAATTGTCACATTCCTGCGTCTTTGGAAGGTCCTCACAGCCTCGGAAGCGTCCGTGTTTCATGTTGATGCGTCCATTCCATAAAAGCTGACACGTGTCTCGCACGTGTCCGACAATGTTCAAGCGTCGGTGGCCGACGCATCATAACCAAAAAGTATATTGATGCGTCCGACTTTGTGTTTCGCTGACGCATCATCTCTTCCTAAAAGTTTTGGCTCCCAGACGCTTCGAACGGCTTGCCGACGCTTCCTCCGATGGCTTCCTCGACTCTTCCAATGGCTTGGCCGACTCTTTGAATTTGTTTGGATCGGCTGATTTCTCTAATATATATATTTTTTTGTTTTTTATTCTATTAAACATAAATTTTTCCAATGTAAAAATATTACAACCTAAAGATATTAGTTAAATATAAGTTTTTAAATTTTTAGCCTATATATACTGGCCCACGTTGTCCATTAGTGTGTATGAGCATGATGGCAACCGGGAGGCGTTCCAGTAACATACCAGAATCAGTAGAAAACACTATCTGGGTCAATGATAAGCAACAACATGAAAATTGGTCTCCAAATGTTTTTGAGTTTTATTATGAGGGTGACTGTTCTTCCTGTTGTTCCAGCTATATTGGGAGCCAACCTCTAGATAAACACTGGTGGGGTGGCCTATTAGGTTTTTGTGGAAACGGTTTTATTCAAATGAAATCCACGAGATGGATTCCTAGTGTGCTTTAAATACATGTGCTCTGTTAGCAAAACTAATTAACAAATTAAAGATCTAGATAAACAATCTTTGTGGTTATATGACTATGTGTTTATGCATCTTGTGTTTTCTTTTATTCATTTTGTGTTTTTGTATACTCTGGATATTCGTTATCCAAATCCTCGTAGAATTTTTCATATCTTCATATGAGGGATTCGTAGTAGGATATTCAAAAAGGTACTACCTTAAATCCTTAATGGGCTTCTATGTAATAGTTAAGACCCTTGGATCATATAGTACCACTCCATGATTCATAAGAGACCCTTTTAGGGGTCTAGTCTAAAAGATTGATTCAAAAATCTGGTTAAGAATGACATGTGATGATATAAGCTGAAAAGACTCCTCGGTTGTCTATTAAAATCATTTATTGATTTAATAAAAGGGACCCCATGGTGGTCTAGTCATACTCATCACAGATTTGTTCATTTGGTTTTCCCCTACACATTATAAAATAGAATGTGTGAGCTATGCAAGGAATTGTCTAATTAAGGACGCGTACATAATTATGAAATTCAGTGCACGGTAACCACAGTAAGTGTCATACCCCGACCACGTAGAACATACAAAACGTGGCGGAAATGTCGGGGAGTGTTGTAACAGAATTAATTGTTTCAAATCCATGGCAATTGAAGTTTCGTTTTATTGATTAAAAGTGTTACAATGTCTTAACAAACAAAGGAATACAACATAATTAACTAGTCTTGCATCTTTTATTGTCACTAAAGCCCAAGTCTGCCTATGTGTATCTTGATCATCTTATGCAACAGCTCCTGAAAAACACATGTGAAAATAGGTACGTCAGCATAAAAATGCCTGTGAGATACATAGGTTTTGTGAAAATAGGTTTCATGACTTTTGTTTGAGAAAAATGTTTAGTCATGAACCTTGTAATTTGCTTTGTTTTGTTTTGTAAATCATTTGAAAAACGATAAGATCAGATGATATGTATAAATAAGAGAATAATGTATGGTTAAATGAATAACCATTGTAAAATGAGTTTGTATAAGTTAAATTGTTTGTAAAACAATGTATTGTGAAAAGTATGTTATTTGTATAAAATGTTATATGTCTCAAACTGAAATGATTCAAATAACGCTACGATATGTAATACCATACAAGCACTTATATATAGGAAGTACCAGCGGCGTATCCACCATGCTTGTATCATATTACACACGCATCGTTACTTAATCACTTAATCAAACCAAACCACCAAAGAAATGTTTAACAATTGTAGAAATGTTTATGTATGGTCAAATACGGTTCACATGGTTCACAGATAGAAACGGTTCACAGATACAAACGGTTCACAGATACAAACGGTTCACAGATACAAACGGTTCACATAGTCAAATGGTTATAAACGGTTCAAAATGTAATATAATGTGTTCATATACTGGATGAGCATATGCAACAAAATGTAATGTAAAACAATGTACTAAGTATGCACACAATGGACATACATACCATAAAATGTAATGAAATCATGTACTATAATGTACTAACGAACATAGCAGGTATATGATGTGAAAACGGGAAAGCATGAATGTAACAAGTAGGCACATGTGTTTCACCCCAAAACAGTTTGGAAAACAGTAAAAGAGGGGTCTATGTACTCACTTGAGATTGCTTAGTAGTCCTTGAGTAACAACCAAACAATGCTAGAGATCACGGATATCAACCGACACCTAATATAGGTAACTATGTTAATAACCGGACCTAAATCGGATGATTGGATAGAATGAGGGTTCGTAAACCAAACGAGTATAGAGACTCGTGTCATATGGTTTAACAAAGCCTTCATGCTAAATGAAACCTAACCTAAGTGTTTCCGACCCATTACGACTCGTTTAGGTAGCTTATGCTACTTTAACGCGTCGTTCGCGTGAAACGCGTTCGGACCGCCTAACTAGCCCTATGACAAGTGTTATATGCCTAAACATGTTATATAATCAGTTATGTGACAAAATATTAGGTTACATATGCTTAATTACCAATTATACCTGAAAAGGGTATTCTGGTAATTTACCTAAGGCATATAAACTACCTATCATACAACTACTCAAACGATGTGACCATAGGGTATAACCTCGGAAGGTTATTCCCTACCTACTATGGTCACCTAAAGTATTTGGTCGGATCCTAATGATCGACCAAATGGGTCGGGTTCGAAAGTATAAGCGATTGTTTAGATCGCTTACCTTACGACCCTAGACAACGTGGTAATCAGTAGGCATAGTCCCAAGGGACTATGACCATCGTGATTACAATCACGTTGCGAAGTTCAAACGAACTTCGCATTGACCATACACTGGTGAACGCAGAAAGTCAAACAAAGTTTGACTTTCGGACTCGAAAAGCAATAAAGGAAAGGAAAGAACGAAAGAATACTTACGAAGGGTCCCCGAATGCTAATCCCGATCCAAGTAGCTCAGGTATGAAACAATGGTTTCAACTTAGAGCTCCTCAAATCAGAATTCTTGTGGGTTTTGCAATGGGGTGGATGGGTATTTATAGTTTTCGGGTAACCGTTAAGATCGTTTCATGGAAACCGTGCTCGAATCTTGTGCGTACACTTGTTGGAAAGTTATGGTGGCTAAAAATGATCCTTATCAGCTGAATAGGCAAGTGGGAAGTGTGTGGGTGTGGTTAAAACAGCTGGAACCTGCTGACTGTTCGATCTAATCTGATCAGGAAGGCTGAGGCGGCCCGCTTCAGGATACACCAAAACTAATGCGGGCCGCATGGGGGTTCTGATCAGAAAATAAGTTTAAAAAATGACAGTTTTGGTCCCTGTTGTGTATTTAAGCCATTTCCGACACTTCTAAGGCCCGTAAAGCCAACTTTAAGGCCCTAAAATGATTCCTAAACATTGTGGACATGAAACATGCTCAAAAATATGTCGGATGTCAGTTCGTTTGGTCGTACGAACGCAATGTTCGCTTAATTACGATGGAATGCGCACAAGTGCGAAAAACGATCCAAAATGCGTGATGAATAGATTTTTCTTATGCCAAACACTAAAGTAAAATGTTTTAGTGCTTACATAAATTTTTGGATGTCCGGATGTATTCAGAACGTAAGTTATGCGCGAAAGTGCAAACTTGTGCACTTTTTGACGCTTTTAGTCCCTGAATGACCCAAAAGTTTATTTTAGCACACCGAACCCCTCAAAGCCTATTTCTAAGCTATATAAAGGATATTTAAGGTGTGTTTAACTTATGGTCATGTTCCGGAATGTCTGTTACAGTTCAAATTGGCATACTTTCACAGTTTGTCAAGTTTAGTCCCTGTAAGCGAATAAACTAGATTTTGCCATACCAAAGCCTTCAAAACTTATTTCTAAGTTATGTAAAGGTTACTTAAGGTATGTTAAGCCTATTTCACTATTCCGGAGTGTTCGTTGCATTAAACTGGTTATATTTACGCATCAGTGCGCGTATAACCCTCCAGAAAGCGATTTAAAGCTTGAAATCGAATAAGAGTTGATATGTGTAAACGATACACATATTTTTACAAATCCCAAGTATGAAATACAATATTTCATTGGTTTGGCATTTGTTTGATGGTTGAAGTGACACAGGTGTCACAGTCTCCCCTACTTTAGGAAATTTCGTCCCGAAATTTATTCGTAGGAGTCTATTTGTGACTTTGTGTCAAATAACCACCAGAGATATGTAAGGCATAATCCTGTCATTTCCTTAACGGACATTCTTCAGAATGAAAATGAACAGACGGAGTCATTTTCCTCAACGAGTATTCTTCAGAAGCGGAAATGAAGGAATAAACAACGGGGATTCATTTCCTCAACGGGCAATCTTCAGAAACGAAAATGAACAAACGGAGTCATTTTCAACGGGTGCGTCATCAGAAATAGAAATGAAAAGGAGAAACAAACGGATATTCATTTCCTCAACGAACAAATCTTCAGAAACGAAAATGAACAAACGGAGTCATTTTCAACGGGTGCTTCCTCAGAAATGGAAATGAAAAGGATAGACAAACGGATATTCATTTCCTCAACGGACAATCTTCAGAAACGAAAGTGAACAAACGGAGTCATTTTCAATGGGTGCATCATCAGAAATGGAAATGAAAAGGAGAAACAAACGGATATTCATTTCCTCAACGGACAAATCTTCAGAAACGAAAATGAACAAACGGAGTCATTTTCAACGGGTGCTTCCTCAGAAATGGAAATGAAAAGGATAGACAAACGGATATTCATTTCCTCAACGGACAATCTTCAGAAACGAAAGTGAACAAACAGAGTCATTTTCAACGGGTGCTTCCTCAGAAATGGAAATGAATAGAGTTAACTTCTAGGCACATGACAATGCTCGCTGTGGTTTCTGTGCACTAAATTCCATAATTATGTATGCATCCATAATTACGTAATTCCTTGCACAGTCCGCACAGTTTGTCTTGTAATGTTCATAAGCACATAATCACAAAGTTGTTTAACTTGGTTATTAATTTGTTATTAATTTGTTATCGATTGAGAACGGATATGGAAACCAGTCGATGGACTTCAATGTCCTCTGGGATCTATCTGAAGAGATAGAAAGATCTCCCAAAAATTCGATTATGTTTTCAAAGAAACGTAATAGTTGAATTAAGGAACACAACAATTTTAGGATTTACGGATATACCCTTAGGTACCCTATTAAGGATTTATGGTGGTACTTTGGGTATTCGTCCAGTGTTGTAACTTGCGCCTTGTACTTCGTTTCCTTAGAATAAACGGGTACTTAGGAATTTCGTGGAAACGCAAGAGATCATAGAATGGGAAAATTTTGGGGGTAGTTTGTCCTTCAAAGAATACGGTTCCTTGATTGTCGGTATTGTAAGAGATATGTTGTTTATGCATACAACCACATAAATACATTGTAATGTAAATAAAAGATTTATTTATAAACAATGATAACAACTGTTTCATAGACCTTGACAACAAAAGAAAATAATACATAAGACGTGATTATTTCTAAACGATGTTGTCGGTCAGATGCTCATCCCTGTGCTGGATTTGCATTAGCAAGCTTTGGGCAATTTCTTCGGAAATGACCCATCTCACCACAGTTGAAGCAAGAACCTGGTAGAAAACGACCTTGAGCGGTATTGTTGCCAGCTTGGTTTGGTGCAGCTGTAGCTGGGCAGACTCTTGCTGTATGGCCTATAAGCCCACAAGTTTGGCATTTGCGGCACTTTACATTGGCATGATGATGGAGGCTACATTGGTTGCACAAGGGTGCAGTTCCATTGTATGGCTTCCTAGCAGGGGGTTGAGCTGGTTGGTTGGGGATGGCTTGATCATTGTGAGTAACCATGGCGAAGTTCTGAGAAGCCTTTCGCTTCTTTGACTTTTTAGGGGATCCAGTCTGTTCATCCATGGTCTTTGATTCCTCGATTGGTTTCGATTCCTCGACCGGCTTCTTGTCACCTTTTCGGAAAAGTTTACCTTTCCTGATCTTTGATTCAGTCAAGGTTGCAGATAGCTCAATGGCCTGTCTAACTGTAGTAGGGTTGCTGCCAGTCACAATGTCTTGTATTGAGTCAGGGAGGCCATCAATGTATTTTTCGATTGCCTTATCCAAAGGCGTGACCATGTTTAGGCATAACAGACCTAACTCCTCATAACGGTCCGTGTAGGCTCGATGCTCACCGCTGTCTTGCTCAAGATTGTCGAATTCCCTTTCCAAGGCCCTGATCTCGTGACGAGGACAGAATTCCTTCATCATAAGGGCCCTAAGTTCAGCCCATGTCTGTGCTAAAGCAACTTCTGCCCCACGATCTCTCATAACCCCGTTCCACCACGTAAGGGCTCTCTTCTGGAACACACTCGAAGCAAACTCAACCTTGCGATTATCAGGACATTGCACGTGGCGGAAAGTATTCTCAATGCTCTCGAACCATTGAAGAAGCCCAGTCGCTCCCTCAGAACCACTAAACTTAAGTGGTTTAGCCGAGTTAAAACTCTTGAAATTTCATGGACCATTGTTGTTGTTGTTGGCTTGGTTCCATTGAGCAAAGAGGTTTGGGAATTGAGCAGCCATTTGCTGCGCAATGATTTCTGCCAGCTCGGCAGTCGCTATCTGGTTCTCGCGTCGAGGAGGCATTCTAAAAGAGGAAACATGAAAGGAAACAAGTGAGAGAATTTGACGAAAAGAATGAGATGAAACAAATCTGATGAAAGCAAGGGTAGTGGTCATTTGTTTGTTACCACAAGGTAAACAAACGACACACAGTGACTAATCAAAGTAAATGGGTCAAAAATAATGTATCGCGAAGACATGCTCGCCTATAAGTGAACACTCATCCCAAGAATTCCCAGGTAAGCACAACTGGTCTCGCGTCTGATGAGATGTATACGAAGTGCTTGCCTAGACAGAAAACCCAGAATACAGGCATTCACCCTTCCAGTTTGCACGTGTTCACATTATTTAAAACCCAAAACCTTGACGAGATTTTGAAAATTCAAAGGGGTTCAAAACCATATAACAGAGGGTTCAAAACCTTACAATAGAGGGTTCAAAACCTAGTAATCAATCATCCTAGAACAGATGATTAGTTTTCAAAGCGGTTTTGAAATTTATGTTCTTGTTGTGGTCGTCGCCTAAGGATAGGTGACGGTATTGTTTTATGACTAAACGCAAGTAAACTCGCGTTAGGGTCCTAGAAAGGTTATAGACTAGGTCAAAGCATTACTAATAACCTAATTCCCTATAACCATTGGCTTTGATACCATCTTTTCTGTCACACCCCGACCACGTAGAACATACAAAACGTGGCGGAAATGTCGGGGAGTGTTGTAACAGAATTAATTGTTTCAAATCCATGGCAATTGAAGTTTCGTTTTATTGATTAAAAGTGTTACAATGTCTTAACAAACAAATGAATACAACATAATTAACTAGTCTTGCATCTTTTATTGTCACTAAAGCCCAAGTCTGCCTATGTGTATCTTGATCATCTTATGCAACAGCTCCTGAAAAACACATGTGAAAATAGGTACGTCAGCATAAAAATGCCTGTGAGATACATAGGTTTTGTGAAAATAGGTTTCATGACTTTTGTTTGAGAAAAATGTTTAGTCATGAACCTTGTAATTTGCTTTGTTTTGTAAATTATTTGAAAAACGATAAGATCAGATGATATGTATAAATAAGAGAATAATGTATGGTTAAATGAATAACCATTGTAAAATGAGTCTGTATAAGTTAAGTTGTTTGTAAAACAATGTATTGTGAAAAGTATGTTATTTGTATAAAATGTTATATGTCTCAAACTGAAATGATTCAAATAACGCTACGATATGTAATACCATACAAACACTTATATATAGGAAGTACCAGCGGCGTATCCACCATGCTTGTATCATATTACACACGCATCGTTACTTAATCACTTAATCAAACCAAACCACCAAAGAAATGTTTAACAATTGTAGAAATGTTTATGTATGGTCAAATACGGTTCACACGGTTCACAGATACAAACGATTCATAGATACAAACGGTTCACAGATACAAACGGTTCACAGATACAAATGGTTCACAGATACAAACGGTTCACAGATACAAACGGTTCACAGATACAAACGGTTCACAGATACAAACGGTTCACATAGTCAAATAGTTATAAACGGTTCAAAATGTAATATAATGTGTTCATATACTGGATGAGCATATGCAACAAAATGTAATGTAAAACAATGTACTAAGTATGCACACAATGGACATACATACCATAAAATGTAATGAAATCATGTACTATAATGTACTAACGAACATAGCAGGTATATGATGTGAAAACGGGAAAGCATGAATGTAACAAGTAGGCACATGTGTTTCACCCCAAAACAGTTTGGAAAACAGTAAAAGAGGGGTCTATGTACTCACTTGAGATTGCTTAGTAGTCCTTGAGTAACAACCAAACAATGCTAGAGATCGCGGATATCAACCGGCATCTAATATAGGTAACTATGTTAATAACCGGACCTAAATCGGATGATTGGATAGAATGAGGGTTCGTAAACCAAACGAGTATAGAGACTCGTGTCATATGGTTTAACAAAGCCTTCATGCTAAATGAAACCTAACCTAAGTGTTTCCGACCCATTACGACTCGTTTAGGTAGCTTATGCTACTTTAACGCGTCGTTCGCGTGAAACGCGTTCGGACCGCCTAACTAGCCCTATGACAAGTGTTATATGCCTAAACATGTTATATAATCAGTTATGTGACAAAATATTAGGTTACATATGCTTAATTACCAATTATACATGAAAAGGGTATTCTGGTAATTTACCTAAGGCATATAAACTACCTATCATACAACTACTCAAACGATGTGACCATAGGGTATAACCTCGGAAGGTTATTCCCTACCTACTATGGTCACCTAAAGTATTTGGTCGGATCCTAATGATCGACCAAATGGGTCGGGTTCAAAAGTATAAGCGATTGTTTAGATCGCTTACCTTACGACCCTAGACAACGTGGTAATCAGTAGGCATAGTCCCAAGGGACTATGACCATCGTGATTACAATCACGTTGCGAAGTTCAAACGAACTTCGCATTGACCATACACTGGTGAACGCAGAAAGTCAAACAAAGTTTGACTTTCGGACTCGAAAAGCAATAAAAGAAAGGAAAGAACGAAAGAATACTTCCGAAGGGTCCCCGAATGCTAATCCCGATCCAAGTAGCTCAGGTATGAAACAATGGTTTCAACTTAGAGCTCCTCAAATCAGAATTCTTGTGGGTTTTGCAATGGGGTGGATGGGTATTTATAGTTTTCGGGTAACCGTTAAGATCGTTTCATGGAAACCGTGCTCGAATCTTGTGCGTACACTTGTTGGAAAGTTATGGTGGCTAAAAATGATCCTTATCAGCTGAATAGGCAAGTGGGAAGTGTGTGGGTGTGGTTAAAACAGCTGGAACCTGCTGACTGTTCGATCTAATCTGATCAGGAAGGCTGAGGCGGCCCACTTCAGGATACACCAAAACTAATGCGGGCCGCATGGGGGTTCTGATCAGAAAATAAGTTTCAAAAATGACAGTTTTGGTCCCTGTTGTGTATTTAAGCCATTTTCGACACTTCTAAGGCCCGTAAAGCCAACTTTAAGGCCCTAAAATGATGCCTAAACATTGTGGACATGAAACATGCTCAAAAATATGTCGGATGTCAGTTCGTTTGGTCGTACGAACGCAATGTTCGCTTAATTACGACGGAATGCGCACAAGTGCGAAAAACGATCCAAAATGCGTGACGAATAGATTTTTCTTATGCCAAACACTAAAGTAAAATGTTTTAGTGCTTACATAAATTTTTGGATGTCCGGATGTATTCAGAACGTAAGTTATGCGCGAAAGTGCAAACTTGTGCACTTTTTGACGCTTTTAGTCCCTGAATGACCCAATAGTTTATTTTAGCACACCGAACCCCTCAAAGCCTATTTCTAAGATATATAAAGGATATTTAAGGTGTGTTTAACTTATGGTCATGTTCCGGAATGTCTGTTACAGTTCAAATTGGCATACTTTCGCAATTTGTCAAGTTTAGTCCCTGTAAGCGAATAAACTAGATTTTGCCATACCAAAGCCTTCAAAACTTATTTCTAAGTTATGTAAAGGTTACTTAAGGTATGTTAAGCCTATTTCACTATTCCAGAGTGTTTGTTGCATTAAACTGGTTATATTTACGCATCAGTGCGCGTATAACCCTCCAGAAAGCGATTTAAAGCTTGAAATCGAATAAGAGTTGATATGTGTAAACGATACACATATTTTTACAAATCCCAAGTATGAAATACAATATTTCATTGGTTTGGCATTTGTTTGATGGTTGAAGTGACACAAGTGTCACAGTAAGATTTATTATATGTAAGAACCGATAGTGACAACAATAACAAAATGAGAACGATGTAATGGAGGTACGGTGGACGCACCAATGACGCTTCATATACTTGTATATAAGTATCCCTCTTACATTGCAAACATGATGTTATTGAAGTTACTAGAAGTTCAGAACCCTGACCAATGTTGTTCGATCTTTTCAACTTCATGTTTTAAACTCTCACAAGTTTCCCCTAAATAAAAATTTCGGGACGAAATTTCCTAAAGTAGGGGAGACTGTGACACCTGTGCCTTCACGGCCATCAAACAAATACCAAACCAATGAAATATTGTATTTCATACTTGGGATTTGTATAAATATGTGTATCATTTGCACATATCAATTCTTGTTCGATTTCAGGCTCTAAATCGCTTTCTAGAAGGTTATAAGCGCACCGATGCGTAAATATAACCAGTTTAATGCAACAAACACTCCGAAACAGTGACATAGGCTTTACATACCTTAAATAACCTTTACATAACTTAGAAATAAGTTTTGAAGGCTTTGGTATGGCAAAATCAAGTTAATTCGCTTACAGGAACTAAATTTGACAAACTGCGAAAGTATGCCAATTTGAACTGTAACAGACATTCTGGAACATGACCATAAGTTAAATATACCATAAATATCCTTTACATAGCTTAGAAATAGGCTTTGAGGGGTTCGGTGTGCTAAAATAAACTTTTGGATCATTCAGGACTAAAAGCGTCAAAAAGTGCACAAGTTTGCACTTTCGCGCATAACTTACGTTCTGAATACATCCGGACATCCAAAAATTTATGTAAGCATTATAATATTATGATTTAGTGTTTGGCTTGTCAAAAATCCATTCGTCGCGCAATTTGGATCGTTTTTCGCGCTTATGCGCATTCCGTCGTAATTAAGCGAACATCACGATCGTACGACCAAACGAACCGACATCCGGGATATTTTTGAGCATGTTTCATGTCCAAAATGTTTAGGCATCATTTTAGGGCCTTTAAAATGGCTTAACGAGCCTTAAACATGTCGGAAATGGCCTTAATACACAACGGGGACTGAATTAGAAACTTTGGAAACTGGTTGCTGATCAGAAGGACCTTAGCGTGACACCTAGCCCCCTTGGCGTCACGCGAGGCCCCTTCTGATCAGCAAAAGCCATTTTAACAGCTGTTAACAGCTTTTTAACACTCCCAACTAAATTCCACTTTTTGTTTCCTGATGTTGAGGGGCCAATTTGATGTACATGATCCTAACGGTCTTGCATATCCTATAAATACCCAACACCCACTTCACTCTCAACTCACACCTTTGAAACCTGAATTTGCTCTCTAAGTTGTTGTGTTTAACACTTCATACCTGAGAGTATTCAGATTCAAACCTTCCATTCTTGGACCCTTTGTAAGTGTTCCTTCGTTCTTTTATTCTTTTAGCGTTAAAGTCAAACTTTGTTTGACTTTCTGCATTGACCAGTTTATGGTCAATGCGAAGTTCGTTTGAACTTCATAACGTGAGCGTAATCACGATGGTTATAGTCCCTAGCGACTATACCTACTGATTACCACGTTATCTAGGCTCAGTGGCGAGTCGTAGTTTCGGCCAAAATGCGCATTCTTGCGTATTTTGTAACCAAACTACTCTTAGGTATCAAAACCGTTTGTTTTGATACCAAACCTGTTTTCTAAACTTAGTTAAGCATGTTTTAACATGCTTAGCTCGTCACTTTTAGTTTAGTGCTTATATAGGGTCGTAAGGTAAGTGATCTAAACAATCGCTTATACTTTCGAACCCGACCCGTTTGGTCGATCATTAGGATCCGACCAAACACATTAGGTGACCATAGTATATAGGGAATAACCTTCCGAGGTTATACCTTATGGTCGCTTCGTTTAAGTAGTTGTATGATAGGTAGTTTATATGCCTTAGGTAAATTACCAAAATGCCCTTTTTACGCCAAAATTCATTTAAAGCATGTGTAACATAACTTTTGGTATCTAAACTGATTTGGAGACAATATTAGACATGTTAAGGCATATTTTACTTATCATAGGGCTAGTTAGGCGGTCCGAACGCGTTTTACGCGAACGACGCGTTAAAGTAACATAAGCTACCTAAACGGGTCGTAATGGGTCGTAAGCACTTAGGTTAGGTTTCATTTTAGTATGTGGGCTTTGTTAAACCATATTACATGAGTCTCCATACTCGTTTGGTTTACGAACCCTCATTCTATCAAATCCTCCGATTATAGGTCCGATATATTAACATAGTAACCTATATTAGGTGCCGTTTGATATTCGTGATCTCTAGCATTGTTTGGTTGTTACTCAAGGACTACTAAGCAATATCAAGTGAGTACATAGACCCCTCTTTTACTGTTTTCCAAACATTTTGGGGTGAAACACATGTGCCTACTTGTTACTTTCATGCTTTCCTGTTTTCACATCATATACTTGCTATGTTCATTAGTACAGTTATAGTACATGATTTCATTGTGTTTATGCTATGTATGCCCATTGTGTGCATACTTAGTACATTGTTTTACATTACATTTCATGCTATGTATGCCCATTGTGTGCATACTTAGTACATTATTTTACATTACATTCTATGCTATGTATGCCCATTGTGTGCATACTTAGTACATTATTTTACATTACATTTTATCCTATGTATGCCCATTGTGTGCATACTTAGTACATTATTTTACATTACATTCTATGCTTTGTATGCCCATTGTGTGCATACTTAGTACATTATTTTACATTACATTCTATGCTATGTATGTCCATTGTGTGCATACTTAGTACATTTATTATTCATCACATGGTTACATTTTGGTATGACATTTGGTTTGTTTAAATGGGACAATGTACATTCATTAACACCGATCATGCCGCTCGGTAGTAGGTAGTGGTACCATAGGACTTGACAACTCCCATTCCTGAAATCTCGGGTTTGTTTGGATTGGAAGGAATGACCGAATCCGATTACATTTCTAGGTGGACCTTAGACTTTGTGCTAGGGTTTATTCTACAGTCACAAGGCTTGGATGTATGAATTTTCACAATACCGCATAGATGTTTATATCAGTATAGCATGCATTTATTACACAAAACATAACTTTGATTTAAACCATGTTTTACTTCAATACCTTGTTTTTGTGCATTTTACATATGGTTTAGTTGACATATTTCACTTACCATACATAAACATTTTGACATTGATATACATAATTCATGGTTTACATTAGACATAAACATTTTGACAATTGATTATACATAAACATTTTACTTTGGTGGTTTGGTTTGGGTAAGTGATTTAAGTAACGAGGCGTGTGTAATACGATACAAGTATGGTGGATACGCCGCTGGTACTTCCTATATATAAGTGCTTGTATGGTATTACATATCATAGCGTTATTTGAATCATTTCAACATAAGACATATAACATTTTATACAAATAACATACTTTTCACAAGACATTGTTTTACAAAACAACTTATCTTATACATACTCATTTTACTTGGTTATTCATTTAACCATACATTATTCTCTTATTTATACATATTATCTGATCTTATTGCTTTTCAAATGATTTACAAGACAAAGCAAATTACAAGGTTCATGACTAAACATTTTCTTAAACATAAGTCATGAATTCTATTTTCACAAAACCTATGTATCTCACAGGCATTTTTATGCTGACGTACCTATTTTCACATGTGTTTCAGGATATAATGCATAGGATTTATCAAGATACACTTAGGCGGACTTGGGCCTTAGTGACAATAAAAGATGCAAGACTAGTTATTTATGTTATATTTCTTTGATTGTCAAGACATTGTAACTCTTTTAATCAATAAAACAATATTTCAATTTCCATGTGTTATGAAACAATGATTCTGTTATAACACTCCCCGACATTTCCGCCACGTTTTGTTGTTTTACGTGGTCGGGGTGTGACAACAATATTATTGTTAACTTAACGTTTGTCAGATATATATACCGGTGTCAGCAGATGAAGAAAATTGGATCCTTATTAAGATTGAAATGCCGTCACTAACTATAACTGTTTATTATACAAACAATTGCGATCCAATTAATTGTGGTGATTCGTTTTGCGTCCACCAGAGAATATACCAAACTCTTATTGAATTCGAGTCGGCATTGCTATGGTTTCTAGAACGTATAGGTTACTGGGAAAAAATTGGACTCAGTGAGGTTGACGCATTAGAATATGCTGGGGATGTTGTATGGCCTACGTGTGTTAGTCACGTTCGGCGAAATTCTGGGGTTATCGTATGTATATTACTACAAAATCTGGTTGAAAACCGTTCACTGAAATGGGAAGAAGGAAACATTCAAGATGCTTGTATGAGATATAGAAGATTTATGGCTGATCAACTATATGCTGGCCGCTATGTTTAGCAAATGTTAACAAAAATAAATAATATAATTGATATGTGTGTTAGTGTTGGGTTGGACACGGTAGGCACGGGGGTTCGAGTCCCGCTGCCATCATTTATTTTGATGTTTTACTTTCAATTAAGTTTAACATAAAAAATTCAAAAAAAAAAAAAAGTAAAAAATTAAATTAATGAGTCGGCGGACGCTTGGGAATTTGTCAGGCTTTGGAGGCGTCTTTCGTCAGACGGACGCGTGGCAACATATTTTCTCAAATTATTTGATTTTTATACTTTGTTAAAATTTTCAGTATATAAATACCCTTGGAAATCAGATGTTTTCTTTCCAAGCAGCGTTATACAATGCATATGTTAATTTCTTTTGATAGTCTACAAATAGAAACAAAGGCGTTTACATGTTTTGAAAATGACGTTTTATCGGTGTTGATGAAAACCGGTAGCAGGGAAGAACTCATCTTCAAAGGACACATGAAAACCGGTGTTGATGAAAAAGGGTTAGTGAACTTCTCAGAAATGGGAATAACTCATCTTCAACGAGCACATAGAATCACACCGTGTTATCGGTATGGTCTTCCACCTCCTGAAGAAGTCACTTACAAAGGGGGTTATTTGATGTGTAATAAAATTTAGTGGTATGATGTGTAATTTTTAGTGATATGATGTGTAATTATACTTGTATAATAAAATTTAGTGGTATGATAGGTAATTTTTATTGTATTTGGTGTTTTTTAATTTAGAGTTATGTTTTATGAATTACCATTAAAAGCAACTTACATTCTCCAAACCTAAGAATCAATTGAAATTCATATAAATAAATAATAAATTGTTATATGTTAATAATTAAATGGGGAGATCATAAATATGTCAAAATAAAAACCCTTTAACAAACAAATAAATTTAACTTCAAAAAGTTTAAAAATGGGTCCCTTAAAATTGAAACACGTTCAGACTTTCTAGAGCGTCCGACAGAAATTTTTAAAGCGTCGGCCTAAGCTAAAGCGTCCGCCTATCATTTTAAAAGCGTCGGCCAGTCATTTTTAAGGCGTCGGCCAGACCATTACGGTGCGTCAGCGGGACGCTTGGGGAAAGCGTCGGCCAGACCATTGCGGTACTTTAGCCGGACCATTACGGTGCGTCATCCAAATACATCGTCAGCCGCTTTGAAAACGATATGAAACCAGGGACGCAAGTCGTGGAATCATTGCGTCACCGACGCATAAACAATAATCAAGAGACGCTTGAACATATTGTACACGTGTCAGACACGTGTCAGCTTGTAGGAAATGGACGCATCAACATGACAGACAGACGCTTCCGAGGCTGTGAGGATCTTCCAACGACGCAGGAAGGTGAAAAATTTGCAAATGCACTTGGTCAAACGACATTTTGGTAATTTTCCCATTAAAAAAAGCTCAGTTTACCTATTTATGAGTAAATTGGTGAGATCTGACGCCTCTACTATTCTGTGATTGCATTATCTATTTTTATGTGCTTTAGAAAAAGTTTAAAACTTTTATTCCTTTTTCTTATTACAGATCATCCATGGATTAGAAAAAGTTTAAAACTTTTATTCCTTTTTCTTATTACAGATCATCCATGGATACAAAACGCCAAAAAAGCTCCAAATGTTTGATGCTGATTTTGTGGAAGGCTATGGACCTATGGTTGATGATAGGAATCATGTCATATTATCATGAATGTCAACCTAAATCCCTTGGAATTTTTGCCATATGAAAAGGTATCTTGGTTGTAGCCCTCTTTTATTGCTTACAAGGTCGTATTTTTTTCCTTGGTTCATCCAACTACATTTAATTATATGAAGGAAAGTTTTGTCAAAAGAATGGACCACACAAACAAAGATGGAATCACATATTTGAAGAGTAAAGGAGGCACTACAGTTGCACCATATATATTAATGGCATGGGTTAATTCACAATGTACATGTTCAACATGCATAAAAATTCAAGGAAATGTTAGAAATTGGTTTCAGTTTGGATTAAGTATTGTAGGACGACAAGCAAAACTGGAAACCGACAGTATGGTTACAAGGTCGTAATGTGTATAAGCATCAAAATGCACCTGTGTAATTTGTAATTTTGTATAAATCAGTCTTTGAAGTGCGGGACAGGTCCAACATGTTAAAAGACGTGGTTTGAGTTAATCCATTGAAATTGATTTACTAGAGTTAAAGTTTAGTTTGATATTATTTCACGGGATTTGCATACAAATTAGCTTTGAGAAAAATAAAAGTGAAGCTCAATTTAAACCAACTTACAAAGTGCTGACAACAACATATATCGTGTCAAGTTATCAACATCTAGCACCTTTAATTATTCAAATTTTATTAGAATAGAAAAGAAAAAAAATTGAAAAAAATAAGGGCAAACGGGAGGGGTGTGTCAGGTTAAATTTTTGGTTATTACTTGAAAACCTAACTGGCCCAATGTTGGTAATTGATTAACCAAAACTGTAATAATCGAAACCGGTCGGAGTATTGTTTATGGTTATGGCTCAAAACCGTTCCAAACTAAACCGCTCAGCGCACGCCCTTAGTTAGTATTTGTCATTTTCTATCGGAATATTGTCTAGATTTTAATTTTTGAATCATCATAATCATCATACTCAGTAAATCCCACCAATAACAAAGCAAAGGTAGGGTCTGAGCAGGGTAAGATGTAGACAGCCTTACCTCTACCCCGTAGGAATAGAGAGGCTGCTTCCGGTGAGACCTCCGGCTCGAATTTTATGAATGTATACAGAATTCTTAATGGTGCTCATTTGAGAGGCAAATTGGGTTAGAATTTGGGAGCCTTCGTTTCCATCATACGAATGTAAGTTGCTATCAATGTACATCATGATGGTTAGTCTTGTCAAAATGTTTCTAAATCGTTCTTATTAGATGCTTGAGTTTTTTGTTATAGTTTTTATTTTTTTTTATTTTTGTGTAGAGATCTCAGCACTAATCATATTGGAGACCATATAACGTCAAACCTTCCACTTACCATCAAGAGTTATGTTTACTGGTCTTTCGTCACATCATGGTTGCAACACTTTCTATATGCAATTTTAAAAGTTAGAAATATATGTGAAATGTTGAAACAGGGGATAACATGGATACTAACCTTAATGAGTTAGAAACATGTAAAGTCAAGACCAATCTTTTCATTTCAAGTTGATGCTTTACTCACTTATTTGTACAAGATTATTAGTCATGATATTACTAAGTCTTTTAAGTGATTCATAACCAACATAAAATGAAACGAATGAGAAACTAAGGAAAATTTTCGACACCGCCGCAACGCGCGGGTTCCCCACTAGTATTTATATAGTATTAATTTGTAACTTGGTTGTGCATTATAATGTTGTACTTTATACTTGACTTATTTTTTGTGCTTATTGTTGTTGTACCTTGTTTTGTGGTGTGGCATTTTTTTATTTATAAACCCCATCATCCTTCTTATTTATCCTTTTCACCGCTAGGGGTGCTCAAGATCGGATTATCCGCTTTTCAGGTAACTGAAAACCGAATATCCGAAAATTTTGGATAGTGAATATTAGTTCCTAACCCGTATCCGAATTCGGATATGGTCCGAAATTTCATATACGGATTCAGATATCCAAACAGATATCTGAATTTATAAAAATATTAAAAAAATTCGTTTCGTGCATAGATTAAAACTAAACCTATATTTGAATTTACAAATTTTCAATGTTGAAAACAAAGTACTTTTATAAATCTACATCCAAATCCAATTATTTACTATTTTTAATATATTTTGAACTAAACATAGTGCTCATATACTATATGTATTTAAATTTTTTTGTTAGTTTTCAGATATCAGATAATCCGATTATCCAAAAATTTTAGAAGTCCACATCCGAATCCGAAATGAGGATTATCCGGTTTTTGGATATCCGAACTTTCGGATATTTTCGATACGGATTTTAGGATATTTCGGATGGTTTCGGATCCGGATTTTTTTTGAACACTCATATTCACCGCCTACCCCTCTACCCACACTTCTTCGGTGATTCCCGAGTGTAATCTTCTCCGGCCAAGCATTGTTACGGTGAGGTGCCTTGCTTTTTGTTCTTTCAGTTTGGTTAAGCATACAGTTACCCGTAAGGATTTTGGGGTATGCCTTTGTGTTTGTTGTTGAATCTTTGGCGAAACACCAATTAACCCTCAATGGTTTTATGTTACTTTTGTTTACCATTGTTGTTACGGATACATCAGTTAACACTAAGGATTTTTCTAGCTGACAATGTTTGTTATCAGAACTTCTTTTTTCGGGATTTTGAGTTCTTAGTGTTTACATCTGTCTTGTCTTAGGCGAGGATGAGTAATATCTCATCTGTGCGGTTATCTGGATGTGATGTTTTACTTTGATAAGCTTTTTTGATTTTTTAAAATCTTAGGTTTTGGTTCCGGTTGTTCCGGTGACAGTGGTTGTTGAAAGTTTAGTTCTTTGTTTACCATGTTACTCGATTAAGATTTTTGTGTTGTCATTGGAGAGGTAATATGCATGTAAGCAGTTACCTTGATACTGTTGGTTTCATATTTGAAACTTTGGGGTTTTGGTTTTCGTTGTTCGGATGACAGTGATTGTTGAAAGTTTGGGGCTTTGTATTCCCTGTTCCACAAACCTTTGGGGTTATTCAATGAAGATGATTGTCTTATAATCTGCATGTATGCAGTTAGCTTGATAATGTTGTTTTTAGTGTTTAAATCTATTTATTTGAAACTTTCATCTTGGTCCTTTTCTGACCTCCCACGTTCTGTCGTTATGGTGTGGCCGAGTTTTTTTGTTGAATATGAATTTGGTTTAACCTTTGGTTAACAACTCTATTGATACACTGGACCCTTTGTCGGTAACATAAGAAATTTATGTATTGTGATGTTTTGTTGAGCTATTTTGGGTGAACTCGAGTAAGGTGATGATGATTATCCGGTTAACACCCAGGAGCTAATGCTCACCCTTTGGGCTAGAGCAGTGTTTCACGCTGGGCTCACGTCCGGGTCAGCAAGGGCGTGATACCATCACACTTATTTAAAAGTGAAAAGATTTCATTGGAGCATGGGGCCAGAAGGGGGCTATGATGGGCCAAGTGAGGGGTAGAATTCCATACCTCCACTTAGAAGTTACAAAAAATCCAATCGGAAACCGATCAGAAAAATAATCTGAAACCGACTCGTCATTAAATCTGGATTTTTTAAACCAGTTACAATCTGGAAGGATCTGCAAGATCTAATCCGGTCTTTAATAATTTAACCCACCAGATTTTTTTTGGGATTCTCTCTAACCGGTTCTAATCCGGTTTTTTTAGAACCGGATAAAATCCGGATTTTACATTGTAAATATAGAAGTTTATGCGTTTCTTGATAATGGACAATATGAGCCTTGTTTTTCTCATGTGTCTATAAATAACTGCAACAAATAAAGAACTAAGTATGAAGACGACTACTACGAAGACAGAGATAACAACTACTAGGAAGACAATTACGAATTATGTATAAAAAATAAAACATATTTGCAATGTTTTTTCTAACAAATTTATGTTATCTAAGTTATAAATTATGTTTTTTAACGATTTTTGTAGTTTACTTTGAATATTTATCATTTATTTGGTTTATCTTTTTAAAATCTGAATTCCGGTTAAAAATATTTTCTTTGTGCATATTAGCTATAAACCTTTTTATGCTTTTAATTGTGATCGAACAACTTAATTTTTTTAACACCCCACTTATTTTATTAATCTTTTTGTAAGAGCTTTTTGTTTTCATATAAGGTTATACCCATATATATTTATATAGTATTAATTCGTAACTTGGTTGTGCATTATTGTGTTGTACTTTATGCTTGACTCCTTTTTTGTGTTTATTTTTGTTGCACCTTGCTTTGTGGTGTTGCACTTTTGTTTTATCTGTAAAACCCCCGCCCCCTCCTTATTTACCGTTTTCACCGCCTGCCCCTCTACTTCTCACTCCTCTGGTGATTCTTAACTGTCATCTATTCTGGCCAAGCATTGTTATGCTGAAGTGTCTTTATGTCTTGCTCTTTCTGGTTGGTTAATGATGTGCTGAATATGGTCTAAAAATTAAACTTAACTTAGACATTCAAATTTACCTAGACCCTCTTAATGCTAGACAACTGTTGGACCTAAAAAATAGATGATTGTAGAAGTCAAAACATGCTTCTCTGATCATGAAATAAGCAAGTTATGATCTACAGCTCTCCCCAAAGATAGTGAATCTTGAATACTAACATAGCATCTGTTCGAAGACTGCAAATCACTGTTGAAGACTAGAAAACACTGTTGAAGAAGAAACAACATCTGTTCAAAGGCCAAAGCCCTGTTGACACTGATGAAGAAGACCAAACATCTGTTCTGGCCAAAATAGATGTTTGTATAAAGCCAACAAAGGTTTAAAGAACAACACTTTCAATGTAACAATGTTAGTCTAAATAGATGTTTAGTATATTTAATCAGTTTTTAATTCCATCAAATGTTTCTAACATCCGTGGAATCTATCTGTTACGAATGTTATATGTCGCTATCAAGGTGATGTCAGCCCTTATTTCCAAGAAACGTTTGTACCTTTGTATAAATAGATCTCACCTATTAGAGATTTATTTTATCACATCACACACATTCATTTTGTACGAACAGTCTAATTGAGTGATCAGGCTGAGAGGGAGTTTGTATAATCATTCTTGTAACTGTAATCTTTGGATTATCAATATAAAATACTTTGATAAACTTTCCATTCTTGTGTATTCATTTATTTCTGCTGCAATTCATCTTTTCATTTTAATTTATACTTCATTTATTTACATCAATTACTTCACTTATCCACACACCAAAGCACACAAGTCAAAACTCAGACCCTAGCAATTGGTATCAGAGCTTAGTCACATTAAACTTGATCTAAATCAGTTTAATACAAAAAGATTAGCTCAAATAGTTGATAACCAACTGTTCATTGTATCGAATTATAAAGTTTAAAGTATCAAATTCAAAAAGTTTTTGTACGTACTCTATTTTTCACAAAGATTAAAAGGAATGACACAAAACAATCACAATCCCCATAACACTGGTTTCAGCAACAAGCCTCAGATGCTTGTCAGACCAGAGTACAATATATGGCAATTTCGAATGGTTCATTCGTTACATTCAGACTATATGTTCTAATCGTACCAAGTACTGAAAATCCAAATGCTCAAGAGCCAAAGAAACCAGAAAAATACCCTGAGTAGGATTTTCAAAAGTTTAAGATAGATGCAAAAGTATTAAGTATAATTGCTACAGCTCTACCAAGAAATCTACGTTGACCTATTACAATATAATAGTTCAAAAGAGTTGTGGGATGCTTTAAAAGAAAAATTCAGTAAACAAAGGATGTGATTAAAGACATATATAAAACCCTCAACCAGCAGGATGAGATCATCAGTCGTGAGGAAAATAAACTCAATGAAAAATTGACTGATGATGAAGATCAGACTGTTGACATTGAGGGTGTAGTCAATCAATTACATACAGTTGTTTGTAAGAAGGTTGATGAAGAAAATGCAAAATATCATGATCCCTGGAATTCTACTGAATATGATTGTGATTGTGCATTAATGGCTTCCACCAAAGGAACCTCTACATGCCTAGATAGCCTATGGTATGTGGATAGTGGTGACTCCAGACATATGACAGGGTGCAAAGCTCTATTCACAAACTTCTCTGCACATGGAGGAGGTTATATATCTTTTGGCAATGATTCAAAAGGTAAAGTGTTGGGTCCAGGAACTGTTCAAGTTGGTAAGATGAAATGTGAAAATGTCAATCTTATTGATAATCTAAATTCAATCTACTTAGTGTTTCACAAATGAGTGATAAAGGCTATGGCTCATTCTTTACCAAGAAACATTGTATAAATTGTTGGACCAGAAGTAGTTAAAAAGATTGATAAAATTATAGCTGACAGCACTACACAACTTGTTGCTCATAGAAGTGGCAATCTTTATGTAGTGGACACGTTGAAAGATAACCCTATTTCAAATGTATGTCTATTTTCTGTTGCTTAAATAAAAGAAATAGAATTATGGCATAGGAGGTTGGGACGTGTTAATTTACAAACCAGTAACATTCTTTCAAATAAAAATCTTGTCAGAGGTCCGCCAACAAAAGAATTCAAATGTGATGAAAACTGCAATTTTTGATTAAAAGGAAAACAACATAGATGTTTACACAAATCCATTGATGAGTCCAAAACAACCCAGTGTTTGCAAAGACTACACATGGATTTGCTTGGCCTTGTAAAAATCATGATCTTAAGAAAAAAGAGATATTGTCTTGTTATAGTTGATGGTTTTTCTAGGTTTAAATGGACTTATTTTCTACACACTAAAGATGAGACTATAGGTATTTTGAAGGATTTTTTCACAAAAGTTGAAAAACAATATGATATGTTAGTAAAAGTCTTCATAAGTGATAACGGAACAGAATTCAAAAATTAGGAATTGGATGAGTTCTCCATCAATTACACCACTTGGACCAATCCCACCACCTCCATTCCAAACCACTGTTGACCATAATACAACGGTAACATAGGTTTCATCTATAATTCCCATTTATACCCTTCACCTCGGAATTTTATCATTCCATACACTCGTAACCATTAATTTCTTAGATTTCATCTACCAGAACAAATCACTGGAAATATCAATGACGGTGTGCTCACAAGAGGTCAAACCTCAAACATATGCTTATTTGTTGGTTTCTGTCATTAACTTAACCTGTGAAATACTAAGAAGCCTTGAGAGACAATAGTTGGGTAGAAGCCATGCAAGAAGAACTTCATCAGTTCAAAAGACAACAAGTGTCGCAACTTGTGACATTTCCAGAGGACGCATGTCTAATTGGCACAAAATGGGCCTTTAAAAATAAAACTGATGAGTGGGGCATAGTTGTCAAAAACAAAGCCAGGTTTGTGGTTCAAAAACAAAGCCAGGCTGTCGTTTGAAATGGTTTTGAGATTTCAAGTGACAGTGAAATTTCAAGTGACAATGAAATTCCAAGTGACAAGGAAATTCCAAATAACAGTGGACTGTCATTTGGGACTTTGCCTTGTTTAGTATAAACAGAGTCCACTGTCACTTGAAATGTAGATGCTTGAATGAGCACTGTGAGAGAGTGTGTATGAGAGAGACTTTTGGAGAGCTTATTGTATAATTATTGTAACGAAACTGTAAGTCCAGAGATCTTCACAGAATATCACAAACAGAATCAAAAGTGCGGAAAACAATTGAAAGTGACAAGAAGAAATCAATTGTATTATAATGCACACGAGTCTATGAACTCGTCTGGTACAACTAGCACAAACTCAAAATGTTAAGCAAAGTCACCCACCCCTTAGTGACGTAGGAACCCTTATTTATAGTACATATGGCAAACCAATTACAAACCGGGCCACAACCCAACCGTATTCTGTCTTGATAAGCCCAAACATCATAACTAGCCCACAATACCAACCCACTACTAATTTGTACAAGACAAGCGTAAACCTACTAAATTATATCCTTACAATATCCTCCTAGGTTTATGCTGTCTTGGAAAACTAATCACTCTTTATGTCTTGGTTTCATCTTCAGCTATGCATCCGGCATCTTGTTTCCAATGTAGGGTCCAAACAACTGCGTCTCAACTCGACCTCTTCTTCCATCCCACATCTTCAAGTTTATAATTTGAGCAACTCTAGCCGTATATGCCTTAGCACACACTTCGTATTGCGGATCACTCTAATCTGAGATCTTCTAACCAAATGAATATCACTTTCACCAAATCGCATTAGATCACGAACAATTCTGAATTCATCATTTTCACACAGTATGACATCTTGACCCGAAACTGGATCATACATCCAAAACTTGAACTCATGCAGACTGTTATCAGGAAGATCTTTAAGAAAAAGAATTGTTTTTGCACGTTTGGTTAGAGGCCACATTACCGTCCTCAATGATTTGTTGGTATTAGGATCAATCACATCCTTATGCACTTTAACAAACGATTTCTGCAGATTCATATCCTTAAAGTTTACCAATGCTTGTTATCTGTATCTTGTTGTAGAAATTCCATCCTATTTTACAATTTGGATTCCTGCATTGGTCATGATATGGAGTCAGACTTAACTCACGAAGATCAACCGCAGTCCATAACTCAAATGAACTTGCAGAGTTATAATATTCAACCTTTCCATTCTTTCTAGTAACCAAAACATTCCCTTCTCATCATTGTATGCCCAATTCTTAATCCCAGATCGATTGCCATATATATCATATCGATCTCTTCCAGTAGTATCCACATATCGATCAGGCCAATCTTGAAACCCATAATCTGTCACACCCCTTAAAAAGGCGGAAGCACGAGGTGTGATCTGAGTGGTTCTCATTGCATGTGATCTGAGTGGTTCTTGTGACACCTGGGTCACTGCGACCATCAAACAAATTCCAAGCCAACGAAATATTGTATTTCATACTAGGGATCTGTAAAAATATGTGTATCTTTTGCACATATCAATTCTTGTTCAATTTCAAGCTCTAAATCGCTTTCTGGAAGGTTATACGCGCACTGATGCGTAAATATAACCAGTTTAATGCAACGAACACTCTAAAATAGTGAAATAGGCTTAACATACCTTAAATAACCTTTAAATAACTTAGAAATAAGTTTTGAAGGCTTTGGTATGGCAAAATCAAGTTAAATCTCTTACAGGGACTAAAGTTGACAAACTGCGAAAGTACACCAATTTGAACTGTAACAGACATTCTGGAACATGGCCATAAGTTAAACATACCATAAATATCCTTTACATAGCTTAGAAATAGGCTTTAAGGGGTTCGGTGTGCTAACATAAACTTTTGGGCCATTCAGGGACTAAAAGCGTCAAAAAGCGCACAAGGTTGCATTTTCGCGCATAACTTACGTTCTGACTACATCCGGATATCCAAAAATTTATGTAAGCACTAAAATATTTTATTTTAGTGTTTGGCATGAGAAAAATCCATTCGTCACGCCATTTGGATCGTTTTCCGCGCTTATGCGCATTCCGTCGTAATTAACCGAACAACACAATCGTACGGCCAAACGAACCGACATCCGAGATATTTTTGAGCACATTTTAAGTTCCCTATACTTTAACTTCATTTTAGAGCCCTGAAATGAGGTTAACGGGGTTCAAACGCATCGAAAATAGCTTAAACGGGCTGCAGGGACCATTTCTGCCATTTTTGAAACTTTTCTGAATCTAGCACATGCTAGCGTAGTGCGAGCAACTTATGCCTTTCCAGTGGCGCTACGCGAGCATCTCATCTGGGCAGAAACACCATTTTTGCACTTGCAGGTCCATTTTCAGCACTTAACTTGAAGTTTAGGGGCTATTTTGTAACTTTTTCAATACCATGTGCTGGTTTTGAGAGCACCCATACTTTTCACAAGACATTGATTTACAAACAACTTATCTTATACAAACTCATTTTACATGGTTACTCATTTAACCATACATTATTCTCTTATTTATACATATCATCTGATCTTATCGTTTTTCAAATGATTTACAAGACAAAGCAAATTACAAAGTTCATGACTAAACATTTTCTCAAATATAAGTCATGAATTCTGTTTTCACAAAACCTATGTATCTCACAGACATTTTTATGCTGACGTACCTATTTTCACATGTGTTTTCAGGAGATGATGCATAGGACTTATCAAGACATACTTAGGCGGACCTGTGCCTTAGTGACTTAAAACGAGACAAGAACTAGTTAATTTATGTTATGTACTCTTTGGTTCTTGTTTAAAACAATGTAAACTTTCATGTTTGATTAATAAAACGAAACTTCAATTGCCATGGATTTGAAACAATTAGTTCTGTTACAACACTCCCCGACGTTTCCGCCATGTTTTGTTGTTCCACGTGGTCGGGGTGTGACAGAAAAGTTGGTATCAGAGCCAATGGTTATAGGGAATTAGGTTATTAGTAATGCTTTGACCTAGTCTATAACCTTCCTGGGACCCTAACGCGAGTTTACTTGCGTTTAGTCATAAAACAATACCGTCACCTATCCTTAGGCGACGACCACAACAAGAACATAAATTTCAAAACCGCTTTGAAAACTAATCATCTGTTCTAGGATGATTGATTACTAGGTTTTGAACCCTCTGTTATAAGGTTTTGAACCCCTTTGAATTTTCAAAACTCTCGTCAGAGTTTTGGGTCCTAAATAGTGTGAACACGTGCAAACTGGAAGAGTGAATGCCTGTACCCTGGGTTTTCTGTCTAAGGCGGACCAGTCACTCTTACCTGGGAACTCTTGGGGTGAGTGTCCACTTATAGGCGAGCATGTCTTCGCAATACACTATGAGGATCTATTTGCTTTGATTCAGCCTTTGTGTTGTTTGTTTGCTTCGTGGTTCAAACAAATGATCATCAACCATGATTTTGGTCGGTAATTGTAACATCCTATTCTACCCAATGCCATTTCATTTGTTTTCTTTCATGTTTTCCTCTTTTAGAATGCCTCCTCGACGCGAAAACCAGATAGCGACTGCCGAACTGGCAGAAATCATTGCGCAGCAAATGGCTGCTCAATTCCCGAACCTCTTTGCTCAATGGAACCAAGCCAACAACAACAACAATGGTCCATGCAATTTCATGAGTTTTAACTCGGCTAAACCACTCAAGTTTAGTGGTTCTGAGGGAGCGACTAGGCTTCTTCAATGGTTCGAGAGCATTGAGAATACTTTCGCCACGTGCAGTGTCCTGAAAATCGCAAGGTCGAGTTTTCTTCGAGTGTGTTCCAGAAGAGGGCCCTTACGTGGTGGAACGGGGTTATGAGAGATCGTGGTGCAGAAGTTGCTCTAGCAAGAACATGGGCTGAACTTAGGGCCCTTATGATGAAGGAATTCTGTCCTCGTCACGAGATCAGGGCCTTGGAAAGGGAATTTGACGATCTTACGCAAGATAGCGGTGAGCATCGAGCCTACATGGACCGTTATGAGGAGTTAAGTCTGTTATGCCCAAACATGGTCACGCCTTTGGATAAGGCAATCGAAAAGTACATTGATGGCCTCCCTGACTCAATACAAGACATTGTGACTGGTAGCAACCCTACTACAGTTAGACAGGCCATTGAGCTATCTGCAACCTTGACTGAATCAAAGATCAAGAAAGGTAAACTTTTCCGAAAAGGTGACAAGAAACCGGCCGAGGAATCGAACCCAATCGAGGAATCAAAGACCATGGATGAACAGAATGGATCCCCTAAGAAGTCAAAGAAGCGAAAGGCTTCTCAGAACTTCGCCATGGTTACTCACAATGATCAAGCCGTCCCAACCAACCAGCTCAACCCCCTGCTAGGAAGCCATACAATGGAACTGCACCCTTGTGCAACCAATGTAGCATCCATCATCATGCTAATGTAAAGTGCCGCAAATGCCAAACTTGTGGACTTATAGGCCATACAACAAGAGTCTGTCCAGCTGCGGCTGCACCAAACCAAGCTGGCAACAATCCTGCTCAAGGTCGTTTTCTACCAGGTTCTTGCTTCAACTGTGGCGAGATGGGTCATTTCCGAAGAAATTGCCCAAAGCTTGCTAATGCAAATCCAGCACAGGGATGAGCATCTGACTGACTAGAAGACAACATCGTTTAGAAATAATCACGTCTTATGTATTATTTTCTTTTGTTGTCAAGGTCCAAGAAACAGTTGTTATCATTGTTTATAAATAAATCTTTTATTTACATTGCAATGTATTTATGTGGTTGCATGTATAAACAACATATCTCTTACAATACCGACAATCAAGGAATCGTATCCCTTGTAAAGCAAACTACCCCCAAAATTTTTTTTTCCATCTTATGATCTATTGCGTTTCCACGAAATTCCTAAGTACCCGTTTATTCTAAGGAAACGAAGTACAAGGCGCAAGTTACAACACGAGACGAATACCCAAAGTACCACTATAAATCATTAATAAGGGTACTTAAGGATATTTCCGTAAATCCTAAAGTTGTTGTGTTCCTTAATTCGAATATTACGTTTCTTTGAAAACAAAATCGAATTTTGGGAGATCATCCTATCTTTTCAGATAGATCCCAGAGGACATTGAAGTCCAGCGACTGGTTTCCTGGTGTACTTTGAATATCCGTATTCAATCACTAACAAGTTAATAACAAATTAATAACTGAGTTAAGCAACTATGTGATTATGTGCTTATGTGTTCCCTTTTATGTTTTTGGTGTAATCCAAGTTTTTGTTATCTAAAATCCTTAATGGACTTCTACGTTGTAGTTAAGTCCCTTGGGTTATAAAGTACTACTCCATAATTAGACCCCTTGAGTGGTCTAGTTAAACAGATTGATCCAAAAATCTGGTTAGGAACATCATGTGATGATATAGCTGAAAGGACTCCTTGGTGGCCTAATTAAAAAGATCATTTGTCGATCTAATTAAAAGGACCCTATGGTAGTCTAGTCACCCTCATCACATGTTTGATTTTTTTTCCCTAAACATTACAAGACAGACTATGCGGACTGTGCAAGGAATTACGTAATTATGGATGCATACATAATTATGGAATTTAGTGCACAGAAACCACAGCGAGCTTTGTCATGTGCCTAGAAGTTAACTCTATTCATTTCCGTTTCTGAGGAAGCACCCGTTGAAAATGACTCCGTTTGTTCATTTTCGTTTCTGAAGATTGTCCGTTGAGGAAATGAATATCCGTTTGATTATCCTTTTCATTTCCATTTCTGAGGAAGCACCCGTTGAAAATGACTCCGTTTGTTCATTTTTCGTTTCTGAAGATTGTCCGTTGAGGAAATGAATATCCGTTTGTCTATCATTTTCATTTCCATTTCTGAGGAAGCACCCGTTGAAAATGACTCCGTTTGTTCATTTTCGTTTCTGAAGATTGTCCGTTGAGGAAATGAATATCCGTTTGATTATCCTTTTCATTTCCATTTCTGAGGAAGCACCCGTTGAAAATGACTCCGTTTGTTCATTTTTCGTTTCTGAAGATTGTCCGTTGAGGAAATGAATATCCGTTTGTCTATCATTTTCATTTCCGTTTCTGAGGAAGCACCCGTTGAAAATGACTCCGTTTGTTCATTTTCGTTTCTGAAGATTGTCCGTTGAGGAAATGAATATCCGTTTGATTATCCTTTTCATTTCCATTTCTGAGGAAGCACCCGTTGAAAATGACTCCGTTTGTTCATTTTTTGTTTATGAAGATTGTCCGTTGAGGAAATGAATATCCGTTTGTCTATCATTTTCATTTCCGTTTCTGAGGAAGCACCCGTTGAAAATGACTCCGTTTGTTCATTTTCGTTTCTGAAGATTGTCCGTTGAGGAAATGAATATCCGTTTGATTATCCTTTTCATTTCCATTTCTTATGAAGCACCCGTTGAAAATGACTCCGTAAGTTCATTTTACGTTTCTGAAGATTGTCCGTTGAGGAAATGAATCCCCGTTTGTTTATTCCTTCATTTCCGCTTCTGAAGAATACTCGTTGAGGAAAATGACTCCGTCTATTCATTTTCGTTCTGAAGAATGTCTGTTAAGGAAATGACAGGATTATGCCTTGTATCTCTGGTGGTTATTTGACACAAAGTCACAAATAGACTCCTACGAATAAATTTCGGGACGAAATTTCCTAAAGTAGGGGAGACTGTGACACCTGGGTCACTGCGACCATCAAACAAATGCCAAGCCAACGAAATATTGTATTTCATACTTGGGATCTGTAAAAATATGTGTATCTTTTGCACATATCAATTCTTGTTCAATTTCAAGCTCTAAATCGCTTTCTGGAAGGTTATACACGCACTGATGCGTAAATATAACCAGTTTAATGCAACGAACACTCCGAAATAGTGAAATAGGCTTAACATACCTTAAATAACCTTTAAATAACTTAGAAATAAGTTTTGAAGGCTTTGGTATGGCAAAATCAAGTTAAATCGCTTACTAGGACTAAAGTTGACAAACTGCGAAAGTACGCCAATTTGAACTGTAACAGACATTCCGGAACATGTCCATAAGTTAAACATACCATAAATATCCTTTACATAGCTTAGAAATAGGCTTTGAGGGGTTCGGTGTGCTAACATAAAATTTTGGGCCATTCAGGGACTAAAAGCGTCAAAAAGTGCACAAGGTTGCATTTTCGCGCATAACTTACGTTCTGACTACATTTGGATATCCAAAAATTTATGTAAGTACTAAAATATTTTATTTTAGTGTTTGGCATGAGAAAAATCCATTCGTCACGCCATTTGGATCGTTTTCCGCGCTTATGCGCATTCCGTCGTATTTAACCGAACAACGCAATCGTACGGCCAAACGAACCGACATCCGAGATATTTTTGAGCACATTTTAAGTTCCCTATACTTTAACTTCATTTTAGAGCCTTGAAATGAGGTTAACGGGGTTCAAACGCATCGAAAATAGCTTAAACGGGCTGCAGGGACCATTTCTGCCATTTTTGAAACTTTTCTGAATCTGGCACATGCTATCCTAGCGCGAGCAACTTATGCCTTTCCAGTGGCGCTACGCGAGCACCACATCTGGGCAGAAACACCATTTTTGCACTTGCAGGTCCATTTTCAGCACTTAACTTGAAGTTTAGGGGCTATTTTGTAACTTTTTCAATACCATGTGCTGTTTTGAGAGCACCCATAGTATTGCAAAACTATGGGCACGAGGTGTACGGCTGTGATTGAATCTCGGATAATGAGGAACGATCTTAACGGTTCCACTACATCTATAAATACCCACACCCCCCCAATTGCAAAACCCACTTGATTTCTTGAAATTTCTCTAAGTTGAAGTGAAATCCACTTCATACCTGAGAATATTTGAGAAATCAAAGCTTTTGGGGACCCTTTGTAAGTATTCCTTCGTTCTTTTATTGCTTTTCGAGTCCAAAAGTCAAACTTTGTTTGACTTTCTGCATTGACCAGTTTATGGCCAATGCAAAGTTCGTTTGAACTTCGCAACGTGAGCGTAATCACGATGGTAATAGTCCCTTGTGACTATGCCTACTGATTACCACGTTGTCTAGGGTCGTAAGAGTAAGTGATCTAATAAATCGCTTATATTAGACATGTTTAGTTAGTTGTATGATTGGTAGTTTATATGCCTTAGGTAAATTACCAAAATGCCCTTTTTACACCAACATTCATTTTAAGCATATGTAACATAACTTTTGGTATCTAAACTGATTTGGCAACAATATTAGACATGTTAAGGCATATTTTACTTATCAAAGGACTGGTTAGGCGGTCCGAACGCGTTTCACGCGAACGACGCATTAAAGTAGCATAAGCTACCTAAACGGGTCGTAATGGGTCATAAGCACTTAGGTTAGGTTTCATTTAGTATGTAGGCTTTGTTAAACCATATTAAACGAGTCTCCATACTCGTTTGGTTTACGAACCCTCATTCTATCCAATCCTCCGATATAGGTCCGGTTTATTCACATAGTTACCTATATTAGGTGCCGTTTGATATCCGTGATCTCTAGCATTGTTTGGTTGTTACTCAAGGACTACTAAGCAATCTCAAGTGAGTACATAGACCCCTCTTTTACTGTTTTCCAAACTGTTTTGGGGTGAAACACATGTGCCTACTTGTTACTTTCATGCTTTCCTGTTTTCACATCATATACTTGCTATGTTTATTAGTACATTTATAGTACATGATTTCAATACATTTTATGCTATGTATGCCCATTATGTGCACACTTAGTACATTGTTTTACATTACACTTATGCTATGTTTGTCCATTACGTGCATACTTAGTACATTGTTTTACATTACACTTATGCTATGTATGTCCATTACGTGCATACTTAGTACATTGTTTTACATTGCATTTCTGTTGCATATGCTCATCCAGCATATGAACACATTATACTACATTTTGAACCATTGTAACCATTTGACTATGTGAACCGTCGTAACCCTTTGATTATATGAACCGTTTGTAACTATTGAACCGTGTGAACCAGTTGTATCTGTTGACATGATTTACATTTGACAATAGACATTTGACTATACATAAACATTTCTACAATTGTTAAACATTTCATCTTGATGGTTTGGTTTGAGTAAGTGATTTAAGTAATGAGGCGTATGTAATATGATACAAGCACGGTGGATACGCCGCTGGTACTTCCTATATATAAGTGTTTGTATGGTATCACATATTGTAGAGTTATTTGAATCATTTCAATTTGAGACATATAACATTTTATACAAATAACATACTTTTCACAAGACATTGATTTACAAACAACTTATCTTATACAAACTCATTTTACATGGTTAGTCATTTAACCATACATTATTCTCTTATTTATACATATCATCTGATCTTATCGTTTTTCAAATGATTTACAAGACAAAGCAAATTACAAAGTTCATGACTAAACATTTTCTCAAATATAAGTCATGAATTCTGTTTTCACAAAACCTATGTATCTCACAGACATTTTTATGCTGACGTACCTATTTTCACATGTGTTTTCAGGAGATGATGCATAGGACTTATCAAGACATACTTAGGCGGACCTGTGCCTTAGTGACTTAAAACGAGACAAGAACTAGTTAATTTATGTTATGTACTCTTTGGTTCTTGTTTAAAACAATGTAAACTTTCATGTTTGATTAATAAAACGAAACTTCAATTGCCATGTATTTGAAACAATTAGTTCTGTTACAACACTCCCGGACGTTTCCGCCACGTTTTGTTGTTCCACGTGGTCGGGGTGTGACAGTTCTCATTCAAGTTCGAGTATCCAAAATACATAAATTTGTTTAAAATTTACATCAAAAATAAAAGATAATTGTGTGAAAGTTCACATCCCGATTTCAAAAACAAAGATAAAGGTTTTGTTTCCTATATCACCACAAAAGGTGGGATACAGTAAACAAATCCACAAAAGATGGCAATGGAGACTAGACACTAAACATCTTGACAAGGAGCACACGAACTTCATCCACTAATTCCCTGAAATACATTTAAGTTTAAAAATCGTTAACAAAAGTTGGTGTGAATTCATGCAGATTGTGTAAAATGTAACATTTGTAATTGTATAAAAGCATGGTATGTAATTTGTAAAATGTAAGTTTGTAAATTGTAATGAAATGGAATCAAAATCGCTAATGTTTCTCGAGGACATTAACATATGTAACGACATAGGAAGCATCCAAACCTAGGCGATTTTTGACATCATTTACCCTACGACTGTGACCCAAGACACTCCATGACTATGTGTTGTCAAAAGAGTGTGGCTGCCCGGAGCTGTTAGATCTAACCCTTGTTCTTTCGGTCTAAACTAGATTGATGGTGCTTACGTCTATTCGTGACGTGATCTATGTATGATTCCTTTTTTGGAACATACCAATTTGTACTTGTATTTTCTGCAAAGTTTAGAAAACAGTAAAAAAACGTTTAAAAGTGGGGACATGAACTCACTGCTTTGCGTCTTGAGCATCAAGCTGCACCGGCTTCTGCTACTCGAATGGCGTGACCTATAGACGTTCTAAGTATGTTAATCACCTAACTTGTAAACTTCTAAGTACAAGTTACTATTTGGATTTAAGGTCTCTTACTTGTATTGTTTCTTGTCTTATTTGTATGTGTATGTCACATTACAATTAATATTGTATTTGTTATATATTTTTATTCCAAATATATATATATATATATATATATATATATATATATATATTTGTGTAAGTAGGATTGAAAAATGTTATGTGTTAAAAATAATATATTTTTAACTTTTACAAATATGTGTCACTTATATTATTTTTCAAAAATAAATATAAGTAATTTGGTTAAATAATATTTCCAATATTATTTTTGGTGTAAGTATACTTAGGAAAGTATACTTGTATTTTAAGTGTAAATACTTGTATATTTGTATTTATTAACCAAAAATCAATTCTTTGATTTTTATTACTTTCCGGAATTTTATTTCTTAAAAATAATAATATTTTTAAGGTTTACGGGTTGTATGTATATTTTGTCACACTTTTATAATTCTTCCATTACTTATAGTAAATTTTGTATAAGTCCATGATTATATAAAATCGTCCAAAATAGTCTAATAATTGTCCAAGTCCTTAATTTTTATAGAAATTTATATGTAATTTGTATATTTGTGTCATTGTATATTTCTTAAGTATTTGTGTGTGTATTTTTGTAGTATACTCCTTGGGAGTATTTAATGTATTTTTCAAGTTCCTAACATCACTGATACATATAATACACATAATATACACTTAGCATATAATCTTGTGACCACTAATTATATATATATTTCCCTAAAAATATACATAATTAATATTGTTTTTATACTTGAAGAAATCCTTATTATTTACTTGAAATTTTTGTATAAAAATTAGGAAACCTTTGTAAATATTTTTAGGTGAATTTTTGGGGAATAAGTTTCACCAAAACTTATATTTTTCTAAGTGTCAAAATTTTATAAAAAATTTGACATAGTTTCCCCTAAAAATGGAGGTTTCCCATGTTTTTGAAACATCTGTTTATTTTCTTCTCATCAATAAAATAAAATTCCAACAAATTTCACAAACAACATATACTAAAATCACCATGAAAAACCTTATGATGAACTTGATTTTTGTTAAAAATGTATAGTCTTTTAGATCTACACTTTACATACAAGGATCTTTCAAAAACAAGTATTCTTGTTAACTTTAAACAAACTTTTTATGAAACTTTAACTTATTAACTAAACCATCCATGAGTTTTAGGGTTTCAAAGCCTTGAAAAACATATTCTAAAGCCATTTTTATGTTCAATTAAAAGATCTTTATGTTCATCATCAAGTTTCATCATAGATCTTTCAAGATCCATACTTACCATACTTGAATCTTTCAAAAGTGAGCTTCTTGATGAACTTTTTACAAACTTTTTATGATGTTTAGTTCCATAAGTTAGTCTTACATAAACTTAGTTTTCTTCAAGAACATAAGAACATACTTAAAAATCACTTTTCAAGTTTACATAAAGGCTCTTCAAGTTTAATCATGGATCTTCCAAGATCCATGCTTAAACTTGTTAGATCTAAGCTTCTAACAAGCTTTAACATGATGGATCTACACATACACACAAGATTCAACAACAACAACTTCATAACATACATCAAACATCACTAAAAACACTTATTTTCCTTTAGATTATGTTAGATCTTCATGTCTTCATCCTTTTAAGTTTAGTTTCTTAGATGGTGTAACTTGTACATAATACTAACATGAAGTAAAATAGAGTTTAGCATGCTTACTACTAGCTCTAATGGCTATGGAAGTGGCAGGAACAAGATAAAGAAGAAGAATGAAGAAGATGGGTGTTAAAAGCTCCTTAGGAAGGTCCTTCAACTTCTACCACTTCAAGCCTCCTTAGATCATCTTCCTTCACCTTTGTATCTCCTTAGATTGCTTGTAAAATGGTTGAAAATGGTGGATGTAGTGTAGGTGTAGTGTGGCCGAGAGCTAGAGAGAAAATGGGAAGGAGATGGAGTTTGAAAATGAAGTTGTGATCGTGTTCTACACACTTATGGTCCTTATAACATAATCTTCCAACAAATCTATTAACCACAAGTTAACATGTCCAAAATCTAGATAACATTTGTAATATTTTAATGGGAAAGTGTTGTGGGTCCCTATGGGCCGGTCAAGATTAAGGAGGGGGTAAAGTGTAAATATTTGGATGATGGAGGTTATATATGTAAGTTTAGGTGTTAAATGGAAGGTTAAGTGTGTTTATATGTTTTTATGATTTTAAGGTGTTCTAGCATTATAACTAGCTTTATATCACTAAAACAATGCTTCTAGTCTATTTTTGGTGTTTTGGGTAGTGTCCGGTTATTCGTTCGGTTATCGGTTCGTTAAAGTGCTAAATTGCGCAGTTTTGTGAGATTTGAAGTACCTTTTATGATAGTTTTCATTTCCAACACTTTACAAGTTATTCTGGACATTTAAACCTTAATTATGCATAGTATTTTGATGTTTATTTGCTATTTTTGCTGATTTTCTGTTGAATTCTGCACTTAGAGTGCGTTTCGGGTACTTTTTAGTATCTATTTTAGCTTCCAAAAAGTGTTTATATTAACCTTTGTTCACCTACTTAGTTTCTAATATATTTTTGGTGTTGGACCTACTTCTAAGTCCTAAATCTATTGTCTGATTGTTTTCTGAAGATATGCTGACGCAGCTTGTCTAACCGGTGAGCTTACTAATCAATTCGACGCAACGCTTAAAGTATTGTATGATGTGACAGTTAATATATGAAACACGCATGAATTCGATTGTTTAATAAATAAGCACATAATGTTGACGTGTAATCACATAAATGCAGGAAATAAATATTAATTAAAATATTACGGAAATTACCGGTTTTGGGCCAGTTGTCACAGTCTCCCCCAGTTAAAATAATTTCGTCTTGAAACTCATGCTTAGTTATCTCTCGCAGGAGCTTCCTCGAACAAGTGGGGGTACTTGGCTTTGAACTGGTCCTCATGTTCCCAAGTATACTCGGGCCCGTGCTTAGAGTTACAACGTACTTTAACCAGTTTTATACGACTTCTCCTCGTCTTCTGGACCTTCCAGTCCATCACCTCAACAGGTTCCTCTGTGAATTGGAGCTTGTCGTCAATATGAACCTCATCCGCAGGGATGACAACGGTCTCTTGAGTTGGACTCTTTTTGAGTTTTGATACGTGGAACGTATCGTGAATACCATTTAATTCCTCTGGTAATTCCAATCTGTACGCCACGGTACCAATTTTCTCCAAGATCTTGAATGGACCAATATATCGTGGATTTAACTTTCCATGTTTCCTGAACCTTGCTGCCAAGGCGAGACTTTCTACAGAACCATGTCTCCAAGCTCGAAAGCTAACGGTTTCTGTCTTCAGTCGGAGTAGCTTTTCTGTCGATCACGAGCCTCTTTGATCCGGTCTCGAATCTGAAAGATCTTGTCAGTCGTTTCTTGGACTAGTTTGGGACCAATTAGCTGTCTTTCCCCAGCTTCCGCCCAACACAAAGGTGAGCGACATTTACGACCATACAGAGCTTCAAACAGAGCGATTTTAATGCTTGTGTGATAGCTGTTATTATAAGAAAACTCCACCAAGGGTAGGTGGGTACCCCAGCTGCCACCTAAATCCATAACACATGCACGGAGCAAGTCTTCCAGGGTTTAGATAGTCCGTTCGCTCTAACCGTTGGTTTGCGGATGGAAGTCCGTGCTTAGATCCAATTGAGATCTAAAGGCCACCTAAAAAGATTGCCAGATTCTCAATACAAAGCGTCCATCTCTTTCAGAAATAATGGAAGCAGGCACTCCATGACGTGCCACTATTTCCTTTAGGTACAATTCGGCAAGCTTTCCAGTGCTATCCTTTTCCTTTATCGGTAGGAAGTGTGCAGACTTGGTCAATCGATCAACTATTACCCATATCATATCATGGCCTCTAGGGGTCTTGGGTAATTTGGTTATAAAATCCATCGATATCTGTTCCCATTTCCACACGGGAATCTCTGGTTGCTGCAACAGACCTGAGAGTTTCTGATACTCTGCCTTGACCTTAGTTCAGGTCAAGCATTTTCCAACATATGTAACAACATCATTCTTGAGATTCGGCCATCAATAATATTCTCTCAAATCTTGATACATTTTGTCTGATCCTGGGTGGTTCGAGTATCTTGACTTATGGGCTTCATCAAAGATAACTTCCCGAATACCGCCAAAGAGCGGAACCCAAATGCGTCCCATGAAATATAAGGTTCCCTCCTCGTTTGGCACCAACTGATTCTCCATACCTCGGAGAAGTTTAGCTTTAAGGTTCTCTTCCTTCAATGCTTCTTGTTGGGCATCGTGAATACACGTAGTGAGGTTCGTCTGAATTGTCATCTCCAAAGCTCGAACCCTTAAGGTTTTAACTCTTTCCTTTCTACTCAAGGCATCTGCCACCACATTCGCCTTTCCAGGGTGGTATTTAATCTCATAATCATAATCATTCAGCAACTCAACCCATCGTCGCTGACACATATTTAATTCCTTCTGATTAAATATATGCTGCAAGCTTTTGTGGTCTGTGAAGATAGTACATCGAGTACCATAAAGATAATGCCACCAAATCTTCAAAGCAAATACCACCTCACCTAATTCCAGGTCGTGGGTGGTATATTTCTTTTCATGAACTTTCAACTTTCGCGGTGCATATGCGATGACCTTCTGTCGTTGCATAAGCCCGTAGCCCAAACCTTGACGTGAAGCGTCACGGTACACTAGAAAATCTTCAGGACGTTCGGGCAATGACAAGATCGGTGCATCACATAGCTTATCTTTAAGAAGCTGTGTTGGTGCATATTTCGTACGTCTGCCACCATGCGAATAGCTAGATAAAGCGTGTGTTGAATATTGTATAGAATAGGAGAAAGTTGGACACAGTTTCGTTAATGTCAAGGTCCATCCGGACGGATGGTAATCTGGACGGATGGACATAGTGTAGGTAGTTGTCTATAAACAGGGACTTGGGGTTCCCATTTGGACAAGCTTTTGGTCCCAGAGGGGACATGCTGTCCAACTGATCTCGTGGTGCTGTAACTTTCAAGATTTCAATAGAGACCAGATTATAAGTGACTGCACGGTGTCGTATCTATCTTCTACTCCTTTCTTAGTCGTAATAAACGCACCGAACACATCGGATCGGAACCGAGGCTCCGTCAAACTCGCCGGTTCCTGGATTAGCATCATCACACTTTACGTGTGACATCCTCGCTTAGCCGCAAAAGAGAACATGTGGAACGAGGCACTCTTTTATCCGCAGGTTAAAGCCTTCAACCCTCCAAAACAGGCAACCCCCTTCCTGCATACCTGGATCACTTAGTCAAAGGTTTCCCATTTAAGAATTGTCCTTCTCTATAAATGACTACACCCGGTCATCTAACAAGACATTTCGAAATCTGACTCTCTCTCTCTCTCTCTGTTGGATCGTCGTGTGACCTGAATGAGTCAATCAGAAGAGTTTAGCATCTATTTCAAAGGCAGAATCAGAGAAATAGACGTGTAACAGCTTGATATTCCCTAATTATCTTCTATTTATTGATTCCAAAGCTTTTACATATCGTTTGACAAACTGGCAGCACCTCGGCTCTGAATCGGAAAAGTTACAAAAAGCTGATTTACATACCAAAGTAGAAATATGTGCATCAAGAAAGTCAGCTTTTTGTTGATGCACATATTTCTACTTTGGTATGTAAATCAACTTTTTGTTCGTCAGTGTGGATTTTCTCAATTCGTATCAACTTCTTCTCGAAACAGTCTCGGATGAAGTGATGACGAATTTCAATGTGTTTCATTTTAGCGTGATGAATAGGATTTTTAGTAATGTTTATCGCTGCCTCATTATCAACAAAGATAGGGGTGTTAAGAAATTGCAAACCGTAGTCACGCATCTGTTGCTGGATCCACAAGATCTGAGAGCAGCAACTGCTAGCAGATACATACTCTGCTTCACATGTGGACAAAGCTACAGAGGTCTGCTTCTTGCATTGCCAGGTAACCAATCATGGTCCAAAAAACTGGCACCCCACTGTTGTTGATTTAGCGTTAACTTTGTAGCATCCGAAATCCGAATCGGAATACCCTTCGAGCGTGAAATCGCCTTCTCTTGGATACCATAACCCCAGTGATGGAGTTCCTTTCAGGTAGCGTAATATCCTTTTCACAATCACCATATGCGAAGCTCTTGGGTTAGATTGAAATCTTGCTACGAGGCAGGTCGGATACATGATATCGGGTCTTGAAGCTGTCAAGTACATCAGCGATCCGATCATGGAACGATACAACGTTTCATCTATCTTCTCTCCGGTGAGATCAGGGTTTATCCCATGGTTCGTCGCTAACGGGGTGGAAGCTGGAGTAGAACCTGACATCCCAAATTTCTCTAAGATATCATGAACATACTTTGTTTGATGTATGAAAATTCCCTTAGACAGTTGATCTACCTGAAGTCCCAAGAAGAATTTCATCTCACCCATCGATGACATTTTAAACTTTTGCTTCATAACCCTTTCAAAATCTTTGCACAGACTTTCATTTGTAGACCCAAATATAATGTCGTCCACGTATATCTGAACTATCAGAAGATGTCCGTCGACTTCTTTGGTGAAGAGAGTGGCATCCACTTTTCCACGGATGAAGCTGTTGGCTAGCAGTTGTTGAGACAAAGTCTCGTACCAAGCTCTCGGGGCCTGGTGTAAACCATACAGCGCTTTATCCAGTAAATAAACCTTGTCTTTGTGGATTGGATCGGTGAAGCCCGGTGGCTGTTTGACATATACCTCCTCTTTTACCTTCCCATAGAGAAACACTGATTTAACATCTAACTGATATACTTTAAAGTTTTTCCAAGATGCAAATGCTAGGAAGATTCCGATCGCTTCAAGTCTAGCAACTGGAGCATACACTTCAGTGAAATCTATCCCCTCCTGCTGACTGAAACCCTGGACTACGAGTCGAGCTTTGTTATGAATAATAACCCCTCGATCATCTCTCTTACACTTGAACACCCACTTAGTGTTTATCTTCCTGTGACCATCAGGTAAGTCTACCAATTTCCACACTCCCAACTTCTCAAACTGACTCAGCTCCTCTTGCATCGCATTGACCCAAGAATCTTCAGTTAACGCCTCCTTATATGTTCGCGGTTCGATCTGCGAAATAAAACAACTAAGTGAAAACTCAGTTTGTAACGGAGCTACTGTAGATTAAAAACAAGTAAGGCCTTGGTCAATTTGTCGTCTAGTGCGAACACCTGATTGTAATTCTCCGATAACCAACTCTTCTGGATGATACGAAAGAGTTCTCGGCATCACCTCACCTGGAACATCTACCTCGCCTTCCAAATTCGTGACATTCTGATATGCACCTTGTTCATTGACTGGAATTGTTTGACTTGTAATCTGGATCTGCTCCCCCTCAGAATCTGAATCACCATGATCAAATACAGGCATATTATCAGATTCTTGATTATCATTGACTACCGTCTGATTGTCAAGAGTTTGCTGAATATCGTCATGCTCTCCAGCATTACTAGGACCGGCTTCATCATCATTAGAAGCTCAATTTTGACGTCTAGAATACTCAGATGGGAATCTTTCTTGTGATTCTTCATACTCTCTCAGAATATCCAACTCGTCAAAGAAATCTGTTTCTTCTTCAATGTCAAACGAATCCCATAAAGTATCGTAATTAAAACGCCATGAGTCGCCTGGATTCTGCGATGGCATAGTATAACCTTGGCATTCAACATTGTGTGCTTCAATAATCCGCTTCAAACTTGGAACCAAGGCTCGGTTTAATGGACTTGAGTAACCCACAAATATTCCTTCAATGCTCTTTGCACCAAATTTACCAAAAGGCTCTAGAACAGTGCAGGGAGACCCAAACGGTTCTAAAGACTTCAGGTTCGGTTTGCGGTTATTGATCAGCTCGAAACATGTCTTGTTGAATTTCTTCACTGTAAGAACCCGGTTGAGTGTATAGCATGCGGCTGACACTGCTTCTGCCCAAAAGTTGACAGGTAGTTTAGAATCAGCAAGCATCATCCTGGCCGTTTCAATTAGCGTCCTGTTCTTTCTTTCAGCTACTCCATTTTGCTGTGGAGTGTAAGGCGCGCTAAATTCATGCAATATACCTCTTTCATCACAATATTCTTCCATTTTGAAATTCTTGAACTCAGTACCATTATCACTACGTAATCTTCTGATGCGAGTTTGGTACAAGTTTTCCATCTTCTTGAAAAGCATCATCAAACGATCAAACGTCTCATCCTTTGACTTTAAAATAATACCCATGAAAATATTGAGTAATCGTCTGTAACTACTAGACAATAGAGATCCCCAGTTATGGTTTTAACATTCACTGGACCAGACAGATCCATATAGAGTCTCTCTAAAGGTCTTGAGATTGAGTTTTCCTTCTTCCCAGGGTGAGATTTCTTCTTTTGCTTGCCTTTGACACAGCTAATGCACTCCCCCTCAAGATGAAAACCTTTCACATGAACACCAATTACTAAGTCGTTATGCACCAGGTGATTCATTTTTCGCAAGTGAATATGACCCATCTTTCGATGCCATAACTGTGATTCTTTTTCCATTGTTCTTGACATAAAACAATGAGCCTGACCCATGGTAGTAGTTGCTACACTCATGTCCAACATGTACAGATCATTAACTCTAGGCGCTCTCATGATAACCCACTCTTCGGGAACAACAAATCCTGGTTTCAAGATCAAACATTCTTTGTCTGTAAAGTGCGTTGTATACATACGATCACAGATCTGAGATATGCTCAGAAGATTGTTTCAAGCTCGACGATGTAGTTTACTCTTTCAAACATGACGATTCCATTCGATAAAGTTCCTTCACCAACTATTCGACCACCTTGATTTCCTGCAAATCCCACATAACCTCCATTAAACCCCCGAACATCATACAGTAGGGTCTTCTTCCCCGTCATGTGCCGAGAAGCTTTACTATCCATAATCCAACGTGAAACACATCTTGGAAGCTCCTGCACATATCACAAATATTTAGTTAGAAGTTGATGCCACCCAAGCCTCTTTTGACTCAAGTAACTTGACATTTAAGTGAGTTTTTGCAATGTAAAGTGGCGGAAAATTCTTGTCATTCATCTTTAAGCTCTCCTCAGATCCAATCTCAACCTTTTTGTATAAAAAGAAATCATTTTGAGAAGGTTGACCAGATGATTGGTCTTTCTTTGGTACTTTCTTCTTTTCAGAAGTAGTAGCCTCTTATGATTCAAGTTTCTCATAGTAATCCAAAGGTACATGCATCTTCTTATGTTAGGATCGGAGGCGCTCATGATTATGTTTGTTTGTATGTTTTGAACAATTTGTGAATATGAAAGCATGTAAAGTGTAGCGGAAATGAACACAAACTTTGTAAACACAATCAAAGAAGAAAATAGTTTGATAAATAATTGCTTCTCATAGAGTCGAAAGATTTACAATTCAAAGCAAAAGATTACAGATATGCTTACAAACTAAACTCCCCCTCAGCCAGATACCCCAAGGTTGGTTGCATACAAGATGAAAGGATTAGACATGAGGAGAAGAACTCGCTCAGTCAATCAAATGTAACAGTACAGGGTACTGTTACATTTATAGGCAAACCAAACCACTGAGGTATCTCAGCTGACGTCACCATGAAAGCGACGTTTAACAGCCTAACAACCTGTATCTACTATCCTTACACAAACACTGCTAACCTAACCACTGACTATACATAAATAAAACAATTCACTAAACAGCTGCTCTCCCTTTATGTCAGTGCTTTACTCAAGGTTGATCAGTCCTTGACTGGGCAGTGCTTTATCATCAGTAGATATGACCAGCAGTGTTGGATACTTCAGGGTTTTGACCAGCAGTTGAAGGACCAGCAGTAGTTGTATCTGAAAAGCGGATAAAGACCATCAGTTGTTATAAATCACTTTCAAGGGGAAAGCTTAATGTAAACTGCTGCTTATTATGAATCCACTGTTGTGACCTGGTTTTGGCTTTACATTATCTGTTCCTCTGGTAGGGTTCAATCCCAACAATCTCCCCCTGGAACAGATAATGCCAAAACCTGTCATTATTCTGGATCTTTATTCCTCATCAGAAGTTCCCTTGCATGTCTTTTAAATTCTTCTTCAAATTCCTTGGAACTTGTGTCATCTTCATCCCTGCACAGTGTAAGCTCAAGGAGATCTAGTTGATCTTCAACACCCAGGCCTAGTGCTTGATTCCTTGATATATGCCTCACTTCTCCATTGGTTCTGACCAGAGTCAATACATGGGTCTTTTGATCAGAGAGCCACTTTAGTATTTTTAAACCAAATGGGTTTCTTGGGAGAGATTTATTTTCTGATGAGCTGGATGCATTTGGCCTAGAGAAAAACTGTAAAGCAGTATCTTGAACTTCAGACATTCTTTTAAAAGCTTCTTCTATGACTTTGTTTGCTGCAGTTATATCTTCTGCAACTTCTTTGTCAAGCAGCTCTTGTTTCTGTTGTTGATCAAGCTCACTGTCTGTAATATCTGCTGATGATGGTTTGCTTACTACTTTGACCCTTTTGGTAAGGTCTTGTAGTTTTGCTAAGTTTTCTTTATCTGAAGCCAATTTCTTGGTAGCTTCTTCAATCAGATCATCTTCTTTATGCCTTTCTTCTCCAACAGTCAGCATTTCCTTCCTTTCTTTTCTCAACCTTGTAACAAAGGCTTCTGCTTTGCTGATCTGTGTTTCAAAAGTCTTGACCTGTTCCTTTAGCTTTTTGTAGTCAGACTTTTTAGGAGTGTCCCTCCTTTTCTTAAGTCTTTCATAAGCTTCGTCTGTTTGCTGCTTGGTCCATTTTGCTATGGCACTTGCAGAATCCACTCTTGCATCTACCAACTCCTGCTTCTTTCTCTTGTATTCAGAAATAAGATCAGCTATGAGCTTCCTGTATTTATTCCAATTTGGAGCTGTCTTCTTCTTTCTTGGATCATTTTTAACCTTTTCAATTCTTTTTGCCTCATGCTTTAATGCAATTATTGGCCAATCTTTGAATTTTGTTTCTTCAGCAGGATAGAACTTTTCTTTCATTATGTATGCAAGATATTCCTTCCTCAATTCATTTCGTTGATCTGCTTTAGGAGATAGACTTGACATTTCCATGTTCAGATCACTTGCATATTCTTTTATTTGCTCAACTTTGTTGAGCAAGAATTCTCTTCTTTTCAAAATGGCTTCATCGCCTTGATTCTTGCATTCAATTCTGGCTCTTATCCTTGCTTGTCTTACTTTCATTTCAAGATATTCATCCATGTCTTCTGGAATTATGAAACCTATGAGAGAAGGAAATTTCCTTTTTGAAGGATCATCTTCAGTATAAAATTGTTTCATCTCATTTTTCACTGCTTCTAATTCCAGTGGATACTTAGCAGCAACAAGATCATATTTTTCATCAGTATCCTGAGTTGTTTCTCTTTTTCGTTTGTGAAGCTTAGGAGGTTGTGATGTAAGATTGGTGGGAATAGTGGAAGATGACTGACTAACAGCTGTTGAAACAACTGGTATCTCAACATCTGTTGTTATTACAACTGCTGATATGTCAGCAGATGTCTTCTGCTTTTGAGCAGGGGATGGAAGAGGTGAGGTAGTTTTTGATGGTGGTGATGAAGGTGGTGACTCATCATCAGGGGTGAAAATCCTTCTCCTTATTAATGTAGGAAAGGCTGATGATGTTTTGGGTGGATCAGTGGTTTGTGACAGTGATTGACTGGCAGTGGTTGAAACAACTGGTGTTTCAATCACTGTTGTCATTACAGCAGATGTTGTAACATCTGCTGTCTTCTGCTTTATGGCAGGAGGCAGTAATGATGGTGTGATTGTAGATGATGGTGGTAGAGCAGTAGTTGTGGTGGTGTGTGTTGAAAGTGTGTGTGTTGATGACATGGCAGCTGTTTGGCTACTGACAACAGTTTTTGTAACTACTGGTGTATCAGCTGTTTGACTAACAGGTTTTGAGACCTGCTTTTCCTTTTCTTTTCCTTTTTCAGGCTCAATATGAAGGCCATGTTCTATTCCCTTCTTCTTCATTTGCTTCATTATCTCCCCCTTTTTGGCATTATCTGCAAGGGGGTCATCAAAGAATAGTAAAGTTGAAGGGGCCTTACCAGTGGCAGTTTGGATACTGGCCTTAATAGCCTTGATATCTGCTTGAGTGTCCTTGAACCTTGATTCCATCATGTTGGACAGCATTGGTACTTGAATAGCATGCTTTTGATCAGCCATTTGTTGCTGTTTTTCAAGCATGGGTTGGAAAATATTCCAAAGCTCACTTGCAGCAGGTGCTTGTTGTGGAGCAGGTGCTTGAGCAGGAACAGCATTGGATTGTGCTTTCTGAGCTTTTAAAATCTCTTGCACCATCTCCTTTATTTCAGAAATTGATTCTTCAAGTTTTTCCACTCTGCCCGTCAATTCCTGATATTTTGAATCATCACCCATTTTACTGGGATCATCTGAATCCCCACCAGCAGTGGTTATATCAATGTGTGACTTAGGAACAGAGTCCCAAAAATCACCCATTGATGCCCCTTGTTCTTGGTACTGGGGACTTCTTTCTTCAGCATTCGATAAACCTTTGATGGTACCAGTGGTTAGATCCAACTCACTGGTGGTTACCGAAGTTGCCATGGAAGAAATTGCCTTCAAGGGAGTCTTACTTATGAAACAACTGTCCAACTGAGGATCTGTTGATCCACCAGTTGTAGTTGCTGCTCCACTTGAACTACCACCGAGAGTTACTTGTAACTCAGGGGGTGTAACCTCCTCAATTGTTGCTGGGATAGCAGGAGTAGTAGCATCAGACCCAGTCACCTGTGGGGGTATACTCTCAGTGACAGGTGATAGAGAGGAACTGGTTTGTGTCTGAGCTATAGCAGCTGCATGTAACAAAGGTAGCATGGATTGTGGCATTATTATTGGTGAAGGGATGGGAGTTGAAAGAGACATGTCCTTGGGATCAGGACTGAGGAAGATGGATCCAAGTGGATTCAGAGCTTCATATTGTGGTGTCCCTGTGCTTACAACCTGATCCTTTTGTGAGGATGCAGGAGGAGTTTTAGGCATGGGTTGAGATCTTTCTTCCAACTGCTGTGAGGAAGTAGCAGCAGTGGTTTGTGGTGACTTTTGTGTTGTCACAGGCATTTCCTCTGGGATCTCATCTTCCAGAGTTGCCTTTGTTTTGGGTTTGGTGGGTTTTCTGGATGTTTTTCTTTTGGTCTTTTTGGTTATGTCAGGTGTGGGTTTCAAAGCAGTGGTTGTGCTGCTATGATCACCTGGAGCAGTGGGCTCAGCAGCTGATACCTGAGGAGCAGTTGTAACCGCTAAAATCTGCTCAGGTACCCCTGCTTTTGTTTTTATTGGTGCCATCATTCTGGAAAATGTTTCTTTTGTTAAGCCTTTTATTTGACAATGAACATCTTGTTTGAGCAAATTTACATTTTCCTTTTCAAATTTTTGTTCAAAATAATAACTCAAAAATCTTGGAAAAAGTAAAAATGCTTTACTTTCAACGTTTTTCACCATGTCATTGAAAATTTCCTGGGAGTAGTTGTAGTCCTTATTATTCAAAATAGCGTAACCCAGGCATTGAATTTTCAATGGTATTTCGTTAAAAGATGTTGTTTTATTCGAAGCACACATCAGAAGTGTGTGAAATAAAAATCTGGGTGCAGATGGAAAATAACCTTTTTGTAAGGTATCTACCTTTGATTCTTCTGCATATCCCCTTTTTACGAAATCAGTTTTCATCTCGGCTTTATCAAAAGAGATTTTACCTTCCTGATCGTCAAGATTAAAGACTTCGGAGATTGATTGTGGTGTGATTTGAATCACTTTACCCTGTAACGAGGAGTTAATGGCTATGACTTTATCTTCTTGTTTTTCAAGCGTCGCCTTTTTCCAAAACTCTCTCTGGGTTTGCAGATAGATGGGAGCATTTGCTGTTAACAAAGTTTTGTACTTTGATGCAGATAATGTATCAATGATGGTGTCAAAGGTGTGATTATCAGTAGGTTTTGTGAGTAAACCCAGATAGTTGTGAGATTGTTTGTATGGTATTTCGATGGGTTCTTCGGACGTTTGAACGACCTCTTTTGAAGATGGTGGTGATTTTGGTTTTGGTTGTGATTTTGATTTTGACTTTGATTTTGTCATTTTTGCAGAGAAGAACGAAGAATGATTTTGAAGTTTTTGAGAAGAAGGGTTGGAAACTGCTATGAGAATAGAATTTTGGAATTCAATTCGACAGTGTAAAACCCTGTTTGGGGTTTAGGGCAGGGTTTTATTTAGGGAAAAAAATGATCGCTGATGTGGCAGCGGTTATTTTGATCTGAGGGCTAAAAACTGACCACGTGTCAAACACTGATGAAACGGATGAAGTATGGAGAACAGTTGTTTTAAGAGCCACTGACGTATCAAGTATCAGTGGTTACAATGGTAAAAACTGTGGGCAGTGGATGATTTTTACTATCAGTGGATAGCATATCAGTGGATAAGACACTGATTTTGAACATCAGTGCTTTTCAAGAAAATGAGGGATCAGTGGTTAACTTTCAGCAGTGGACAGTGTTTAGAGATCAGACGTTGGAACAAAATAGTGGTTAGGGTAAATGGTACAGATCTGAAGGACAAGTGTTTCAGCAACAGTTTTGAAAATTTTTCAATCAAGGTTTTGCCACATGTCAATTTTGAAAGACAGTGGTTTAGTACCCCAGATGATGAAAACTTTTTGCTAAGGCAACTCATTTTCGTTTAATATTCAATTAACACATGAGTACCCTAGTAATTCAAGCACAGTTTGCAATCAACCTTTGATAAAAATTTAGGAGCAAACCTGAGTATGACATGATCTTAACATATATACCATTTCCTTTTGACCCATTTATGAGGACAATAATACCACCAAAAATAAGGTATTACATCCTGTCAGGAGCTGAAACTATTGCCAACAAAAACAAGCAAAAGTTCCAGATATATCCTTAAAAAATGAATGATATATCCTGGTTATTCGAGAAAATCCTTTGAAAAAAAAATGGTTAAAGGATTTTATGAGAACAGTATCAAAAAGGATCTGGTAAATTTTCAATAGAAAACATAATCATAATATTCTCAAGTTTTATGAAGATGGTCAGTGGTTTGACATCGGTGGTAGAATATTTTGACAACATTTTGACCACTGTTTGGTACCATTTTCTTTGTCAGTTGATTTCAATCATGAGGACACATGGACACATGAGTTTTGAAGATCTTGTTGTAGATCTAATTTCTATGTGATGATTTTGAAAATTTGTCTAGTCCTTTTGTAGGTTCAATCACTGGGAACACTAATGTCACCTGAACTTTCTTGAACCTATGAGCACAAACAGTTGCTTAATTGACCATTATTACCCCAAACTTTGACTCTTAAGTGTTTTAAGTTTATTCCCTTTTCTTCTAAATTCAAAAGTTTTGAGATAAACACACTTCAGAGTTTTTGTGAATATTAGTCCAAAATCATTTTGCAGTAATGTTTTGAGAGACTTGGTCATGTTGCCACAACTTTTCAACCAATCTCACACTACACATGATACGGACTATGTTGACCCCTGATTTTCTTAATGTATTATTAACAAAGTTGATTTGTTCCTTTTGAGGATCTCAACCTGTTTTCAACACATAAGATCAAATGACTAAAGTTATAATTTCCCTCTTTTAGTGTTAGCAAAACATCAATGTTTTTATGAACATATGTTTTGTTAATCTGAGGTTCAGACTTTAGTATTTATGGAAAACATCACAAATTACACATCAACAATTGAAATTAATTTAGAAAATAAGAAGTAATCTCATAGTTTAGCAGATATTTATTTCAGATCTAGAAACCATGAGTGTTTTGTGCATAAATTCACTTGTTGTGTGAAATTTTGTGTGTCATATGACATCTTGGTTGATGTACAGAGTTGTTGAATAACCATTTTGATCATGATTTACTCGATACTCTGTTTTTCAACTAAATACAACCAACCTTAGTATCAATGAATTTTGAGCTGAACTGTTGTGTCAAATTGATTGCTAGATCAAATTTGACTGTCCAAGCTCTGATACCAATTGTTAGGATCGGAGGCTCTCATGATTATGTTTGTTTGTATGTTTTGAACAATTTGTGAATATGAAAGCATGTAAAGTGCAGCGGAAATGAACACAAACTTTGTAAACACAATCAAAGAAAAAAATAGTTTGATAAACAATTGCTTCTCATAGAGTCGAAAGATTTACAATTCAAAGCAAAAGATTATAGATATGCTTACAAACTAAACTCCCCCTCAGCCAGATACCCCAAGGTTGGTTGCATACAAGATGAAAGGATTAGACATGAGGAGAAGAACTCGCTCAGTCAATCAAATGTAACAGTACAGGGTACTGTTACATTTATAGGCAAACCAAACCACTGAGGTATCTCAGCTGACGTCACCATGAAAGCGACGTTTAACAGCCTAACAACCTGTATCTACTGTCCTTACACAAACACTGCTAACCTAACCACTGACTATACATAAATAAAACAATTCACTAAACAGCTGCTCTCCCTTTATGTCAGTGCTTTACTCAAGGTTGATCAGTCCTTGACTGGGCAGTGCTTTATCATCAGTAGATAGGACCAGCAGTGTTGGATACTTCAGGGTTTTGACCAGCAGTTGAAGGACCAGCAGTAGTTGTATCTGAACAGCGGATAAAGACCATCAGTTGTTATAAATCACTTTCAAGGGGAAAGCTTAATGTAAACTGCTGCTTATTATGAAACCACTGCTGTGACCTGGTTTTGGCTTTACATTATCTGTTCCTCTGGTAGGGTTCAATCCCAACATCTTAGTTGAAGATGATGATTTTGCAGTCTTAGAAACCTTTGGTTTTGGAGAACTTGTTTTCTTTTCAACTAATTTTGGCTTCCATTCTTTTTGAGGCGAAGCAACCCGTTTGTAAAATTTGTCAGTTTTAGTTACCACATTCTTTACGGGTTCAGTTTTGATCTTGTTGTTTTCATTTTTCAAAACTTTCTTCTCAACAACCATCAGAGCTTTGCCTTTTGCATCAGCTTTCTTTTTCTGACACTCAACAACTTCAGACTTAGGCTTTAAGTTGGTGCACTTTCGTGCAATGTGTCCAACTTTGTTGCACTTAAAGCATGTTCGAGTATCAGCTACCCGACTTGATCCTTCGGTCTGAGGCTATGAGACCTTTTCCTCAAAAAATTCTTCATTGGTTTTTGAAAATATTTCAGATTCCCGCTCGGAATGAGAACTCGAGCTTTTTACAAACACCTTTTTCTCAACAAACTTCTTGTTTTGAAAATTCCTTCTTTGATAATTCTTACCACCCTTATAACCACCCGACCATCTGTTTTGATAGTTGTTCGAAAAACGTGGCGGTATAACAGGTTTTTTATAGTAAGATTTATCTTTCTCAAAATTCAATTGTCTTTCAGCACATTTCAAACCTTCGATTTCAGACACATCAATCTCAATCAACTTGAACACATTTCTCAATTTTCCAACATTCACATTTTCTAAAGGAAAATCACGATCCGAATACAACTTATCAGATCCCGCCATCTTGTACATCACAAGACTAGGTTCATCACTTAAGTTGTTTTTGGATTTTGATTTTGGAATATATTTATCCAAAAAGCATTCATCATCCTCAGTAGTGTCACTTTCAGACTATAAAACATTTTCAGCCATACTTTTAACAATTTCAGATTGGACACTATCTTCATCAGATGATGTGGTAAATGTGACATCAATCGTTTCTGGAAGCTTAACTTCATTTTCTTCTTCATCATTAACCAACCCTGATTTTTTCTTTGGAAAATTGTTTAAAACTGGTGGTGGAACCTAATGAAACCCAACCCAGTTCCATCAAAGTAGACATCTTCGCCAGCTTTGTTCTTCCCAATTGGTTTAGGGACGATATGTTGAAGAACAAAACTTGCGGAGTTGTAACTGTTCAGTTTCAACTGGATACGTTCATTTTCAATTTTAGCTTCTTGAAACTGAAGCTTCAACTTAGCAATTTCATCCAGTTGCTGGTTGATTAGTTCTTCTTTTACCCTAAGAACACCTGACAGTTGAAGATTTTCTTTGTATGTCTTACCATTTCTCTCATCAGAATCTTTTACCGTTCGTTTTAGCTTCTCAAAATTTTCTGAAAGTTGACAATTTTCATGAATTAGCTTTTCGTTTTCTTTCCTAATTCTTTCTACGTCACTTTTATCATTTTCCATTTTCTCAGTTAATTCTTTTAAACGTTCATTTGAAGATTTCAACATTTTGTCACGGTTTAAGATCTGATCTTCAACGTCTCTGACTCTTCCTGTCAGTTCTTCAACCTTGTTACCGCTGAGGTAAGCAATTGTACTACAAACTTTGCACTCTTTGATGCAATTTTTGCAGTCGTTCTTAGTTTTGACATTCTTACCTGACTCATGTGTATCATTTGAACTGACCTTGTTTTTGGACTCAGTTCCAGAACCAGAAACTACCTCTAGTTCTTTTGCTGCAAAAACTTTATCAGCCATCTTCTTCAAGTTTTCTGCGGTAAACTCTTGTGACGTATCAATAATCCTGTCATCAACTTTCTTTGGCTGAGACTCTTTCTCTTTCTCTTTCTCATCAGCTTCTCCTTCTCCCCACCACATTCTTTGCCTGGCTTCTTCTTCTTCAGCAATTTGTTTGGTGAGAGTTTCAACATCTACAGTATCTGGATCAACAGCTATGTTTCCATTAGGATCGAGATAACATTATCTATCAGGATCCCAACGATTTGCTTTCTTTGCTTCCATCCATGTACGATAGATTTTGCCTTTCATGAATTGAGCTGATGCTTTCCTGTTGACGTACTTCACTTCTTCAGATCTGGTATCTTTAAAAGGAACAATCTTTGCTGTAAAGGCATATCCAACTGCATCTTCCTCTGGCAAAACATCACTCCAATCATAACCTTCATCATCATGAAAAACAGCAAGTGCCTTGGATTTTTCTTTGGGTGCCTCCTCTATCTGCTTCATCCTTGGAGGTTCTGCTTTATTTTGATGATAAATTGCTCTTTTGTAATAATCCTCTCGAAAAGGATTTGCGGTATCATCAGTGTAAGCATTTTGGCACTCACGCTTAAAATGACCTTTTTGTTTACATTTAAAACATGTGACTTTTGACTTGTCAAAGCCTAACTTGGTAGAAGGTCCACCAATAGACTGTCTTCTGGTAATCTCCATGAATCGCTGCACTCTTATAACTGCACTCGCCATACAGCACCTTATATCGATCAACTCCATCTCCTCAGGGTCGATCTGATCGTAGTCTTCTTTTGTTAGGTTGGTGTTTCCAATCTTTCCTGCAACGAGGCTTTCGTACGATTCTAACACATACGCTAAAAACACCATCTGTTGTTTGGCAGATTCTTCACTAAAATTCTAACCATTCTTTAAATCCACAGCAATGTTGCATTGAAATAGATTTTTCGGAACAGATTGACTTTGAGCAGTCGATGAGGATCCACTATGATAGCCACTGCTAGGAGTTTCTTGATTCACTGTATTTGAATTTTCTGCAGAAAATGTTGTTTTTGGTGATGCAGATTTTGGGATCATACTTCCTCTGTAATACAGCTCCACATTCTGCTAGTATAATGTGTTGTTGACTTTATTGGATTTTCTGATCTCCAATTCATGGCTTTCCAGTCTTTCGATAAGCAGATCCACTGTCAAATCTTCTGACTTGATTGTGTTTTTTAGCATCAAGGCAAAGTATTACCAGTCTTGCTCATTTGGTAGTGAATCAAATAATTTGTCAACCAACTCCTCTCGAGTGTATATGATTCCGTGTCTTGCAAGTTCCATCTTCAAATGCCCAAATCTTTCAATCATTTTAGACACCGATTCGTTTTTCAAACATCCAAATAAATCAAATTCCTTTCGTAACAACTTCTTTTTGTTCTTAACTATCTCGGTACTACCCACACATTTCACTCTCAGTTTCTCCCATAGATTTTTCGAATCTTTGTACTCAATCAATGAAATGATGTCGTCTCTCACAGACTGATGAAGCAAAGCAATACACTTTTGTTCAGCAACATATCTTTCTATTTGATTTTCTTCTAAATTTTCATAATCCGTTCTCCCCAAATCAAAACCATTCTTCAAGCTTTTCCAACTAAGATATGCAAACGCTTTAATCCATTCTTCAAATCTTGTAGCCCACCTATTGTAATCTTCAATTACCATCAACTTGGGCGGCTTATTGTATGTTCCATATGCACTGTCTACACTCATAGCATCAGAAAGAATTTTCTTTGCACTCGAATTAGGAACATTTTCATTGGTGGTGTTTGATGTATCATCTCCGGTGTTTCCCGTGAAAGCAAAGTCACTAAACGGATTCAGAAAATCATCCATCTTCAAGTACTGAAACAATCAACAAACACTTATATAAATTTTGGATTTTAAAAACAATAGTTTCAAACGAAATCAGTTCAAACGGAATCAGCTTTCAAGCGAAATAAGCTTTCAAGCGAAATAAGCCTTTTCACACGGAATAGGGTTTTCAAACGAAATCACCAAACGGAATTAGCTTGATTCAAACGGAATCAAGTCACTTTGAAGCGAAATAGCTAATTTCGTGTGAACTCTCAAACGGAATCTGATTTCATGTGACATCAGACAACAATTTCAAACGAAATTAGTTATTCCGTGTGAAATAAGCAGCACTTTCAAGCGGAATTAATGATTCCGTGTGAAATTAAACAACAGTTTCAAACGGAATTAACCACAAAAGCTAATTCCGTGCGAAATCACACGTGCTATTTCGAGCGGAATTAGGATGACATCATCCTGTCGGCCACCAATCTGTCAAATTGACCCGGATTTTGATCGAATTTTGGTCCAATTCTCTCAAGGATTCGTTAAAACAGTGTTTTACACGATTTATGTGAAAATTAGTCCAATTTGTCCGTTAAATCTTGTTTAATTTTGAAAAGAAGGAGTAGAAGTGATGAAAACAAGTTGAATTGGTATAAACTTTTCGTCCTGAGCTCTGATACCACTTGTTGGATCGTCGTGTGACCCGAATGAGTCAATCAGAAGAGTTTAGCATCTATTTCAAAGGCGGAATCAGACAAATAGACGTGTAACAGCTTGATATTCCCTAATTATCTTCTATTTATTGATTCCAAAGCTTTTACAGATCGTTTGACAAACTGGCAGCACCTCGGCTCTGAATCGAAAAAGTTACAAATGAACAAGCAACACAACTATATATAGTTGTGGTGATTTCGCTTGAAAGTGGCATGGCCATTTCAAGTGGAATTACATTGTTTAATTTCGTTTGAAACTGCCAGTGGCACTCTCAAGCGAAATTACACCAACACAAACACAAACCCTAATTTGATCCTGCTGTGTGCTTGCTAAACCTGTCTTGACATAAGACTCGATAAAGACGAAGTTAACAGACATTTGTGCACCAACACTCTCTCTCTAGGATATGCACATTGCATATTCTATTCTTCACATTCAATACAACTATCACATTGCATGCATAGAATCTGGGTTGAGTCATCCTGGGCCTTGAATTCCAAGCAATTTATAAAATAGTGATCCAGCCCTACGTATTGCATACGTAGGGGGACTCATAACCTGCGTTAGGCAAAACGAGACTCGTGAAGCCTTTTGCCTAACCAGTCTCTCCACTATACTTGGTCTCGTATTTGTTGTAACAACACTTGTTGTGTTTAAAACAAGATTGTGCATCAACTTTTGAAAGATCACCGGATCGAACTAAGGTTTGATCAGTTTAGGAATTTAACCAAACACAACCACCAATCTAAGGGTTCAAAGGTTATGTGCTACGCTCAAGCATATTTTCTCGGTGTACACCTACCGATTACCCATTCAAGTTTGTGTTAATGCTATATAAGCAAAGGTAAGGTTGATGCGATTAGAGTTTATTAATACCTTTCTTTGTTGGTGTTACACACATAGGGGTTGGTTCCATTATAAAAAGCAACTTTCACTTAAAAATATATAAAACAACGAGGAGGAGAGATGTGTACACGTGTGGATTTTATGAGGGATATGTTCATTTGTGCACACATGTTGTTGACACACATAACACCATGTAAAATGAGATTACCGTAATGTAGTTCTAGTTATAAAAATATCATTTCAGACTTCACACACATCTACACTATGCACATATTTTAATCACATACCCAAATCGTGTAAAATAAATGACATAACTACATCTTGTAAGTAGTAAAACCGCATAGACCTTTACAACTTTTTTTAAATGTCATTTATATATTTATTTAAAAAAACTTACATATATAGTTAATGAGAGACGATGAATAGTAACTTTATTTTTAAAATAATATGTAGTTGTTTATTATTTTTTATTTAATATATTATAATAGTTTATTATTATATTTAGTTTTAATAACATATTTTAATTTTTTTCTTTTTTTAAAACCATATATTTCCTATACCATTTTTAATAATTCTTTTTTTTTCTTTTTGTAGAACACATATTAATTTATTAAATAATTTGATACTTCTTTAATCATTTACGTTTATAACATTTTTTTCTAAAAAAACTTAAGTACGTAGTTGTGCTTGATTTTTTCCCTCGACATTTCATTATAAGTTTTGTTAAAAACGAGTTGTTTTCAAAATACAGTGTTTATTTGGTATTATAAACGGTACAATGATATACTAAGTCGTTCTAATGGTTTGGCTTTTTAAATAACATGTGAATGAAGAAGTAGCAGATTCGAGTGATAGCGAGTCTGAACCTCTTGAGGGGGAGGACTTTATAAATCTGTTTGCTAATCAAAATGGTCAGGGGGAGATTGGATCAAATCTAGAGACTAACTTGGAAATCGACGCCATTGCTACTACACGAGCAAACAAAGATCATCCAGTTGACAAAACTATAGGTGATTCGAATGCAGGTGTTCAGACAAGGAGAAGTATAGCAGAAGGTTCATGCTTGTTTACTAAGATTGAGAAGACTGGTATTATCAACGAGTGCTTATATAGCTGTTTTATTTCTTAAGAGGAGCCTAAAAACATTCATATGGCTCTGAAGGATAATTCGTGGATAGAAGCTATGCAGGAGGTGTAACACCCCAAAAATGGGTTTGGTAATTAAACCACGTTACTAGTGACGACGGGTAAAATACCGTTAGTGGTAAAAATTAACCCGGTGAATATTAGGATTTAAATAAATAAATTTGATGTTAATTAAAAGAGGATAAATACTTTGAGGAAAACAAAGTATATAGAAGGCCCGAGCTAACGGGAATTAAAATAAAACGGGTTATGACTACCCCGAACTCACTAAGTTAAACTAGCAAAGTTTAACCTAGTTAACAAAACAAAGTATTGTTAAAAATAAGTAGGTTGTAGCCTACTTACTAGTTAACAAAACTTGAGGGACCAAAATCGTCAAAAAGGGAACAATTTCTATTAACAAAAAAAACACACACCACACACACTTTGTGTGTGTGGATCGATCATCAGGGGCGACCAAGAGAGCTCAAACCCTAGAATCAACAAATTCACCAAATTGGAGCTTGAATCAAGCCCCAAATCAATGCATGAACGCGTATAAATGATCACCAAGTCAAAGGGATCGTAAGGTATGTTAAATTTTGTAATTTGGTGATGTCTTGAAGTTATGATGAACACTCAAAATCACAATTTGGGAATGGATGATGAATCCATGAGTGTAGTTGTGAAGAAATCTATGTGTAGGATCAACCCTAGTTAACAATTTGATGAACTAGTGTTGAAAACTAGGGAATTGATGATTTCCCTTGTATGTGCTAAGTGGGTTATGGCTAGATAATGAAGATGATGATATAATTGTGCTAGAAATCATCATAGTTGATAGTAGAAACAAAGTACTTGAACAAATTTACATGATTGAGTACTTGTTCATACATGATAGAGATGGGTTTTTATGATATGATGATGTTAGTGTCTAAATTGTGATTAGAATCCTCATATTAGATAATAAAAGTATGCTACTTGAACCATTTAGGTGTTTGAGTACATGAATCATAATTACCATGAATTGGGTTTGGTGTAAAAAGAATGGAAATGATGATAAATTCATGTTAAAAATGAAGCTTGATATCATCATGTGTTAAGAAAGATTAATGTAGTGTTAATTCGATGAATTATGGTTATAAAACTTGGTAAACTAAGTGAATAAACGGTAGCCTAAGTATGATGCTACCGTGTATTTGACCAAGTAGTTAAATGAGTAGTAAAGCTACATCATGTAATCACTTATGATTAATAGGCCGTTGACTTTAAACAGTCAAACCGACCTATAATACGATGAATGATAATTCTTGAATATAAAATGCGTAGGGTGGAATGATCGTATTAAGTTATGACTAAACTAACCACCTTGTGAAATGATGAATAATAGTTGGCGCTTAAACAAGCTAGGTGAAGCTTGGAGTGAAAGCGGGTCAAACGAATCAAGAATGAAGGAAAAAGCATAATTCGGATGCAAGGTAAGTATAACTTACACTAGTCTTATATTTTAGAATATTCTCTTATCGTATTAGTTACAAATAAGATAAATGCATAATTGAGGTATGATGTTCCGGCGTGTAAACGTACGGAACAAGATAGTCGAGTATGACAAGAAACCATGTTGATGGTTTAAAAGGAGTTAAATCGGTAATTTGAACATTTTATGACAAACGGAAAATGGACTTTTGAATGGTTACCTTATAGGGTAAACCAAAACAAACAATAAGGGTAAAACGGTAAATTGGTCATGCATCGACCATAACTATTGGCTTTAAAAGACACTTATGAAGTAAGCCTTAATAGGCCGAAAAGTGTTAAGAAATGAATTATAAGTAAAGCGACCGCATGATGTAAATCGGAGCGAGTCGTATAGTCGAGATGAAAATACATGTCATCTCGCCAATATAATCGGTCATTTAGACCAAACGGGTCAAAGGGTGAAGATACCACCTTTTGATAATAGCGACTAATGATTCTTGTCGAGTTATATGATTTCAGGAATAAATGTAGAAATGATAATTGCATCGCTAATATTTATTGAATATTATAGCAAGGCATTAAAACGGGTCAATACATCGACCAGAGCCAGGTATGTGTAATAGAGTAACTACTCATTTAGAACACAAGGTATAATGAGCTTTAGATGAAGTCTTAGATAGACAATGGGTTACTTAATGGGTAAACCGAAGGTTTTAAAAGAGGGTCGTGGCGTTTCGAAAAGCATAATGACTTTTCAAACAAGATCATAACTCAAAAGAAGAATTATGGGTCAAACATGCTCTCAAAGGACCTTTTCGTAATTGAAAGACTAAAAAGGACTAAAACGCCCTTGTTGGCTAATTCGCACAAACAACCTTAAAAAGTAGTTTGGAAACGAGTTCTATGATAAGATACATACTTAGAATAAGTATAGAAGCTGAAAGAGGTATTATATTCAGTCAAATGGCACTATTGAGTTTTGCCGTAAAATAATGATTCAAGAGGTAAAATTTGGGTTATATAAGATCACCACAATAAACCCACCTTAAATACAGTCGTGGTGGGATATTATAGGGTAAGAAATGTGGTGATGGAATGCTAGAAGCAATCGAAAGCGTTTTTAGGCTCGAAAGTGCTTAAATACCCTTAACGGGTCAAAATAAGCATACAAGTAAAAACGGGTTTAATTTGTGTAATAAACCGGCGATTAGAATCTATTATGATAGATAACATTAAGTTGAAGAAGTATATGTGATATAAGGGTCAAATAAACACGTCTGATGGTGAAATCACGGACGGGTCAAAAGTTGGCAAAAAGGGTAATAAACCGAAGAGTTAAAAGTCTGAAATTTTATTATGTCTGATGTTGGATTTTAACTCCATTAGATGGAGAATTAAATTACGGTCGCGTAGGAAAAAGAATCGGGTAAAACGGATCAATAACGAAGAAGTTATGGTTGTTTCCGTAAAAACAGGCAAAGCTGAAAATGCAGGTCACAGATGTAAGTCTGCTGGAAAAGTGATTCCCCTGCGCCACGCGACAGGGATCTCTAATCCTGCCGCGACACGCGAGACATGCTTACGGACCGTAAGGGTCCAGGCTTACGGTCCGTAAGCCAGTTAGCTGGCAAAAATTAAATTTCGTATTTCGTTTATTTTGAACCCTAAGCTCGTTTAACCTTGTTACTTGACTAACGAAACTAACTTTTGAGTTGGTTTTGATTTTAGGCGAATGTCATGAGTGCCCGGATGAAGATCAAGCAGCGTACAAGAACCGAACATACGAGATTAAAGCTTCCGCATGTTGTTTTCGTTGTCATTTTAAACGGCAATTCCATAGACATTAAATTGTATTATTTTCAAATTGTAAAAGTTTTAATTCACCCGTATTATTCGACAGAATTTTACATATAATTTCATGTTTATTTTCGTAATGTAAACGAAAATTGTTAAATAATTAGACGGGTGTTACAAGTTGGTATCAGAGCCTTGGTTTAAGAGATTCAAGTATGGTGGGGAAAACCATGCTTGGACTTAAACCTTATGCTCTTAATAAAGATTGGTGTTCGGTTCGAGGCTTGATCGCAAATCCGGTAAGTACAAGTATGTTAATAGTTTAGCATGCTAAAGTGTTGTAAACAACACATAGGGCTATCGTGTGATACACGTTACCCCAACTAAAATGATTGATAGGGTTGACGAAAATACGCGCGTTGACGCGTATAGTAGAAAAAGCCTTGTATATAATACGGGCGATTATTGAAGTTGACATTACTAACTCTTGTGAATATTTTAATTGAAGGACACTTGTGTCTGAAGATGACGAGAGTTGAACGAATTGTGGATATGATGATGGAACGGTCCGAGATATGACAAGAAGAGCATGCTCACCAAGGACCTAAATCGCGTAATGGTCGCGAACAAGACTAATGGCAAGAAAAGCCCGTTAAGGCAAGCATTTACCAGGTGCACGTTTAAATTATTGCATGAATATAAACATGCAACCAATACGTAGAAACTGATAGTTGCAGATTTAGATTGAAAATTTGGACAAACCTGAATAGAATACCTATCCAGGATATTGTTTCCAAGAGAAATAAACAGAGGTATTGCTTACATAGGGCGTGATGTGAAAACTATAAAAAGGTCATGCGTGTCATGTGTTAATCGCTTACTCTGGCCAAGTAAGTAGTGGCATATGATACCATGAACTTCTTATAGCCGACACATTTACATCCGATGTAGTAAGGACGGGGTAAATGGGACAATTAAAAGTACCCAAATGAATCAAATGAGTAAAATATTTGATAATTATGTAAACGCACAGCCGAGTGACGGAAGCGTATTACATTAGGATAATGAGCCCGAAAGAAGGGACAGAGAAACATGTAAAATAGTTAAGGTACGCATTGGGAGGGGGTGTACTTACACTCGAACCCGAAGAATATAAACATGTAGAATGATCAAGATATGCGTTGGGAGGGAGTGTACTTACACTCGAACCCGGAAAATGCGAATATGTCCCTAAACGAGTCGTTTTTGTAAAACGTCAAACTCGAGGACAAAGTCGGAATACAGAAATGAAGCGAGGTCTTAATGCATACCGGGAGGGTTGCAATAATAACGACTTCGGTAAAACACCTGGTTGACGGGTAAGAATTGAACGCATGCACAGACCGAGAAATGGGAACTCGGATGAAAAGTTAAAGGCCTCGGGTTTTGGGTCATAACTAAAAGATGACAAAATAATGTAAATAAAAATTGTGAATAAATTATGTTCAACTATTTTAAAGTTGAACGGGTCGATTACAATATCACGCCGGACGGCATGAGTAAATACAAACGGGATAGTGGTACCATTAAAAGCAAAAGAATAATGAGCCCGGTAATGGGACATAATCGAGTACGGATATATGAAAACTGGAGAATGGTGAGCATAAGATGAACCGACGCATAAATGATGTGAGAAGTCATAAAGTCGGAAAATTTCGTCCGAAAATAAACAAATGAAGCCTTAGACTACGGTCAAGGTCAACTAAAGTTCAAAAGCGGAAATAAACCTAAAACACGACGTGACGCGATCACGGTCAGGAAAGTTATGTGAAATAAAATCACATAGTAGCCCGAGAGATGGGTATAAAGTAACTGGACTAATAAGACTAGTCAGTGAGGCCGGTTAAGGTCAATATTTAAATTAAGAAAGTGTTCAACACGTTATCTATATTAAGATTAGCGTGAAATAATCATAGTTGATAAGCGTGTATGACCAAGTGGCCAAATGGCTACTCAGTCAAGCCAAATAATAAAGGTAAGTAAGTACAAAACGGCAGTGATGGTCCATGAGGTCATAATAATGAAAAGTATTGATCGCCTATACTGAGCGATCACAAGGCAACACAAGCAAAGTGTTGGGAAGTCAGATCGAGTAAAGGCACGGTAAAAAGGATAAAGTCGGAAGGTATGTGGTAATATGCTTTGTAGAATTCCGTTAATAGCACATCTAGATAGTGCTAAATAAATAAGATAAAATCAGGAAATTCATTTTAGTGGCGAATGCTGTACGAATGAACCAAATGAATAAGTTCGTAAACAAAAGGGGTCTGTTTGTAAACAGTGAAAGATCTCACTAGAAACATCCAAATGGGTGAAAATAATGGATGCACAAAGAATCCGAAAGTATAAAGGCGATGGATTTCGCTAAGTTAATCAAACAAGTCGAAATGACAAGATGGCGTTATTCTGAGTTGCGTAAATTCGCATAAAAGATACATACGTTGTGTAATTAAAAGATGTTACCATATTTGTCTAATGACACTAACAAATGGTCAAAGTGTGAGCAATGCTTAGAAGGTTACTCAGTTTATGTACATTGGGTTGAAACTCAATAAATTATGTAAGAAAAGGTTTCGAGGACGAAACCTCTTTAAGGGGGGTAGACTTGTAACACCCCAAAAATGGGTTTGGTAATTAAACCACGTTACTAGTGACGACGGGTAAAATACCGTTAGTGGTAAAAATTAACCCGGTTAATATTAGGATTTAAATAAATAAATTTGATGTTAATTAAAAGAGGATAAATACTTTGAGGAAAACAAAGTATATAGAAGGCCCGAGCTAACGGGACTTAAAATAAAACGGGTTATGACTACCCCGAACTCACTAAGTTAAACTAGCAAAGTTTAACCTAGTTAACAAAACAAAGTATTGTTGAAAATAAGTAGGTTGTAGCCTACTTACTAGTTAACAAAACTTGAGGGACCAAAATCATCAAAAAGGGAACAAGTTCTATTAATAAAAAAACACACACACACCACACACACTTTGTGTGTGTGGATCAATCATCAGGGGCGACCAAGAGAGCTCAAACCCTAGAATCAACAAATTCACCAAATTGGAGTTTGAATCAAGCCCCAAATCAATGCATGAACGCGTATAAATGATCACCAAGTCAAAGGGATCGTAAGGTATGTTAAATTTTGTAATTTGGTGATGTCTTGAAGTTATGATGAACACTCAAAATCACAATTTGGGAATGGATGATGAATCCATGAGTGTAGTTGTGAAGAAATCTATGTGTAGGAACAACCCTAGTTAACAATTTGATGAACTAGTGTTGAAAACTAGGGAATTGATGATTTCCCTTGTATGTGCTAAGTGGGTTATGGCTAGATAATTAAGATGATGATATAATTGTGCTAGAAATCATCATAGTTGATAGTAGAAACAAAGTACTTGAACAAATTTACATGATTGAGTACTTGTTCATACATGATAGAGATGGGTTTTTATGATATGATGATGTTAGTGTCTAAATTGTGATTAGAATCCTCATATTAGATAATAAAAGTATGCTACTTGAACCATTTAGGTGTTTGAGTACATGAATCATAATTACCATGAATTGGGTTTGGTGTAAAAAGAATGGAAATGATGATAAATTCATGTTAAAAATGAAGCTTGATATCATCATGTGTTAAGAAAGATTAATGTAGTGTTAATTCGATGAATTATGGTTATAAAACTTGGTAAACGAAGTGAATAAACGATAGCCTAAGTATGATGCTACCGTGTATTTGACCAAGTAGTTAAATGAGTAGTAAAGCTACATCATGTAATCACTTATGATTAATAGGCCGTTGACTTTAAACAGTCAAACCGACCTATAATACGATGAATGATAATTCTTGAATATAAAATGCGTAGGGTGGAATGATCGTATTAAGTTATGACTAAACTAACCACCTTGTGAAATGATGAATAATAGTTGGCACTTAAACAAGCTAGGTGAAGCTTGGAGTGAAAGCGGGTCAAACGAATCAAGAATGAAGGAAAAAGCATAATTCGGATGCAAGGTAAGTATAACTTACACTAGTCTTATATTTTAGAATATTCTCTTATCGTATTTGTTACGAATAAGATAAATATTGGCTTTAAAAGACACTTATGAAGTAAGCCTTAATAGGCCGAAAAGTGTTAAGAAATGAATTATAAGTAAAGCGACCGCACGATGTAAATCGGAGCGAGTCGTATAGTCGAGATGAAAATACATGTCATCTCACCAATATAATCGGTCATTTAGACCAAATGGGTCAAAGGGTGAAGATACCACCTTTTGATAATAGCGACTAATGATTCTTGTCGAGTTATATGATTTCAGGAATAAATGTAGAAATGATAATTGCATCGCTAATATTTATTGAATATTATAGCAAGGCATTAAAACGGGTCAATACATCGACCCGAGCCAGGTATGTGTAATAGAGTAACTACTCATTTAGAACACAAGGTACAATGAGAATTAGATGAAGTCTTAGATAGACAATGGGTTACTTAATGGGTAAACCGAAGGTTTTAAAAGAAGGTCGTGGCGTTTCGAAAAGCATAATGACTTTTCGAACAAGATCATAACTCAAAAGAAGAATTATGGGTCAAACATGCTCTCAAAGGACCTTTTCGTAATTGAAAGACTAAAAAGGACTAAAACGCCCTTGTTGGCTAATTCGCACAAACAACCTTAAAAAGTAGTTTGGAAACGAGTTCTATGATAAGATACATACTTAGAATAAGTATAGAAGCTGAAAGAGGTATTATATTTAGTCAAATGGCACTATTTGAGTTTTGCCGTAAAATAATGATTCAAGAGGTAAAATTTGGGTTATATAAGATCACCACAATAAACCCACCTTAAATACAGTCGTGGTGGGATATTATAGGGTAAGAAATGTGGTGATGGAATGCTAGAAGCAATCGAAAGCGTTTTTAGGCTCGAAAGTGCTTAAATACCCTTAACGGGTCAAAATAAGCATACAAGTAAAAACGGGTTTAATTTGTGTAATAAACTGGCGATTAGAATCTATTATGATAGATAACATTAAGTTGAAGAAGTATATGTGATATAAGAGTCAAATAAACACGTCTGATGGTGAAATCACGGACGGGTCAAAAGTTGGCAAAAAGGGTAATAAACCGAAGAGTTAAAAGTCTGAAATTTTATTATGTTGGATGTTGGATTTTAACTCCATTAGATGGAGAATTAAATTACGGTCGCGTAGGAAAAAGAATCGGGTAAAACGGATCAATAACGAAGAAGTTATGGCCGTTTCCGTAAAAACAGGCAAAGCTGAAAATGCAGGTCACAGATGTAAGTCTGCTGGAAAAGTGATTCCCCCGTGCCACGCGACAGGGATCTCTAATCCTGCCACGACGCGAGACATGCTTACGGACTGTAAGGGTCCAGGCTTACGGTCCATAAGCCAGTTAGCTGGCAAAAATTAAATTTCGTATTTCGTTTATTTTGAACCCTAAGCTCGTTTAACCTTGTTACTTGACTAACAAAACTAACTTTTGAGTTGGTTTTGATTTTAGGCGAATGTCATGAGTGCCCGGATGAAGCTCAAGCAGCGTACAAGAACCGAACACACGAGATTAAAGCTTCCGCATGTTGTTTTCGTTGTCATTTTAAACGGCAATTCCATAGACATTAAATTGTATTATTTTCAAATTGTAAAAGTTTTAATTCACCTGTATTATTCGACAGAATTTTACATATAATTTCATGTTTATTTTCGTAATGTAAACGAAAATTGTTAAATAATTAGACGGGTGTTACAGGAGGAACTAGCTCAGTTTGAGAAGTTGAAAGTTTGGGAGTTAGTCGATTTACCAGAAGGAGAGAAAGAAATTGGCACCAAGTGGGTGTTCAAGTGTAAGAAAGATGAACCAGGGATCGTGACAAGGAACAAAGCTTGATTAGTGGTAATAGGGTTCAATCAGCAAGAGGGGATTGACTATAATGAAGTGTTTGCAACAGTTGCAAGGTTGGAAGCAATTCGGTTGTTTTTAGCGTTTGCTCTTTTAAGGGCTTCAAGGTTTATCAGCTTGACATGAAGAGTGCATTTCTTTACAGGAAAGTCAAAGAACTGGTGTATTTCTCACAACCAGATGGGTTTACAAATCCAGACTATCCAGATAGGGTGTACAGATTGGATAAGGCATTGTATGGATTACATCAAGTACCAGGGCGTGGTACGAGACACTATCGACTCATCTTTTGGAAAATGGCTTTGAAAGGGGTTAGATCAATAGTACACTTTTCATTAAGAGGATGAAGGAATATTTTCTATTGGTACAGGTGTACGCGGATGATATCTTTATTAGCTCATCTGATGAAAGCATGTGTCATGAATTTGAAGTGGTGATGAAGAGTAAGTTTGAGATGAGTGCAATGGGTGAGTTATGATTATTCTTGGGTTTGCAAGTTGAACAAATGAAGGATGGGATTTTTATTCATCAGAGGATGTATGTGTATGATATTTTGACTTGTTTCAAGATGGAGGATTGCGCAACTTTCAATACACCCATTTATGAAAATCACAATATTGGTCTAGATGCTGAGAGTGTGGAGGATCATAATCCAACTCAATATAGGGCCATGATTGGATTGTTGATGTATCTTACTGCTTCAAGACCAGACATATGTTCGTCGTATGTCTATGTGCCAGATATCAAGCAAATCCGAAGGAGTCGCATATGAAGGCAGTGAAGCGAATTCTATGTTACTTGAAGGGAAAACCTAAGTTTGGGTTATGTACCCTGCTGATAGTGACTTGGAGTTTATTGCATACACTGATTCGGATTTCGGATGATGTAAATCTAGCAGAAAATCTACGACAGGTGGTTGTCAGTTCTTAGGGGGAAGACATTTGTTATGGCAGTGCAAGAAACAAGCTTGTGTGTCTACGTTTTCGTGTGAAGCTGAATACATTGCTGCGAGTAGCTGTTGCTCTCAGGTTCTATGGATACAACAGCAGATGCGTGATTACGGTTTATGTAGGATCGTTCGACTGACCCAAACGAGTCGTTCAGAGAGGTTCTGATCTATTTCAGGTGCGGAAAACAAGAAATAGACTTAGTAACAGCTTGATCTTCACTTTAACTACTAATTGTATTGATCTGACGTTGATTACATTCAAACTTCACACCGACAGCACTTCGGCATGGAATACAAGGACTGGATATCTGATTTCGCTCATGGACACCTATATATAGGATCCTGATTTCGCCTGAAATGACATTAAGTCATTTGGAGCGGAATCAGCTTTTTAGATTCCGGGCGAAATCACTAACATATGTTGCTAGGAGCGAAATCAGCTTCTTAACTCACAAACTCTTACAATTTTCTCGTAAAAGGTACCCTGATCTATACAATGTAATCTAAGACTCGATACAAGACGAAATTGACAGATGCATGCACCAACAGACTCCCCCTCAGATGTTGACGAGTCGCACGTTTCGAGTCTTTGACCGTGACATGTCTTCGCATCTTCAGTCTTGATCAGTCTCTGGGCTTCACTCTCTCTTCTCATCTTCAGATTGTCTTCAGACTCCCCCTGGCGATATGCTGGTATTCCTTAAGTTCATCAGCATCATCAGCTTCAGGATCGTTATCTGACTTTTACAGGTACATAATTGTTATCCTGGCTCAAGCTTTGTCCACAGAATCGAAACCTGGCTCTTGTTCTGCTCAGGATCGATAACCCAGCTCATATTTAACCTGCATAGACTCTACCTCACAATAAATTTCTCATTTTCCAACTATAAAGACATGCACCAATACAGACTCTCCCTCAGATCATACAAAGATTTTGATGAACCAATTGAAGAATTAAATTTTGAAAACATTTAATTTCAAAATACACACTCTTCCTCAAATTTTGCTCATCATGTTTAGCACTCGGAATTTTGAAAATCAGCTTTTCAATACCAGTTGTCGAAAATATTTTTGGATTTTTCAAAAATTTATGCTAAAACACACCGAAAATCTTTTTGGATTTTTGAATGTAAAGAAATGTAGTAAAGAAATATTTACAAACAATATTTTTGTGAGTTTTGTGTAAGAGGATCATATCAGTTCTTTACAAGTCACAAGTACCGTTGAGCTTAATTATACAATAAGAATTAAACAATTCACTTAGATTGCCGATATACTGATCCACTTAAGTTTTCACACAAATTTCAACTGATTCAGGATATGAGTTAGATGTTTTAAGGACTTAAACTCATTTATGTGTCCCACCTCTTGAATATATTCCCGTATCCAGATCCCAATATTCAGTCTTACAGGTGAGTATACCACAGATGATATCTGTAAGGGAATAAATTATGGTACGAAACCGTGAGAGCTCAGGTCGGAACTTCCGTTCAGCAGAGAGATGACGCCTCGACTTTTGGTGTGTCCCCTTTAGAGGATCTTTTGTATTACAACAGCAATGACTATCAATTTTATTGTTTCATCAATTTGCTGAGGGCGGCGCTATATTTCAAGCAAGCAGAAAATATTCTCCGGGGACTAGGCCATTGCTTCCGCAAAATCAGAAGTCCCGGGATAATACCCCAGATATCACTGAGCATAAAGACCTAGTATCTCAGAAAGAGGGACCTTTCAAACGAGATTTCAGGGGTTACCTATATATCCAAGTAGTGTTCCCCACGAAATAAGTAAGTTTGAATTTTAGTTTATATCCCGAAAAAGCTTACTAAATGTGTAAAAACCTATCGGCATATCATCAGTGAGACTGTTTAACGCTATTTAATCATTACATTTCTTTAGCATACTGTGGCTGTCTACTGATGTACTATCATTTCCTCTTCTTTGACACCAAAATTCATTTTTGATTTTATCATGTTTTTGCCTTTTTCAAATTTTCTAATGTTTTTGGATTTTCTGAGATTTTCTACTCCCCCTAAAATGCAAACACATTTTAGGAAATTTGAAAATAAACTGTACAATAAAATGACAACCGATATCAAATCGCTTCAATTCGCCATCCACTAGGCATAAACAATCCGAACTCCCCCTTACACAAAACTTTTTGCTCATTATGATTTCAAAACACTTAAGTTTGTTTTAACCAAAATGATTTTTCCGGAAAATAAGTTTTGTTGATTTTACCACTTGTATGTTAGGGGTTTGGTTCATCATATTTTCCTTCAAATACCACTTGTAAGTATGGTCCAATCAAGTTCAACCTAATGACCTTGATTGACCACTTGTAGGAAAAACAAGTACAACTTAATGTCCTTGATTTACCACTTGTAGGTGTAAACCTTCATCAACCAACTTGTAGGAATACCACATCTACACAAAATCATTTTACCAATAAAGATGTCGATTCCTGCTTCACACTTACCAACCTGGAAGCTCCGGCAAGTCACACTTATCCTGTAAAAATTCAACTATTTTTAAGATTCATTCACAAACTCAAATATCTAGAAATATGCCGATTCCTGATCCACGATTACAAACTTGGGATCTCCGGCAAGTCAGATTGTTTAAGGGAAAAGAATTTCCACCCAAGTCTTTTCAGACTTGAGGGTTTTCAGTTCTTGCTCAGTAGGGTTATAGGTAGCCTTTTTAGTTGCATAAAAATCTTTAACCCCCTTTGCTTTCCCATTCAGCATTTTACCAAAAATTTTCTTAACATTTCCATTGAATGTTTTCTCGACATCAAACTCAGTTTTCTCAGAGTAAAACTGATTCGAGATCTCAACCTTATCAACCTTTTGTTTAATCTTCTCAAACTTCAGTGATGGAAATTCATCATCATTCACTGAAGATACATAATTTACCTCTTTTACCTCACCTTGTGGCTCTTCTGGCTTTGTGGAACCAGAATCATTGTCGACATTCTCTTCAAACTTCTTAACAACCCACACTTGGTTGTTCTTAACTTTCTTTTTGTAAAAATTCTTTTTAGAACATTCACCAACCTCATAAGTTGAATTTTCAAAAATTTTGAATTTTTCAGTTGGTGGTTCAACATCAACAACTATTTCTTTCAGTTTTTCAGAAACTCCCTGTTTAGTCTTAGCATTTTTCGGACAGTTGCATGCAATGTGACCAACTTCATTGCATTTGAAACAGGTTCGAGTTTCTTTTGGATGAAAAACTCCAGTTCCATTCCTTTTCTTTTCAGCAAGAAATTCCTGGTTTGATTATCTCCAGAAAGGTTTCTTCTGTTCTTCTTCTGCACTTCCACCTGAAACAAATTCTGTTTTTGTTTTAGAATTTTTCTCATTTTTATAATTTTCTGGTGGAATAAAACCTAAACCTTTCTTTTTGTAGCTACCATTATGGTTTGGTTTCTTTTGAAAACCAGAACCAGAATTGTAACCCTTTTTCTTGTTTAATCGTTGTTGTACTCTTGAAGTGTATTTTTTAGGTTTTCCAGTAAGATTTAAATCTTTTATTTCAGAAATCTTAATTTCTATCATTTTGAAAACCTTTTTGATCATTTCAAATCTAACACTTCTTATTGTAAACTCTTTGTCAGAATATAATTTGTCAGAATCATTTAAAGTGTATGCTACTTCAAATGTTTCATCATCCAAATTTGCTTTTGATAACAAAAACTCTTTACTGTATGCCCGTTTAACCGACGATTTTGGACTGTTGGCTGACGAACTTAACCCTCCAGACTCAGATTTTGACTCAGACTCCTCATCAGTATCCAACACCTGATCGACCACCTTTTTTATTAACTCAGACTCATGATCAGTGTCAGACGATGTGAAAGTAACGTCAATATTTTCTAGTAAATCATCAGTTGTATCGGTTTTTAGCTTTATATTGACTGCTTTTTTGACTTGCTCCTCATTTGGTTTTCTGGGAGAATAGCCTTCCCAGATCGGAGGCGGACACTTGTTATAAGTAACACTCGGTTTCTTACCAGTATCCTTCTTCTTAGACTTCTCATCATCTTTAAAGGCTTCAAAACCTGCAACAGTCAGATAAATTCGATCAATAAGATAATAAGAACTAGAATAACTCTGTAATAATCGTCTGATTCTCTCATTTTCAATCTTTTCATTCTCCAACTCCCGTTGCAGCTTGGCACATTCTTCGATGTAGTGATTTATCGCTTTTTGCTTCGTCATCAATGTTGCATTCATCATTGTCAAAGCATTTTCTCTTTCAGAGTGTGTCTTTTGAAGACCAGTTACTGTTCTGTTCAATACATCGTAAGATTCTTTCACATAATTTAAATTAAACAGTAATTGCTCTTTCATCTTCTCATATTCAGCCAACTTTTCATCTTTTGCTGCACACTCCTTACAAGATTCAAGACACTTTGAGCAAGGCTTGATGACTTCCACAATCTTTTCTACTTCTATGATCTTCTCAATTTCAACAACTTTCTCAGCTTCAGTCATCTTTTCTGCTTCACCTACCTGCTCAGTCTCAACATTCTTCTCAGCAACACTTTCAGACTTCATTTCTTTTTGTTCTTTTGCAGCCCGTCTTTCCTTCAGCTTCTCTAAGCGATCTGCAAAATAGAAATGAAAACTTTCAGAAGAGAGATGAGATTTTGCAATATTAATATGTCTTTCTTCTTCATCATCACTACTGCTATCATCAGTTGGTGACTGATCAAACTCGATAGACTTTTCAGCATTATCATCCGAAGAACTAGAATCAACTGGTGTTTGATCAAAAATAACTTCCTTTTCTGAACTTTCATCACTTTGTGAACTTTCATATGAGCTCTGTGCGCTTTTTTCAGATGCAACAGACTCTTTCTCCACATTCTTCACAGTTTCACCAATAGACTTCATCCATGTGGTAAACATATCTGGTTCTTTCACTATTTTAGCAATGAAGGCTTTTAATTCTCCTTTTTCATCAACAAACATATCCCAGCTAAAACCTTCAGGCAATTTTTCATCATCTTGAAAATTCCAGTTAAAATCCATCAAACATGCTCTCTTTGAATCCTCGATTCTTCTACCATGAGCCACCTGCAGTTCTTGTTGTTGTTGTTGACCAACCTGTTGATAAATGGCTTTCCGATAGTAGTCGTCTTTTCCGAAAGGATTCTGAGCATTACTAGCCTCTCGGTTCTTGTATTCCCGTTTGAAATGGCCTTTCTCCTTGCATTTAAATGTAATACCCCGAAAACGGGTTTGGTAATTAAACCACACTAATAATAATGAACGGGTAAAATAGCGTTAGTGGTAATATTTACCCGGTGAATATTAGGACTTAGACAAACAATCCTAATATTAGTTATAAAATTTAATAAATGCTTAAGAAAACAATGTTATAAGAAGCCCGAGTTAACGGGACTTAAAATAAAACGGGTTATGACTTCCCGAACCTACTAAACTGACTAGGAAATAAATAACCTAGTTAGTTGGTTCTCTTATTTTAAAGCATGAATAAAGTTAAATTGCCAAGATATAAGTTAAACAAAAGGGGAGGGACCAATGTTGCTATATTTGAAACTATTATTATTAGTTTTAAAACAAATAAATAAAACCAAACACCTCAATTGGAGGTCCTGGTCGAACAAGAACACAGGGGGCGACACTGGCTCCCCACCAAACCCTAATGCATGTCAAATTTGATCCAATTGGAGGTTCAATTCAGTCCCAAATCAAGTTCTAAACACGAATTAGTGATTACCTCACTGAAGGGATCACAAGGTATGCAAAATTCTTGTATTTTGATTCATCTCAAGTTCTAGGTTAATTGTGAAAAACTGAAATTGAGCTTGATTGTATCATGCATGAATGAAATTAGAAGGGATATGGTGTCTAGGGATGAACCCTAGGTGAAATCTTGTTAAAAGATTTCATGTTAATTATAGAGTTCATAATCACCATTGTAGGTGATTAATGAACTTGAAGAAAACTTGATAAACCCTAGAATTGATGATCTTGTTCTAGCATAATCTGAATTTAAGAGTAAATTTCAGAAATATGGATGTTAAGACTTGTGTAAAATTGTTTAATTGAAGTTAATTTGGATGATAATTACAAGTCATAAACTTGGTTTTGATGATATAAAAATCTGACCCGCTAGGTGTTTGATGAAACGCCTAAGTGAGGATTAAAATGCTAAAAGTTAGGTAAAAACGTAGATTTGATTATTATAAAGAATTATGCGTTAAAGCTTATGAAATATGGGTTAAAACGGGTTCTAATCATAATGTTGATTTGACTTAATTGTGTAAACCATGTGATCAAAAAGTAGATAACTTTTTGATAAGCTAAGTTAACTAATCATGAAGTCGAATAGTAGCTTCGGCATAGTAAATAAGCGAGGTGGAATAGTCATGATTTTTATGACTAATTTGACCGCCTTGTAAATGATTTAAAATAGTTTGACGCCTAACGAGCTAGGTGGAGGCTTGGGAAAGGAAGCGGGTCAAACTAATCAAGAATGGAGGAAAAGCATGATTCGGATGCAATGTAAGTATAGCTTACACTAGTCTTATATTTTAGAATATTCTTTTATCGTATTAATTACGAATAAAATAATTACATAATTGCGATATGATGTTCCGGCGTGTAGACGCACGGAACAATGATAGTTGGGTATGACAAGAAACCATGTTGATGGTTTAAAAAGAGTTAAAATCGTTAATTCGATCATTTTATGACAAATGGAAAATGAAACTTTTGAATGGTTACCTTATAGGGTAAACCAAAACAAACAATATGGGGTAAAACGGTAAATTGGTCACACGTTGACCATAACTATTGGTTTTGAAAGGCACGGTATGATGTAAGTCATGATAGGCTAAAAAGCGTTAAGAAACGATTAATAAGTGAAATGACCGCGGGGTGTAAACCAGAGCGAGTCATATAGATGAGATGGTAATAAATATCATCTCGCCAACATAATCGATCACTTAAACCAAATGGGTCAAAAGGTGAAAATATCACCTTTTGACAATAACGACTAATGATTATTGTCGAGTTATATTATTTCAGGAGTAAATGTCAAATAGGTATTAGCAACGCTATGGAGTTACGGATATAAAAGCAAGGTATTAAAAACGGGTCAAAATATTGATCCGCGCCAGGTATGTGAAAAAGGGTAACACTCATTTAGAATATGTGGCTCAATGAGTGTTAAAGGAAGTCAAAATAAACATTTGGTTACTTGATAAGTAAACCGAATGTTTTGAATAATGAACATTACGTTTGGAAAGCTTATTGACTTTTCAAACAAAATCACAGGTTAAAAGAGGGATTATGGGTCAAATATACCTTCAAAAGTCCTTCATCGTAAACGATTAGCTAAACGGACTAAAACGCCCTTATAAGCTAAATTGGACAAACGACCTTTAAAGGTAGTTTTGAAACGAGTTTTATGATCAAATAAGTAATTAGAATAAGTATAAGAAGCGAAAGATGTAGACCTTTGGTCAAACGACCCTATATGAGTTTTTGTCGTAAATTAGCAATCCGACGAGAAAAACTCGGATTATATAGATCACCTCATTAAACCCACCACAAATATAGTTGTGGTGGAAGATTACTTGATAATAAATGTTGCATAATAACGCTAGAAACGAATGAGAGCGTTTCATGATCAAAATATGCCTAAATACCCTTAACGGGTCAAAATAGAAGTATTAGCGAAACGGGTTAAGAATGTGTAATGACCCGTTAATTGAACCTTGTATAACAGGAAATAATTATAATAACATGTTTTACAGAAGAAACAAGGGTCACAACCATGTTTGATGATGAAGTTACGAACGGGTCAAAAGTCGGTAAAAAGGGTACTAAGCCGAAGAGTTAAAGTTTGAAATTTTATTATGTAGGTTGTTGGATTTCAACTCCATTAGATGGAGAATTAAATTATGGTCGCGTAGGAAAAAGAATCGCGTAAAACGGACCAATAACGAAGAAGTTATGGCCGTTTCCGTAAAAACAAGCGTTGCTGAAAATGTAGGTCTCAGCTGTGAAGCTGCTGGAAAAGTGGATCTCCCGCGCCACGCGACAGGATTCTCTAATCCTGCCGCGACCCGCGAGAAACACTTACGGACCGTAAGGGTCCAGGCTTACGGTCCGTAAGCCAGTGACAGAAATTTTAAAATTTTCGTATTTCGTTTATTCTGAACTCCAAGCTCGTTTAACCCTGTTACTTGACTATCAAAACTAACTTTTGAGTTGGTTTTGATTTTAGGTGAATGTTGTGAGTACTCGGATGAATATCAAGCAGCGTACAAGAACCGAACACACGAGATTAAAGCTTCCGCACGTTGTTTCGTAGTTATTTTAAACGAAAATTCTGTAGTTGTTAAACAGCATTATTTTTAAGTTGTAAAACTTTTAAGTCACCCGTGTTAATCGACAATAATTACTTATAATATCATATTTGTTTTCGTATTATATACGAAAACCCTTAAATAAATTAGACGGGTGTTACATTAAAACAAGTAACTTTAGATTTATCAAAACCTAAAGTAGAAATATGTGCATCAAGAAAGTCATTTCTCCCAGTAATCATCTTGAACTTTTCAGCAAGCCTAAGAACGCTAGCTAGACACCATTTGATGTCCATTAACTCCATTTCTTCAGCGTCTATTTGATCGTAATCCTCCTTTGTGAGCATAGGATTCCCGATCCGACCAGCAACCAATCCTTCATAAGACAGAAGCACGGAACCAAGTAATGCCATGTGATCTTTCGCAATCTCTTCAGAAAAACTTTGACCGTCTGAAAGATTCAAAGCAATGTTGCATTGTATCACATAACCATTTCCTGTCTTTGTGCTTTGAGAACTGAAACTTGAAGTTGGGCTCTTTGGATTAACACTCGGATATGAAGAGAAACCACTACTGCTTTTAGGACTTTGATCAACATTTTCAGTAGAATCTCCCGCACTAAATGCAGTTTGTATCTTTGGGCTTCTTTCAACTTCTGGAACGCTGCCTTTGTAGTACATTTTTACATCCTGTTGACCACTTGGACTGTTCATCCTTGCGATCTTTTGCTGTTCCAAATCCTGACTTTCAATCTTCCCAATGAACTGAGAAATAGTCAATCCATCATAAACACCCGTGTTCTTTAGAATCATCAAATATGTACCCCACTCCTTTTGCGGTAAAGAATCGGCTAATTTGTCTACCCACTCTTTAGGCTCTTTTGTAATACTCATCATCGACATGGTTCGCACTAAATGGCAGTAACGTTCAATCAGCTTCTTCGTATCTTCTCCTGGTAAACTACTGAACAAATCAAACTCTTTCTTGAGCAATGCTTTCTTGCTCTTAATCATGTTCTCACTACCCTCAAACTTGATTCGAAGAGCATCCCATATTGATTTTGAAGTTTTGTCATGCTGAAGCAGAATGAAGATGTCTTCTTTGATTGCCTGCTGTAAAAGACTAATCATCATTTTTTCAGCTTTGTACATATCCCGTTCTTGATCACTAAATTCAGAAATTGTTTTCACAACTTGTAACTCAGTACGTGGCAAAACAAATTTCTTCAAAATACATTCCCAAGATCTAAGATGGTTTTCCTGAACCCAGTTTTCGAATCTGTCTTTCCACCCATAGTATTCTTCGATACTCATCAGTTTCGGGGGTTTTTGTAACGTTCCGGTCTCGTTTTCCAAGTTCATATTCTGAGCAATGGAAGCCGGAGTAGTCGGAGATGAAGCGAACGCGTTATAGAACTCTTCACTCATGATTACGTATCACGTTTTTCAAAAACAGTAACTTTCGAGCGGAATTACCCTAAAAACACCTTTGGAGCGAAATCACCAAGATCTAATCTGGAGCGAAATCACTAGGTGATGTTTGGAGCGGAATCAGCAGGTTTTTGCAGCTTGGAGCGAAATCAACAATTTACATAGGAGCGAAATCAGAAGATTGTAGCTTTGGAGCGAAATCACCACTGATTTTGGAGCGAACCCCCTAAATGGTTACCCTAGAGCGAAATCACAATGAATTTTGGAGCGAAATCAGATGATTTCGAGTGAAATAAAAAATTGTCCATTCGAGCGAAATCACTTCGGAGATCAATTTGGTCCATTTTTAAGCCAATTTTAGCTATGAAATTTTCAAGGGTTTGTCTATCTCCAATTTTAAACAATCTGTGAAAATTTGATCTGGTTTTGACCGTTAAAACTTCCTGAAATGATAAAAGAAAGTGTAGAAGCTAGAAATATCAATGAAATTCGGCTGTAAACTGGAACTCCTCCAACTGGCTCTGATACCACTTGTAGGATCGTTCGACTGACCCAAACGAGTCGTTCAGAGAGGTTCTGATCTATTTCAGGTGCGGAAAACAAGAAATAGACTTAGTAATAGCTTGATCTTCACTTTAACTACTAATTGTATTGATCTGACGTTGATTACATTCAAACTTCACACCGACAGCACTTCGGCATGGAATACAAGGATTGGATATCTGATTTCGCTCATGGACACCTATATATAGGATCCTGATTTCGCCTGAAATGACATTAAGTCATTTGGAGCGGAATCAGCTTTTTAGATTCCGGGCGAAATCACTAACACATATTGCTAGGAGCGAAATCAGCTTCTTAACTCACAAACTCTTACAATTTTCTCGTAAAACGTACCCTGATCTATACAATGTAATCTAAGACTCGATACAAGACGAAATTGACAGATGCATGCACCAACAGTTTGAATTTCACTCGCACCCCTATTTTGATAGACAATAATGCCACAATTTATATAACAAATAATCTAGTAAAACACAGTCGCACAAAACATATTGACATTCGTCATTATTTTATACGGGATTGTGCTGAAAAGAAAATGATTGAACTGCATAGAGTTGACACATTAGATAACCTGACAGATCTTTACACCAAAGCATTTGACAGGGCTCGATTTGAACATCTAGTCGAACTCAACGGGATGAGGAATCCTGAATAACCACTTTTTCATAAGAATTTTGTAAATAGTTTATTGCTTTCTTAAAAAATCAAAAATTAAAAAGAAATAGTAAACTACAAAAATAAAAAAAATAAAAAAATAAAAAATGAGTTATCATTGTGTGAAAAAGATGAAATGATAGTACATCAACAACTTAGACTGTCATACTGAAATTGAACTTGATATTGCATGAGTGTGATAGTAGCTTCATCATATGATGTACCAGTAGGCAAGAAAAATGAATAATCAACTTACTGTGGTGATAGAAACATAACGAACTGAGTATGAGTGGGTAACATTTCAGTGGCATATGGTTTAATGACCTTAAATCTTGCGTTGATAGATTTCCAAAATTCAGAGTTTTAGGACTTTATACTGTTATTTCATCCGGGGATATCAGGGTTGTCCTTCTGCTGCATCTAAATATATGTTAACCTAGGTACAACCAAGATATCTTAAAAGCGCTAAAAATGCCAAAAACCCGAAAATTGAAGATGCTCTCCTAGAGAGTCATTCAAATGTGCAAAATGCATAACTCGTACCAAAATTTGGTATTTGCCTTATCTTCATTGGATAGTGGTCTCTTTGTTGTACGGAAGTACTGACCTGATCACCAATTATCTAACGTTGTAAAACAATATGGATAAATTCGGTATACTCATCTACTACGATGAAACCTTGTGCATACCTTGATCGTGGGGGTATGTCCTGAAGTGGGACACACTAGTACATTAGAATAATATTACCTTAACGTATCACTAGGTAATGGTACTTGAAATGTTCATGTCTTTTGTTTAAGTGGATAAACAATACTAGTAATCATCTTGAACTACTTTTCACGAAAACTAAAAGAAAAAATAATTGCAAGTGTGAAACAGTTTGATTTTGCTGATATGATCTTCTTAACCAGTGATTCTCACAAAATTAGAGTGTTTATTTTCATTGTTATTTATTTGCTTTCAGAAAATGGTTATTCACGGAGGAATTGTTACCGAAAGGGGGAGCTAGTGCTAGAATTTGAGTTCAAAATTTTTACTCATTGCCGGGTCTATTGTGTTGAAAAAGTTTTGAAAGTTTGATGTTGAGTTGAAAAATAGCTTAATTTGTATACAGTTTTCACATCTCTCGATTAATAATAATTTGTTAACTTATGTTGAAAAATTTTTAGGTTTCTCGAGATGTTTGTCTTGTATACTGATAGTTGCAATTTGTTCCTGTGAAGTAAAGTGACGAGTTTCTGTGAAGTTTAGTGAAGAGGAGTCTAATTGGATGCTTGGTAGAAACCTTCTTTCTACATTGCTGACAAAGTTTGAAGAGATTGAAGATTGTTACGTAAATGCTGAAGAATGCTAACGTTTTTAAAGATTTGGTGATTGGATGCATCAACTTATGGGAGTCTGTTGCTGACAGAAGCTATTGAAGCTAAAGCTATCCAAAGACCAAAGATGATGAAAAGATTACATGAAGAATGCAAGATGACTGAAGACAAAGTTGTTTTATGAAGCTATTGTCAAGGGGGAGTCTATTGGTGCATATTTGTGACAACAACTTTTAGATTTGGGTCTTTGGATATCTTGTAATTAGTGAAACGATAAATGGTTAACGGGTTTAGCATTGTATTAGTTAATTGATAGTGATTGGGCCAAACCAAACCCATATTGGGGGTATAGGGGGTGAATTGGGCCTTGTCCAATTCGAAGCCCATGTGGTGGAAACCCTAGCCTATGTTGCAAACTTGTGTTATATAAATAAGGCTTTGTATTAGGGTTAGGGTTAAGCACTTGAAATTGAATTACAGGGAGTTTAGAGAGAGGGAGAGAGAATTCGTACAATAGTGGTGGACGAATTTGTGTGCTAGGATCTTAGGTTGATTATTTCATATAATCAATAAAGATCAGTTTGTTTGGTAATTTCTGTTTCTACTCGTTTCTGTAACAATCTAATCTAGAGGATTCTGCACTCTAGATTAGAGAGACAACTCTGTCAAGATCCATAGGTCTAAAGGGACCTACATCTTACCATTAGACAAACTTCTATAGTAGTTGCACTGGTAATGAACTAGAGAATCAATTACTTAAAGTGCATTTTTGATGATATGCTTGCAAATGTGAAGACAATCAACAAACATTACTGGCTAATGTTTCCAAGATTTCTACAGTTGATTCTAGAAGCAAAGTATCTGTCATTGCAGCAAACAGTTAGTACCTATGACAACAAAATGATGAATCATACTGTTTTTATCTGTTAAAGCAAGTGAGAAAAGATGTTCGGGTGACCTATCAGAACAAGAGGGCGTTGGAAAGATTTGGTGCTTTTCCTGACATTGTTGAGTCAGTTACAGTACAAGTGAATGCGAGTGTAGCTGAAGAACATGATGTTGAAATAATTGATGCTCCACCGAGAGTAGAAGAGATGGTTGATAATATTGATTTGACTGAGGTGGCAAGTGAAGAGGTGATGAGAATGATTTTGAAGATAACTTGATGGCTGATGCTGAAGTTGATGTTGAGTCTGAGAATGATGGTGAAGGTGGAACAGAGATTGAAACAGAAAGTATAGTTGGTGAAAGAATCAATGAAGAACAAGTGTTGAGTGTGAATCCTCCTCACATAACAACATTTGAACAAATATCTGCTGAAATGGATGAGATGCAAGAAGACCCTACAGCTGATCTTCATCCTAGAAAACATAGTATAAGAGATCCTAGGATCAGCTGTGAAATGACCAAAGTTTCTAAAATCAGCCTGAAGTGGATATTCCGGTGGTTGCGGAATCATAGCCCATGAATACTACAGGAACAACTATTAGTGATGTTTTTATTTAGTTTTTGACCAACCCAAAATCTACCATGTTCATGCTACTGCCAAAACTGGAGAAGGATCAAACAATACTCCTTCTTATGCTAAGGTGCTTAAGGCAGCATCTTTGTTGGAACAAGCTGTAAAAGATCATGTTGATGCAGACAAACCTGATCAAGAGAAAGTTCATGAACCTGCTAGTAGTCCTGATAGTGAAGATCTGTTTGGTGATGTAGATGTTGGTATGTTAACGAAGAGAACTACAGCTCTTGAAGAAGATAAAATCTTTAAGGATGTTCATATTGCTAGTTTGTTGGAAGAAATTACGCACAAAAATCAACAGATTCAAGATCTTGAAACAAATTTAGGATCTCTTTATGTTGTGGTGATGGATCTGAAGTCAAAGTTGGAAGAGAAGTTTGGGAAGGATTGTGCTGAAACAAGAAAAGAGTATACTGCAGCTAAGAGAAAGCAACATGACAAGGAATGTGAAGAAGCTCTTAACAAGTATATTGAAAATCCCCCATGTACCAAAAATCAAAAGTTGAAGTAGAAAGAAGTTGTCATGAGAAATGTTGGTAGCGAGAAAGATTATGTGACAACTAGCCCAAAACCGGTAATTTCCGTACTATTTTAATTAATATATATTTCCTGCATTTATGTGATTACACGTCAACGTTATGTGCTTATTTATTATACAATCGAATTCATGCATGTTTCATATATTAACTGTCACATCTTACAATACTTTAAGCGTTGCGTCGAATTGATTAGTAAGCTCACCGGTTAGACAAGTTGCGTCAGCATGTCTGCAGAAAACAATCAGACAATAGATTTAGGACTTAGAAGTAGGTCCAACACCAAAAATATATTGAAAACTAAGTAGTTGAACAAAAATTAATATAAACACTTAAGGGAAGCTAAAGCAGACAATAAACAGTACCCAAAACACACTCTAAACGCAGAATTCTGCAGAAAATTAGCAAAAACAGCAAATAAACATCAAAATACTATGCAGAATTAAGGTTTAAATGTCCAGAATAACTTGTAAAGTGTCGGGAATGAAAAATGTCAAAAAAGGTACTTCAAATCTTGCAAAACTGCACAATTTAGCACTTTAACGAACCGATAACCGAACGAATAACCGGACACTACCCAAAACACCAAAAATAGACTAGAAGAATTGTTTTAGTGATATAAAGCTAGTTATAATGCTAGAACACCTTAAAAATCATAAAAACACATAAACACACTTAACCTTCCATTTAACACCTAAACTTACACATATAACCTCCATCTTCCAAATTTTTACACTTTAACCCCCCCCCCCTAATCTTGACCGGCCCATAGGGACCCACAACACTTTCCCATTAAAATATTACAAATGTTATCTAGATTTTGGACATGTTAACTTCTGGTTAATAGATTTGTTGGAAGATTATGTTATAAGGACCATAAGTGTGTAGAACAAGATCACAACTTCATTTTCAAACTCCATCTCCTTCCCATTTTCTCTCTAGCTCTCGCCCACACTGCACCCACACTACATCCACCATTTTCAACCATTTTACAAGAAATCTAAGGTGATACAAAGGTGAAGGAAGATGATCTAAGGAGGCTTGAAGTGGTAGAAGTTGAAGGACCTTGCTAAGGAGATTTTAACCACCCATCTTCTTCATTCTTCTTCTTCATCTTGTTCTTGCCACTTCCCTTGCCACTAGAGCTAGTAGTAAGCATGCTAAACTCTATTTTACTTCATGTTAGTGTTATGTACAAGTTACACCATCTAAGAAACTAAACTTAAAAGGATGAAGACATGAAGATCTAACATAATCTAAAGGAATACAAGTGTTTTTAGTGATGTTTGATGTATGTTATTAAGCTGTTGTTGTTGAATCTTGTGTGTATGTGTAGATCCATCATGTTAAATCTTGTTAGAAGCTTAGATCTAACATGTTTAAGCATGGATCTTGGAAGTTCCATGGTTAAACTTGAGGATGAACTTGAAAAGCCTTTATGTAAACTTGAAAATGATTTTTAAGTATGTTCTTGTGTTCTTGAAGAAACTAAGTTTATGTAAGACTAACTTATGGAACTAAACATCATAAAAAGTTCATCAAGAAGCTCACTTTTGAAATATTCAAGTATGTTAAGTATGGATCTTGAAAGATCCATGATGAAACTTGATGATGAACATAAAGATCTTTTAAATGAACATAAAATGGTTTTAGAATATGTTTTTCAAGGCTTTGAAACCCTAAAACTCATGGATGGTTTAGTTAGTAAGTTAAAGTTTCATAAAAAGTTTGTTTAAAGTAAACAAGAACACTTGTTTTTTAAAGATCCTTGTGTGTAAAGTGTAGATCTAAAAGACTACACATTTTTAACAAAAATCAAGTTCATCATAAGGTTTTTCATGGTGATTTTAGTGTATGTTGTTTGTGAAATTTGTTGGAATTTTATTTTGATGATGAGAAGAAAATAAACGCATGTTTTAAAAACATGGGAAACATCCATTTTTAGGGGAAACTATGTCAAAATTTTTATAAAATTTTGACACTTAGAAAAATATAAGTTTTGGTGAAACTTATTCCCCAAAAATTCACGTAAAAATATTTACAAACAATTCCTAATTTTTATACGAGAATTTCAAGTAAGAAATAAGGATTTCTTTAAGTATAAAAACAATATTAAGTATGTATATTTTTAGGGAAAAATATATATATATTTAGTGGTCACAAGATTATGTGCTAAGTGTATATTATGTGTATTATATGTATTAGTGATGTTAGGAACTTGAAAAATACATTAAATACTCCCAAGGAGTATACTACAAAAATACACACACAAATACTTAAGAAATATACAATGATACAAATTAAGGACTTGGACAATTATTGGATTATTTTGGACAATTTTATATAATCATGGACTTATACAAAAATTACTATAAGTAATGGAAGAATTATAAAAGCGTGACAAAATATACATACAACCCGTAAACCTTAAAAATATTATTATTTTTAAGAAATAAAATTCCGGAAAGTAATAAAAAAATCAAAGAATTGATTTTTGGTTAATAAATACAAATATACAAGTATTTACACTTAAAATACAAGTATACTTTCCTAAGTATACTTACACCAAAAATAATTTTGGAAATATTATTTAACAAAATTACTTATATTTATTTTTGAAAAATAATATAAGTGACACATATTTGTAAAAGTTAAAATATATATATTTTTTTAACATATAACATTTTTCAATCCTACTTACACAAATATATATGTTTGGAATAAAAATATATAACAAATACAATATTAAATGTAATGTGACATACACATACAAATAAGACAAGAAACAATACAAGTAAGACACCTTAAATCCAAATAGTAACTTGTACTTAGAAGTTTACAAGTTAGGTGATTAACATACTTAGAACTTCTATAGGTCACGACATTCGAGTAGCAGAAGCCGGTGCAGCTAGACGCTCAAGACGCAAAGCAGTGAGTTCATGTTCCCATTTTTAAACGTTTTTACTGTTTTCTAAATTTTGGGGAAAATACATGTACAAATTGGTATGTTTATACAAAGGAATCATACATAGATCACGTCACGAATATGGTATATGTAAGCACCATCATTCTAGTTTAGACCGAAAGAACAAGGGTTAGATCTAACAGGTCCGGGCAGACACACTCTTTTGACAACACATAGTCATGGAGTGTCTTGGGTCACAGTCATAGGGTAAACGATGTCAAAAATCTCCTAGGTTTGGATGCTTCCTATGTCGTTAAATATGTTAATGTCCTAGCGAAACATTAGCGATCTCGATTCCATTTCATTACAATTTACAAACTTACATTTTACAAATTACATACCATGCTTTTACACAATTACAAATGTTACATTTTACACAATCTGCATGAATTCACACCAACTTTTGTTGACGATTTTTAAACTTGCATGTATTTCAGGGAATTAGTGGATGAAGTTCGCGGGCTCCTTGTCAAGATGTTTAGTGTCTTGTCTCCTTTGCCATCCTTTGTGGATTTGTTTACTATATCCCACCTTTTGTGGTGATATAGGAAACAAAACCTTAATCTTTGTTTTTAAAATCGTGATGTGAACTTTCAAACAATTATCTTTTATTTGTGATGTAAACTTTAAACAAATTTCTATTTTTTGGATAATCGAACTTGAATGGCAATATGGAGTATGTTTTACATCATGTAACAATGTTTACTTATCGTATGCAATGAGAACCACTCAGATCACACCTCGTGCTTCCGCCTTTGAAAGGGGTGTGACAAATTGGTATCAGAGCTTCGATTGTAGTGAACCAAGTTTCCTTCTCGAGTCTAGTCTACTATCCTTAGGATCCTCTCACGAAAACATTTTTTACAAAATTTTCCATTGCATAAAACATTCCGCGACATCCACTTCATAAATTGTTTTTCAAAAAAATCGAGCGAGGACACTACGAGACTTAGAGTGCACAGGATTTGCACTTGTCTTTGACTAGGGAATTACTTGCCACAATGTGTATAACTATTTATATATATTAATTAAGTAATAAGAATTGATATATGCAAAAATCATGGTATATGTACATGATTTTTATGTTACAGGTACTTATGTCATCCTCAGAGAGTAGTGGCTTATCAGAGGAGCACGATCCGATGGCTATTGTCTCTGACGACAAGATTGCCTCAGCTCTAGAGATTTTCACGTTAGACTCCGAGACCGACCCTGAGATGATGTCGGATGATGAGGATCTCGATGATTTCCGGTCATTTGCCCTACCCGACCTTGGAGATGATTTCCCTTTTGTTGATGATGTTCTAGCCTTTCCCTTACCCATTCATGACCAGCTCATCATTGGGCATCTCGATGGTGAGCATATCATTGAGCCTATCCCTATCCACGCTATACCACTCGTTGCCATCCCAGCTGAGGATTGGCCTTTAGTTGATGACTTGGATAACGATGTTGACATTCCTGTGTTTGAGGTTGACCACCCTGACGATGATCTTGGCGATGGCGACGTCTTCGACATCGCTATTGTAGATGTAGCATCCCCTGTTGTCTCTGTCATTGACATTTTTTCTGATTCTGACCCTGATTCTGACACCGACTCCTTCGAGTCAGTAACCTCTTCTACACTTCGAGCCGCAGGACTAGAGGCTTACCCTACAGATGATGATGATGTTATGTCAGCTGCACCTACTCATGTTTCCACACCTACTGATACACCTCCTCGTACCCCCACTCATGTTACTAGCGTCAGGACCGACAGGAGTGTTCCTTCTAGCTGGATATGACACATTCATTTTGCTTCAGCTTTTCCACATGCACCCCCTACTCATGAGCGAGAGCCCTCAGGACACCCACATGTACCACCACCTGAGTTGAGCCTATGTTTTTAGACATCCGGACCTTTTCCACCATCCCCTCCACTTGTTATGCCATTATCTGATCCGTATCATCCTTCTCATCACTCTAGGTATACCAGAGATAACCTCCTCTCATCACTTCAGTTTCAGGTTGAGATTCTCTGTCGTAGGGTCTATTGGCTGGAGAGTGAGGCCGATGCTAGACGACCTTCCCCACCAGCATACCCACCACCAGTCACACCACCACCACAATCCTCACCACCACCAGCATCTCCACTACTACCAGCATTCCCACCACTACCTATTCCTGCACCTGTTGATGGTTATGTCTCTTGAGTCCTTACACTTGAGCACCAAGTGATTTTCCTGACTCGTCGAGTCCACGAGCTAGAGGATGAGGTAGCTCATCTCCGCAGTTTGGTTTTTCCTACACCCCCACCCCCACCAATGTCGAGGACTACTGAAGAGTTGAACTCTCTCCTTGAGGAAAGGATTTCTGAAGCTATCGCCCAGTACGAGGCGAACCGTGCTGAGCACAGTGGAGGCTCGGGAGGTACTGGTCAAAATGGTTATGGAGATTCATCAGGAGGAAACCCTAACTAAGGTAATGTTCGGTCGATTTGCTATGATTTGATGGAACTTATGAACGGTCATTGTTTCATTGTTTCATTGTTTGCTCATTCACGAATCGGTTAGATGAATTCCAGGTTACACTTACAAACAGTTTCTAGACTGCAAGCCACTGAATTATGATGGCACCGGAGGTGCAGTGGCTTTCGTGCGATGGATGGAGAAAACCGATTCCACAATCCGAATGAGCAAGTGTATTGCGGATCAATAAGTTACTTTTTTTACTGGGTTGGTCGTAGATGAAGCATTTACATGGTGGAACCTGCAAGTTCAAACTCTGGGTGATGATGCAGCTTATGGTATGTCTTGGGATGACTTGAAGGAACGGATAAGGGAGAAGTATTGTTCATGTGCTGAACTTCAGAAGTTAGAAACCGAGTTCTGGAACTTGGCTATGGTTGGTGCAGATATCGTTGGGTACACCCAAAGGTTCCATGATCTCTCGAGAGTGATCCCCTATCTCGTGACTCCTGAGTTTAAGCACATCGAGCGTTACATTTGAGGATTAGCTCCAGAGATCAGAAGCATGGTGACGTTGGCAAATCCTGCAACTATTACTCAGGCTGTAACTCTGGTTGTCAGCCTTACTGAAGATGCTGTTAGGATGAAGAAATTATCATTGAAGGTAACTGAAAACTGGAAACGCACGCTGAATTATCTGGGGATAAGAAGAGGAAACATTCAAGCCTAAATCAAGTAACCCACAACAACAACAAGAACTCTAATAACAACAAGAAGCGTGATTCAAATCCGCCGCGTGAGGCAAAGACGTTTGCGGCTGAAAACGAAACTGGAGTTAAAAAGTATTTAGGCAACCTACCCAAGTGTGATAAGTGCAAGTATCACCATCTGGGTGCTTGTCGTGGGCCGAAGTGTGAAAAGTGTGGTAAACTAGGTCATTGTACTGTAGATTGTTGGGGAAGAGGTAACAGAGGAGGAAATGGAAATGATAATGGGAACCGCAATGGTAACAACGTTGGTAATGGAAATGGGAATGGAAACGGAAGTGGTAATGGCACTGGTAATTGGAATGGAAACAGAAATGGACGTAATCAAGGACGTTTTGGATGTGGTAGTAAGGAGCACTACAAGAAGGATTTCCCGAAGGAGAACAATGCTCAGGTACGAGCATTTATCATTGGAGCAAGGAACACCCGCGAAGACCTTAACGTGGTCACCGGTACGTTTCTCGTTAACAATCACTTTGCATCCCTACTCTTTGACACTGGTGCTGATTATAGTTTCATGTTTGTGGAACTTAAACGTATGCTTGGAGTTGAATCTAGTAGATTAGATATTCCCAATTCCATAGAATTAGCCAATGGTAAACTTGTAGAATCGGGCGAAGTTGTTCGAGGGTGTACATTGGAACTTGGTGAACGGGAATTTCGCATGGATCTTCTGCCTGTCAAGTTGGGAAGTTTTGATGTTGTAGTCGGCATGGATTGGCTATCCAAGAATCAAGCCAAAATCATTTGTTATGAGAAGATTATTTGCATCCCCCTTGTGACTGAAGAAACTCTCATAGTGCATGGAGAGAAACGAGACATGCCCCTGCGAATCATCAATTGTATGAAAGTGTAGAAATTCTTACGAAAAGGATGCGTTGCCTTCCTAGCACACGTAGTAGATAAGAAGGTTGAGGAACCGAAGCTTGAAGACATTCCTATGGTAAAGGATTTCCCTGAAGTCTTCCTCGAATACTTTCCAGGATTACCTCCGCAGAGACAAGTCAAATTCCATATTGACTTGGTTCCAGGCGCTGCTCCTGTAGCCAAGGCACCGTATCGACTTGTGCCATCCGAAATGCAAGAATTGTCTACTCAACTCCGGGAGTTGTTGGATGAGGGATTCATAAGGCCGAGCTTCTCGCCCTGGGGACCTCCAGTGTTGTTCGTAAAGAAGAATGATGGAACCCTGCAGATGTGCATAGATTATAGAGAGTTGAATAAGCTCACCAATAAGAATCGGTATCCGCTACCGAGGATTGACGACTTATTCGACCAGTTGCAAGGATCAAGCTATTACTCCAAGATTGACCTTCGATCTAGATATCATCCGTTGAGGATTCAGGAGAAGAGCATATCAAAGACAACGTTCAGGACTCGTTATGGACACTATAAGTTTTTAGTCATGCCTTTTGGATTGACAAACGCACCAGCAGTTTTTATGGATCTGATGAATCGCGTATGCAAGCCATATCTCGATAAATTTGTGATTGTATTTATCGACGATATCCTGATATACTCGCGAACGAAGGAGGAGCATGAGCAACATCTGAGAACCATTCTGGAACTGTTGAAGAAGGAGAAGCTCTACGCGAAGTTCTCAAAATGCGGATTTTGGATTCGCGAGGTACAGTTCCTTGGTCATGTTATGAACAAGAATGGTATTCACGTAGACCCTTCAAAGATCGAAGCAATCAAGAATTGGGAAGCGCCCAAAACTCCGACCAAAGTAAGGCAGTTTCTGGGATTAGCAGGCTACTACCGAAGGTTTATTGAGAATTTTTCCAAGATTGTGCAACCGCTAACTTCCCTTACTCAGAAGGACAAGAAGTTTAACTGGGGAGACAAACAAGAAGAAGCCTTTCAGCTTGCTAATCCAGAAACCGGCGAGTTTGACGGAGCCTCGGTCCCAATCTGACGTGTTCGGTGCATTTATTACGACTAAGAAAGGAGTAGAAGATAGATACGACACCGGCAGTCACTTATAATCTGGTCTCTATTGAAATCTTGAAAGTTACAACACCACGAGACCAATTGGACAGCATGTCCCCTCTAGGACCAAAAGCTTGTCCAAATGGGAACCCCAAGTCCCTATTTATAGACAACTACCTACACTATGTCCATCCATCCGGATTGCCATCCGTCCGGATGGACCTTGACATTAACGAAACTGTGTCCAACTTTCTCTTATTCTATACAATATTCAACACATGCTCTATCTAGCTATTCGCACCGTGGCAGACGTACGAAATATGCTCCAATAGATTCCCCCTCGGCTGTCACTGTCGAATCGTCTTTAATACTTTAAGAACCTTGAGCCGTGTTTGAATATTCTGTAATCTTCAACTTTTCTGCAACTTCAATCAAGCATCTTGAAATTTGACAATATATTCCCCCTCGATTGATGATTCGGGTTTGTTTTTTTTTCAGTATAGAGCACTACTTCCACCTGAAATGAATCTTCAGGTCTTTTGCACAGTTCACGACTCTCCTCTGATTTGCTAAACTGCAACCTTCATGAACAATCACCAATTTAAAACTAGTCAATGCAGCATCCTCTGTTTTAGCTTTAACCGCATCCGAGCTCAGTTTTTGATATGTTATGTTAGCACCATGATCTCGCATTCCACTTGCTCGATCTAAGAATGTACAAAAACTCAACCGGAAATTGATAGAAACTTCAAACACCCCATTGGTTAACTTCAAATCCGTGATTCCCCCTGAAGATCTGATATCCCGTTTACCGTGATCATCGTTAACGCACCATAAGAATGACAGATCCGCGTAAACGGTATTCTCCACAGTCAACAAATCTTGATAAGAAAACAAATCATCTGGTAATGTAATCCGATTTCTGAAGCATTCGTCCAAAATCAGATTCATCTCCTCGGATAATCTAGATCTCAGAAGCTATCATCCACGACCACTCTCAGATCTCCGATGCTCTCGTCCACGATCAGATATCAACACCTCGGATCATCTTGATTAGGGATGAACAAAGGGTATAAAATACCGTCCCGATCCCATCCCGATCCCGAAATATCGATCCTGATCCGTTTTCGGTACCGGAAACGGTATCCACTTTTGTGATTTTTTGGTATCGGTACGGTAAGGTTTCGGTAAAATACCGACTTTTACCCTTAAAATACTAATACCGTACCGATACCGTCCCGAACCGACGTATTTCGGTACCGGCATCGGTACCAAGTTTACACAAAATTTGGGATCGGTATTGGTCGGGATCGGGACGGTATTGGAACGGTATCGGTATTTGCTCATCCCTAATCTTGATCTCGGAAGCTTTCACCCACAATCAGATTTACATTCCCCCTGGCAATCTGAAGTCGAAACTACCCGAATACTCTTTTAGTGTCACGAATTTAAAAAATGCCCGAATTTCAACATATGACATTGAAATTTTTATTCCCCCTCATTTTTGCAAATTCTGACGTATCTATCACTGAATTCCCCCTCAAACTGAGCAATTCAATCCTCTTTTATCTGTGAAAAACTCGACTATGCCGAAAATATGACAATTTTCCTCAAAACGTCAGTTTTTCATCGTTGCGGATTTTACGTTTTGGCCCATAAAATAGTCAGATATCATGAATGATAAGCATTCTGCACTAATATCATGACTACCCACTAATTTTCAGAATCCGTGATCGCATCATCAAATATGTTCACTGAAGCCCTAGACGGTGTCCCCAAACAACCCAGCTTGGTCGTTAAAAACCCGAAAAAATCTTCAATCGCCAAATTTTTTCTGGAGACTCTACTCGTCGTTGCGATAAAAAAATGCCTTTTTTAGGCATTAGCTCATCTGATCGAATGGCATGTTGTCGAATGGTCATCCGATCGGAGGGTCGTCCGATCGGATGAGTCTTCTTGTCCGGAAGGTCATTCGACCGAATGGCAAAAGAGACAAACTTGTGTTTGGGGATCGGATGGTCATCCGATCGAATGATCATTTGAGTGAAAACCAACTGGACATTCAAACACAAGATAATGACATGGGTTGGATGGTCATCCGATCAGATGGTCATCCGATTGGATATGTTCTAACAGCTCAAGAACACTCTAAATCACGTTTTTTTTCAATCCAGAATCTTTATTTTTGTGAATTTCATGATGAAACTTCACAGGATTGTGCGCGAATCAATTCCAAACAGAATGATGTCTTCAATTCCAAAATCCATCCATGAATAGACCTTTATTTTGATGATTTTATCTGTTTTAACATCAAAAATTCCGTTTAACCCAAAATTGATGAGCTTTGGGTGATTTAACCGACTGTTAGATTGATTAAATCGGTACCGTAGCTCTGATACCACTACTAATCCAGGAACCGACGAGTTTGATGGAGCCTCGGTTCCGATCTGACGTTTTTGGTGCGTTTATTACGACTAAGAAAGGAGTAGAAGGTAGATACGACACCGAGCAGTCACTTAAAATCTGGTCTCTATTGAAATCTTGAAAGTTACAGATCCACGAGACCAGTTGGACAGCATGTCCCCTCTGTGTGACATCTGTGATTTGTAATCATTGTAAACAGTTCAGTTATCAATAAAACAATGTTATTTGATCCCAATGTTTGTTTGTTTATGTTTGACATTTTTCATGTTTTGATTTTCGTTCAATTTCAAACTTTATATCGTTTTCTGGAGAGTTATATGCAAACTGGTGCATAAACATAATCAGTTTAACGTGACAAACACTCCAGAACATCAACATATTCTTAACATACCTTAAATAACCTTTACATAACTTAGAAATAAGTTTTGAAGGCTTTGGTATGGCAAAATCGAGTTTATTCGCTTATAGGGACTAAATTCGACAAACTACGAAAGTATGCTGATTCGTACTATAACAGACATTCCAGAACATGATCATAAGTTAAAATAAACTTTACATGGCTTAGAAATAGGCTTTGAGGGGTTCGGTGTGCTAAAATAAACTTTTTGGTCATTCAGGGACTAAAAGCGTCAAAAAGTGCATAAGTTTGCATTTAAATAAATCCGGACATCCAAAAATTTATGTAATCATTAAAATATATTATTTTAGTGATTGGCATGATAAAATCCCATTCGTCGTGTAATTTGGATCATTTTTCGCATCCGTTCGTGTTTCGTCGTAATTAACCGAATAACGCAATCGTACGACCAAACGAACCGATATCCGAGATATTTTTGAGCAAATTTCATGTTCCCTATACTTAAACTTCTTTATTGAGCCTTGAAAATGGGTTAATGGGGCTTAAACGCATCGAAAAAGGCCTTAAACATGTGCAGGGACCATTTCTGCCATTTTGGCAAACTTTCTGGGAACTGGCACATGGTGGCACTGCGCCACCACCACATGGATCTGCCGTGGCGCGACGCCACGGCCTCATCTGGGAAGAAACTCCATTTCAGCAATTGCAGGTCCATTTTCAGCACTTGTCTTGAAGTTTAGGGGCTATTTTGTAACATTTGCAATACCATTTGATGGTTTTGGGGCACCCCTAGTATTCCAAAACCTTGTGCCCACTTGGATAGCCCAGATTAATGCTCGTTTATCGAGGAATGATCTTAACGGTTCTTGGTTTTCTATAAATACCCAACCCCCACTTCCATTTTCACTCACACTTGATTCTGAAATTTCTCTAAGTTGAGGTGATTTTCACTTCATACCTGAGAATATTTGTAATCAAACCTCCATTCTTGGACCTTTTGTAAGTCCTCTTTTGTTCTTTTACGCATTTTAAGCGTGAAAGTCAAACTGTATTTGACTTTCTGCTTTGACCAGTTTATGGTCAACACGAAGTTCGTTTGAACTTCATAACGTGAGCGTAATCATGATGGTTATAGTCCTTTGTGACTATACCTACTGATTACCACGTTATTTAGGCTGAGTGGCGAGTTATAGTTTCGGTCCAAATACGCGTATATGCGTATTTTGCAACCAAACTATTCTTGGGTATCAAAACCGTTTGTTTTGATATCAAACCTGTTTTCAAACTTCGTTAAACATGTTTTAACATGTTTAGCTCGTCACTTTAGGTTTAGTGCTTATGTAGGGTCGTAAGGTAAGCGATCTAAACAATCGCTTATACTTTGGAACCTGACCCGTTTGGTCGATCATTAGGATCCGACCAAACACATTAGGTGACCATAGTTGTATAGGGAATAACCTTCCGAGGTTATACCTTGTGGTCACTTCGTTTAGTTAGTTGTATGATAGGTAGTTTATATGCCTTAGGTAAATTACCAAAATGCACTTTTTACGCCAAAATTCATTTTAAGCATATGTAACATAACTTTTGACATCTAAACTGATTAGGCAACAATATTAGACTTGTTAAGGCATATAATACTTGTCATAGGACTAGTTAGGCGGTCCGAACGCGTTTTACGCGAACGGCGCGTTAAAGTAGCGTAAGCTACCTAAACAGGTCTTAATGGGTCGTAAGCACTTAGGATAGGTTCCGTTTTAAAATATAGGCTTTGTTAAACCATATTACACGAGTTATTATACTCATTTGGTTTACGAAACCACATTTTACCCGATCCTCCGATTTAGGCCCGTTATTAACGTAGTTACCTATATTAGGTGCCGTTTGATTCCGTGATCCTTCTAGCATTGCTTGGTGGTTATCCAAAGACTATTGAGCAATCTCAAGTGAGTACATAGTCCCCTCTTTTACTGTTTTCCAAACGTTTTGGGGTGAAACACATGTGCCTACTTGTTACTTTCGTGCTTTCGTTGTTTTCATATCATATGCTTGTTATGTTCATTAGTACACTTATAGTACATGATTTCATTATGTTTTTGCTATGTATGTCCATTTGTTTCATACTTAGTACATCGTTTTACATTACACTTTATGCTATGTATGTTCATTTAGTTCGTACTTAGTACATTGTTTTTCATTACATTTCACGCTATGTATGTCCATTTAGTGCATACTTAGTGCATTATTTCACATCACATCACATGCTGTATATTCATTTGTTGCATACTTAGTACATTTGTTTTTCATCACATGCTTACATTTTGGTATGACATTTGGTTTGTTTAAATGGGACAAATATACGTTCATTAACATTGGACATGCCGTTCGTTAGTAGGTAGTGGTACCATAGGAATTGACAACTCCCATTCCTGACATCCTAGGTATGTTTGGATGAAAGGAATGATCGAATTCGATACACATAACTCAGATAAACCTTTAATTTGTTTAAGGGTTTATCGCCACAGTCTCAAGGCTTGAATGTATGCTTTTTCACAATACCGCATAGATGTTTGTATCAGTATAGCATGCATTTCCACAAAACATAACTTTGATTTAAACTATGTTTTACTTCAATACCTTGTTTTGTGCATTTTACCTATGGTTTAGTTGATATATTTCACATGCCATACATGATATTTTGGATACACATTACATGATTTACATATTGACACATAAACATTTTGACAATTGGTTTAAACATAAACATTTTACATTGGTGGGTTGTTTGGGTAAGTGATTTAAGTAACAAGGCGTGTGTAATATGATACAAGTATGGTGGATACGCCGCTGGTACTTCCTATATATAAGTGCTTGTATGATATTACATATCGTAGCGTTATTTAAATTATTTCAATTTAGACATACAACATATTTTTACAAGACATTGTTTTACAAACATTTATTTTATATCACTCATTTTTATTTGGTTACTTAATTAACCATACATCATTCTATTATATATAATCTGATTTTCTTATCAAGTTTTCGTATGATTTATAAAAGAAAAACACTTAACAAGATTCATGACTAATTTTTGTTAAACATTTTTCTCTAAACTTACAAGTCATGAATCCTATTTTTACAAAACCTATGTATCTCACAGGCATTTTTATGCTGATGTACCTATTTTCACATGTGTTTCAGGAGCTGTTGCATAGGTTTGATTCAAGATACACTAGGGTGGACTCGGGCCTTAGTGACATAAAAGAAGCAAGATTAATTTAAATAATGTTATGTACTCTTGTTTCTCTTTGTTTAAGACAATGTAATCCTTTTTGTTTATAAATAAAACATAACTTTAAATACCATGGTTGTGAAATAATAATTCTGTTACAACACTCCCCGACGTTTCTGCTGCGGTTGCATGTTATACACGGTCGGGGTGTGACAGAAGAGTTGGTATCAGAGCCAATGGTTATAGGGAATTAGGTTATTAGTAATGATTTGACGTAGACTATAACCTTTCTAGAACCCTAACACAAGTTATCTTGTGTTTAGATCTTAAAACATGCACTTCACCTTTCCTTAGGTGATTGCCAAAACGAGGACCCAATTTTTCCAAAACAGTTTTCAAAAATCAATCATCTGTTTTTTTAATGATTTATTATAAGGTTTTGAACCCTTCAATTTTTCATAATGATTTTGAAAATTTAATCATCCATTTTTTAATGATTCTTTTGGCCTTGTGCCTTCCAAGTTTTCAAAATCTCGTCAAAGTTTTGGGTTCTAAATAGTGTGAACACGTGCAAACTGGAAGAGTGAATGCCTGTACCCTGGGTTTTCTGTCTAAGGCTAGAGTGTTCGTACAAATCCACATAATCAGACCAGTCACTCTTACCTGGGAACTCTTGGGGTGAGTGTTCACTTATAGGCTAGCATGTCTTCGCGATACATTATTTTTGACCCATTTACTTTGATTAGTCACTGTGTGTCGCTTGTTTGCTTTGTGGTACAGACAAATGACCACCATCTTTGCTTTTGTCGATTTTTGTTTCATCTCATTCTTTTCATCTAATCATCTCACTCGTTTCCTCTCATGTTTCCTCTTTTTAGAATGCCTCCTCGATGCGAAAATCCGCTATCTAATGCCGAAATGGGAGATATCATGGCGCAGCATATGGCTGCTGTACTCCCATACATTATTACTCAAGTGAACCAAGCCAACAATAACCAGAATTCTCCATGCAATTTCAAGAGTTTCAATTAGGCTAAACCACTCAAGTTTAGTGGTTCTGAAGGAGCAACTGGGCTCCTTCAGTGGTTCGAGAGCATTGAGAGTACGTTTCGTCATGTTCAGTGTCCTGAAAATCGGAAAGTCGAGTTTGCTTCAAGTGTATTTCAGAAGAGGGCTCTTACTTGGTGGAACGGGGTTATGAGAGACTGTGGGGCGGAGGTTGCGTTAGCGTAAACTTGGGCTGAACTTAGGGCTCTTATGATGAGGGAGTTTTGTCCTCGTCATGAATTAAGAGCTTTAGAAAGGGAATTTGATGATTTGAAGCAGGATAGTGGTGAGCACCGGGCTTACACTGATAGGTGTGAAGAGTTGAGCTTACTTTGCCCTACCATGGTTACCCCACTCGAGAAGGCTATCGAGAGGTATATTGATGGCCTACCTGACTCCGTACAAGACATCGTCACTGGTAGTAACCCTATCACAGTTCGTCAGGCAATCGAGCTAGCTGCGACTTTGACTGAGTCGCAGGTCCGAAAGGGCAAGCTACACAGGAAGGGTGACAAGGGTAAGAAACAGTCATCTGATAAGAGTGAAAGCAAGAAAGGTAAGAGCAAGAAGGGCAAGGATTTTGGTTCTTCAAAGGGATCTAGGAAGCGCAAGGCTTCCTAGAATTTTGTTGTCACTGCCCAAGTTAATCAGGCAGCTCCCAATCAGCCTGCACAACCGCCAGCGAAGAAACGGTATGTGGGGAATGCGCCATTGTGTAACAGATGCAATAGCCACCATCAACCGCATGTTCCATGTCGTTTCTGTACCAACTGTGGGAAGTCATGTCATCTTTCTGATGTTTGTCGCTTTGCTCCCAATCAAGCTGCATGTAACCCAGCTCAGCAGGTTGTGCAACCACCTGCTCAACAGCAAGCGCAAGCTGCACGACTTCAGTTTCCTCCTGGTTCGTGCTATAATTGTGGGGACTTGACTCATTATCGAAACCAGTTTCCAAGGCTGGTTAATGTAAATCAGAATCAGGCTCGAGGTCGAGTTTTCAATATGAATGCTAATGAAGCGCGTGAAGACAACGAGGTGGTGAACGGTACGTTCTTTGTTAATAATCAGCCTGCATCAGTTCTTTTTTATTCAGGTGCCGATAAGAGTTTTGTGTCATTGTCTTTTGAGCCATTGCTTCGCGTGTCTAGAACGAAACTAGGTAAGCCTTTGACACTAGAAGTTGCTAGTGGTGATCCCGTTGTTCTCGATTCTGTTCTTCGTAACTGCCAATTGAACCTTAATAACCATCTTTTTCCTATCGACCTCACACCAATGCAACTTAGGAGTTTCGACGTTATAGTGGGTATGGATTGGTTAGCCAAGCATCATGCAGAAGTAGTTTGTTTTGAAAAGATTGTTTGTGTGCCGCTCTCGACAGGTGAGATCCTACAGGTTCGTGGTGAGAAACCTGCTAGTAGTCTCAAGCTCATGTCTTGTACTCAGGCTCGGAAGTGTATGCGAAAGAATTATGTGGCCTTCTTAGCACATGTCGTAGCAGATAAAGGCAAAGGTAAGTCTATTCAAGATATCCTTGTTGTTCAGGATTATCCAGAAGTGTTTCCTGAAGAGTTACCTAGTTTACCCCCAGTGCGCCAAGTCGAGTTTCGTATTGATCTTGTACCTGGTGCAAATCCTATTGCCAGATATCCATATCGTCTTGCACCGTCTGAGACGCAAGAGTTGTCTAAGCAGCTTCAGGAGCTTTCTGACAAAGGTTTTATTCGTCCTAGCTTTTCACCTTGGGGTGCTCCCGTCCTTTTTGTTAGGAAGAAGGATGGATCTTTCAGGATGTGTATCGATTACCGTGAGCTTAACAAGCTTACCATCAAGAATCGATATCCCCTACCTCGCATTGACGATCTCTTTGATCAGTTACAGGGTGCTTCTTATTTTTTGAAGATTGATCTTCATTCTGGGTATCATCAACTTCGTGTGCATGAAGAAGATATTCCCAAGACAGCTTTCCGCACTCGTTATGGGCATTATGAGTTCACAGATATGCCATTCGGTTTGACTAATGCTCCTGCTGTTTTTATGGACTTGATGAATAGGGTCTGCAAGCCTTATTTAGATAAGTTCATCATCGTTTTCATTGACGACATTTTGATATATTCTAAGACGCAAGCTGATCATGAGCAACATCTTCGTCTTACTCTGGAACTCCTGAAGAGAGAGCAACTTTTCGCCAAATTCTCCAAGTGCGAATTTTGGCTTAAAGAAGTTCAATTCTTGGGACATATTGTCAACGAACAAGGTATTCATGTAGATCCCTCCAAGATCAGTGTGATTAAGGATTGGGATACGCCTTCTACTCCTACTGAAGTTCGTTCATTTCTTGGTCTCGCTGGTTATTACCACCGCTTCATCGAAAATTTCTCGAAGATTGCAGTTCCCCTAACTGCTCTAACTCAGAAGAACAAACCCTTTGATTGGGGAACCAAACAAGAAGAAGCATTTCAGACCTTGAAACAGAAGCTTTGTGATGCGCCTATTCTATCTTTGCCTGAGGGCAATGATGATTTTGTCGTGTACTGTGATGCATCAAACTTGGGTCTTAGCTGTGTTCTCATGCAAAGGAACAAAGCCATAGCATATGCATCGAGGCAGTTGAAAATACATGAGAAAAACTACACCACTCATGATCTTGAGTTAGGTGCAGTTGTCTTCGCTCTCAAAATCTGGAGACATTATTTGTATGGTACGAAATGCGTGGTTTTCACTGACCACAAGAGTCTTCAGCACATCTTCAATCAGAAAGAACACAACATGAGGCAACGACGTTGGGTTGAACTTCTAAACGAATATGATTGCGAAATTCACTACCATCCTGGTAAGGCGAATGTCATGGCTGACACTTTGAGTCATAAAGAACGTGTCAAGCTTCATTGTGTTCGTGTTCAATCTGATATTCAAGCTCGATCTGATATCCAAACCCGCATTTCTCAGGCTCAACATACTTGTGTTTTACAAGGTTTGATGGGTAAGGAATTAACCTATCACATTAAGCCTAATCTTGAACTGAAGGACAATGGATCGTATTATTTCATGGACCGTTTGTGGGTCCCAAGCCAAGATGATCTTCGCACCTTGGTTATGGATGAAGCTCATAAGTCTCCTTACTCTATTCATCCTGGCTCAGACAAGATGTATAAGGATCTTCGTACTCAGTATTGGTGGCCTGGTATGAAGAAAGACATTGCCTTGTACATTTCAAAATGCCTTACTTGTCTTAAGGTTAAGGCCGAACATCAACATCCTTCTGGTTTATTGGAGCAACCAGAGATTCCAGTTTGGAAATGGGAAAACATCGCTATGGATCTTATTACCAAACTTCTGCACACTAAGAGAGGTCATGATGCCATCTGGGTAGTTGTTGATAGTCTTACAAAGTCAGCACATTTCCTGCCGATCCGTGAGGATCTATCTACCGACAAACTTGCTAAAATCTATCTGGATGAAATTGTGTCTAGACATGGTGTTCCTTTGAACATTATTTCTGACAGAGATGCTCGATTCTCATCTCGCTTTTGGAGAACCATGCAATTTGCTATGGGGACCCAACTTAATCTGAGCACAGCTTATCATCCACAATCAGATGGCCAAACTGAAAGAACAATCCAGACTTTGGAGGATATGCTTAGAGCTTGTGTGATCGATTTTGGTGGTAGTTGGGATTCGTATCTTCCATTGATTGAATTCTCCTACACCAACAGTTATCACTCCAGCATCAAGATGGCTCCTTTCGAGGCTCTCTATGGTCGAAAATGTCGTTCACCAGTCTGCTGGAATGAGATCGGTGAGGCTCAGCTTACTAGACCTGACCTCATTCTAGAGACAACGGATAAGGTTAAGAAAGTTCATGATAACCTTCAGACAGCTCGAAGCCGTCAAAAGAGTTACGCGGACCGACGACGCAAGCCATTGGAATTCCAAGTCGGTGGTCGTGTATTACTTAAGGTCTCACCTTGGAAATGTGTGATCAGATTTGGAAAGATAGGAAAACTTGCACCTAGATACGTTGGACCACTCAAGATCGTCAAAAGAATTGGTAAGGTAGCCTACAGAGTTACCTCCTGAACTTGGAAACGTTCATCCAACCTTCCACGTGTCCAATCTCAATAAGTGTTTGGCTGATGAGAACCTCAACATACTGCTTGATGAAATTCGTGTGGATAACACGATGCATTTTGTTGAGAAACCAGTGGAAATCATGGAATGTGAAGTCAAGTGGCTTAAACGCAAGCGCATTCCATTGGTCAAAGTTCGTTGGGAATCTAAACGTGGACCAGAGTTTACCTGGGAACGTGAAGATCAAATGAAGGCTAAATATCCACATCTTTTCTCACGAGTTTCCTCTAAACAAATTTCAGGATGAAATTTCCACAAGTAGGGGAGACTGTGACATCTGTGATTTGTAATCATTGTAAACAGTTCAGTTATTAATAAAACAATGTTATTTGATCCCAATGTTTGTTTGTTTATGTTTAATGGTTTGAAACATTTTCAAAACCATTTGATGGTTTTGGGGCACCCCTAGTATTCCAAAACCTTGTGCCCACTTGGACGGCCCAGATTAATGCTAGTTTATCGAGGAACGATCTTAAAGGTTCTTGGTTTTCTATAAATACCCAACCCCCACTTCCATTTTCACTCACACTTGATTCTGAAATTTCTCTAAGTTGAGGTACTTTTTCACTTCATACCTGAGAATATTTGGAATCAAACCTCCATTCTTGGACCTTTTGTAAGTCCTCTATCGTTCTTTTACGCGTTTTAAGCGTGAAAGTCAAACTGTATTTGACTTTCTGCTTTGACCAGTTTATGGTCAACATGAAGTTCGTTTGAACTTCATAACGTGAGCGTATTCACGATCGTACTTAGTACATTGTTTTTCATTACATTTCACGCTATGTATGTCCATTTAGTGCATACTTAGTGCATTATTTCACATCACATCACATGCTATGTATGTTCATTTGTTGCATACTTAGTACATTTGTTTTTCATCACATGCTTACATTTTGGTATGACATTTGGTTTGTTTAAATGGGACAAAAATACGTTCATTAACATTGGCCATGCCGTTCGTTAGTAGGTAGTGGTACCATAGGAATTGACAACTCCCATTCCTGACATCCTAGTTATGTTTGGATGAAAGGAATGATCGAATTCGATAAACATAACTCAGATAAACCTTTAATTTGTTTAAGGGTTTATCACCACAGTCTCAAGGCTTGAATGTACGCATTTTCACAGTATCGCATAGATGTTTGTATCAGTATAGCATGCATTTCCACAAAACATAACTTTGATTTAAACTATGTTTTACTTCAATACCTTGTTTTGTGCATTTTACCTATGGTTTAGTTGATATATTTCACATGCCATACATGATATTTTGGATACACATTACATGATTTACATATTGACACATAAACATTTTGACAATTGGTTTAAACATAAACATTTTACATTGGTGGGTTGTTTGGGTAAGTGATTTAAGTAACGAGGCGTGTGTAATATGATACAAACATGGTGGATACGCCACTGGTACTTCCTATATATAAGTGCTTGTATGATATTACATATCGTAGCTTTATTTAAATTATTTCAATTTAGACATACAACATATTTTCACAAGACATTGTTTTACAAACGGTTATTTTATATCACTCATTTTTACTTGGTTACTTAATTAACCATACATCATTCTGTTATATATAATCTGATTTTCTTATCAAGTTTTCATATGATTTATAAAGGAAAACACTTAACAAGATTCATGACTAATTTTTGTTAAACATTTTTCTCTAAACTTACAAGTCATGAATCCTATTTTTACAAAACCTATGTATCTCACAGGCATTTTTATACTGACGTACCTATTTTCACATGTGTTTCAGGAGCTATTGCATAGGTTTGATTCAGGATACACTAGGGTGGACTCGGGCCTTAGTGACATAAAAGAAGCAAGATTAATTTAAATAATGTTATGTACTCTTGTTTCTCTTTGTTTAAGACAATGTAATCCTTTTTGTTTATAAATAAAACATAACTTTAAATACCATGGTTGTGAAATAATAATTATGTTATGACACTCCCCGACGTTTCCACCGCGGTTGCATGTTATACGCGGTCGGGGTGTGACACTCTGGGACCAAAAGCTTGTCCAAATGGGAACCCTAAGTCCCTATTTATAGACAACTACCTACACTATGTCTATCCGTCAGGATTGCCATCCGTCCGGATGGTCATCAGTCCGGATGGACCTTGACATTAACGAAACCATGTCCAACTTTCTCCTATTCTATACAATATTCAACACACGCTCTATCTAGCTATTCACACAGTGGCAGACGTACGAAATATGCACCAACAGATGGGACGTGAACCTGTCCCATGCTTTTTGCTGTTCACCACAGTTGGGTCGTCGATTGAACCCTTTTAACCTTTTAAGCTATATTGCACTTATGTTAGTTTCTTAAGCTTGAGCTACCTACGCCATCAGCCCCCCAAGTCAGAGGTGTTTAGGTGTAAGCTCAAAGGCTTCTGAATTTTGCACAATATTTTTAATTAGCTAAAAGGCTTCAGGGTTTCTAGGGTTACCTTTTTCAAGGTTTTTGGGCGGTATTATTTTAAACTTGATTTGACAGCGTGATTTGACATCTTGACAGTTATTTAGGCGGCGGTTGTCTGCCCTATGTATTGTAACCGTTGTTTTTTGAATTTATTATCCCCTTAACTTCCCATTTAAGTTTAATCAACACTTTTCTTAATCATCTTTCACAATCAGAATCCCTACATTCTCTCTTTCCGGTTCATAGGTTAGTTTTTCATTTTTTTGCTTTTTGCTTGATTTTCCTTGATCATCCCTTGGAACGATGGGTGCGAGGAAGGACATGGGTAAAACTTTTTCTAGGTTAACACGGGAAGAAGTTGATTCATTCTGTGAACAATGGGGTATTGATCCTTCGGTTAATCCGGTGGCCCCGGGTTGTGATAAAACCGTTGATCAGTGTCCCACCGGTTCTATTGTTCTTTACTGTCGTCACTTTGAGTTTTCGAATCTTCGATACCCTTTTTCTGTGTTTGTTCTGAATGTGCTTGAATATTGATGTGTTCAAAATGCAACATATAAATTTCATCAATTGTGGCATAAAACTAACCCTTTTTTAGTACTAATGTTGGAAAAAGTGTGCTTTTGTCTTCCTTTTGTATTTTCAGGATTAAATGAGCTCAAATTAACAAAAGAAGCAAAAAGACATCAAAATCTAACATAAATACAAGAAAAGGAACAAGACGTGACATGCCCGACCCCACGACAGCATCTTCCCAAGCAAAACAAGACATCAGAAGACTGAACAAGCCCCGTGCTCAGCCAGCACGGGGGCGTGCCCAAGTGTCAGCAGAAAAGACAAAGTGGTAGAAGCTTCTATTGCCCACCACGGGGCCGTGCTCAGCGGACACAGGGCCGTGGTCAACTATAAGATTCGCACAATCCAGGCAAATCTTCATAGTACAAAGATTCTTCTGCACACGGGGTCGTGCTCAGCGGACACGGGGGCGTGGTCAACTAATAAGACAAAGCTGCATTAAATGAAGAAAGAGAGGATGTGGACACGGGGCCGTGCCCACTGGACACGGGGCCATGCCCGAGCTTCTGTTCAGCCTATAAATAGGAGTGCTTGGCTCAAGCTCAAACCATCCCTTGGCACACCACCTCTCTCACACTTCACCCACCACCCACCACCACCATAACACCATCATCCACCACCATCATCCATTGTCCATCGTAGAGTGTGTGAGTCGTCTCGGGATCCAAGATTGATCGTAAGAGTTCTTGACAATCAAGGCCATGTTTGCCTAAGTCTCTTACATCACTTGGTGAAGACAAAGTGTCTAGTGTAATACTTTTTATTTCTAATCTTTTCGCACTTTTTATTTGGTTTCGTATTAATGACTTTAATAACTAGTTGCTTATGTTGAAGGTGATCTTTCTTTATCGTTTGTCCGTGGTGTCTTGGCATTATTTTACTGTCTATATAAAATAAAATATTTTCACCATTCATATCTCCACGGTCTATATGGAGGTATGTTGGCTACCTGGTCGGGGGTTAAGGGAACGGTTTGGTAAAGGTCTTGCCATTGTTCAGCGTTTAGAGGTCCTGCAATGGACCTGGGTCAAATTTAGTGTGACACCTGTGTCACTTCAATCATCAAACAAATTCCAAACCAATGAAATATTGTATTTCATACTTGGGATTTGTAAAAATATGTGTATCGTTTGCACATATCAACTCTTGTTCGATTTCAAGCTCTAAATCGCTTTCTGGAAGGTTATACGCGCACTAATGCGTAAATATAACCAGTTTAATGCAACGAACACTCCGGAATAGTGAAATAGACTTAACATACCTTAAATAACCTTTACATAACTTAGAAATAAGTTTTGAAGGCTTTGGTATGGCAAAATCAAGTTAAATCGCTTACAGGGACTAAAGTTGACAAACTGCGAAAGTATGCCAATCTGAACTGTAACAGACATTTCAGAACATGACCATAAGTTAAACAGACCATAAATATCCTTTACATAGCTTAGAAATAGGCTTTGAAGTGTTCGGTATGCTAAAATAAACTTTTGTGTCATTCAGGGACTAAAAGCGTCAAAAAATGCACAAGTTTACATTTTCGCGCATAACTTACGTTCTGAATACATCCGGACATCCAAAAATTTATATAAGCACTAAAACATTTTATTTTAGTGTTTGGCATAAGAAAAATCCATTCATCGCGTCATTTGGATCGTTTTTCGCGCTTATGCGCATTCCGTCGTAATTAAGCGAACATCGTGTTCGTACGACCAAACGAACCAACATCCGACATATTTTTTAGCATGTTTCATGTCCACAATGTTTAGGCATCATTTTAGGGCCTTAAAGTTGGCTTTACGGGCCTTAGAAGTGTCGGAAATGGCCTTAAACATGTGTAGGGACCAAAACTGTAATTTCTGCAAACTTGTTCTGATCAGACAAGGCCAGGTGGCCCGCCTGAGTTTTGCCTGATCCTGAAGCGGGCCGCGTCAGCCCCCAGACAGCAGAAAACATGCAGAAACATTGGATCTGGTCCATTCCTCTTGTGCACATGGTTTTGGGCAATACTAGGGGCTCAAATGGTTTTCAAAAACCACTATCTTGAGGTGTATGGCCACGATCAAAGCACGGTTTCCTAGAAACGATCTTAACGGCTAACCGAACAATATAAATACCCCATGCCATCCATTGCTAAACCCACTAGAATTTTGATTTGAGAAACTCTAAGTTGAAACCATTGTTTCATACCTAAGATTCTTGGATCGAGATTAGCATTCGGGGACCCTTCGTAAGTATTCCTTCGTTCTTTTATTGTTTTACGAGTCTGAAAGTCAAACTTTGTTTGACTTTCTGCGTTGACCAGTTTATGTTCAATGCGAAGTTCGTTTGAACTTCGCAACGTGATTGTAATCACGATGGTTATAGTCCCTTGGGACTATGCCTACTGATTACCACGTTGCCTAGGGTCGTAGGGTAAGCGATCTGATAAATCGCTTATACCTTCGAACCCGACCCATTTGGTCGATCATTAGGATCTGACCAAATACTTTAGGTGACCATAGTGTATAGGGAATAACCTTCCGAGGTTATACCCTATGGTCACATCGTTTGAGTAGTTGTATGATAGGTAGTTTATATGCCTTAGGTAAATTACCAGAATGCCCTTTTCATGTATAATTGGTAATTAAGCATATGTAACCTAAACTTTTGCCACATAACTGATTATGTAACATGTTTAGGCATATAACACTTGTCATAGGGCTAGATAGACGTCTCGAGTGCACTTTTGCGCGCACGACGCGTTAAAGTAGCATAAGCTACCTAAACGGGTCGTAATGGGTCGTAAGCACTTTTGTTAGGTTTCATTTAGTATGTAGGCTTTGTTAAACCATATTACATGAGTCTCTACACTCGTTTGGTTTACGAACCCTCATTCTATCCAATCATCCGATTTAGGTCCGGTTATTAACATAGTTACCTATATTAGGTGCCGTTTGATATCCGCGATCTCTAGCATTGTTTGGTTGTTACTCAAGGACTACTAAGCAATCTCAAGTGAGTACATAGACCCCTCTTTTACTGTTTTCCAAACTTTTTTGGGGTGAAACACATGTGCCTACTTGTTACTTTCATGCTTTCCTGTTTTCACATCATATACCTCCTATGTTCATTAGTACATTATAGTACATGATTTCATTACATTTTATGCTATGTATGTCCATTGTGTGCATACTTAGTACATGGTTCTACATTACATTTCTGCTATGTATGTTAACTGATAGCATGCTAGCACATTGATTTACATGACTTTTCTGCTTTGTATGTTAACTTAGCATACTTAGTACATTTCTTATTCATCATATGCTTACATTTTGGTATGACATTTGGTTTGTTTAAACTGTACTATACATATTTTGATAACCTTTACTAAAAGGGTTATCCGACTGTCGCAAGGCTTGGATGAATGAATTTTCACAATACCGCATAAATGTCTATATCAGTATAGCATGCATTTACTACACAAAACATAACTTTGATTTAAACCAAGTTTTACTTCAATACTTTGTTTTGTGCATTTCACTTATGGTTTAGTTGATGCATTTCTCTAGCCATACATATCATTTTGGTTACACATTACATGATTTACATCTTGACATAAAGATTTTGGTATATTATTCAATACATTTGACAATTGGTTTAAACATAGACATCTTACATTGTTGGTTTGGTTTGAGTAAGTGATTTAAGTAACGGGGCGTGTGTAATATGATACAAGCATGGTGGATACGCCGCTGGTACTTCCTATATATAAGTGATTGTATGGTATTACATATCGTAGCGTTATTAGAATCATTTCAATTCGAGACATATAACATTTTTATACAAATAACATACTTTTTACAAGACATTGGTTTACAAACAACTTATCTTATACAAACTCATCTTACATGGTTATTCATTTAACCTTACATTTATTTATACATATCATCTGAGCTTATCGTTTTTCAAATGATTTACAAGACAAAGCAAATTACAAGGTTCATGACTAAACATTTTCTCAAACTCCTAAGTCATGAATTCTGTTTTCACAAAACCTATGTATCTCACAGGCATTTTTATGCTGACGTACCTATTTTCAAATGTGTTTTCAGGAGATGATGCATAGGACTTATCAAGACATACTTAGGCGGACCTGTGCCTTAGTGACTTAAAACGAGACAAGAGCTAGTTAATTTATGTTATGTACTCTTTGTTTCTTGTTTAAAACAATGTAATTCTCTGTTTGATTAATAAAACGAAACTTCAATTGCCATGGATTTGAAACAATTAATTCTGTTACAACACTCCCCGATGTTTCCGCCACGTTTTGTATGTTCTACGTGGTCGGGGTGTGACATTTAGTAGGACCTCCTTCAATACTTAACGGTATTGGATGGCGGGGGTCCAAACTCTTTGACCCCCTCATAAGTTAACTACTATTAATACTATAACCCGGCTATTTAGGACTGTATCCCTGCTGACTCAGACTACTTAGTCGAGGGTAACGTCACCTCCAAAAGAGGGGCCTCACATAATTTGCATTAATAACTTAATTAATTATCTTCCAATAATCCACCCTTTTAGGATTGTATCCTTGCTGACTCAAACTACTAGGGTGAGGGTAACGTCACCTTCAAAAGAGGGGCCTATTACAATAACTAAGATAATCTCTTAAAATAGTGCAAAAGTGCGGAAATAATCAAAGGTTACACTAGATACGAGTCGGAACCAAGTGATTCATCTTGTCTATCTGTTTTTCTTTTTATTTTTATTTTCAGAATTTTAGTTAGTTTTTATTTTTCTTAGTTTAAAACATTTTTCTAAAACTTCTTTTTGATTTGATTAGACGTTGAGGATAAACCGGTACTAAAAGCTCTTGTGTCCTTGGACGACCTCGGTATCTTACCAACACTATAGTACGCTCACGATGGGTGCACTTGCCCATATGTGTGTCTAGTGTTAGTAAATATCGTGTTTTATAAATTTAAAACTTGACTAAAAAGTGTTAAAGGGGCTTAAAATATACACCTAATATATATAACACTCGACAACGCATCAAGTTTTTGGCGCCGCTGCCGGGGACACAAGGATTTTAAGAAAGCTTAAAATCGATGGCCTAATCAGTTTTTCAAAACCTTTTTAAAACTCGCGCACATTTTTCTGCATTTTAGTTTAGTTTTGCATTTACAGTAACCTGTACACGGGGCCGTGTTCACTGAACACGGGGCCGTGCTGCACATATTTCTTAAAACACCCAGTAACAGTAGCTTGAACACGGGCCGTGCTCACTGAACACGCCCCGTGCTCTACGAAATCAGTAAATTTAATTAAAACGCCCAGATACAGATTCTGAACACGGGGCCGTGTCCACTGAACACGGGGCCGTGTCCAGCCTCTGTTTCCGTTTTTATTTTTGTTTTCTGGTCTCGAGACTCGGTTGTGGTCTGCTGAGTGATCCCTATGGATCAATACTCAGGAGGTTACAACTACACCTATGAGGAGGATGATTATAGGGGTAATTATTTCACTAATTTTCGTAACTCACGTTCGGTTCAAAATAATCACTCATATCAACCAACCAATTCATACACCTACTATGAGGAGCCCAGGTACGAGCCATCGACTTCATACACATCCTATGAAGACCAAAGGTATGAACCTCCTCCCTCATACTCATATTTTGATGAACCAAGGTATGAGCCTTCTTACTCATACTTTGAGGAACCAAGATATGAGCCACCACCTTCGTATGCTTATTATGAGGAACCATGGCGTGAACAACCCACCTCATATGAGTATTATGTAGAACAAAACTACGAACCTTATCCATCATATGCTTACAATGAAGAACAATGGTGCGAACCATCGACTTCATATGGGTATTATGAGGAACAAAGGGTCGAACAACCGGATTCAAGCTTAGAAAATCCCGATTCTTTCTCCATAACCGAAGTGACCGATAGGATATTAGAACACATTAGAGTTATCGATCGATGTATAAAAGAATCTCGCGCAAGGGAAGAGGAGTCCCGCGCAAGAGAAGAATTAAAAAAGGAAGAGGTAACTGAAAATGTAAAAATGGAAGAACAAATAAGTGAAAAACCGACACATGAGTTAAACAACAAAAAAGGTGAGTCCGACAACGTTAAAATTCAAGAAGAGTCTAATTTTAAAGAAATTAATCTCTTGTCACCTTCTTTTGAAAATCATTGTTTAGTACCCACTCATGCTAAGTTTTTAATAGAGCTAAACACTAACACTAAAATTGACGAAACGGTAAGTGTTAAGTTAACTAATGATCAAACCTCGCTAATAAAAGAAGACCCATTTGAAATTAACATTACACCGGTTCCATGTTTCTTTCAAAATTCGTTTATTAGTAATGTCACAATCGATAAAGATCTTTGTGTTAACATAATGCCTAACTACATTTTCGAAAAATTAAGTATTAGTGATTTTTCTCCACTTCAAATACCCATTTTTCTATCCAATCGGAAAGTAATAAAATCAATCGGTATAGTTGAGGATGTATTGGTTCAAACAAATCAAATGGTAATCCCGACCGACTTTGTCATCCTCGATGACGCTCCTCTAGTGTTGGGACGACCATTTGTAAAAACACACGAAGCTTTGAAAAACCGGAAGTTCAACAATCTACCTCTTCAATTAGGGGCATTTAAAAGAAGTGTCGATCTCGAACGATCAATGAAATATCCATTCGGCAATAATGACCCCCTAATTGTAGATGAAGATGAACCACCCGATACAAGTGAAGAGATTGATCACTTTGTTGAAGAAGAGGTCGCCATAGAACAAACTTTTAAAGTTCTTGATCAAAATGAGAAACCAAATAAGGAGTCTCCTAAAGACCCACCACTTGAGCTCAAAGAACTTCCAAAAGGTTTGGAATATGCTTTTCTAGACAAAGAGGGTAATTTACCTGTAATTATTTCGTCTAAATTAAATAGCTTAGAAAAAGAAAAATTAATTAGTCTTTTGAAAAAACATAAAAATGCAATAGCTTGGAAACTTGTAGACATAAAGGGAATTAGTCCTTCCATGTGCACACACAAAATTTTGATGAATAATGACTACAAATCCGTCATACAACCACAACGTCGAGTGAATCCAAATGTTCAAGAAGTGGTTAAAAACGAGGTCATCAAACTACTTGACGCCGGACTTATCTATCCTATCTCCGATAGTCCTTGGGTGAGTCCCGTCCAAGTAGTTCCAAAGAAAGGAGGTATGACGGTAATAACTAACGAAAAGAATGAATTAATACCAACGAGAACCGTCATAGGATGGAGAGTTTGTATAGATTATAGACGATTAAAATAAGCAACAAGAAAAGATCACTTTCCTTTACCCTTCATTGATCAAATGTTAGAAAGATTATCCGGTCATAAATTTTACTGTTTCTTGGATGGTTTTTCAGGTTACTTTCAAATCCCGATAGCACCCGAAGACCAAGAAAAGACAACTTTCACATGTCCCTATGGAACTTTTGCTTATCGACGCATGCCGTTTGGTCTATGTAATGCCCCCGCAACATTCCAACGTTGCATGGTAGCCATTTTCCATGATATGATAGAAAAGACAATGGAATTCTTCATGGACGACTTTTCTATCTTTGGGGATTCATACGACCAATGCCTCGATAACCTTGAACGAATGTTATCCCGATGTGAGGAAACTAACCTTCCTTGAACGAATGTTATCCCGATGTGAGGAAACTAACCTTGCCCTTAATTGGGAAAAATGCCATTTCATGGTAACAGAGGGAATAGTACTCGGTCACAAGATCTCAAGCGAAGGAATGGAGGTGGATCGAGCCAAAATAGATACCATTTCTAGATTACCACCTCCATCCTCCGTAAGAGCTATCAGAAGTTTCCTAGGGCATGCCGGATTTTATAGACGGTTTATCAAAGACTTTTCAAAAATCTCAAGGCCTCTAACGAAATTACTTGAAAAAGATGCCCCTTTCATCTTTGACAAGGATTGCAATCAAGCATTTCTAACCTTAAAAGAAATGTTAGTCAATGCACCTATCATGATAGCGCCTGATTGGAAATTTCCTTTCGAAATCATGTGTGATGCTAGTGACTTTGCAGTTGGAGCTGTCTTGGGACAAAGAAAAGAAAAGCATTTCCACCCAATTTATTATGCTAGTAAAACACTTAATGATGCACAAGAAAATTACACAACAACTGAAAAAAGAATTGCTAGCTGTGGTATTTGCTTTTGATAAATTTCATTCTTATCTTGTTCTTTCTAAAACTATAGTCTATACAGATCATGCAGCCACTCAATATCTCTTCAAAAAGCAGGATGCAAAACCACGTTTGATTCGGTGGATTCTGCTCCTCCAAGAATTTGACATTGAAATCAGAGACAAAAGAGGAGCAGAAAACACTGCAGCAGATCATCTTTCGCGCTTAGAAGACCCAGCTTTAGAAGCGACCAGGGACGAACAAATCAACGAAAAATTTCCAACTGAGTCCCTGGAAATGGTGGAATACAAGGAAGAACCATGGTACGCCGACTATGCTAACTACTTAGCTAGCGGTATAGTCGCAAAAGGGTGGCCACATCATCAAAGAAAAAAATTCTTTGCCAATGTGAAACACTATTTTTGGGAAGATCCATATCTTTTCAAAATGTGTGCCGACCAACTAGTCCGGCAATGCGTACAAGGTAACGAAGCCCGAAGAATTCTCCGCCATTGTCATGAAGGTCCATACGGAGGGCATCATGGTGCCGCTAGTACCGCACGAAAGGTATTCGATTCAGGATTTTATTGGCCAACCATTTACAAAGACGCCCAAAGTCTTGTCAAGACATGTGATGCTTGCCTGAGAACAGGTAATATTTCTTCCAAAAACGAAATGCCACAAAATGGAATTCTAGTTTGTGAAATTTTTGATGTGTGGGGACTCGACTTTATGGGACCTTTCCCACCGTCGAAAGGAAACAAATATATACTTGTGGCAGTAGACTACTTGTCTAAATGGGCCGAGGCCGAGGCACTTCCAACAAATGATGGAAGAGTCGTGGTAAGATTTCTGAAAAAATTATTCTCTCGTTTTGGCATGCCTAAAGCATTAATAAGTGATAGAGGTACCCATTTTTGCAACCATCAACTCGAAAATTTTTTAACAAGATACGGGTTCTATCACCGGGTCTCAACAGCATATCACCCTCAAACAAACGGACAAGACGAAGTGACTAATAGAGGTTTAAAACGAATACTCGAAAAGACCGTAGGATTAAATAAAAAGGAATGGGCGGATAAATTAGATGATGCTTTATGGGCTTTTCGAACTGCTTATAAAACAACAATAGGTACAACCCCATATAAGCTAGTCTATGGAAAAAGTTGTCACTTGCCAGTAGAAATTGCACACAAAGCCTACTGGGCAATCAAAAATGTAAACTTAGATTTAGAATTTGCTGGTAAAAATCGATTTTGTCAATTAAATGAATTAGACGAACTTAGGAATTATGCATACTCAAACTCTGAAATTTATAAGGAAAGAATGAAAAATTTGCATGACAAACACATTAAACCTAATGAATTTCGGGTAGGAGATCTAGTTCTTTTGTTTAATTCACGACTTCGATTATTTCCTGGTAAATTAAAGTCTAGGTGGTCAGGACCTTTTTCCATCACCCATATTTTCCCACACGGTGCAGTAGAAATTAAATCTCGAAATGGGCCTCCATTTAAAGTCAATGGCCAACGGCTTAAACTCTATCAAGGATTCATTGAGGATGAAGAAGAAGAGATCTCGCTTCAAACGGTGGAAGAATGAAACCAACATCACCTGGTAAGTTACGAACGACTGGGACGACAAATAAAGCGGTAAGTTTTCTAACCAAAGCTTATGGGAAACAAGGGCACTCACACGAGCACTTAAAAAAAATTCAAAACTTTGCTCGGCACGAGACCGTGTCCGCTGGACACGGGGCCGTGTCCGCGCTGCAGTCGGGATATATCCCCTTTTTCAAAACAGTTACTTCATTCCACACGCCCCGTTTCCCCAAAAAAGCTCTGGTTCCAGGCGATTTTTCGCAAAATTTCGACGTCTCCTATCACTCTAACAACATCAAGGTATGATTCTATCACTTCTAGTAGTTAGATTAGTTACTTGCATGTAGTTAAAACTCCAAAAATTTGGGGAAAAATCTAGGGTTCTTGAAGTTCATCCGGATCGAACCTCAAATTTTTGTTTAGATCTGTTTTCATTTAGTTAGATTAGTGTTAAGGGAAGTAGATACACTTGTATTGTTCACAGATTCACCCGATTTCTCATAAAAACCCCAAACCCTTGTTTTTGAACCGAAAAAGATAAAATTGATAGGGTAAACGGGTTGTTTTGGGAAAAACGGCACTTAGGGTTTCATTTTCGGGGGAAACCGCACCTATTGGACCAAAAAGTTTCAAGTTTTCGAAACCGGGTCGAAAAATGGAATTTTTGAGTAACAGACGCCTGGACACGGGGCCGTGTCCGCTTAACACGGGGTCGTGTCCAGCCCACTGTTTGCAGTTTTGTCCGAAAATATTTATGTTTCGTGCTAACTTTTAGTGTATTCTTTCAGATGGCTAGGAAGTTCACAAGATTTAATGCCAATGAGCTCGATGCTAGAGCTCGATACGAGATACTTCAAACAAGGCCGGAGGAATACCCGAGGCAAGCATGCACGGAACTGTTGACTATGGTGAATCAAATCGACCATTTCAACAACATTGTCACGGGACCACTCAGAGTCGCTCTAACAACTCGACTCCGTTCCGTCCACGAATGTACTTTGGAATTCTATAGCACGTTCACATTCAACTCAAGGTGTGACCCGTTCGACAATGACGGGGTAGCATTCCGATGTGGCGGAACGAGGTATTCGATCTCTATGGCACAATTTGGGTCGATTGTCGGGTTGTATGCGGAAGAGGATGCGGGAAACGAGGAAAATACTGGAGGAATGAGAGAGATAGGTGAAAACGAACGCCAAGCCATTTGGGCTCAGATTGGTGAGGGGTACTACAATCCGAGCAGCACTAAGAGTACGAAGTTGAGGGATCCGCTATACAGATACATTCATAGGCTCCTCGGCTACTCTCTTAGCCAAAGGCATGATAGTAGTGGCGTCGCTGGGTTAAGAGATTTGATTGTCCTCCACTGCATCCACAACCGCAGGCCGCTCAATGTTCCGTTCCTCATGCTCCGAAACATGCATAACAACCGCCTTGCTAGTGCACCGACTCCTATCTTCTTTGGGGGATGGGTGTACCGTCTCTTCAAGCACTTCGCCCACATACCTAGGTCATTTGAGAGGAGCCCATGGTCGGGTATGGTGGATATACACATATGCCGCTCAATGAACCTGATTTATGAGGCGGAAGACGGGCCAGTAAGCTTTCAAAGGATGCAAGGTCATGCATGGAACCCGCAAGAAGCGCTTGTCCTCCAAGATCCGCAACATCATCAGTACCAATACCAACCCCATGGTGATCCGGGCCAATCATCCTCCTCGGGAGGCGGTTTTCCAAACTTTCAAAGTTTGCATGATTTGTTGCAGGAAAACCTTATGTGCACCAGGAACACCTATGACATGGCGAGCAACGCCTACCACCGGGTCGGAGCTATCGAAAGAAACATATCCGATATCCAAGATGATATTGGATATATTCGAGACCACATTGCACGCCATGGAGGGGATGATGATGATGATGATGATGATGATGATGATGACGATGACGATGCCATGGAATAGGCGGGAGGAGCGGAGGAAGAGGAAGCGGTTGGTTGATGACTTCCCAGGTTAACCCTTTTTAATCTTGAACAATTGATGGCCTGCGTGCCAAGTGTTGAACAATTTACTTTCCTTAACTTCTTTTATTTCCTGCATTTTTTCTTTTAACTTTGACATGGATGTTGAATATTGGTAAAAGTAGGATGTTTGCTATGGTATGGTATGGTGTTTATTGAGTAAGCAGGTACATACGAGGCTTAGAGTGCTAAACATTAGTACTACTAAAGCCGGGACAGGAAAACCGACGAAAGAAACCTGTTTTTCAACTTTGCAGACTGTCCACACGGGGCCGTGTCCATCCGACACGCCCCCGTGCCCACTCCCCTGAACCTGCTGATTGTTTTATTCTGCAGACCTTGACAGACACGGGGTCGTGTCCAACCAACACGCCCCCGTGTTCACCTTCTGTAAGTTTTCGTTACTGGCACCTGAGCACGGGGTCGTGCCCAGGTAACCAGTAACACAAAAATTTTGCTTTTTACATTTTTTTTTTTTTTTTACACATTCAACCTAAAAACTTATTTTTGGGACACATTGAGGACAATGTGTAATTTAAGTGTGGGGGGGGGGGATGCTAAAACCTTGAATCTTGCAAGTCCTAAATACAAGCCTTACACAAAACTCTATTGGAACCGTTAGTCACCCCAAATTTTTTCAAAAATTTTCAATTTTTTTACTTGTCTAGGTTTAACTTGGGAAATTCAAGTTCTCAAAAGGGTTATATTTTTACGAATTTACAACCGATAGCGTCGTGATAAAAAGAACCAACATAAGAAAATTATGAAAAGGCATGACAAGCTTAGTTAAAATTTGATTATATATACTTGATCACATAAAAACTCATTCCCACAAAAGTGAGTTTTGAGCCTTTATTGAGCATACAATTACATATCATTAGACTAAATGCTCATTTTTCGTTTCTTGTGTGAATAGCCGCTTGGTTCTTACGACTCTAGAACTTGCCATGACGATACATTCCCGGTCCTTACCAACTTAAACCCGAGTAAGTAAATGATGGAGGCATTAGGACTAACCCTTTTTTTTATTTCTACACCATTATTTTTCTTTTTTTTTTACCACCTACCCAAAATCCCCCTAGTTAGCCCCTTTGAGCCTAAACCTTTTCATTTCATAACCCAAACCAAACACCCTTTTAACCACCAAAACCTTTTTATTTTTTTTAACCCTTTGTTTTAGTAACAAGTTCAGTTCTTCGTATGACTATTCAAAAAAAAAATATTCTTGTGTTGATGATGAAGCAAAAGAAAATAAACAAACAAGTTCATCAAAAATAACTTTGTTTGAATAATAGCTTCATCAAAATAAAAGTTACAAAAATAGAAAGTCTTACGAAAACCGACACTTGTTACGCTTTTTAGCCCTTTTTCTACTAACCACTAACCACCAACCCAACCACCTACCTTTAACCCAAGCCTAACCCTTCACCCAAAAAGTCCTCTTGATATTTACAAAGGTATATAAGTTAAAAAGGAGGAGGATTGATTGCTTGGCAAGCCTATGGTAGGAGTAAGTTCCATGCCGCTCTCGAGTGATCCACAAAAATACATTTTCGGCCGAGTGTTGAGTGATCCCCGTGAGGTATGTGAACTTGTATATAAATAGAATTTTACAAAGGCATGTTATGCCCTAATAAGTAATTTATCTTATGAAAAATTTTAAATAAATCATGACGAATAGGATTGTAAATAAATAAAAATAAAACTAAATAAATAATCTTGGAAATCCCGACACTCTATGACAAGCCCAAAACCTTCTTTTCTACCCATTCCATTTGGGAGTGTAATAGCCACATATTAAAGAGTTTTGCTTGAGGACAAGCAAAGATTCAAGTGTGGGGGTATTTGATGTGTTCAAAATGCAACATATAAATTTCATCAATTGTGGCATAAAACTAACCCTTTTTTAGTACTAATGTTGGAAAAAGTGTGCTTTTGTCTTCCTTTTGTATTTTCAGGATTAAATGAGCTCAAATTAACAAAAGAAGCAAAAAGACATCAAAATCTAACATAAATACAAGAAAAGGAACAAGACATGACATGTTCGACCCCACGACAGCATCTTCCCAAGCAAAACAAGACATCAGAAGACTGAACACGCCCCGTGCTTAGCCAGCACGGGGGCGTGCCCAAGTGTCAGCAGAAAAGACAAAGTGGTAGAAGCTTCTATTGCCCACCACGGGGCCGTGCTCAGCGGACACGGGGCCGTGGTCAACTATAAGATTCGCACAATCCAGGCAAATCTTCATAGTACAAAGATTCTTCTGCACACGGGGTCGTGCTCAGCGGACACGGGGGCGTGGTCAACTAATAAGACAAAGCTGCATTAAATGAAGAAAGAGAGGATGTGGACACGGGGCCGTGCCCACTGGACACGGGGCCGTGCCCGAGCTTCTGTTCAGCCTATAAATAGGAGTGCTTGGCTCAAGCTCAAACCATCCCTTGGCACACCACCTCTCTCACACTTCACCCACCACCCACCACCACCATAACACCATCATCCACCACCATCATCCATTATCCATCGTAGAGTGTGTGAGTCGTCTCGGGATCCAAGATTGATCGTAAGAGTTCTTGACAATCAAGGCCATGTTTGCCTAAGTCTCTTACATCACTTGGTGAAGACAAAGTGTCTAGTGTAATACTTTTTATTTCTAATCTTTTCGCACTTTTTATTTGGTTTCGTATTAATGACTTTAATAAGTAGTTGCTTATGTTGAAGGTGATCTTTCTTTATCGTTTGTCCGTGGTGTCTTGGCATTATTTTACTGTCTATATAAAATAAAAGATTTTCACCATTCATATCTCCACGGTCTATATGGAGGTATGTTGGCTACCTGGTCGGGGGTTAAGGGAACGGTTTGGTAAAGGTCTTGCCAATGTTCAGCGTTTAGAGGTCCTGCAATGGACCTGGGTCAAATTTAGTAGGACCTCCTTCAATACTTAACGGTATTGGATGGCGGGGGTCCAAACTCTTTGACCCCCTTATAAGTTAACTACTATTAATACTATAACCCGGCTATTTAGGACTGTATCCCTGCTGACTCAGACTACTTAGTCGAGGGTAACGTCACCTCCAAAAGAGGGGCCTACCATAATTTGCATTAATAACTTAATTAATTATCTTCCAATAATCCACCCTTTTACGATTGTATCCTTGCTGACTCAAACTACTGGGGTGAGGGTAACGTCACCTTCAAAAGAGGGCCTACTACAATAACTAAGATAATCTCTTAAAATAGTGCAAAAGTGCGGAAATAATCAAAGGTTACACTAGATACGAGTCGGAACCAAGTGATTCATCTTGTCTATCTGTTTTTCTTTTTATTTTTATTTTCAGTATTTTAGTTAGTTTTTATTTTTCTTAGTTTAAAACATTTTTCTAAAACTTCTTTTTGATTTGATTAGACGTTGAGGATAAACCGGTACTAAAAGCTCTTGTGTCCTTGGACGACCTCGGTATCTTACCAACACTATACTACGCTCACGATGGGTGCACTTGCCCATATGTGTGTCTAGTGTTAGTAAATATCGTGTTTTATAAATTTAAAACTTGACTAAAAAGTGTTAAAGGGGCTTAAAATATACACCTAATATATATAACACTCGACAACGCATCAAATATTATCGTGTTTCTTTTGGGCAATTGCATCCTTAAGGGGTTTCTAGGGTTCTTCACTTTGAAGTTTTATGCCCTGCCCTAGGTTATGATCCTAATTTGTTAATGTTCAGACGGTTTTTTCGTTTGGCCAAAAATGGTGACTGGTTTACGTTTGAAACGTCCCAGATTGATGTGACTTTGATTTCTTCACTTGTCACTACCCTTGGGTCCTGTAAAGATCGGTTCTTTTGGGTCTTTGAGTCAGTTGTCCCTTTTAAGATGGTGTGGAGGCATCCAGATGCTGTCTTAAATGAACTTGAACCCTCTGAGTCTGAATTGAATGAGGGAATGTTGAAAGCCCTTAGGGCTTGTCCTTCTCGGCTTTGTCCATTTCCTGAACATCTTTTGGTTTTTACCGGTGTTAGCGTTTTGTGGGATAAGCCAATCAAGACCCTTCGTTCATGAGGGGTGGTCAGGGTATGTTTTTTTTGGCTTTTCCATTCCCTGTCTCTTTATATTTATTTTGTCTGACCTTTTATTTGTTGTGTGCAGTTGTGTCTGCTTTGGATTTCATTAAGTCAAATGACACTTCTGATGTTGTTCTTGGGGATACGAAAACCATTGAGGGGGAAGATGCCATTGCTAGGACTGTTGAGGGTAGGTTGGTTCCTGGGGGGAAGTAAGTGAATGTTCCAAACGTTAAAGGCTTTACAAAGGTTAGTCTTCCAAGCCTTCGACCCATTGTTCATCGCGTCGCTTGAAGGGTCTGCGTCAATCGTCTTCTGTTGAGCATGTTGATCTCAGTGATGAGATTGAATTTTCTGAGGATCAGGGTATTGAAGTTGAAGGAAAAAAGAGTTGGCAGTTGTGATTGGGAAGAAAGGGAAGTCAAGTGGTAAAAGGATGTTGTTTCTGTTGCTAGAGTTCCTCTGAGAGAAGTGGTGAAGAACCAGTGGGGGGGAATGTTGAGGATGTTTATGTTCCTAATTGGCAGGTTAAGGTTGGGGATAACTTCAAGTCCTCCACTGTTTGGGAGGACGTGTTGAACCATTTTTCTCCTCCTACGGTTCGTAGTTCCAACTCAGCGATGCAAGATGATGTGCTGATTTCACGTATGTTGTTGGGTGTTTATAATTTGGCTGCTATGCTTCCTGAAGGGGTCTCTCATTTTCGCAAACGAGAGCATGAATATGAGGAATTTTCAAAGAAAAGAGAGAAGACAAAGGCTTCAATGGCATCCATGAAGAAGGAGATTGAAGGTTTTGCTGAGAAGGAAAAATCTTGGGTGGTGAAAGTTCATGAACTGACTAAGAGACATGAGATTGAGCTAAGCAATGAGAAGAAAAGGATGGAGGCAGATAGGCTTCAGTTGAAGGCTGATAGGGAAGCCTTTAATGTTCAACAAAAGGCCTTTCTAGATGAGAAGGAAGGCTTGAAAGCTTCCTTGTCTCAAGCTACTAGTGACAACCAATGGTTGATCGAACATGGGTTTCAGTAGGTGATTACTTATCTTCTCCATTCAACTGAGTTCAATTCTACTCTTGGTGATGTTTACACAAAGCTCCTCAATCATGGCAAACATTTGGGCTTTGTTGCTGGTTACAAGGCTCATGAATCTGGTCACCCTCAAGAACAATCTTCTTTCTATCAGCCTCAAGCCTCAATCATTTTTATGGAAGCTGTTCTCAAGATGGAGTGCCTAACCTATCCCTATGTTGGTGAGGTTTCTGCTTGCTTTGGTAAACCCATTTCTGTGTTGCAGAACTTGAAACCCTCTGGCCTTAATGAGGCCGTTTGTATTGAACTGCTAAGTTCCTTATCTAAGAAGCGTTCCCACTCTGGAGATAGTGAGGTTACCTTTTCAGATGTTGCTGAGGGTTCGTTGGAAGCAAGCATTGAAGGCTCCGAGGTTGCTAGCGATGATGGAGGCAGGAAGAAGAAGGCAAAAAAAAAAGGAAGAAGGCTAAGACTGTTGAGGCGGAGGCTTCCAAGTCTATTTCTGATGCTTGAATATATTCGTAGCTGTCTTAGCACTTAAAACAATGTTATGTGGTTTATGTATTTTGAACATCTTTTATTCAAGGGAACCGTTCAGGTCCCTTGTTGCTTAAATCCTTCGAGGCTCTTGAACAATGTTTTGTGTTTATGGCCTTATATGGCCCTTGGAACTTTAACTTGAATCATGTTTAAGCTACGTTTAACTTTTTAGATTTCGTTGTACTTTGCCCAGTTGTTTTGTATATTCCTTTGTGTTTTTGTCGGTTTTGCTGTCTTTGTTGATGGTGTGTTTTCTTTATGTTACTTATACCTTAAAGGGTTTAGTGATGCAGTCACTTAGCCTTGTGATATTTTTAACAAGAAGGTATAACACTTATCCTATTTATGACTTTTACTTAGTCTGATTTTGTTTCGTAAGCCATTGCTAAGGCTTAAGGAACATTTGGTGTAAGTTGTTCAAACCTGTCTATGAGACTTATTTTTTGAAAAATTTTCTAAGTCTCATGGAGTTGTATTAATTTAGAAACTCACCCCTTATATAGGTCCATTCAACCCTTGAACCTATTGAGCGATGTGGCTTGGGAGCTCATCCCCTTACATGACCCTTGTCATGGAGTTTTTTGCTAGGTTCTCAACCTGATTATAGGATAGAAAGACAAGTTTTAACAAGAACTTCATTGTTCATTCATCAAAGTGTGTAGGTTACAAAGGGAACAAAAATAACACTTTGCTATCTTTTCTAACACTTTTTTCTTTGACGTGGAACCTTTTAAGGTTTTTACCGTTCCAATGCCGGGGAAGATTTTTGCCTTGTGAGTCAGCCAGCTTGTAGGATCCTCCTTTGTGAGCTTCGAGGATGGTGTATGGCCCTTCCCACTTAGGGCCAAGTTTTCCTTGGCTTTCTTTCTTGCAAGCCTCGTTGTTTCGAAGAACGAGATCACCAGGCTTGAATCGTTCGTATTTTACCTGTGCATTATAGTAAGATTCCACCTTTTGTTTGTATTTCGCTTCTTTTATGGTTGCTTGATCTCAGGATTCTTCTAGGAGTTCCAAGTTCAACATCGTCTCTTGCTTCTTTGATTCTAGATCAATGTTGAACGTCCTTTTTGTTGTAACTCCTATCTCTACCGGGATTACAGCTTCAGATCCAAACACTAGACTGTATGGAGTTTTCTTGTGGCTTGTTTTTTTGGTGGTTTGGATTGCCCATAACACATTAGGGAGTTCTTCGAGCCAGTTGTTATCATGCTTTCCAAACGAATTTTAATGCCTTCTACAATGCTTTGGTTTGTTCTTTCAACTTGGCCGTTGGATTGTGGGTAGGCCACTGAGCTGAACACTTGTGTTATTTGTAACTCCTTGCACCAGGAGCTAAAAAGCTTCTCAGCGAATTATTTTCCATTATCAGTGACCAACACTCTTGGCAGCCCAAAACGACAGATGATGCTTTCCCACACGAAGTCGATGACCTGTTTTCCTGTTATCTTTGCCAATGGTTTCACCTCTGGCCACTTGGTGAAGTAGTCTACGACCACTAGAAGGAACTTAACTCCTCCTTTGGCCAGAGGAAATGGGCCAACAATGTCCATTCACCACTTGTGGAATGGCCAAGCAGATGAGATGGGAACCAAGTCTTGCTTTGGGCTTTTGGGCACTGGGCCTGTATTTGACAGGCTTCACACTTTTTCAGTTGCTCAGTTGCATCTCGATGCATGGCGGGTTAAAAATATCCAAGGTTTATCAATTTTGAAACCACTGATCTTGGGGCGTAATGGTCCCCACATATTCCTATGTGAACTTCCTTGATCAGGTATTGGCTTTACTCTGGGCCAACACATCAAAGCAACGGTGCAAGGTATCCCTTTTTGTAGAGGATATCTCCTTGCAACACGTATTGTCTTGAGTTGATCCGAACCCTTTCAGCTTCTACCTGATCACTTGGTAGCTCACCATTTGTAAGGAATTTGACCAAAGGGGTCATCCAACTTGGGCCTTCTTCAGTAATGACATCTTGTACCTCGAGTTCCTGGATGGATGATTTCTTCAACACTTCAACCAACACTTTTTTGGTGAGATGAGCAAAGGTAAGTGCTGCGAGTTTGCTTAGTGCATCTGCTTTCTTATTTTGTGATCTTGGGACTTGTTCGATGGTACATGATTCAAATGTGCCCATGAGTTCCTTTGCTTTTTCACGATACTTCTTCCTGTTAGGTTGTTTAGCTATGTAGCTGACGTTTACTTGGTTTGAAACGAGTAGAGAGTCTGTGTAGACTTGAAGCCTTTTGACATCCATCTTTTTGGCTAGCTTGAGTCCTGCAATCAGTGCCTCATATTCGGCTTCGTTGTTGGTAGTCTGGAATTCAAGCCGAAGAGCATATGTGAATTCCAATTCATTAGGATCGATCAGGACTACCCCTGCTCCTGACCCTTCAATGCTGGAAGCTCCATCGGTAAAAAGCTTCCAGGTATTAGGGTCAGAAGGTTCAGTGGAGGCTGTGTTAACTTCTATTATTGTTTCCTTTGGGATTTCCAAAATGAAATCAGCCAAAATTTGGGCCTTTACAGCTTTTCTTGGAACGTAAGTGATGTTGTGTTCACCTAGTTCCACTGCCCATTGGGCTAAACGTCCGGAGGTTTCAGGTTTTTCAAGCACAATTTTTATTGGTTGGTCGGTGACCACTTGTATAGGGTATGCTTGAAAGTACCTTCGAAGCCTCCTGGCTGTTTTTACTAGTGCAAGAGCAAGTTTTTCCAATGGGGGATACTTGGTCTCTGCCAACTTTAATGTTTTACTGAAGAAGTAAACAGGTACTTGAGCCTTGTTTCTTTCGATGGTCAGGACTACACTGATTGCCTCCTCAGCAACTGATATGTAGACATAGATTAGTTCCCCAGTTTCAGGAGCAGCGATGTCTGGTAACGAAGCCAGGTGCCATTTCATTTGGTTAAAGGCTTCTTCATCTTCCTCGGTCCATCAGAAGTCCTTCTTGTTTGTGCACCATTAGAGGGTTTTGAAAAAAAGGAAGGGACTTTTCAGCCAGCTTGGAGGTGAAACGCTTCAAGGCTGCCAGCTTACCATTCAAGCTCTCAACCTCCTTGCTTTATGGGGATCTTGTATCCAAGATGGCTTTAACCATGTTGAGGTTGGCCTTTATGCTTTGCTTTCACACAATGTGCCCCAAGAACTTGCCTTCTTCAAAACCAAATGAGCATTTTACAGGATTGAGCTTCATGTTTATCTTCCTGAGATACCGGAATGTTTCTTGTATATTGTCACACCCCAACCGATGGTGGAATCATCGGGGAGCGGCACTAGGCGAATCCGTTGCTCAAGAGAATCCATAACAACTAAAGCGACAATATTGATTACATTTGTTATCCCACACTAACAAACAATACAATCACATAAGTTATCACCGATTTCTTGTCCTCTCGAACAATACAAATCCGACAACCTAGATTTTAGGTGAGTTTCTAGACTTCCTAGCTTGATTTGATGTAGACTGCGATTAAACCTGCAACATACGTTAAAACAACGTCAATACTAAAGTATTGGCGAGTATACAAGTTTTGATAGTGAAGCGTAAATAGATAAAAGTGCTGTGAATTACCAAATACATAAACGAGATACCTCAACATACATGCATAAGACAGATACTACCAGCTAAGTCACTCGAGCTGCGATTGCGATTGCTATTCATCCTAACTAGACCCCGTCTACTATACTAATTAAGGCGGGACCTCGCGAGTATAAGTCCTAACACATATGTAACTAGCATCACGTGTAAATATGCATAACAATCATTCGCAAGTGATAAGTAGGTTGATTGAATAATTCGTTTTGATAAGTTCGATTTAATAAGTACGTATGTTACACCCAAAATGCGATAAAAAGGGTTCGAGTATACTCACAGTCGGTGTTCGGCAAGCAACCACAACTTGGTTGGGTTGAAGGGAGCGCGTCTGAGATTACCCTGATTTCAGATCGATAGCGTGAGCGTTGAATTGTGTGTTAAATGGAGCAAGGTGTAAATGGATCGGACAGTACTCCAAATTGCTGAAATTAAAGTCAGGTGTGGGACCCAAGGTGAAATCCGATCGGATGACAGTCTGATCGGATGGTTGTCCTTTCCGTTCGGATGACTACCTGTCCGTTCAGATTGACTGCCGATCGGACGGCTGTCCGTTCGGACGGCAATCCGTCCAAACGATCTAGTCTTCCTTGGCACTTGACTAACTTTGAAGGTTTTTTGGCGGTTTTGATCGAGATGGTGTTGTGACGTGCTAAACAAGAGAAGCCCCATCTCGAACCAAGGGACCCGATCGGACAGGAATCACCCAAATCTGACCGGTTTACTGATTCATGATGGTCGTTCTTGGTTAACCAAAAATCGATCGTCTCTTTGTTAGAAATCAGATCTTGAACCAACACGACACTAAGAATGAGTAGAAGGTCGGTATAAGCTCCGATTCCATCAGTTTTGAGTGCATTGAGTGTAAAAGAGTTGAAAGAAAGTTGGAAAACCATCTTTCAATCATGTTATTCATGATTATGTGTAGATTTGTGTGAAAATGTTGTTTATTCTTGTGGAAATCCTTCAGATCTGAGTTCTTCTTGGTGGAATGAGGCCAACACTTAAAGTTCATAAGAACTTCATGATGACATCACCCTAGAACACCTCAAATCCATTGATTTCACGGTTAAAAGTTAAGATTTAGAAGAGAAAATGATGAAGAAGTGCGTGTAGATCATAGAAGTACAAGATTTGAGTTGGAAACTTACAAGAATCGCGAGAAATCGAGAGAAAAATAGCCCGAAAGCTTGTTGGTCGAGCGGGAGCTGTCACATCAAGGTAATTGATGTGAGAGTGGGGGTATTTATAGGCCAAAGAAGAGAGGAGGTGGTGCAGTGAGTCGGATCAGATGGCTTGTCCGATCGGATGGCTGTCCGATCGGATGGATTTTCGATCGAATGGCAATCCGATCGGATGGCCATTCGATCGAAGTGTCATTCAATCAAACGCCTCCGGCGAGCTGTGTTTTGGCGTGTCGTTTCGATTGTTAAGCGTTGCGATAGTTTGGTTACACATTTTCATCCTCATTTTCGTATATTCATTATAATTAGTCTCATAGAGTAGTATACATATCCATATTTCAAAGTTGCGATACAATAACCGGGTTTCGTTTTGAATATGTGTTATTTGCGACGCTTCACGGCCATCGAGGAGGGTAGAATAGGTCCTCACTCAACGTCATCGCGAGCGTTAATGTGTGTGATGCGATGTGTTGTGGCGATAAAGTATGCGTAATATGCAAAAATACTGCGAAATAGCGATGTCTGCGATAAAGCTACATTATGCTTCGAATCTCTGGTGCTAGGCGTAACGAGTATAATGAGTAGTAACAATGCACGAACGTGCAGGTTATTACAGTCTCCCCTGCTTCAGGAAATTTCATCCCGAAATTAATCCACAAGAAGGGTTGCGAGAGTTGATGCGAGTGAGGGTATCGATTTAAGGTGTCAAGATAAGCGAGTAATCGATTGAAATTCATCGAGCGAGAGTGTTGCGATGACCGGGCGATTGCGGCGGGTAAGACGATTCGTATACAAAAGACGGTAACACACGCAAAGCGATTACAAAGCGTTTTAGTTTTTGAAAAGTTGATTAATTCGAAAAGGGTTGAAGAAACTTGTTTATGAAAAATCTTCCCACAGTGCGGTGTTAAACTGTTTCGATGTTCACATCAACGCTATGAGTGGGATTTTATCAGGTTACTAAAAGATTTTGGGGTGTTTAAAACCCGTTTTGCGAAATTTTCTCGTAACGCGGCAATAACTTGAGTCGATTGTCACACCATCGTTACAAGATAATCTCATTTTGCACAAAGGTTTTGATCAAATTTTTGAAAAACTTTAGAAAATGGTTTTTGTAAGAAAAGGGTCAGTTTAAACTTTGTGTAAACAAGGCTTTTTAATAATACCAAAAATTTACTTTTTAAGGTCGGCCCCGCATGGCACCTTTCCACGAAAGTTCGACAATATGGCTAAAACGCTTATATATAGGAAGTACCAGCGGCGTATCCACCACGTTTTAATCATATGGCTTCCGTCTCGTGAGGCAGTGTCATACGTGTCAACATAGTAGGAACAGAATTGAGATGACCCGATCCAAACGAGAAAGGGTTGGATCAAGTCTTGAAAGGCGAACTGAGTGATGAGGTCGTTTTCGAACTTAGTTTAGTGACACGAGCGAGTGCGATAAGCGATAAACGGTACGCGAAAAACTTGATAGCACGACGTCTTATAATAAGCGAAGGCGGCGACGATAAGCGAAAACAATAAGCGATAAGCGACGAGCGATAGCGACAACCGTCGAGCGATAGGAGACGATCGATGCGTTGCAAGCGGTGGGAAATATGCGCGATGAATGCGGTTTATTTGGATTGATTAACACCACAAAATTTAACTAACATTAGACCCCACACGGTCTTTTTCCACGAAAGTCCGCTGATATGGCTAAAACAGTTATATATAGGAAGTACCAGCGGCGTATCCACCATGCTTTAACCATATGAGTTTCGTCCCGTGAAGCGAGGTCATGTGTGCTAACTTAACACAAACAGCACAGATATTGGTGAGCGATAGCGATAGCAATTACGTTAAGTGACACACGATGAGCGATGGAACAATACAAGCGATAGAGTGATACCCACGATATGCGATAGCGCGATGCACATAATAAGCGATTGAGATTGTGAAATACTCATAATAAGCGATAGCGATTGCGAGGTAGATTCTAGCGATAATGCGATTGCGAACGTATTGACTTACGAAAAGTCTTGCGATTACACGCTTTGAGTTGCGATTGAGATTGTTACGCCCTGCGATGTAGTGTAATGTGTCGAAAACAACCACAATAGTATAATAGGTCTACGTTCCAACTCCACATGGCACTTTCTTCATAAAACTTCTGTTAGCATGGCAAAACACCGTCATGTTTCAACTATACACCTTTGTTCCGTGAATAGGTGTCACACTTCGTCAGACATGGTCAAGACGCTTATATATAGGAAGTACCAGCGGTGTATCCACCACGCTTAACCATGCCCTGAACGTTAAGGCATCATTGAAACTCACTACGATCTCCGTGCACTAACCAAAATAATCCCATGTGCACCCGTGATTAATTTGATTCTTGAACGTTTATCGTACCTTATCTCAAAAACGCATAGCAGGGGTAAATTATATAGTACGTAGTGCTAGCATATAGATTGTGCATGAGTGAGAGAGTGAGAGATAAATAGAGTCCGTATTGCGTCGTGAAATAGAATAAGCTTCCACTTATAAAAGAGATTGACGGCGATAAGTCGTATTATTACAACAACATTAATAAGCAAAATAACGTTGCTGTGGAGTACTTTTGCGAAAACTGCGGTTGCTGCTGAAAATCCTCAAGGCTGAGGTCCTGTGCGACAGTGCTGCGTAAGATGACCATACCAGTTGCAATTCGCGCAATAGCGACAGTTAGCTTCTGGCGGGTGATGATACGTACACGTGTAACACAGGGGATGGGTTCCGTTGTAGGCATGTTTCAAGTGAACTGGAGCTGCTCGGAGAGGTTCTGGTTACGACAGTCCAGTTTTTGAGGAGTCTGGGATCATGGTCTTTCGTTTACGGCTAGGCTGAGCTTCCTGAGATGATGCAGTGTCGTCGGCGGATTCGTCTGATGATTCACTGGAGGCATCGTCGGAGGAATCTTCAGAAGAATCATCAGTAGAATCATTGGAAGAATCGCCGGATGAATCGATGACGATTGCTTGATGGGCTTGTTTGATAGGATTCTTGGAGAAGAATCCGTTCAAGGCTCGTTTGTCGTTGATTCCTGCGGCCAAGCGGTAGGTTTCTTCGATGGTAGCAGGTCTTGCAGCTTCGAAAAAATCGCCCACACCTTCAGGTAAGCCGCGAATGTACTTCGTGATGGCTTTTTCTGAAGTGTTGACTTGACTTGGGCAGATTATGCTAAGCTGTTTAAACCTTGCAGTGTAGCCAGCATTGTCACCTTCGATTTGCTTGATTTCCCAAAATTCGTCTTCTAGCTTCTGGACTTCGTGGGGAGGGCAGTACTCTTTCTTCATGAGCTCTTTCAGCTCATCCCAAGAGAGAGCGTAAGCTGCGGAGATCCCATGTTTGTTACGTTCGGCGGTCCACCAGTCGAGTGCTCGCGATTGAAATACTCCGGTAGCGCAAGTAGTACGAAAACCATCAAGACACCCACTCTGACGAAGGGTAACTTCGATAGAATCGAACCACTGGATTAGTTGGGACACACCTCCTTCACCCGTGAACTCCATCAGGCCACAGGCTTTGAAGTGTTTGTAAAGGAAAGCAGATTGCGGCGCTTCTGTCTTAGAGTCTTCCGGGGTTCGAGAGTTGCTGAGAGAGTGCACTTGAGCGACAATTTGAGGAACGACCTTGGCCACTTCCTTGACCACAAGCGAGGCAATCCTCTTCTCGGCGCTTCTTTTGGCTCTTCTCCTAGCTGTTTGTCTCGAAGTAAAGTCGTTGGAAGACATCTAGACAGAGAGAGAGATTTGGAGTGAGATTCGATCATAATGATTTTGAGTTTGCGATGCGATTGAGCGCGATCAAAACTTGTTGTGAGTAATATAATAGATTTCACATAGGAGCCACATAGGAGACACGAGATTCCTAGATTCCCACACAATTGATTCGTTTTGTACATATAGTTAGTTGTAGTTTGTACATACACACACACATGCTGGGGTAGTATGCACGAGGACGCGATGAAGAGGGTGAGAGAGAGAGCGAAAACGAGCAATTAGACATTAGTTTTGTTGCGAACATTCGGTTTTCGTTTTAGATTGCGATGGATGTGCGAGTTGTGCGGTTGCGAAAGTAGGGAGCGAAAATTGATAAATCGAGAAATCGATAAAGCATAAAGTTTAAAAGTGTAAACACATAAGCGTAAATGGATTCTGATAAGTGTATAATCGGCGAGTCGTAAGCTTGAAAAGAAGATAGAGTGCCTCGGGTGTTTAGGCGTCGACTGCCCAAGGTAACTCAACCATAACCAACTAGCTCGTGCACGCGCGTTGCCCTAGAAGGCTTATGCTTCCACTGGGATGCAGCTCATGGCATTCGTCTTCTTTGGTCTTCGCATGGCTCGAGTTATCGTTATAGTCGAGTCCTTGGTGAGAGCTTTTGAAAATCATTTTATAAAGAGCGGAGCGGTTTATTAAGGTATGGGTTTCACCCCTGACTTAATAACTTCGCTCCTAACTGTGGTTGTGCTCTTCGAATAAATTCGGGAGTTCCACTAGATTTTGAAATGGAGGCTTTCGTTGAGATATGGACGTCACTCCTAGCTCAACGGAAGGTTCTCGTGCTAGAAAAATGCGCTGAGTGAGCGATATTGTCGAGAGTTCTTGGTTTTCATGCCTGATCTCGACTGGACCACTCGGTTGTGTTACGCGAATATTTTCGAAAACGTGTGTATTGTGATAGCCTTAGGAAAGGCCAAGTAACATTCCAGCCTTAGGAAAGGCTCTTCGTGTGAAGTTGTAGTATGTGGTGTTCACGCGAAGTAGTAGCTTTTAGCGAATTCGAACGAGAGTATCAAGTAGGCCTGTGCAAATCCTATTGGGTTCGCACGAGTTGGCCTATAGGTACCTAGACTGTAGACTAGGTCGTTTTTAAGACATTGACCCGGACTAGGTCAAGTCTTGCCTAATTCCCTATAGTTATGGCTCTAATACCAATCTGTCATACCCCAACCGATGGCGGAATCATCGGGGCGCGGCACTAGGCGAATCAGATTGCTCAAGAGAATCCATAACAACTAAAGCGAAAATATTGATTACATTTGTTATCCCACACTAACAAACAATACAATCACACAAGTTATCACCGATTTCTTGTCCTCTCGAACAATACAAATCCGATAACCTAGACTTTAGGTGAGTTTCTAGACTTCCTAGCTTGATTTGATGTAGACTGCGACTAAACCTGCAACATACGTTAAAACAACGTCGATACTAAAGTATTGGCGAGTATACAAGTTTTGATAGTGAAGCGTAAATAGATAAAAGTGCTACGAATTACCAAATACATAAACGAGATACCTCAACATACATGCATAAGACAGATACTACCAGCTAAGTCACTCGAGCTGCAATTGCGATTGCTATTCATCCTAACTAGACCCCGTCAGGTGCTATAGTACTATACTAGTTAAGGCGGGACCTCGCGAGTATAAGTCCTAACACATATGTAACTGGCATCACGTGTAAATATGCATAACAGTCATTCGCAAGTGATAAGTAGGTTGATTGAATAATTCGTTTTGATAAGTTCGATTTAATAAGTACGTATGTTACACCCAAAATGCGATAAAAAAGGTTTGAGTATACTCACAGTCGGTGTTCGGCAAGCAACCACAACTTGGTTGGGTTGAAGGGAGCGCGTTTGAGATTACCCTGATTTCAGATCGATAGCGTGAGCATTGAATTGTGTGTTAAACGGAGCAAGGTGTCAATGGATCGGAAAGTACTCCAAATTGCTGAAATTAAAGTCAGGTGTGGGACCCAAGGTGAAATCCGATCGGATGACAGTCCGATCGGATGGTTGTCCTTTCTGTTCGGATGACTACCTGTCCGTTCGGATTGACTGCCTGTCCGTCCGGATGACTGCCTGTCCGATCGGATGACTGCCAGTCCGATCGGATGGTTGTCTGATCGGATTGCTATCCGTTTGGACGGCAATATGTCCAAACGATCTAGTCTTCCTTGGCACTTGACTAACTTTGAAGTTTTTTTGGTGGTTTTGATCGAGACGGTGTTGTGACGTGCTAAACAAGAGAAGCACCATCTCGAACCAAGGGACCCGATCGGACAGGAATCACCCAAATCTGACCGGTTTACTGATTCGTGATTGTCGTTCTTGGTTAACCAAAAATCGGTCGTCTCTTTGTTAGAAATCAGATCTTGAACCAACACGACACTAAGACTGAGTAGAAGGTCGGTATAAGCTCCAATTCTATCGGTTTTGAGTGCATTGAGTGTAAAAGAGTTGAAAGAAAGTTGGAAAACCATCTTTCAATCCTGTTATTCATGATTATGTGTAGATTTGTGTGAAAATGTTGTTTATTCTTGTGGAAATCCTTCGGATCTGAGTTCTTCTTGGTGGAATGAGGCCAACACTTGAAGTTCATAAGAACTTCGTGATGACATCACCCTAGAACACCTCAAATCCATTGATTTCACGGTTAAAAGTTAAGATTTAGAAAAGAAAATGATGAAGAAGAAGTGTAGATCATAGAAGTACAAGATTTGAGTTGGAAACTTACAAGAATCGGGAGAAATCGAGAGAAAAATAGCCCGAAAGCGTGCTGGTCGAGCGGGAGCTGTCACATCAAGGCAATTGATGTGAGAGTGGGGGTATTTATAGGCTAGAGGGGAGAGGAGGTGGTGTAGTGAGTCGGATCGGATGGCTTGTCCGATCGGATGGCTGTCCGATTGGATGGTTGTCCGATCGGATGGCAATCCGATCGGATGGCCATTCGATTGAAGTGCCATTCGATCAAACGCCTCCGGCGAGCTGAGTTTTGGCGTGTCGTTTCGATTGTTAAGCGTTGCGATAGTTTGGTTACACATTTTCATCCTCATTTCCGTATATTCATTATAATTAGTCTCATAGGGTCGTATACATATCCCTATTTCAAAGTTGCGATACAATAACCGGGTTTCGTTTCGAATATGCGTTACTTTGCGACGCTTCACGGCCATCGAGGAGGGTAGAATAGGTCCTCACTCAACGTCATCGCGAGCGTTAATGTGTGTGATGCGATGTGTTATGGTGATAAAGTATGCGTAATATGCAAAAATACTGCGAAATAGCGATGTCTGCGATAAAGCTACACTATGATCCGAATCTCTGGTGCTAGGCGTAACGAGTAGTAACAACGCACGAACGTCCGGGTTGTTACATATATCATCGAGCATTTGGCTCTCCGTCTTGCTCTTGATTACCAAGTCATCCACATAAGCCTCCATGTTTTTGCCTATTTGTTCAGCAAATGCTTTATCTACCAACCGTTGGTAGGTTGCCCCTGCATTCTTCAGGCCAAAAGGCATCTTTTGGTAACAAAAACTACCCTTGTCAGCATGGAAGGTTGTCTTTTCTTCATCCTCCTCATTCATTTGAATTTGGTGGTAGCCTTTATAAGCATCAAGGAAGCATTTGAAGGGGAAGCCTGTGAGCGAGTCTACTTTTAGATCAATTTCGGGCAAAGGATAACAATCCTTTGGACAAGATTTGTTGGAGGTTTCCTCATCAAAGTTCACCATGTTTACCTCTTTGCTTTTTCCATCAACCATCTTGTCTTTCACCCCTTTGACCAAATGGGTTATTTCTCCAGACTTAACGGCTTCCTCAATTCTCTTCTTGAGTTGAAAACAGTCATTGGTGTGATGGTCTTTTTCTTCATGGAACTCGCAAAATTGGGTCGAGTTTTCATTTCTTTTGCTCTTGGGAAAAGGTCTGGGTGGTCGGAAGCTATGCTTTACCTCTTCAGTGGCAACGATCTCCTGCGGAGTTTTGGTTAAGGCTGTGAAGTTCACAACCTTCTCCCTCCTTGAAGGGTTTCTACCTTCAGACCTTCGTTGGTCTAAGAACCATAGTTGCTTCTTTTTCTGTTGGAGCTGCTACTCCTCCAGCTAGGACCCCTTTTTCTTTGTTCCTTAATATCGACAGCTTCCTCCCCCCGGATGTGAGCTTCAGCCCTTTCAAGGGCTTCTTCAAGGGTTTTGGGCTGGCACTTGTTGAAGTTCGTGCTGAGATACTTGGAGGTAATTGCATTCATGAAGCCTGCAACCCTCATCTTTTCGTCGGCTCCCATGTATGTCAACCCTTCTTTTTTGTACCTTTCAATGAAATAACTGAGGCTTTCATCATCCCTTTTCTTGATTTAGAAGATCATGGTTGCATCTTTGACATACCTCCTTTGTTGTGAAACGTTGGCCAAGAAGCCTTTGCTTTTAAATCATCGAAGGTTCGAATGCTTCTGTCTGGTAGGTCATTGAACCAGTTTCAGGCAGACCCTACAAGGGTTTGCATAAACATAAAGCAGCACTCGGCGTTGGACCACTTCTCGATTCTCGCGGCCCGGTTGAAGATCTAGAGGTGATCTTCGGGATCTGCTGTTCCATCATACGTTCTTATGTGAAATGGATTTTGATCCGAGTTTGAAAATCATAGTCAGCAATTTGCTGAGAAAAACAGGACAAATTACTTGGCTTGTATGGTTTGGCCAGATCTTCTTCTGCTCTCGTGCCCGGATTGTTGTTGGTGTTCCCTTGAGTGGCCAGCACTTGGTTAATGAAATGTTGCCAAGGGAAGTTTGCCATCATTTGGGCCATCATTTGTGGTATGAGGTTGAAGCCTTGAAGGCTTTCTGGTGTAGTCAAATAGTTCATTCCCAAAGGGGCACTCATGGCAGCACTCCGTGCCAAGGGAAGAACGGATAAGACTTGCTCCCATGTAGTGGACAGATGAGGTGGAAGGCTTGCAACAGGTGACTGTAGTAACTTATCTAAGGTTAACGCGTGTCCTAACGGTGCACCAGTTGTCACCGGCTGGGAAGAGAACAAAGGAAAATATGTTGGATCCGGTCTTGCAATTGTATACGGACTTGGATTTGGAGGAGGATGGCTAGGGCCAGCTTCATTTCTTGACACGATAGGCAGTGAGCTTACAAAAGGAGGTATATGTGGCCCATGTGACAATGAGGGCTCTGGTTTGTCATAATCCAGCCTGATCCTTACTCCCTTAAGGAGAGGCCTTAACTGTAGAAAGTTGCTTGCAACCCCATCTGGTGTTAGGTCGATGCATGTTGGAGTGCCTGTTCCACCGACATGGGGGGATAGGACCCCCGAACGGGATGGGGTTGGTGTCTGAAAGGAAAGAAACTCAGGGTATGAAACTCATGTTGGAGTGCTTCCCGGAGTTGAGAACGAGGTAGGCATACCCAACGTAGTTTGGCTAGCGCTAGGTGTAGAAGTACATGGTATCTGGTTTACCTCTCCCGGGGATTCACCTTCAGACATGATGATTTTTGTCGAAGTTGAAGCTACACTACTGGTCTTCAAGGATGAATTTAGTGGCGTAGCCCCACGGTGGGCGCCAACTTGTTGTTACAACAAATACGAGACCAATTATAGTGGAGAGACTGGTTAGGCAAAAGGCTTCACGAGTCTCGTTTTGCCTAACGCTGGTTACGAGTCCCCCTACGTATGCAATACGTAGGGTTGGATCACTATTTTATCAATTGCTTGGAATTCAAGGCCGAGGATGACTCAACCCAGATTCTATGCATGCAATGTGATAGTTGTATTGAATGTGAAGAATAGAATATGCAATGTGCATATCCTAGAGAGAGAGAGTCAGATTTCGGAATGTCTTGTTAGATGACCGGGTGTAGTCATTTATTGAAAAGGACAATTCTTAAATGGGAAACCTTTGACTAAGTGATCCAGGTATGTAGGAAGGGGGTTGCCCGTTTTGGAAGGTTGAAGGGTTTAACCTGCGGATAAAAGAGTGCCTCGTTCCACATGTTCTCTTTTACGGCTGAACGAGGATGTCACACGTAAAGTGTGATGGGACGTGACCATGTCCCATGCTTTTTGTTGTTCTCCACAGCTGGGTCGTCGCTTGAACCCTTTTAATCTTTTAAGCTATATTGCACTTAAGTTAGTTTCTTAAGCTTGAGCTACCTACGTCACCAACAAGCATGCAAGAAGCAAATTACATAATGATGCAATGTCATTGCATTGTGGTCTTAATTAAACAACATAAGCTAATGCAAAAGATATGTTTAACAAGTTAAGCCCGAATCAAATATCAATAGACATATGGTGATCATCTTTATTGATCTGAATACGAATTGGGATAAGGTTGGCGGTATATTTTGGTTGGGTACGAAAAGTGCAAGAAAAGCCCATAAAATGGATTTGATTTTACAAGGGTTAGGATATAAAACCATGGGGTATGGTGGAGCGGGGGTTGGGGCATGAGTTGACACGTGGAGTTCGAGCCCCTCCACCGGTGAGTGACGTGTCCGTGGGGTATGGCGGGGCGTGGGTGAACCGCGTAGCTTGGCAGTTTCTTAAAAAATACAAAAAATTAAAAAAATACACACAACATTAAAAAAAGCCTAAAATTTTATTAAATTCTCAAAAATTACATAATTCCTAAAAATTACAAAAAAAACCTAATAACGATTACAAAATAAAAAAAAGAGTAAATTACAAGTTTTGTCCTTTATGTATGTCCCAAATTGCAGGCGCTGTCCTTTGTCTTTAAAATTGATGAGTTTTGTCCTTAATGTTTGCAAATATTGCACATTATGTCCTTTAGGGCAAACCCAGTTAGATTTTTTGGTTAAAACTGATCATGTGCATGGCACATGAGGGCATTCTCGTCATTTGAGCTTTCCAGGGGCTAGTTTGTAAATAACTTTTATTAAAGGGTCAATTTGTACAACTTAAAAACAAAACAATATATATAAACAAAACATTATTAAATAACTTTCATGTCTTCTCTCTCTCTCAAACAGATGCAGATGCAGGTGGTTGAGATGGTGAAGGCACGGCGGTGGTGAAGGCACGACAGTGGTGGTGGGTTAGGTGCGGTGGTGAAGGCACGGCGGTGGTGGTGGGTTAGGTACAGGGTAAATCGCTCCGTCTTCTTCGGCGACATCACATACTGAAGGCCCTCCGTCTTCTTCTGCGGTGGTGATGGTGCTGTGGTGTTCTGACGATGGTCTGAGTGGAATCTTCTCTCCCCCTCTCTCTCACCTGCCGCCACCACCATCCCGACGATTAGCTCCTCCAGAGATTCCGGCGAATCGGTGGTGGGTGTTAGACGAATCGATGGCTCCGATAGCGGTTTAGGTTTTCAATCGGTTTTCTTGGGTGGTTGCAGGTTGGGGTTTTTTTTGGGGTGGTTGCGGTTTAGGTTTTCAGTCGGTTTAGGTTTTCAATCGGTTTTTCAATCGGTGGTGGGTGTTAGACGAAAAGATATGGCTGAATCTATATAGGATCCAATCGGTTTTTTTTTTTTTTTTTTGGTTGGGGAGGGGGGCTGATTTGGGTGGTTACAGGTTCTTGAGGTGGTGGGTTTAATGGTGTTTGTTGCTGGTTTGGGTTGTTGCAGGTTGGGGTTAGGGTTTTAGTAAGGGTGGTGATGGTGGAGACGGTGGTGGGTGAAGGAGAGAAAGAGAGAGAATCGATGGTGGTGTGTGGGTTGTGTGGGTGGTTTTGGTGTAGGTACAGCTGTGGTAATGGTGGGGTTGCACTATTGAAGCGGTGGAGGTGGGTTATGCGGGATGGTGGTGGCGGCAGGTGGTGGTGAAGGGTGGTGGAGAAAGATACGGTATATAATAATAATAATAATAATAATAATAATAATAATAAAATTATTTTGTTTTATTTTTTAATAATACTAAGTAAACAGTGTAAAAAGACTAAAATACCCTTGGGTGACCATATTTAACAAAAAAAAATTAACTGGGTTTGCCCTAAAGGACATAACGTGCAAAATTTGCAAACATTAAGGACAAAACTCATCAATTTTAAAGACAAAGGACAGCGCCTGCAATTTGGGACATACATAAAGGACAAAACTTGTAATTTACTCTAAAAAAAACTAGAGCGTTAGGTAAATTTCAAAAAGCGCGAGCTTGTCGAACGGCTTTCGCTCCTTGCCCCGAAACTCAATGTTCGCCACCGCCACCCGGTCCTCGTGGCTTAACTCACCGCTCGGAACGGCTTCGTAGTAGGCTTTGAAACGATCAAGCTTCGGCCGTAGCTCGCGCCATTTATGTTGGCACGCGTTTAAGTTGTGTCGGTCGTTTCCGACGTTATGCCGGTAGCTTGCAAAGGCTTCCGGCCAATATCGCGTTTCACCGGGTTGTCGCCCCTTCATTGCGTCAACGACGCTCGTGACGAGAGCTAGCTCTTCTTCGTGTGTCCAAGAGGCCATCGATCATGTGGGTTGGGATAGCGGGTTCGATCAAGTGGGTTTTTTTTGGGGTAGCGGTGGACAGCCAACAAGATTGTTTGGGTTGGGGTAGCCGTTGGGGTTATATTTATAGTGATGTTGACTGTTGGGTTGGGGTGAACCGCTTGGCTTGGCCAAACGGTCAGATTTTAAATTTTAAATGCCCCGCTATGACATGGCCAACAAGCGAATAGGAGTCGGCCACATAGGATCGCTAGCCCGCCCCACGCCCGGCTTTAAACTCCAGCCCCTTGGGCCACGCCCCAACCCAATCCCACCCGGGGTGGTGGCTTGGGCGTTTTCAGCCCACCCACGCCCCAACCCCAACCCCCGCCCCATACCCCACAGTCTAATAGGAAGTTTATTTGGGTAGGAAGCCTAGGAAGTAATCTTGACCATCCATTTATTTAATCAAGGGCTAAGATTAAATGAGTGAAAATGAAGGAAAAAAAGAAGGCGCGTGGGTTTGTCTAGGGGCATTCTAGTCGATCCAAGGCAAAAGTTTCTCTCTCCTCCAATCCCCCCCCCCCCTCCATTTTTTAAACTTTAATAACTCTTTCATACGACATTATTTTTTTATAAAAATTGCACCAAAAAAATGAGCGTTTTTTTATCTTTAAAACGAGTATATTATTGCTATATTTTCGGAAAAATTTTCGAAAACCCAGTTGCGTAAAACGCAATGGAAAAAAACCTAAAAATGACATTTTTCTAAAACGCAATGCACCAAAAACACAAAGAAATGTCTTATTTGTAAAACGCAATGGCCAGAAAACACAAAGAAATGTCTTATTTCTAAAACGCAATAGCCTAAAAACATAAAAGAAAGTGTACTTTCTAAAACGTAATGGACTGAAAACAAATAAAAATGTGTTTTACCTAAAACGCAATACACCAAAAACACAAAAAAAATGTCTTATTTCTAAAGTGCAATGGCCAGAAAACACTTAAAATGTCTGTTTTCTAAAACGCAATGGACTGAAAACACATAAAAATGTGTTTTACCTAAAACGCAATGCACCAAAAACACAAAGAAATGTCTTATTTATAAAACGTAATGGCCAGAAAACACTTAAAATGTCTTATTTCTAAAACGCAAGGACCTAAAAAAACAAAAGAAAGTGTTCTCTCTAAAACGCAATGGACTGAAAACACCTAAATATGTGTTTTTACCTAAAACGCAATGACTAAAAACACTTCAAAAATGTATTTTTCTAAAACACAATGGCCATAAAACACATAAAAATGTCTTAGTTCTAAAACGCAATGGCCTAAAAACACCAAAGAAAGTGTTATCTCTAAAACGCATTGAACCAGGATAATAGTTTTGTCTGTGAATTGTCTGAACCAGGAAGTATAAGATCAAAAACTGTCTGAACCAGCTCGACCCCAGCCAGGGGCTCTGCCCCTTGGACCCCGCCAGGGGCTGCCGCCCCTTGGACCCTGCTCCCAGGGGCGCTGCCCCCGGACCCCCGCTAAGATCGTAAAACGCAATGACTAAATCAAAAACCCAGATCGTAAAAATGAAATTAAAGAATTTCTTACATTGATCGAAGCCGATTTCTTCAACGATTGACGAAATTTGAATGATAGAAACACTTATTAGCGATCGAATCAAACGGATCGAGTGATTATCTTCAAAATCACGGGAAAAAAATGAGGTATTGTATGAAATTAAACTGGGTTTCTTCAAAAAAGCTGAAGAACACGTTGATCGGGTGTTTGAATCATTGATTGGTGACGAAAATCGCACTATAATGCAGTGATTATTGAGATAGAAAGTGAAGAAATGGTTGAAGATGGTGGGTTTTGAAAATGGTGGGTTTTGAAGTCACTGAGGAGAAGAAGGAAGAAGAAATGATAAGATTGACTAAAATACACTTGCTCTTTATTTTAAATTTTGTCACATATTCTAATCCTATTGCTTTTTATCAATCCTAGTCAAAATAAGCTTCCTATTTCATGCTCACCCGATTTTACAAATGGACGGAACCCAAGAAACTACAAAGTGATATGTGTTTAATATGACGTTTTTTTGTGCGTAAGATGATCTTTACCATAAACCCTTGTTTTATTAGTTATTCATAAAATAGATGGAAACCAAGAAACAAGAAAGTGATATGTGTTTAATATGACATTTTTTTGTGCATAAGATGATCTTTACCATAAACCGTAGTTTTATTAGTTATTCATAATCTTGTGCATAACGATATGCTAATAATTTTATTTTACTTTATTTAGTTTTATCATGGTAAAGAAAGTATACTAAGTTATTTAAATTCTTTTTACAAAATACTATTATATTATTAAAAAAATTTATTTTACTTTATTTAGTTTTATCGTGGTAAAGAAAGTATACTAAGTTATTTAAATTCTTTTTACAAAATACTATTATATTATTAAAAAACAGTAAAGAGCTTTTTTATAAATTCTGTTATAAAAGAATTAGAGCTTGCACAACAAAAAGAAAGACAAAGCATTTTTATAACTTATCATATGAAATGGACAGCTAAAAGTTTGTTCATAAAGAAATCAACAAGAGCAAACCCGATGCACAACACTTCTTTATATGCTAGATTCGGAGGGTGTCGAGTCAACTTTGGTCTAATGTACGCATCCTTACCCTACATTTCTACACGTTGTATTCACGACTCTGACGAGTAAAGTATTGATTGTGTTGTTACTTGTTTTTAAGTTTAATATAGTTTAGATATCTACGATACATCTAAAATATATATTCGGCTAATCATAAAAGCTATCTTTTTTAACGGCCCCAAAAAGTTATCTAACAACAATACAGAGGTAAAGAATAAACTTTGTCCATACATGATTTTTATTTTATATATTTAAATATATAACAGTTATATAAATTAACATAAAAAAATTAAACTCATTTTAAGGGAGTCGTTACTAAATTTAGTAACAAAAATAGATTACTTATAATTTTATTAAAAAATAGTCTAGAAATTCAAATATGGAATGTTATGTCTAACTTTGTAGATAGATTGATATAATCACATGAATAAGAACTTATTTTATGTCTAAATCCAGTACAAATGTTAAATAATCAACATAAACCCCACGTAGTCGAATCACTAATTATATACAAACTTATAAGTATGCTTCGAAAATGATTATTATTGACAACGACGCATTATATACAAAATTGTCAATAGGAGCAGATAGGTTTTAACAATTTGACACCATTATTATATAAATAAAATATAACTATGTATATATGTATGTACACACCCTATATTCCAACACATTGGTACGAGGTCATGCAAAACTGTGCTACGTTTGATTAAATCCAAGACTGGATTGGGTAGTTGCATCTAAATGAATTCAAGCCACTTATATGTGCAAATATGTCCGATGAATCCAGCTTTTCTTCTTCCTTCACCATCACCTACATGTTCATCAAACATATATCAAATCGGTTTAAACATGGCACTACTTCAAAAATCGCAAAGGTGACCAGAATTCACGACTGACATAAACAGTCGTAGAAGGGAGAAAATTACAAAAATAACCATTTTGACCTAAACTATTTTCAAATTTAGCAACCTCATGCGTCCTTGGAGCGGCGCATCAAACATGGGATGCGTCTATATGTAGACATCTCAAACACCCAATAAAAAAAGGACACGTGTCTTTTCAAATGTTGCATGTGGGCCCAGACGCATCTCATGCCCCTCCAGACGCATCCTATGCCTTCCAGACGCATCACATGCCCCTTTTGCAAGTCATGGTGGCTACGTATCCATTTTTTATTGGGTTTCACCTCAAAGACGCATCTTGTACCTAAAAGACGCATCCCGCGTATGATGCGCCGCTCCAAGGACGCGTGAGGTTGCCAAATTTGAAAATGGTTTTGGTTAAGGGTTATTTTTGTAAATTTCCCGTCGTAGAATAGCGACAGGAATTAACTGGTTGCCAATATAGCAACTGAAATAAATGGTCACAAACGTTGCTACCGAAAATGATTCGGTCACACAAATGGTCGCACATTGCACTAATAAAAAATAAAAATAAATTTCGGTAAAATAAAGGTTACTGTTTCATTTAAAAAAAAAACTTAAAACGGAAAGTGGTTAAAAAAATAATCGCAAAAACCGGTCACAAATAATATTAAAAACAAAAATAAATAAAGTTGTCGCCTGTTATGTTCTTACATGCATAGATTTAACATCTTCATCGGTTCGTATTATTGGCACACCTTGGGGATTAAATCGATACCCTCAATACGCATCGTATAGGCCTATACGATGCGTATTGAGGTGGGTTCAAACTTCTATGTCTGCCAAAGGCTGCCATTGTTCCCTAACAAAAAGTAATACGCATCGTATAGGCCTATACGATGCGTATTGAGGGTGTCGATTTAATTTTTTAATTTTTGCAAGGTAGCTTCCTGTCACGCGGTAGCTTTCCATCACGCGAACGAAAAAGCAGCACTTTGGACATTTATGGTCTTCAAACATCTAGGAAACATTATTTTGAGAATACCCCTAAATTTATTGAAGCTGTAGAATGAGATCCTCCACTGTTGGGTTATCATCTTTCAACCCCATTTTCCCTAAATTTATCGATTATGTTTTTCAACAGGGATGTAATGCAATGATTCCTCTCAATTGAATAGACCGACACTTGCTTCATATGACTCACTTGAATCGTCTCGGATGTAATAACAGTACGTTTAGCATCCGTGCCTGCTTGAATTGCATAAAGCAAAGGATAACGAAGATAAACATTGTATTTAGCACGAAAGTACTGAACAACCAAGATAACAGCTCCGGTTTCATTTGCTTCGTCCACTAGAACTATTTGTGTATGCATTCTGTTGGTACTGAACAACAGAATCAGGTTCTCAAAACAATGATCATTCTAATAGATTAAAGAGAACTATTTCAGTTATTTCTGTTGATCCACAAATTACAACAAATTGTGTCTAATGCAAGGATCTTCGAATGCGGTGTGTACGTTAAATACCGTTCACCGCTTTTTTAGTTGCTTCTCTTGTTAAGTTTCTGAACCAACCGAAATCCACAAATACAAACAGTTTCTCCGTCGCTAATTTCTCCACTCACCGTGAAATCGAACAGTTTCTTCGTAGATTCCAACAAAGTTAATATTCACTGTGGTGGATGCAAGCATAAATATAGAAACCAGTGGTATTGAACCAACATTTCCTTCAAACATTCTAAACACTACAAGGATGTTGGGAATTAAACGCATGTACGTGACAAAACAAGGATCGTTCTAATAGATTAAAGAGAATAAACCAAGTACAAAATCATCTGCTTTCTGAATCTGAATGTTAACTTTAACTCATAAACCCTTGAATCCCAACGCTTCTATGATGATATCAGCGTTGTTTATCACCCTGTGTGAGCATTGGAAGCCCGACCACTAGTAGAAGAACCCGACACGTCTTCTATGATGATTCGAAACATTCACGAACAACAATGGACTCAGACTCATTGTTGCGAATTTGGTTTCTTCGGGCTTATGTTGATGGATAACGCAAACAAGTTCTCCACAGTTTGTTATTAAAATCTCTATTCGGTCATCTTTCCAAACTGCAACACACGATAAGTTCTCCAAAAGAATGCATACACAAATAGTACCGGGACCACTGTAATAGACACATGTCACATAGTTTGAACGAGTCTAGAACACTCGTAATCCTCAACCAGCTTTGAAACCGGACGGAATCTACGAAGAAACTGTTCGATTTCACGGTGAGTGGAGAAATTAGCGACGGAGAAGCTGTTGAAATTTGTGGATTTCGGTTGGTTCAGACAGACACAATTTGTTGGACAATGAATATTGAATGTGCAACAGAATGCATACACAAATAGTTCTAGTGGACAATGAATATTGAATGTGCAATGAATATTTTTAGAGAAGCATTGGGATTCAAGGGTTTAGTTAGAGAATGAAGAAACGAAACCCTAATAACTGATTCAGATTTAAACAATGCACGCCTTAATTCATCTTTTTTACTCATTTTCCTTCAATTTCGAGAACAAATCCACAAACTCACCGTGAAATCGAACAGTTTCTTCGTAGATTCCGTCCGACTTTAAAGCCGGTTGAGGATTACGAGTGTTCTAGGACTCACTGGAACTTATTTGTGTATGCATTCTTTTGGTAGTTAATGATATCGATTGTTATAACAGGATGGATGTGACACACACAGATAGATAAGCTGTCACAGTTGTCAAGATTGTTTGTCGGGTTTCCAATGCTCACACAAGGTGATAAACAACGCTGATACGAACACATGTGTTTTGAAAATAGGCTTTGTTCTTGGTTTAAGTTACACGTAACATCTAGTTATATTCAGATTTAAACAATGCACGCCTCAATTGAGATAACGGACATCTATCAAGCTCAAAAATAAAACTTGTGTTTCCCATAGTCACAAACGATTGCGGTTTGTATTTCGCATAGCCACCGTTTCCGTAGTAAAAAACGGTTGCGGTACTATTTGTTGAAATCGAAGAAAAGAGTAAAAAAGATGAATTGAGGCGTACATTAGGAACAAGAAGTCCAACAATCCGTTCATTATCTGTTGTTGTCTAAAATACGTTACAATACGTTAAAATACGCTAAAATGCGTTAAAATATGCTAAAATACCCTAAAATACGTTAAAATACGCTAAAATACGCTAAAATACCCTAAAATACGTTAAAATACGTTAAAATACGCTAAAATACGCTAAAATACGCTAAAATACGTAAAAATACCCTAAAATACGTTAAAATAAGCTAAAATACGTCAAAAATACTATTAAATACGCAACAATATGTTAGAATACGTCAAAATACGCAAAAATACGTCAAAGTACGCGACTAACGATATTTCCACACACGTGTACATATAATACGACACTATGGAGTTCAAGTGGATTTCAAACAAAATTGTACGTAATCATAGAATAAGATATTCGCACGCAACCGAACGGCACCGAAACGACTTATGTTGAAGGTATACGTAATAAAACGACAAAATATTCAAAAGTTCGGCAAAAAACGAGATGTATACGCGTCGAACCGAGGGAAACACGATAACACTAAATTTGAAATAATGCCATATACGATCGTATAGGCCTATGTTGTATCGTATATCAGCATATTACAAATCGTATAGGCCTATACGATTCGTATTAAACTTTGAATTTTCTAAAAATACCCCTGAATTTATCAGAAAACCAGGGGTATTTCAGTAAAATCATCGATTAATACGCATCGTATAGGCCTATACGATGCGTATTGAAATATAAATTTCTCAAAAATGTTTTTTTCAAATCAAGGGTTCCATCATTACAACCACTTGTTTTCAACGGAGATGCAATGGAATGATTCCTCTCAATTGAATAGACCGACACTTGCTTCATAGGACTCACTTGAATCGTCTCGGATGTAATAACAGTACGTTTAGCATCTGTGCCTGCTTGAATTGAAGAAAGCAAAGGATAACGAAGATGAACATTGTATTTAGCACACGAAAGTACTGAACAACCAAGATAACAGCTCCGGTTTCATTTGCTTCATCCACTAGAACTATTTGTGTATGCATTCTGTTGGTACTGAACAACAGAATCAGGTTCTCAAAACAAGGATCGTTCTAATAGATTAAAGAGAACTATTTCAGTTATTTCTGTTGATCCACAAATTACAACAAATTGTGTCTAATGCAAGGATCTTCAAATGCGGTGTGTACGTTAAATACCGTTCACCGCTTTTTTAGTTGATTCTCTTGTTAAGTTTCTGAACCAACCAAAATCCACAAATTCAAACAGTTTCTCCGTCGCTAGTTTCTCCACTCACCGTGAAATCGAACAGTTTCTTCGTAGATTCCATCCGGTTTCAAAGCCGGTTGAGGATTAGGAGTGTTCTAGACTCGTTCAAGGCATGCAATGTTTCCTCTCAATTGAATAGACCGACACTTGCTTCATAGGACTCACTCGAATCGTCTCTGAAGTGGATTTCGGTTGGTTCAGATCTCTTTGGGTATATTCGAAACCAACTAAAATACGTTGAAGTACTGAATCAACAGAAATAACTGAAATAACTTGAATCGTCTCGGAAGTACTGAACAACAGAAGGATGAGATATCGGCGGTTAGCTCGAAGAAGTTTCTCTCAATCAGGTGTTCCATTAGATTTCCCCTTTTATCATGTGGCATACGTTACGATATTCTTCGAGAATTAGAAAAGGAGAAAATACGGAACGACAATGGTAGTATGAGTCTGAGTCCATTGTGGTTCATGTCAGGTTTGTATTTCCCATAGCCACCGTTTTCGTAGTAAAAAACGGTTGCGGTTTTGCACATTCAATCTTCATTGCTTCATTATAATTAATAATGCGGTCTCGATTGAAGATGTAATTGCAAGACTGTTTGTCAGATTATTATACCAAGAAAGTCATTGGACTGCCGCAGATGAATTCAAATGTGATCAAACTTGGACATCAGTCGTAAATATTGAAGAAACGGAACATAATCCCAGATTGTCTAAAGAAGCGCTTTTATCATGTGTGATCCAGATGTCGGTCTTGAGTGGGCATAAGATCCGTGGGCCCTATTGTCGGATATGTGACTCAAGAAAGTCATTGGACTACCGCCGATGAAGTCAAATGTGATTAAACTTGGACATCAGACCTAAATCTTGAAGAAACAGAACATAATCCCAGATTGTCTACAGAAGCGCTTTTATCATGTGTGATCCAGAGGTCGGTCTCGGGTGGGCATAAGATCCGTGGGCCCTATTGTCGGATATGTGACTCAAGAAAGTCATTGGACTGCCGCCGATGAAGTCAAATGTGATCAAACTTGGACATCATACGTAAATCTTGAAAAACAGAACATAATCCCAGATTGTCTAAAGAAGCGCTTTTATCATGTGTGATCCAGAGGTCGGTCTCGGGTGGGCATAAGATCCGTGGGCCCTATTGTCGGATATGTGACTCAAGAAAGTCATTGGACTGCCGCAGATGAAGTCAAATGTGATCAAACTTGGACATTAGACGTAAATCTTGAAGAAACGGAACATAATCCCAGATTGTCTAAAGAAGCGCTTTTATCACGTGTGATCCAGAGAAGACGTATCGGGTGAGTTGTGGTTGATTTATAGGAGGAGGTTATGAAACGAATATATGTTTATGCGAATTTAAAGGACAATACTGACAGAGGTGCTGGTCTTTTCTCCCACTGTGAAACTTGAAAAATCTCACAATAACACATCTAATATGACACATGATAAAAGCGCTTCTTTAGACAGTCTGGGATTATGTTCCGCAAATTGGGAACCACATATTCGTGTGTAAAAGCTTGAAAAGATGACCGAATAGAGATCTGCATACAGCCTTGGTATTTGTTTACCACATGACACATGATAAAAGCGTTTCTTTAGATAATCTGGGATTATGTTCCGCAAATTGGGAACCACATTGTAGACTGGTTGGCTTGAATGGTTTTAATAATACTTGAAAATGGAAATAATCATGTCAAGATCTTTATCAATCATATCATCGACCAACTGCTCGAAATCCCTTTCGTTTCTCGGGTTCGCATTCGACACAACACAACAAAAAATAAATTCAAAAAAACAGCGGCCTGATACGCATCGTATAGGCCTATACGATGCGTATCAGGCCCGCCACCAGACATTAACCTGCACCTGTCAGTCTGTCATGTTTTTTACTTTAATTCAATACGCATCGTATAGGCTTATACGATACGTATTGAATTGAAAAAGTGTGTAGATAGACAGGGGGTGTGACATTAGAAAACCCCTTCATAAAATAGATGGAAACCAAGAAACAACAAAGTGATATTATCCTATATATTAAATTTCCAATGCTTTGAACAGTAACAAATAAAAAATAGTATTATCCTGTTATTCTATCGTGTAGTATGGTGGAGCGGGGGTTTCGGGTATGGGTTGACACGTGTACTTCGAGGGGCACCGCTGGTCAGTTGCATGTTGGGTCGGTATGGCGGGGCGTGGCTAGCCTGCGTGGGTTTGGCTTGCCCAAACGGTTGTTTTTTAAATTTAAATCCTAGCCACCTATAGCCCAGCCAACCCAGCCAATGAGAGCCGGCTACGGAAGACCGCTAGGCCCGCCCAACGCCCGAGCTGAAACCCCCGCCTAAGGGGCCATGCCGAAACCCAAGCCCACCCAGGGTGGTGACTTGGGCCTTTGTACCCAACCCACGCCTCAACCCCCGCCCCATACCCCATAGTCTAATTGAAGTAAAGAAACAGTAGAAGCACCTGAACAGTAGAAGCAATTAAACCACATGGCAGGGAATAGTATCACCTTGCCATTGGTTCAAATAGGCGGCCGCCCCTCCCCCATTGGACCAACATGTTTATTATTTACATACATACAAACTCAAGTGAGCTTACGTCAGCCGGTAATAGTGTCGGCCCTCAATTGGGCAAAATGGGTAGCATGTGTAATAGTGCCAGGCAGCTGCCTGACACTCCCCTATTGGCCCAACAAATTTACGATTTTATTCCGATTTAAAATTACGATTTTGCCATCAGTTTAAATTTATGATTTCGCCCCCGCTAAAAAATAAATTTACGCTTTTGCTCACAGCTAAATATTTTAATTTTGCCCCCGGTTAAAAATTACGATTTTTACCCGTTTCAATTTACAGTTTTGCCATTAGTTTTTTCCCTTAAAATTACGATTTTGCCATCAGGTCAAAGTTATGTTTTTGCCCACGCTTAAAAATAAATTTACGCTTTTGCTCCCGGCTAAAAATTCTAATTTTGCCATCGGCTCAAAATTACGATTTTGCTCCGTATAAATTTATATTTTCGCCATTAGTTTTTTTTTCTCACAACCATGTTACGATTTTGCCCTCAACTTAAATTTACATTTTGCCCATCGTTTTTGTTTGATTTCCTGGTGACATTACAAGTTTGCCCCCAGTGCAAAATTACAGTCGTGCCGGCAACTTCCAGGCACTCGCCTGTTGGTCCATGGCCCTCGGTTAAAAATTACGTTTTTCCCATCGTTTTAGTTTTTTTACCAAAACTATAAATGTTTTTTGTTTTAATTGTTTTACTCGATTTAATTTCTTCCCGTGTCAAGGAGTTGCCTAACACTGGCTAATTAGTCCTGAGAAATTACAGTTTTGCCCTGAGCCCAAAAATACGGTCTTATCATCGTTTTTATTTTGTTTTTTCCTAGCAAAATTATAGTAGTCTTTTTTTAATTGGTTGCAAATTATTCGGTCACCGCCCCGCAACGTGGGCGGGGCATCTACTAGTTTTATACACACTTTAAAATTATGTTTTTGCTCTTGAATAGTGTTTCTGTGCCATTGGTTCAAATGGGCGGCGAGCAATACCCATTGGACCAACCAGTTTATTATTTTATATCCACTTTAAAATTACGTTTTTGCCCCCAGTTAAAAAATACGGTTTTGCCTCTCAACTTGAATATACGTTTACCCTTTTGCCCCGAGCTAAAAAATATGATTTCGCTCTCGGTAAAAAAATTACGCTTTTACCCTCAACCAAAATTACGTTTTCGCCCAAGTTCAAAATAAAATTTTGTTTTTCCCCCGGCTCAAAATTTACGATTTTACACCGGTTTATTATTTTATACCTACTTTAAAATTAAGGTTTTGCCCACATTTTAAAATTACATATTTATCCACAGTTCAAAATAAATTTATGCTTTTGCCCCCAGTTAAAATTTACGAATTTCCTCTCGGTTCAAAATTACGATATCACCCTCAATTCAAAATTACGTTTTTGCCCCCAGTGCAAAATAAAAATATGGTTTTCCCCTACCTAAAAATTAGGATTTTACCCTCGGGAACAAAATTTTGATTTTTCCCCCAAGTAAAAATAAAAATATGACTTTGCCCCCAACTAAAAATCGTGTCAAAGAGCTGCCTAACACTCTTTTTACTTTTTATTTTTTGCAAAACTATAGTACTGTTTTTTTAATTGGTTGAGAATTATTCGGCAATCGCCCCGCAACGCGGGCGGGGCATCACCTAGTGTGTTTAATATGACATTTTTTTGTGCGTAAGATGATCTTTTACCATAAACCGTTGTTTTATTAGTAATTCATAATCTTGTGCATAACGATATGCTAATAATTTTATTTCACTTTATTTAGTTTTATCGTGGTAAAGAAAGTATACTAAGTTATTTAAATTCTTTTTACAAAATACTATTATATTATTAAAAAAAACATTAAAGAGCATTTTCATAAATTTTGTTATAAAGAAAATTAGAGCTTGCACAAAAAAAAAAAAAAAAAAAAAAAGACAAAGCATTTTTATGACTTATAATATGAAATGGACAGCTAAAAGTTTGTTCATAAAGAAATCAACAAAAGCAAACCCGATGCACAACACTTCTTTATATGCTAGATTCGGAGAGTCAACTTTGGTCTAATTTACTTATCCTTACCCTACATTTCTACACATTATATTTACGACTCTGACGAGTAAAGTATTGATTGTGTTGTTACTTGTTTTTAAGTTTAGTATAGTTTAGGTATCTACGATACATCTAAAATATTCGGCTAATCATAAAAGCTATCCTTTTTAACGTCCAAAAAGTTATCCAACAACAATACAGAGGTAAAGAATAAACTTTGTCCATACATGATTTTTATTTATATATTTAAATATATAACAGTTATATAAATTAGAGTAAATTGCCATTTTAGTCCCTGAGTTTTGTCCAAATTTGTCATTTTAGTCCAAATAGTTTTTTTTTTTTTGCCTCTGGGTCCCTGACTTTTCCCTTTTGTTGCCATTTTGATCACATACACTAACTCCATCCAAAAACTCCATCTTTAACCAGGGGTATTTTGGGGATTTTCATTTTAAATGTTTTCAATTGCCATTTTAATTCAATTCCAAAAAATAAAAAAAAATCCAATAAATACTAAAAAATAATAAAAATTTTAAAAAATCATAAAAATTCTAAAAAATCCAAAAAATCCGTTTCGGCGCGAACCGTTTCGAGCTGAACCGTTTCGACCCGTACCGTTTCGACCCAAACCGTTTCGAGCTGAACCGTTTCGACGCGAACCGTTTCGACCCGTACCGTTTCGACCCGAACCGTTTTCGACGCGAACCGTTTCGACCCGTACCGTTTCGACCCGAACCGTTTCGAGCTGAACTGTTTCGACGCGAACCGTTTCGACCCGTACCGTTTCGAGCTGAACCGTTTCGACGCGAACCGTTTCGACCCGTATCGTTTCGAAGCCGAACCGTTTCAAGCCGTACCGTTTCGACCCGAACCGTTTCGACCCGAACCGTTTCGACCCGTACCGTTTCGAGCCGAACCGTTTATTTTATATATTTAAATATATAACATTTATATAAATTAACATGAACAAAATTAAACTCATTTTAAGGGAGTCATTACTAAATTTAGTAACAAAAGTAGATTACTTATAATTTCATTAAAAAATAGCCTAGAAATTCAAATATGGAATGTTATGTCTAACTTTGTTGATAGATTGATATAATCACATGAATAAGAACTTATTTTATGTCTAAATCCAGTACAAATGTTAAATAATCAACATAAACCCCACGTAGTCGAATCACTAATTATATACAAACTTATAAGTATGCTTCGAAAATGATTATTATTGACAACGACGCATTATATACAAAATTGTCAATAGGAGCAGATAGGTTTTAACAATTTGACACCATTATTATATAAATAAAATATAACTATGTATATATGTATGTACACACCCTATATTCCAACACATTGGTACGAGGTCATGCAAAACTGTACTACGTTTGATTAAATCCAAGACTGGATTGGGTAGTTGCATCTAAATGAATTCAAGCCACTTATATGTGCAAATATGTCCGATGAATCCAGCTTTTCTTCTTCCTTCACCATCACCTACATGTTCATCAAACATATATCAAATCGGTTTAAACATGGCACTACTTCAAAAATCGCAAAGGTGACCAGAATTCACGACTGACATAAACAGTCGTAGAAGGGAGAAAATTACAAAAATAACCATTTTGACCTAAACTATTTTCAAATTTAGCAACCTCACGCGTCCTTGGAACGGCGCATCAAACATGGGATGCGTCTATATACAGACCTCTCAAACACCCAATAAAAAAAGGACACGTGTCTTTTCAAATGTTGCATGTGGGCCCAGACGCATCCCATGCCCCTCCAGACGCATCCTATGCCTTCCAGACGCATCACATGCCCCTTTTGCAAGTCATGGTGGCTACGTATCCATTTTTTATTGGGTTTCACCTCAAAGACGCATCTTGTACTTGAAAGACGCATCCCGCGCATGATGCGCCGCTCCAAGGACGCGTGAGGTTGCCAACTTTGAAAATAGTTTTGGTTAAGGGTTATTTTTGTAAATTTCCCGTCGTAGAATAGCGACAGGAATTAACTGGTTGCCAATATAGCAACTGAAATAAATGGTCACAAACGTTGCTACCGAAAATGATTCGGTCACACAAATGGTCGCAAATTGCACTAATAAAAAATAAAAATAAATTTCGGTAAAATAACGGTTACTGTTTCATTTAAAAAAAACTTAAAACGGAAAGTGGTTAAAAAAAATAATCGCAAAAACCGGTCACAAATAATATTAAAAACAAAATAAAATAAAGTTGTGGCCTGTTATGTTCTTACATGCATAGATTTAACATCTTCATCGGTGTCTTCTTCATGGGTGTTGCAGGAGTTTCTATGGTGTTCGCCGAATTCATCGTTTTTGGCAAACCTTCCTCTCACTCGAGGCCTGCTGTCTGCTAGGGTTTTTCGGCAAGCATACTGTAAGAAATACTATGATTAGAAGATTGTAAAATGGTGAAAATTGGTTGGAATTTGTACCTTGATCTTCTTGCTGAAGTTTCTCTCGTTTCGTTTCTTCATGTATCGATGAATCTTCTCTTTTCGCTCTTCGCTCGTTAGTTTGGTTGTGCCTCTAAAGCTTTCAGATTCCAAACTTGTGATTTCTGGAGGTGCTAATGGATGATTACAACTTCCACCTCCATTGTTAACAAGATGTTGGCTTTCATTGCTAAGTGCCTATAATTCAACAACAAAAGGTTCCAAAGGTTATGAATATAAAAACAAAACCATAATAGGCAGTGTCAGTTCTAGAAAATCCTTATAGGGGCAACGTTTCAAAAAAAAGGTAACGAAATCGAAAAAACGCCAATTTTTTCCAAAATTTACACTACCGTCGGAGTGTCAAGGGGCAACGGAGTTACCCCTTGTCAAGAGGTAGGTCTGCCACTGATAAGCACCTACCTAGTACAAGATACTATTTATCTGATATTATTGGTTAGCAGAGTACTAGTGAACCATAACAAGTCACTTTTCTAGTAGTAAAAACTGTTATTTATCTTATCATGTTGGTTAGCAGGGTACTGGTTAATCATAACAGGCCACCTGTCTAGTACAAGTTGCTATTCATTTGGTCGTGTTGGTTAACATAGTACTAGTGAACCATAACCATAGCGGGCACCTACATGGTACCTATTTATCTGATCATGTTGGTTAGCAGTGTACCACGGGACCATGAATCTTGAATTGAGGATAGATTTATTAGTTACCTGGAGTTCATTAGAGTTGTAAGGGCGTGGGAGGGGATCCGGGAAGAAGACGCCACCATTATCGCCAAGGAAATCTAGTTCATGTGCTTGAATTTCGTTTGTGAACGACAAACTCCCATTAAAAATCCCACAACTTTCGATCGGTAACATGGAGTTTGAGTTCCTGGATGGGAAGTAGGGAGGATCAAGGAAACAATGGTTAGGGGATGAAGGGATGTTGTTCAAGCGCATGCACTTGGAAGGTGGCATGGACATGCACTCGTTTTCGCATAATCCCATCATAGACAAGACATCGGTTTGATCATTCGGATGAGGGTATGGCAAGATAGGACCGTCCATCGCGAATTGAAGTTGGTTTTGGAGTAGAGAGAGATCAAATTGATCTTGATGACTAAAAGGATATTCAGGGAGGTTTGAGAAATCTTGAGGGGCAGAAATTTCATTTTCTATGTTCTTTTCTTCGAATAAGGCGGGGTAGTTACCGTTGACATCGTCGGTGGTGGTTGTGGTGGTAGCGGTTGTGGTGGCGGGTGGGGTAGGGTATTTGATCATATCAGGAGGGAAAGATATACTGTTGACATAAGATGATTGTTCTTCATAACAACAATTAGATGCAGAAGCAACATCAGAGTTTTGTATATTGGTCTCTTGGAATAAATCTGATTCACAAAACTCCAAGATTTGAGCACTCAAAGGGCTAGACACTTGTTCCTAACATCACAAAACAAAACAAAAAAAAGTGGAATTAAATTAGAAAACATCAACATATGATAATTAGCAAATCTTAAACATTGTAACTTTTTTTTCCAAATTTTGTACCATAACACTTCATGTTATATACCTCTAGTTTTCTATACATGTGTGAATATAATATTTTAGTTATCATCCATCGACTTTAATACCATAACTTAAACCTAACATGATAACATCGTCGTCGATGGTGACAGAGATATTAGTACGAAAAGAAACGATATTTGTGATTACTACATTAGAAAACGACATGTTTTTAATTTGTTTGGTAAAATGATTGAATTTAGGCACGCGGGGAGATGTTCTTTTTGTAGACGTCGACACGCTACTAAACGACAAGTCATGACCAACATCGAAGCCGAATAAATCTTCATCGAGTTTCAAGACTAGTAACAAGTTACAAGAAACAAATTATTTACCATAGGAGGTTGGTCGGGCGGATGTACGGCGTCATGCAACATTCTTCTCTTTTATCGCGATTTGGTAATAAAACGTGTAGTAGGAGATTGTTATGATGATTCGGATTCGAAACCAATAGCTTTTGAAATCAATCCTTTGTATGCTCCAAGTAGACGTCTGAAACCATCAAAAACTTGTGAGAAATTAATATTTTCAGATTCAAAAAACAAAAAAGGAAGGAAAAAAGATCAATAAAATATTGTTGTTAGAGAGAGAAAGAAGGAGTGTTGTGAGGAAGAGAGAGAGAGAGAGAGACAGACGAGTAAGGTGGAGCAAAGGGTACGTACGTTAGATTGGTTAAGGAAACAAAGGTTGGTTATATAATGTTGCATGAATAATGTCCATACATATCTCCTACAATATCTCCGAACCACACATTGACCATGTCATATGTGGTTTTGTCTGAACTGGCATGTACTTGATGACGTGGCACCTAATCAGTCAACTAACAACCTAATTGAATTTCGATTGACCCATGGAAATCTATAGGCTACAAATGATTTGATGGTATATAGATTTGTCCTATAAAACATATATATTATAACATTATCATACAACATACGCCAACCAAGTTGACACATTTTTAGAGTGTTCATACCGGTATGTTTCACTGGAAGTAGCCTTTTTATTCTTATAGGGTAGAGGTAATACTGTCTATATCTTATCATCCTCAGACCCTACCTTTACTTTGCTATTGGTGTGATTTACTGAGTATGGTGATGATGATGATGATGATGATGCTGGTATATTTCGCAAAAAGATGTCACGCGGCACATTTTTAGATTGTCCATCTCGCTGGTGTAAGTTGTGCTTGATGTCCAAAGATTTCATGTGTCGTTTTTTAAACGGTCCATTCAGTCAATATTTATTAGTGAAAACAAAATTTAATGTTTATTTTAGTAGATTTAACAAGTAAAATGTCTATTTTAACATTCACGTGTGTAAATATTCAATATGAAAAAGATGAAAGTGGGTGATTTCCAAAAATATGTACCCATTAAAGTTTAGCAATTTATGTCCCAAACCACACCTTATTGGGTGATGAGGGGATGGGTGAGAATAATTAAAGTGTGCAAAAAGAACAACTACACACCAAATCTTTTGATTCCAAGTGCTTAGTTACCTAGGCATATGAAGTTTTGCTTTGTATCCACTTAGTTTAAGTTGTAACAAATATAAAGACCATCTTCATTTGGTAATATCTTGAACCCACTTCTAATCATATATGTACAACCCAAAAGAATCGACACCCATGAGGCTTTTGTTCTTCCAAAGATAGTTGTGTTGTCTCAATCACTTACCTCCCCCAGTCATTAACCTTCCGCACATCTTCCATTTAACCACTTTCGGCAAAATACTTTAGCTTTGGAATCTCGCGTTGGACGTTGCAGGATGAAGGTTGAATAGCTTTGGTGTTTCGTATATTGTTTAAACTCGAACAAGAAAGCAATGGTGTGCTGAATGGTAGCACTTGGCGGTTACAACTCGACAAATGGTGTTGAAAAGCTAGTGTTTGTCGATTAATTATATCGTGTGACATGACAACACATATAGATGGATGGTTCAACAAAAACTTCACATGTACTAATCACATATCACTTTCTTTTGGTTCCTGTCAAAAGATTAATTCAAAATCCCTTTTTATGGGCATTTTCTTTTTCACTTTCCATACCCGACCGAATATACCGCCAACCTTACCTTGATTTGGGCTATGATTCGTGTTCAAATTAACGAAGATGAGTGACATAGCGATATTTGGTTCGGGCTTTACTTGTTAAACCTATCTTTTGTATTAGCTTGAGTCGTTTAAGATCAAGATTATAATTACGTGTGATTTAGCAATCCAAATCTTAGTATTTATATAAGTTCTATTAATTACATTACATATATTAAACCATCCTTTCAAAAAAAAACATATATTAAACCATGAATAGAAAAGTATAACATAATCAATGCTAACACACCCATTGGTCGCTAGGATTCTAATAATAGATGGTCGCTTAAATAATAATTTTTTTTAAGGACAAATTTCTTTTTATCTCCTACTGTCTCTGGATTGTGGGACTTTGACCCAAGATCTCCCCTTGTTAAAATAATAATAACTTTAATATTGAAACTTGAAACTTCAAATTCACCTAAGAAATTAATGACTATTTCCGTAAACAATAAGAAGAAAGAAAACAATTATATTAAAAAGTAAATTGCCAATATCGTCCCGGGTGTGTTTGTCAGTTTCATCCAAAATAACTTTTTTGTACAATATTCCCCTTCACTTTTGGGATTTTTCGACATTTTCATCCAAATGTCTAATTTGCTTTATATTTTCTATCAAATTTTGGATGTAAATGGCAAAAAAATCCCAAATCTCAGGGACGATTTTGCAAAAAAGTTAGACGTTTGGATATAAATGGCAAACAATCACAAAAGTAAGGGGGCAATATAGTACAAAAAAATGTTGTTTTAGATGAAACTGACAAACACACCGAAACCTCATGGATGATTATGACAATTTACTCTATATTAAATTAATCTAATGGAACAAAGAATGGTCACATTCCAATGTAGGAGGAAAAGAAATTTAATTAAGGAATAAGTATATGTGTGGCTCTTATGGTAAATTCAGGTTACGGCTTTTATCCATAATAATTTTAAAATATTACACTTTTAGTCTAACTGTTTGGTTACTCATAATACTTTTGCTATGTTAATTTTTTGTTACTCTTTTCTAAATCCTCAATATACTCTTTTGTGAATAATTGAGGTTAGTCATAATACTTTTGCTATGCTAATTTTTTGTTACTCTTTTCTGAATCCTCGATATCCACTTTTGTGAATAATTGAATCGTAATCCAATCAATCCAAAGAAAATAGAACGAAGCTTGAAAGATTTTAGAGAGAATTAGACTTAATTCGTAATTTTCATTCATAATATCTTCATCCATCGAAGCATGCCTTTATAGGCTTACCAAAGAAACAAAATAAACTAGCCATTAACCTCTACCACTATCTAGCATAATCAAGGGTAACAACTAACAACCACCCACTCACATCCTTAATTGAAGAAAATAAAATACGTTGCAATAATAATAAAATAATAAAGCATTAAATAAATAGAGGCACTGATGCATGCATGTAACTTGATGGATCCCATAGTTGTTGAAAAATACATTAGTCTTTTTTATCACTTTTATTATTCTTAACTCTTACATATATAACTCGCACATCTGTATGTTTTAATTGCAAGCAACATGTGACAACTTTGACCAGCTGGACTCTTCTATGGACTTCTCTCATGGACTTCTCTCATTGGACTGTACAAGTGGGCTTAAGAGATTATGCCGGATGGGCTCTGGATGGATGGCCTCTTATATGCTGGAGTATATAATGATATCAAAAGGTTGTTGAGGTCAATCATCTCTGTTATTGTTCCAGATACTTCTGTTCGAGATCTATTTTCTCTCACTTAGGTGGTGTTTGTTTTTTCTGCAGGAAAAGGGTTTGTTTTTTTACATAAAAACCTCTTCACACCATTGAAAACCACAGACCTTCTCCTCTCTCTTCTCTCTTTTCTCTCTCTCTGCCATCTACCACCACCACCACAACCATCCGCCACCACCACGTCGGCCACCACCACCGCCATCAAAACCCACCATCACCGCCGATCTCTCTCTCTTCTTTCCCTCTCTCTCTCCTGCCGCCCCCTCTCTCTCTCTGTCTCTCTGGTCTCTCTCTCTTCGTTCCACCACCGCCATCAAAACCCACCACCACCGTCGCCCCCTCTCTCTCTACGATCTCTCTCTCTCTTCGTTCCACCACCGCCATCAAAACCCACCACCATCGCCGATTTAGGGTTTCGATTTAGGGTTTTGTTTGCGATCGATGTTGATGATGATGAGGGTTTTCGATTTGGGGGTTTTGTTTGTGATGTTGATGATGATGTCGGAGGTGGTGGCGGGGTGGAGGTGGAGCAGAGGTGGTGGCGGAGTGGAAGTGGAGGTGGAGCAGATTTGGGGGTTTTGTTTGTGATGTCGATTTGGGGCTGGAGCAGAGGTGGAGATGGTGTCGGAGTGGAGATGGTGTCGGAGGTGGAGATGGTGTCGGAGTGGAGATGGTGGTGGCAGAGGAGGTCGGAGGTGGAGATGGTGGTGGCAGAGGAGGTGGTGGTGGCAGAGGGAGAAGAGGAGAAGAGGTTGGAAGAGGATGGAAGTGGATGGAACATGTCTGTGTGGTGAAGAGGTCTCGCAGACCTTTTTTAATGAAAGGTCTGCGAGAAAACAAACAATCTGCAGCATCCAAACGTCTGCCCGCGTCTGCGCGGCGCAGACATAAGTGGCCAGAAGTACTTCTGGCCAAAAAACAAACAGAACCTTAGGGTTTACACTTTCCGATCGTACATTGATGATCTCTTGTTGAGATCTTGTGTCATATTGTTAGATCTACTGTGAGTGTATACAGATCATCATGTTGATGATTTGTTTGTGAGGATATTTGGTTGATCTTCGGTAACCTCTGCGTCTGTTTCTTTATAAGAGTTTTAGTTTTTGATTCCATGTAATTTTTGACATGGTATCAGAGCTATAATCGCTCTTTGGGTGTCTCTGTGGTCTAGGGTTTCATTTCCAGTTCTTATTCCCGCTGTGTACCAATTTAGGGTTTGTTGTTGTGACAGATTTGGTTGGATCTGAGTGGTTCAGAAGTCTTGGTGGTTCGACGGTTCTGGTGATTTCAGATCACTGTTGATTAAAGATTGTGTTGGTGCGAGATTTAGAAACCCTAATATTAGGGTTGTTGCTGTTGAAGTTTGAAGGGGATTCTAGTTGGTCACTGTAATCCACGAAGATTACAGTGCAAACTAACAGGATCTTTGGTGCCTTATCTTCTATCAGAATCTTGTAGCCCTAAGTGAAGGATACAAGATTTGATTGCATGGAGTTATACGCCTCAGGTCGTGTTCTTCCTTTCTTGAACTTTTTTTTTGCTCTTACATTAGGCATTCTTGTCACCGGAGTAGCTGGGCCGGTCTTGATATTTGGGACACAGAGAGGGTACACTCTGTTGCATTAGTGTGATTTGTGTTGCATACGTGTTACTTCTGTGTTTTACTGTATCTTTGTTTGTTGATTATCTGTTTGATAATTGTTTTCTTGATATTGTTCTATAGAGTAAAGGTTCGGCTCTGTGTTAAGACTTGGGTAGGCACCAATAGAGTGATGAACCTACCACCTGGCCCCTGATACAGATTTGCTGATTAGTTGTTATTTGACTGATTAAGTTTGTTACTCTATTGTGTGTTTTTTCTTGTTATATTTGTTTGTTGAAATGGCTGATCTCCTTAACTTGTTTGGTGAAACTTTAATAAGTAAATTAGAACCTGACAATCCACTATACCTACATGCAAGTGACTCTACAAATTTGACTGTTATAAGTGTAAAATTAAAGGGGATGGAAAATTATACTGTGTGGGAAAATTATATGACTTTAGCTTTGAGAGTTAAAAATAAAATTGGTTTTATAGATGGGACTTTTGCTAAACCTGAGGGAAATGCAATTCTTGAGACTCAATGGGAGAGGTGTAACTCAGTTGTATTAACCTGGATCCTGAATTCAGTTTCTGAAGAGTTGTATTTAGGTCATGTTTATTCCAAGTCTGCATTTGAGGTGTCGAAAGAATTAAGAGATACATATGATAAAGTAGATGGGTCAGTTGTTTTTGACTTGTATCAAAAGATTAATTCATTTAATCAGAACGGTTTATCTGTGGATGAATATTATCATAGGTTAAATATCATGTGGAAAAAACTGGATCAAATTTTGCAAATTCCTTCATGTACATGTGATGCCTCAACACAGTATAATAATTTTAATCATTTGATAAAACTTATGCAGTTCTTAATGGGTCTTGATAGTAGTTATCATTCAGTTAGAACAAGTTTGCTTATTAGGGAACCTCTACCAACTGTGAGAGAAGCTTTCTCTATTGTTTCTAGGGAAGAATCTCATAAGAACTCAATTATTTCTGTGTAAAAGGAAAACACTATTGGTTTTTTGTCAAAAATTAATTCTGTGAATGAAAATAAGAAAAAAGTTGTTAAAAACCAAAATCAAAACTTAAAGTGTTCTCATTGTAATAAAACTGGTCATACAATAGAAAAATGTTTCGAGTTAATTGGGTATCCCTCTTGGATAAGACCACCAAGAGGGAATCTGGGAAAGAAAAGTAGTTCTAGTAATAATGTTCATGTTGATGAGACTAATGTTCCTGTTCCATCTTTAACTTCTGACCAATTATCTAAATTGTTGAGTTTGATAAAGGATAATACATCTGGAACATCACAAAGCTGCAATGTGTCAGGTGGTGTTTTTTGTTCAAATGTGTTTAGTAAACCTGCGTATTGTTTTGGTGCTAATGATGGGAAAGGGACTGGTTGGATCATAGATTCAGGGACGAGTAACCATATGGTTAAATCTGTAGACAATATAACTGATTTTGTAGATGTGTCAAACCTGAAAATTCAAGTTAAACATCCTAATGGAACTAATGCTTAAGTAACTAAAATTGGGTCTTTAAAGTTAGCTGAAGGTGTTGTTTTACATGATGTGTTTGTAGTTCCTGAATACTGTGTAAATCTATTTTTTGTCCATAAAATAGTAAGAGATAATAAGCTTTACATAGGTTTTGATGAACATAAATGTTATATACAGGATTTGTTAATCAGGAAAGTCCTGGTGACTGGTAGTCAGCTAGAAGGATTGTCTGTGTATGGAAATACTGTTTTAATTGATAAGGTGTGTTGCAATAGTTTTAGTTATAGGCTATGGCATGCTAGATTAGGTCATCCTGCGGATCAGGTTTCAAAAATATTTAAAGATAAACTGAAACTTTCAGGTGAACCTGATCATAGTCCCTGTGATGTGTGTCACAAGGCAAAGCAACATAGAGAACCTTTCCCTTTAAGTGAACATAAAAGTAATTTTGTAGGAGAATTAGTTGTAACACCCCGTGTTTTCGAGAAGTCAAAGTCAAGGTCAAAGTCAACGACCGATTTCGCGCAACTTGACTTGTAGTGAATTTCTTTTATGTGTTTAATTTAGTTGTATTATGTGGAGTAAGTGTCAATAATTACAATAATCGACGTGTGTTATTCGCTATTCAATCGACTTACGACTGTGAACCATAGGAAGTAACAATGCGATAAAGTTAACTAAACGATAATCAAGCTATGCTAATCAAATCGACATCGAATCGCTACTCGAATTACGCATTTTGGTTATTGTTATACGTGTGTGTGTGCCTTATGTGTTACTTGTGCATGTTCATTTATGTTATATGTGGAAATCAATCGAAACTCGAAATGCAATCGAACTCGAATCATAATCGAACTATGATAATTAGTGGAGAAAGGATATCGCAAGATAGGAGTGGTTGGGATTAAAAGTAATTTGACTAGGAAACCCTATCGTATCAAACCGCTCGCAACCGAAATCGAAATATCAAAAATCGTCGCACCAGGCACTCGAAACGTGCAGCTGATCGATCAGGATACCAGTCGATCGAACGGCCAGCCGATCGGACTGCTATCCGATCGGACAGGCTGTCCGATCGAGCTGCCTGGCCGATAGGCCAGCACTTCCCCATTTGGCATCCTATAAATACCCCTGTCATTGTCATCCTTTCCACTTTTGGAAACCTCTGTTCGACCAGCACGCTTAGTTCATCCTTTTCTCAGATTCCTCTCGATTCCAGTAAGATTTCGTCCTAAATCTTGTACTTTCTTGATCTACAAACACTCCTCCACCTTTCTATCTTTCAAATCTTAACTTTTAACCGTGAAATCATCAAGATTCGAGTGTTCTAGGATGATGTCATCATGGGTTCTTGAAGAACTTCATGTTTTGGCCTCAATCCACCAAGAATAACTTAGATCTAGCCGATTTCCACATAAACAAACAAAGATCTTTTCTAGATCTAAACATATACATGGTGAAAAGGATTGAAAAAATACATTAGTCTTTTTTATCACTTTTATTATTCTTAACTCTTACATATATAACTCGCACATCTGTATGTTTTAATTGCAAGCAACATGTGACAACTTTGACCAGCTGGACTCTTCTATGGACTTCTCTCATGGACTTCTCTCATTGGGCTGTACAAGTGGGCTTAAGAGATTATGCCGGATGGGCTCTGGATGGATGGCCTCTTATATGCTGGAGTATATAATGATATCAAAAGGTTGTTGAGGTTAATCATCTCTGTTATTGTTCCAGATACTTCTGTTCGAGATCTACTTTCTCTCACTTAGGGTTTACACTTTCCGATCGTACATTGATGATCTCTTGTTGAGATCTTGTGTCATATTGTTAGATCTACAGTGAGTGTATACAGATCATCATGTTGATGATTTGTTTGTGAGGATATTTGGTTGATCTTCGGTAACGTCTGCGTCTGTTTCTTTATAAGAGTTCTTGTTTATGATTCCATGTAATTTTTGACATGGTATCAGAGCTATAATCGCTTTTTGGGTGTCTCTGTGGTCTAGGGTTTCATCTCCAGTTCTTATTCCCACTGTGTACCGATTTAGGGTTTGTTGTTGTGACAGATTTGGTTGGATCTGAGTGGTTCAGAAGTCTTGGTGGTTCGACGGTTCTGGTGATTTCAGATCACTGTTGATTAAAGATTGTGTTGGTGCGAGATTTAGAAACCCTAATATTAGGGTTGTTGCTGTTGAAGTTTGAAGGGGATTCTAGTTGGTCACTGTAATCCACGAAGATTACAGTGCAAACTAACAGGATCTTTGGTGCCTTATCTTCTATCAGAATCTTGTAGCCCTAAGTGAAGGATACAAGATTTGATTGCATGGAGTTATACGCCTCAGGTCGTGTTCTTCCTTTCTTGAACTTTTTTTTTTCTCTTACATTAGGCATTCTTATCGCCGGAGTAGTTTGGCCGGTCTTGATATTTGGGACACAGAGAGGGTACACTCTGTTGCATTAGTGTGATTTGTGTTGCATACGTGTTACTTCTGTGTTTTACTGTATCTTTGTTTGTTGATTATCTGTTTGATAATTGTTTTCTTGATATTGTTCTATAGAGTAAAGGTTCGGCTCTGTGTTAAGACTTGGGTAGGCACCAATAGAGTGATGAACCTACCACCTGGCCCCTGATACAGATTTGCTGATTAGTTGTTGTTTGACTGATTAAGTTTGTTACTCTATTGTGTGTTTTTTCTTGTTATATTTGTTTGTTGAAATGGCTGATCTCCTTAACTTGTTTGGTGAAACTTTAATAAGTAAATTAGAACTTGACAATCCACTATACCTACATGCAAGTGACTCTACAAATTTGACTGTTATAAGTGTAAAATTAAAGGGGATGGAAAATTATATTGTGTGGGAAAATTCTATGACTTTAGCTTTGAGAGTTAAAAATAAAATTGGTTTTATAGATGGGACTTTTGCTAAACCTGAGGGAAATGCAATTCTTGAGACTCAATGGGAGAGGTGTAACTCAGTTGTATTAACCTGGATCCTGAATTCAGTTTCTGAAGAGTTGTATTTAGGTCATGTTTATTCCAAGTCTGCATTTGAGGTGTCGAAAGAATTAAGAGATACATATGATAAAGTAGATGGGTCAGTTGTTTTTGACTTGTATCAAAAGATTAATTCATTTAATCAGAACGGTTTATCTGTGGATGAATATTATCATAGGTTAAATATCATGTGGAAAAAGCTGGATCAAATTTTGCAAATTCCTTCATGTACATGTGATGCCTCAACACAGTATAATAATTTTAATCATTTGATAAAACTTATGCAGTTCTTAATGGGTCTTGATAGTAGTTATCATTCAGTTAGAACAAGTTTGCTTATTAGGGAACCTCTACCAACTGTGAGAGAAGCTTTCTCTATTGTTTCTAGGGAAGAATCTCATAAGAACTCAATTATTTCTGTGTAAAAGGAAAACACTATTGGTTTTTTGTCAAAAATTAATTCTGTGAATGAAAATAAGAAAAAAGTTGTTAAAAACCAAAACCAAAATCAAAACTTAAAGTGTTCTCATTGTAATAAAACTGGTCATACTATAGAAAAATGTTTCGAGTTAATTGGGTATCCCTCTTGGATGAGACCACCAAGAGGGAATCTGGGAAAGAAAAGTAGTTCTAGTAATAATGTTCATGTTGATGAGACTAATGTTCCTGTTCCATCTTTAACTTCTGTCCAATTGTCTAAATTGTTGAGTTTGATAAAGGATAATACATCTGGAACATCACAAAGCTGCAATGTGTCAGGTGGTATTTTTTGTTCAAATGTGTTTAGTAAACCTGCGTATTGTTTTGGTGCTAATGATGGGAAAGGGACTGGTTGGATCATAAATTCAGGGACGAGTAACCATATGGTTAAATCTGTAGACAATATAACTGATTTTGTAGATGTGTCAAACCTAAAAATTCAAGTTAAACATCCTAATGGAACTAATGCTTAAGTAACTAAAATTGGGTCTTTAAAGTTAGCTGAAGGTGTTGTTTTACATGATGTGTTTGTAGTTCCTGAATACTGTGCAAATCTATTTTTTGTCCATAAAATAGCAAGAGATAATAAGCTTTACATAGGTTTTGATGAACATAAATATTATATACAGGATTTGTTAATCAGGAAAGTCCTGGTGACTGGTAGTCAGCTAGAAGGATTGTATGTGTATGGAAATACTGTTTTAATTGATAAGGTGTGTTGCAATAGTTTTAGTTATAGGCTATGGCATGCTAGATTAGGTCATCCTGCGGATCAGGTTTCAAAAATATTTAAAGATAAACTGAAACTTTCAGGTGAACCTGATCATAGTCCCTCTGATGTGTGTCACAAGGCAAAGCAACATAGAGAACCTTTCCCTTTAAGTGAACTTAAAAAGTAATTTTATAGGAGAATTAGTTGTAACACCCCGTGTTTTCGAGAAGTCAAAGTCATGGTCAAAGTCAACGACCGATTTCGCGCAACTTGACTTGTAGTGAATTTCTTTTATGTGTTTAATTTAGTTGTATTATGTGGAGTAAGTGTCAATAATTACAATAATCGACGTGTGTTATTCGCTATTCAATCGACTTACGACTGTGAACCATAGGAAGTAACAATGCGATAAAGTTAACTAAACGATAATCAAGCTATGTTAATCAAATCGACATCGAATCGCGACTCGAATTACGCATTTTAGTTATTGTTATATGTGTGTGTGTGCCTTATGTGTAACTTGTGCATGTTCATTTATGTTATATGTGGAAATCAATCGAAACTCGAAATGCAATCGAACTCGAATCACAATCGAACTATGATAATTAGTGGAGAAAGGATAGCGCAAGATATGAGTGGTTGGGATTAAAAGTAATTTGACTAGGAAACCCAATCGTATCAAACCGCTCACAACCGAAATCGAAATATCAAAAATCGTCGCACCAAGCACTCGAAACGTGCAGCTGATCGATCAGGCTACCAGCTGATCGAACGGCCAGCCGATCGGACTGCTGTACGATCGGACAGGCTGTCCGATCGAGCTGCCTGGCCGATCGGCCAGTACTTCCCCATTTGGCATCCTATAAATACCCCTGTCATTGTCATCCTTTCCACTTTTGGAAACCTCTGTTCGACCAGCACGCTTAGTTCATCCTTTTCTCAGATTCCTCTCGATTCCGGTAAGATTTCGTCCTAAATCTTGTACTTTCTTGATCTACACGCACTCCTCCACCTTTCTATCTTTCAAATCTTAACTTTTAACCGTGAAATCATCAAGATTCGAGTGTTCTAGGATGATGTCATCATGGGTTCTTGAAGAACTTCATGTTTTTGCCTCAATCCACCAAGAATAACTTGGATCTAGCCGATTTCCACATAAACAAACAAAGATCTTTTATAGATCTAAACATATACATGGTGAAAAGGATTGAAAGACGGATTTTCCAACTTTCTCTCAACTCTTTTTCACTCGTTATCAAAATACCTCAATAAAACGACAAATAATCAGAACAACCAAGTGTTAGACGAATAGGCTGATCAGGTCAAGATGCTGACCGATCGGACTACTGTCCGAACGGACAGCCAGCCGATCGGATAGTCAGCCGATCGACTGGCCAGCCGATCGGTTAACACATGGTCTCAATTCATTTTGAAGACTAGTATTGAACGAACTGTTGTTCGACCGGACTACTGTCCGATCGGATTACTCTTCGGATCATGAGATACTATACTTCAACACTTAATCGATTTTTCAACATGTTCGATGCACTAGGAGTGCCACCCGATCGAACAGTCGTCCGATCAGGTGACACCCTGCTGAGAACTAGTCATGATTGATCATGCATGTTGTCCGATCGAACAGCATTAGTGTTCGATCGATCAGCTAACCGATCCACTACACCACACTTTGCATTCATTTAAAGTTGTTGACCATTGTTGACTTGCCAACCGATCGGTCAGCAAGCCGTATCATTGCATCACTTTACAATTCACTAAGTTCTTGACTTATTGACCTGTCCGATCGAACGCCTGTCCGATCCAAAGCAAATCACTACAATTCATTAAAATACTGAACAGATCGGGTTGCCGGCCGATCGAACAGCCGTCCGATCGACCGACCTGAAGGGTAAAGGTACTTCAATGTTTTCAAATGCTACAACGAAATCTTCAAAAGCCAAGCCGTCATACATAAACACATCCTTCTCAAAGGAAGAAACAATCCACTCGAACAGCCATCCGATCGGCCTACCGACCGACCGGACAGCTGTCCGAGCGGACTGCCAACCGAACGGTCAGCCGTCTGATCGGACTACCGTCCGATCGACCAGCTGTCCGACTCTCCAACACTTTGCATCGTTTTACGCGTCACTTACCGTTATGCTATCAATCTATTCAGGCTAACTTACTCGCTAAGCGCTCCCTTCAATCCATCAACCGCTGTGAGTATACTCGATCCCTTTTTGCTTTACGCACTTTTGGGTGTTACATACGTTAAGAATATTCAAACTACAACAATCACACTACTCAATACTATTTGAACGTTAACCATTAATGCATGTTATACGTGGCTTATGAATGCTTGTTTGTTATGTTTACACATGGAATGCTGTCTACCTTCCTTAGCAACGATAGTACTATAGTTTGGACTCAGCACCCGTTCGCGGGGTTGTTAAGGACAATTACTTGCATGGTTACGGAGGTAATCATGTATTGCGAACTGCATTTGGCAGTCAAACCGCAGTCATTGGTATCGATGGGTCTATGTCGATAACTAACGTGCTTCATTTCACTATGTGTACGTGCTGGTTATGCGTAAACGAATTCGAACTTTATATGCTATTATCAAACTTGTATGCTCACCTTTACATTATATGTATTGACTTTATTTTAACGTATGTGACAGGTGCTTAGGATGCACACTTGGTAGGAATTTGAAGCTAGAATAAAGCTTTAGAGCCCAACAAATAGTTGTCTGTAGTAACTAAATCAAGGGTCTCTAGAAGCAGATAAACAATTGCTCTATTTTAAATCTGAGTTATCGGAACAGAATTATTTGCCTAGTTTTTATCTGTAATAATTTGTTTACTGTTTGAGACATGGTATGGGACATGTTATTTTAAATTGAATAGTAATGATAATTGTTGTGAAAACTTCTGGACAATCTGTTTCGCTCAGTGCCATGCCCCGATGTTTCCGCCATCGGTTGGGGTGTGACAGATTGGTATCAGAGCCATAACTATAGGGAATTAGGCAAGACACGACCTAGTCCAGGTCGGTGTCTTAGAAACCTAGTCTATAGTTAGGAACCAACAGACCGACTTGAGTACATCCAGTAGGGATTATGTACGTGCTTATTTCTCGCTATTCTCGCTTATGCTACACTTTCACTGCACTCGAAATTTTCAATTATGAATAGGCGATAAAGTCGAGATCAGGTGTGAAAACCGCAAACTCTCGGCTGAAATTGCTTAAAGAACCCGCATTTTTATCTACAAACAAGGAGAGTTATGCCAAATCAGGAGTGAAATCCGTATTTTGATGAATAATCTCCTCTATTTTATTAAAGCTCAGGAGCCAAAGTTGTTAAGTCAGGGGTGAAACCCAAACCTTGATAGCTATTCCTGACTCATTATGGTTTTACAAAACTCTCACCAAAGTCTCGACGGACTCCAACGACCTGAAGTCACGATATGACTAACGGGATGCGTGCCAAATGCCCAAGAATCGAGGCAAGGGCACAGTCCTGAAGGTTAAATGTGCACAACGGATTTGGTTAGTCGAAGTCTACTAGTCGCAGACCATCTATTTCTCGAATTTTATGTGTTTCGATTTTGAGCCCGCAACTGCAAAATCGGATGATTCGTTGATTTTATGTGCTATATGTGTGTTTACCTGTTTATGTGTTTAAATTTTGGAGATTTACTCGATTTTGCTTTCACATCGATCGACACACACAACTCGCCTTACATTTCTATCTCAAAACATTAACAAATCGTTGAATTATGGACGACTTTATGCTACGCTTATACTACACGACTCGATATATCAAACGCGAACGCTATATTCGGATAATCGCGAACTGTAAATGATAGGTTTCTGTATTCTGACTGCATCTTGTGATTACATGATTATGTGCTTTTGTGGATTCTAAGCTCTACGTGCCTACATGCTTATGTGTTTACGTGAATCTGTGATTATGAGCCTATGTGTTTATGTGATACGTGTTACATTGCGTGTTCCTAAACTTTAGTGAACGTTAGATGTGTGAGGTGAGATTCGAATATGTTGTGTTGAGTCCTGTGACGATGTCTGTTACAGACAATGTCATCTGGATCCCGTCACACACTTTCTCGTCAAGAGAAGAGAGACAAACGCCTTGCTGCTATCATCGCCAAGCATGTAGCAAAGGCCGTAAGTGATGTCTACGAGAACGTCAGCAAATCATCTGAGGAATCAAGGACCGAAGCTCCTAAAGCTACCACTAAGTCCTTCAATTTCAAGCAATTCAAGTCGTGTGGGCCAAAAGAATTCACTGGCAAGGGAGGTCCTACTGCACTATTCCAATGGTTTGATTCCATTGAGGTCACTCTACGACAGAGTGGTTGCCCCGATAACCTCCGAACTCTGAATGCTACCGGCGTTTTCCAGTCCCGCGCACTAGACTGGTGGACGGCCGAGAGGAACAAGTAAGGGAACGATGCAGCCTACGGTCTGTCGTGGGACGAGCTCAAGGAAGTCATGCTGGAAAAATTCTGCCCTCCTCATGAACGCCAAAAGTTAGAAGATGAATTCTGGCACATACAGCAGAAGGAAGGTGACAACGCTGCTCTCACTGCTCGCTTAAAACAGCTCAGCATCATCTGTCCCGACCGAGTCAAGACTCCGGAGATCACAATCAAGAAGTACATCCGAGCTTTGCCCGACTGTGTTGCAGATTTCGTTCAAGCGGCTAAGACTACGACGATCAAAGAAACTTATCTACTGGCCGCTGAAATCAACGACAAACGGGTCAAGGCTGGTGTCTGGGATAAAACTTCGAAGCACCTGCATCAAGCTACCACCGCCGCACCAACTGCTGAAACTACCACCTCATCGAGCAACAAGAGGAAGAACAAGAGAAAGAACAGTTCTAGCAACAAAAACTGTGCGATCACTGCTGCACCGATTCAAGCTGTACCAGCCCAACAGCGTCAAGTAGTGGCGCTTGTGGCAAATGCACCGCCTGCAAAGCGTGCATACACTGGGCCACACCCGCTCTGCCCTACTTGTACCTACCATCACCCAACTGCCATTGCTTGCCGTTTTTGTGCTCATTGCAATATGTACGGCCATTTTACTACCTACTGCCGTGTTTGACAAGCTCCTGCTCATCAAGCTCTACTCACCGCCCCTCAGGGTCAACAAGCTCCTCCGGCAGCCGCAGTCAAAGCCAGAGCCTGTTTCGCATGTGGCGACCCTAACCATTTCGCCAACATGTGCCCAAATAGGGTTGTGAAACAAGAGCCCCAGTAGCAGCAGCCTCATCAGCAACAACAGCAGCAGCAACAACAACAACAACAAGCAGCACGCGCATGAACTTTCAACATCAACGTGCGTCAAGCCCAAGCCGACAACAATGTGGTCAATGGTACGTTCCTTGTGAATGGTATGTATGCTTCCTGTTTGTTTGATACTGGAGCCGATAATTGCTTTGTGTCGTTCGAATTCGAGAAACTCCTTAGTCGTAAACGCTCTCATCTCTCCTCAACGTTCGATGTCGAAGTCGCTACCGGAAGAACTGTCGCCGTCAATTCTGTACTTCGTGATTGTACTCTTGAGCTCAACAATCACATCTTCCCAATCGACCTTATTCCGATGCAACTCGGAAGCTTCGATGTCATAGTAGGCATGGACTTTCTTCGCGAAAACCATGCTGAAGTTGTGTGCTTCGACAAGATGATTCGATTCTCGCTCGCGAATGGTGATTTATTGTGTGTTTACGGTGATACTACTTTGAAAGGTCTCAAGCTCATGTCATGTGTTCAAGCTAGCAAGTATCTCCGCAAGGAATACAGAGCTTTCTTGGCTAACATTGTAGTAGCGGAGAAGGAAAAGAAAGAGAAGAATGAAGTAAAAGACGTTCCTGTGGTTCGAGAATTTCCTAATGTTTTTCCAGAGGATCTTCCCGGGTTACCACCAAGTCGTGATATCGACTTTCTTATCGACCTCATTCCTGGAGCCAACCCTATTGCCAAAGCTCCCTACCGACTCGCGCCGTCCGAAATGCGCGAACTTTCAAACCAACTTCAGGAATTACTTGAGAAAGGCTTTATTCGCCCGAGCACCTCTCCTTGGGGCGCGCCAGTCCTTTTCGTCAAAAAGAAGGATGGGACGTTCCGGATGTGCATCGACTATCGGGAATTGAATAAGCTAACTATCAAGAACCGCTATCCTCTACCTCGCATCGACGATTTGTTTGATCAGCTACAAGGTGCTATGTGTTTCTCGAAGATCGATCTACGTTCAGGCTATCACCAGTTACGTATTCAAGAGGAGGATATACCCAAAACCGCGTTTCGCACTCGATACGGTCACTACGAATTCGTTGTTATGCCCTTTGGTTTAACCAACGCACCTGCGGTTTTCATGGATCTGATGAATCGCGTGTGTAAACCATATCTCGACCGTTTCGTCATTGTATTCATCGACGACGTCTTGATCTATTCCAAATCGAAAACCGAACACGCGCAACATCTACGTTTGGTTCTCGAGTTACTCCAGGGGAACCAACTCTATGCCAAGTTCTCCAAGTGTGAATTCTGGTTGGAGGAAGTTCAGTTTCTGGGTCACATTGTTAATAGTCAAGGTATTCACGTCGATCCTGCGAAGATTGAAGCTGTTAAGAGTTGGATTACGCCTAAGAACCCGTCTGAAGTTCGTTCTTTTCTCGGACTAGCGGGCTATTATCGACGATTTATCGAAGGATTCTCAAAGATCGCTGTGCCGTTTACCGCTCTCACACATAAAGACAAGCCTTTTGTTTGGAAAACCGAACAAGAGTCTGCCTTTCGAACCCTTAAGCACTTGCTTTGCAATGCTCCCATTCTCACATTGCCCGACGGAAACAACGATTTCATTGTCTATTGTGATGCTTCCAACCTTGGTCTTGGTTGTGTCCTCATGCAACGGGACAAGGTCATAGCTTACGCGTCTCGTCAGCTCAAAATCCACGAGAAGAACTATACAACCCATGATCTCGAGCTAGGCGCAGTTGTTTTTGCGTTAAAGATTTGGCGACACTACCTGTATGGTACCAAGTGTACGATCTTCACCGATCATAGGAGCCTACAACACATCTTTAATCAGAAGGAACTTAATATGCGTCAACGCCGATGGGTAGAACTTCTCAACGATTACGACTGTGAGATTCGTTATCACCCAGGCAAAGCGAATGTTGTTGCCGACGCACTCAGCAGACGGAGCTATCTGCTTAGCACTCGTAATGTTCAAACCCAATACGATCTCGAAACCCTCATCCGCGAAGCTCAGCATGCGTGTTTTAATGAACGCACTCTGAAGAAAGAAAGAATCTACCACGATGGAGCCCAGCTTGTGAGCAAATCAAATGGGATATTCCACTTTCTGGACCGAATTTGGATTCCCAAATGAACCTATTTGCGACAAATCTTGATGGACGAAGCCCACAAATCCCGGTATTCTATTCATCCCGGTGCCGACAAAATGTACCAGGATCTTCGCTATAAGTACTGGTGGCCGGGCATGAAAAGGGATATCGCTCTCTACGTTGGAAAATGCCTAACTTGTGCAAGAGTCAAGGCTGAACATCAAAGACCCTCTGGCTTACTCGAACAACCACCGATCCCCATGTGGAAGTGGGAGAGTATAGCTATGGACTTTATAACCAAGCTACCGCACACGTCATCAGGTCACGACAGCATTTGGGTTGTGGTCGACCGTTTGACCAAATCAGCTCACTTTTTGCCAATACGGGAAGACTACAAGGTAGAACGATTAGCCCGAATCTACACCGACGAGATCATTTGTAATCATGGGACGCCTCGTGACATCATCTCTGATCGTGATGCTCGGTTTACCTCGTGACTGTGGGAAACGTTTCAAAAGGCTCTTGGTACATCGCTTAATCTAAGTACTGCCTTCCACCCACAAACCGATGGTCAGACTGAAAGAACGATTCGTACTCTTGAAGACATGCTCCGTTCATGTGTCATAGACTTCGGTGGTAATTGGGATAAATACCTGCCGTTAGTCGAATTCTCGTATAACAACAGCTATCATGCAAGCATTCAAATGGCACCACTTGAGGCTTTATACGGAAGAAGATGTCGATCGCCTATTGTATGGCACGAGATCGGGCATTCGCAATTAACCGGTCCTGAGCTATTACAAGAAACGACAGATAGAATTTTCCAAATTCGAGACAACCTGGTTAAAGCTCGGAATCGACAGAAAAGTTATGCCGATAGACGACGCAAGCCCCTTGAATTTGATGTTGGTGACTACGTACTCCTAAAGGTATCACCTTGGAAGGGTGTGGTCCGATTCGGCAAGAAAGGAAAGCTCGCGCCTCGATATGTTGGACCTTTTAAGATTCTGGAAAGGATCGGAAAAGTCGCCTACAGACTCGAACTACTGGAGGAACTTAGTAACGTCCACCCGACTTTCCACGTGTCAAACCTCCGAAAGTACCTAGCCGACCACGACTTACACGTTTCTCTCGATGATCTGCAAGTGAACGAAACATTACACTTCGTGGAGAAGCCTGTCGAAATCATGGATCGCCAAACCAAGCAACTCAGACGCTCTCGCATTCCTATTGTGAAAGTCTGATGGGAAGGCAAACGAGGCGCAGAGTTCACTTGGGAACTCGAAAGCGACATGAAGGCGAAATACCCGCAGCTATTTAAAGAGAAAGTCTAGAGAGAGAGAAAGTTCTCAAACGTGATTCACGGTGTTGTACAACTTCCAGCTTAATTTCAGGACGAAATTCCCTAAACAAGGGGAGGCTGTAACACCCCGTGTTTTCAAGAAGTCAAAGTCAAGGTCAAAGTCAACGACCGATTTCGCGCAACTTGACTTGTAGTGAATTTCTTTTATGTGTTTAATTTAGTTGTATTATGTGGAGTAAGTGTCAATAATTACAATAATCGACGTGTGTTATTCGCTATTCAATCGACTTACGACTGTGAACCATAGGAAATAACAATGCGATAAAGTTAACTAAACGATAATCAAGCTATGCTAATCAAATCAACGTCGAATCGCGACTCGAATTACGCATTTTAGTTATTGTTATACGTGTGTGTGTGCCTTATGTGTTACTTGTGCATGTTCATTTATGTTATATGTGGAAATCAATCGAAACTCGAAATGCAATCGAACTCGAATCACAATCGAACTATGATAATTAGTGGAGAAAGGATAGCGCAATATATGAGTGGTTGGGATTAAAAGTAATTTGACTAGGAAACCCTATCGTATCAAACCGCTCGCAACCGAAATTGAAATATCAAAAATCGTCGCACCAAGCACTCGAAACGTGCAGCTGATCGATCAGGCTACCAGCCGATCGAACTGCCAGCCGATCGGACTGCTGTCCGATCGAGCTGCCTGGCCGATCGGCCAGCACTTTCCCCATTTGGCATCCTATAAATACCCCTGTCATTGTCATCCTTTCCACTTTTGGAAACCTCTGTTCGACCAGCACGCTTAGTTCATCCTTTTCTCAGATTCCTCTCGATTCCGGTAAGATTTCGTCCTAAATCTTGTACTTTCTTGATCTACACGCACTCCTCCACCTTTCTATCTTTCAAATCTTAACTTTTAACCGTGAAATCATCAAGATTCGAGTGTTCTAGGATGATGTCATCATGGGTTCTTGAAGAACTTCATGTTTTGGCCTCAATCCACCAAGAATAACTTGGATCTAGCCGATTTCCACATAAACAAACAAAGATCTTTTATAGATCTAAACATATACATGGTGAAAAGGATTAAAAGACGGATTTTCCAACTTTCTCTCAACTCTTTTTCACTCAGTGCCTTCAAACCGATAGAAACGGAGCCTGTGCCAGTTTACAAATCACTCCGGTGGTTTCATGGCTGAAGATCCGGATTCTTTCCACGAGGTTAACCGATTTCGGGTTAAACACTAAACCCCGTTCCGAACAGTTCACCGGCCGGATTCGGGTGACTCCTGTCCGACCAGGGGAACCAAGTAAGGACGATGGATCTATGGTTCGACTCGTTATCAAAATACCTCAATAAAACGACAAATAATCAGAACAACCAAGTGTTAGACGAATAGGCTGATCAGGTCAGGAGGCTGATCAGGTCAGGATGCTGACCGATCAGACTGCTGTCCGAACGGACAGCCAGCCGATCGGATAGTCAGCCGATCGACTGGCCAGCCGATCGGTTAACACATGGTCTCAATTCATTTTGAAGACTAGTATTGAACGAACTGCTATTTGACCGGACTACTGTCCGATCGGATTACTCTTCGGATCATGAGATACTATACTTCAACACTTAATCGATTTTTCAACATGTTCGATGCACTAGGAGTGCCACCCGATCGAACAGTCGTCCGATCAGGTGACACCCTGCTGAGAACTAGTCATGATGTATCATGCATGTTGTCCGATCGAACAACATTAGTGTTCGATCGATCAGCTAACCGATCCACTGCACCACACTTTACATTCATTTAAAGTTGTTGACCATTGTTGACTTGCAAACCGATCGGTCAGCTAGCCATATCATTGCGTCACTTTACAATTCACTAAGTTCTTGACTTGTTGACCTGTCCGATCGAACGCCTGTCCAATCCAAAGCAAATCACTACAATTCATTAAAATACCGAACCGATCGGGTTGCCGGCCGATCGAACAGCTGTCCGATCGACCGACCTGAAGGGTAAAGGTACCTCAATGTTTTCAAATGCTACAACAAAAACTTCAAAAGCCAAGCCATCATACACAAACACATCCTTCTCAAAGGAAGAAACAATCCACTCGAACAGCCATCCGATCGGCCTACCGACCGACCGGACAGCGGTCCGAGCGGACTGCCAACCGAATGGTCAGCCATCCGATCGGACTACCGTCTGATCGACCAGCTGTTCGACTCTCCAACACTTTGCATCATTTTACGTGTCACTTATCGTTATGCTATCAATCTATTCAGGCTAACTTACTCGCTAAGCGCTCCCTTCAATCCATCAACCTCTGTGAGTATACTCGATCCCTTTTTGCTTTACGCACTTTTGGGTGTTACATACGTTACGAATATTCAAACTACAACAATCACACTACTCAATACTATTTGAACGCTAACCGTTAATGCATGTTATACGTGGCTTATGAATGCTTGTTTGTTATGTTTACACATGGAATGATGTCTACCTGCCTTAGCAACGATAGTACTATAGTTTGGACTCAGCACCCGTTCGCGGGGGTTGTTAAGGACAATTACTTGCATGGTTACGGAGGTAATCATGTATTGCGAACTGCATTTGGCAGTCAAGCCGCAGTCATTGGTATCGATGGGTCTATGTCGATAACTAACGTGCTTCATTTCACTATGTGTACGTGCTGGTTATGCGTAAATGAATTCGAACTTTATATGCTATTATCAAACTTGTATGCTCACCTTTACATTATATGTATTGACTTTATTTTAACGTATGTGACAGGTGCTTAGGATGCACACTTGGTAGGCATTTGAAGCTAGAATAAAGCTTTAGAGCCCAACAAATAGTTGTCTGTAGTAACTAAATCAAGGGTCTCTAGAAGCAGATAAACAATTGCTCTATTTTAAATCTGAGTTGTCGGAACAAAATTATTTGCCTAGTTTTTATCTGTAATAATTTGTTTACTGTTTGAGACATGGTATGGGACATGTTATTTTAAATTGAATAGTAATGATAATTGTTGTGGAAACTTCTGGACAATCTGTTTCGCTCAGTGCCATGCCCCGATGTTTCCGCTATCGGTTGGGGTGTGACATTAGTTCACTTAGATGTTTGGGGTCCCTATAGAGTTGCTAGCAGAGATGGACATAGGTATTTCTTAACCATTGTTGATGACTATTCCAGGGCTGTATGGGTGTGTTTAATGAAAAATAAAACGGAATGTTTTGAAAATATACAGGATTTTGTGAATATAGTTCAAACTCAGTTTAAACAATCTGTTAAGTGTTTTAGAAGCGATAATGGGTCAGAGTTTATCAGTAACCAAATGAATGTTTTTTTTTGTAAACAGAGAGGTATAATTCATCAAACATCTTGTGCCCATACACCTCAACAAAATGGAATAGTTGAGAGAAAGCATAGACATTTGTTGAATGTTACTAGAGCTTTACTGTTTCAAAGTAATTTACCTGTTCGGTTTTGGCATGAATGTGTACTAACTGCTGCATATCTTATTAATAGGACTCCTTCTTCTATACTTGGTGGAAAAACTCCTTATGAGTTGATGTATAATTTTGAACCCTTTTTAGGACATTTAAAGGTGTTTGGATGTCTTTGTTTTTGTACAGTCTTGAATGAAACAAATAAACTTAATAGTCGTGCTGAAAAGTGTGTGTTTATTGGTTATTCGTTTGAGAAAAAAGGATATAAATTGTTTAGCCTTGATACAAAGTCAATCATTTTTTCAAGAGATGTAAAATTTTACGAAACAATTTTTCCTTTTAAGGAACAAACTGTGTTTGACTCATTTGATTCAACTCAAAATAAAAATATAAATTCACTTAATTTTTTTGACTTGTATGACGACTTAGAATCCAAACGCACTACAACTGTGGATGATCCCAATGATGATAGAAGGGTTCATTGTGAAGCTGATGCAAGAACACATGCTCAGCAATCAACATCTTGTGATACTTCTGATGTCGTGGCTGAATCACAACAGACTTTTGAGTCTCATGGGATGTTAGATAGGGTAGAGCCTATGAGTATTTCAAGTGAAGCTCAAAATAGTTCTGAGGGGGACACAGGAAGTTCTGGAGTCATAAATATGCCTAGAAGGTCAACTAGGAACATTGTTTTTCCTAAAAAGTTTGATGATTATCTTGTTGAAGGAAAAGTTAAATATGGGTTAGAAAAGGTAGTTAATTACTCAAATTTAACTATGGAAAATTTTTGTTTTGTTTCATTATTGAACAAAACTGTAGAGCCTAAACATTATGAACAGGCAAGTAAAGATCCAAATTGGGTAAATGCCATGAATGATGAAATAGAGGCGCTAAATAGAAATAAAACCTGGGATCTTGTTGATTTGCCTTCTGGCAGAAAACCTATTGGGTGTAAATGGGTATATAAAATTAAGTATAAATCTTCAGGAGAAATAGAAAGATATAAAGCAAGGTTAGTTGCTAAGGGGTATAGTCAGAGAGAAGGAATTGATTATGAGGAAACTTTTTCACTAGTTGTAAAAATGACCACTGTTAGATGTGTGTTAGCTATTGCTGTACATTTTAATTGGTCTATTTACCAACTTGATATCAATAATGCCTTCTTATATGGTGATTTGGTAGAAGATGTATATATGAAATTGCCTAAGGGTTATTTTGATAAAACTGATACTAGAGTATGCAAATTAAATAAGTCTTTATATGGTTTAAAACAAGCTCCAAGAATGTGGAATGCAAAGTTAATTGGAGTCTTGTTTGAGTTAGGGTTTATTCAAAGTAAATGTGATCATTCTTTATTTGTTAAGTCTGAGAATTCTGTGTTTATTGTATTACTAGTATATGTTGATGATATTGTAATATCTAGTAACAATGAAACAGAAATTGAAAATGTGAAAAAATTCATACAAACCAAGTTTTTGATCAAAGATTTAGGAACCTTGAAGTATTTCTTGGGTATTGAAGTATTAAAAACCATCGAAGGTTTATGTCTTACTCAAAGAAAATACTGCTTAGAACTTCTTGCCGAGTTTGGTTTAACTGGTTGCAAACCTGTGTCTAATCCTATAGAACCAAATTATATTGTGACATCTTTGTGTGAAAAAGAAAGTGATAATTTGATAAATGTTGTTGGGTACCAAAGATTAGTTGGTAGATTAATCTATCTGTCCCATACTAGACCTGATATCTCATATTCTGTGCATATATTAAGTCAGTTTATGCATAAACCTACCAGAGGTCATTGGTTATTGGCTGTAAGAGTCTTACGATATTTAAAAAAGGCTCCTTGTAAAGGGATATTTTTCGATAAAAGGTCTAGCTTAAAGTTGTCTGCTTATGCAGATTCCGATTGGGAAAAATGTTTGGTGTCTAGGAAGTCTGTCACAGGTTACTGCGTTTTTTAGGAAGTTCTTTGATTACTTGGAAGAGTAAAAAGCAGTCGACTATTTCACGATCTACAGCAGAAGCTGAATATCGTGCTATGTGTACTGCGACATGTGAAATCATGTGGTTTGTGAATTTGTTAAGTGAGTTAAAAATATCTGTTTCTTTGCTAGTTAAATTATTCTGTGACAATACAGCTGCTATCTCGATAGCAGCCAATCCGGTATTTCATGATAGAACGAAACACTTCGAATTAGACTTGTTTTTCTTAAGAGACCAAATACAAAAAAGGTTGTATTAAAACGATTGGGATAACAACTGATGAGCATAGGGCTGATATTTTTACAAAAGGATTGTCTATAGTTCAGCATGAAACTGTATGTAGCTGGTTAAGTTTAATTGATTTGTTTAATAATAAAAGTGTTGGGGGTGTTGAAAAAATACATTAGTCTTTTTTTATCACTTTTATTATTCTTAACTCTTATATATATAACTCGCACATCTGTATGTTTTAATTGCAAGCAACATGTAACAACGTTGACCAGCTGGACTCTTCTATGGACTTCTCTCATGGACTTCTCTCATTGGGCTGTACAAGTGGGCTTAAGAGATTATGCCGGATAGGCTCTGGATGGATGGCCTCTTATATGCTGGAGTATATAATGATATCAAAAGGTTGTTGAGGTCAATCATCTCTGTTATTGTTCCAGATACTTCTGTTCGAGATCTACTTTCTCTCACTTAGGGTTTACACTTTCTAATTGTACATTGATGATCTCTTGTTGAGATCTTGTGTCATATTGTTAGATCTACTGTGAGTGTATACAGATCATCAAGGATGATCTGTTTGTGAGGATATTTGGTTGATCTTCGTTATCGTCTGCGTCTATTTCTTTATAATAGTTTTAGTTTTTGATTCCATGTAATTTTTGACAATAGTGGCATACGTTGGCACACAACAATCCCTCCGACTTCAAGCAACCTTGTCCAGAAGGTTAAGAATCTGGACACGATAAGGGAGAATTTCCACGGAGGCCGCCATTTGGTTCTTCCAGCAGCAAACGAGTGAGTTGTAACAATGCTCCATAGTGGCTTCCATTCGGTTTGCAATTACGTATCTTTGAATAGTGACCCGGGATTCACCAGTGAGCTCCGAATCTTCCGTTCACATGGTGGAGGCTTGACTATGATAACCTTGAGGGTGTTTAGGTAGATTGGTGACTTCGATTTAGTGCGTAAAAATGGAGGGTCTGTATCTCTCAATGAGGATGTTGGTTTAAGCATGGTTGTAGAAAGGAATGGTATGGTTGGCATAGTGACTAATGGTGTTGCAGGTTTTGGTGGCGGTGCAACGACTGATGGAGGTAGTATGATAACATCGGTTGGTGGTGGTGAGGCGGCAACAGATGACTTGTGGGTGGTGGTGCGGGAGCGGTAACTGGTGGTGGCGATGTAGGAATGTGGTGAGCTTCGAACGCAGGTCGGGTTGATCGGAGCTCAGCAAACACGGTTTCAAACCAGGACACGAGTCTAGGAATCCCTTCGGGTTTGGATAGTTTTTGAGCAGCCAGAGGTCCGAGGGATCACAGTGGCTCTGATACCAATTGATACAAACCGAATCATAATCCAATTGATCCAAAGAAAATAGAACGACGCTTAAAAGAAGTTAGAGAGAATTAGACTTAGTTCATAATTTTCATTAATAATATCTTCATCACAATCGAAGTAGGCCTTAATAGGCTTATGAAAGAAATAAAATAAACTAACCATTAACTTCTACCACTATCTAGCATGATTATTGTAACGCCTTGCTTTTTGTAACTTTCTGTATCTAGAAAGTTTGTCGTGTATTTCTATTTCTGGAAACTTGATTCCCTTGTAATCGTATTTTCTTTCAAATCAGTGTAAATCAAGGCTTTGATCATAATGAAATTGATTATTTCCTAGTAATATTGCGTTGTTTATTTATACATGTTTATACGTTTAATTCGTACATACACTTGATACATAATTCATGATTCTCGTAAACATATGTTTAACTTGCAAACAACTATCATGTATACGTGATTTTAAACGTTCAATATATGCAAATACTTGATTATTCAATTACAAGACTTAATTCTATGACTTTACATTTGATTAATAGCTAAATATAATATATATATATATATATACATGATACACTTAATGTTATGTTTATTATACTTTAAAAACCTTACAATGTGCCAAACATCAAACACAAGGGGCTATAATTGACCAAACTTGAAAAGTTGTTTGGTGGACATGTGCCGCGACCCGCTCACCGGTCCTGTCCATCTGCCGCGACCCACGGCAAGTCTTGATCCGCAGCCAGACGCGCAAAACCAGCGGATTGGTCCATTTTACTTGTCTATCTCCCAACTAACCTTCTTAATTACACTCCTAAACACTAACCCTAATCCCTCACTATATATAAACCCTTCCCCACACTCATTTTCACTTTCCAATCTCTCAAACAATCCTAAATACTCTCAAGAATCCTCTAAACTTTCTTATTTTTGGCAGAAAACATTCAAGACTCAAAGTGAGTTCTAGCTCACTTCCTCATCTACTTTCTTCTTGTTTCTTATTCCATAACACTTAGATAACCTCTAGGAAGGTTTTCACAAGATTACCATGGTAATCTAAGGTAAAACCTCACCATATTTGAGGTCCAAAGTGAGTGGTATTTTCTGTTTTGTTTAATGTTCTTGTAACATCACTTTCTTTGCTAAAACTTGGTGGAATCTTGAATCCACCAAGCTCACAACTTAACCTATAGTTGTGGGTTTGTGTTGACATTGATTCCCACCAAGTTATAAGTTCAAAAACTCTTTATTTTCAATTTATACATATCATAATCCAAGTGATGAAAACAAGCATGATTCATCATCTTCCATATGATGAACTTATAACTTGTGAAGTGTGAACCATGGGAGCTTTGGCTTTCTAATCTAGTTCCACTCCTTCACTTGTGAACTTGTGTATAAACACTCAAGTGATTTCCTAGTATCAAAGTAACATAGCCCCGCCTAGCCTCTGACACTTAGGATTACCTTTCCATGTTGTGTTGGCTCACCCGAGTTAGGATTTACTTGGTCACTTGAGCATGCTTTAGTTAATTTTTAATTCTTGTTATTCATGACCCTCCGAATCATCCGTGTGATGATTTTTAGTGGTGAATCATACAATGAGGTTAAACCTCCATACTTGACTTACATGATAATCTATGATATCTATGATGGACTTAGTTTTAGGATAATATTATTACTATATAAATATACATATACACATAAACATGGCTGAATTTGTGATGATAATCAAGCCATGATTAATTGTCATAAACTTAGGCTATCCTATCTACGATCTAAGATTCTCGTTATTGATTCTAATGGGCAAATTAGGACCCATGAAACCACACTTAAGTTAGTGTCAAAAACGAGTACTTGGACTATATAATACTTTCATACATATATACTTTGTCTACTTAAATTCCAAATCCGAATCTTCCGTTTAAATTCCAATACTTACACACCTTCGTTTACCCCTTGTATGGTGACATTGGTGTTCCATCATCTAACTTACAACTCTTCACGGGAGTTCAAAGGAAGCTTTGCAAAACCGTGAGTATACTTGACCCCTTTTACGCTTTAACGCACTTTTTGGTGTAACATGTTTTACTAATCAAATACACAATTCACACAAATTATTCAATCACTCAATCTACCAAAAATGCTATTTGTTATGCTTAGGTTGTTTATGCTAGAATACATACATTCACTCAATTTTTCATTAACTTAGCTAGCCCACCTTAACAAATATAGCGCTATAGGAGTAGCACGCCGCCCGTCGGGGTATTGTTAAGATATTATACATAACGCTCTCGTTCACTTTGTGGCGAGGGATGCACTTTATTCTTGTGGACACTCGGGTTTGACTTTTAGTTATGCATGCTAGTTCAACCTTGTATATAAATTGCCATGTTGGATTTGAGAAAACCTTTTATACTTATGCTATGTAATTAAACTTGTGTACTCGCCAATGCCTTTTGTGTTGAACTATACTTTTAAACATGTTGCAGGTTGATGATCATGATCATGATGAATCTAGTAGGGACGACTTAGAAACACACATTGAAATGCTAGATTTGATTACTTATTTTTGTTGAACTTGTCGTATTTGTCTTTTCAATGTTGTAATTTGAATTTCCTATGTTGTACTTGACAATTTTTGTTATGGAATGAAATCCATTTTGAATTAATTATTGTCACAAATAGTGTTATGTGTGAGGAGCAATCTATTTCGTCTCACTCCGATGTTTCCGCCATCGGTTGGGGTGTGACAATTATGGGTAACAACCACCCACTCACATCCTTAATTGAAAAAAATAAAATACGTTGCAATAATAATAAAATAATAAAATAATAAAGCATTAAATAAAGAAACTTAGGCATTAATGCATGCATGTAACTTGATGGATCCCCGTAGTGGCATATGTTGCACACAACAAAAACAAAACGTAAATACCCACCCCCTCATGCTCCCCCAAATCATCCTTCTTCATCATTGAACATGCTCTTTAGTTATGTCTGACTCACTAGGCATAATTCTTGGCTCACTAGATATGTCTGGCTCACTAGACATAATATTTTATAAATAGTGCAAAAACCTCATTACGTCATAATTCATATATATTGCCTTCAATACGGATTCCGGAAACCCAATTAAGACCCGAACTTGAGTAGGCTGCAATAAATTATTCATTGAGTGTTTTAGCTCGTTTCGGGTCAATGTGACCCGTTATGTGGCTTGAGCATTCAAGCTCTAGTTTCCAACATTTTTTTCCATTAATTACTTTACCCGACCTGTTAGGAGGCATTATGCATTCGAGTTCATTCCTCATGTTTTTTTATATTACCAAAATGATCAATACTATCAAAGAACTCATTTTCAAATCTACCTTGAAGGTATAAAAGTTTCCAATGGTTTAGTGGTTTAAAACCCATTTGGTCAAGATTTTGCATTGTGGATATTTTATTTGCTCTAAAGGCCATTTTACCCAAATACTAGGTATATCTCTCTTGAGTTAATCTATTTGCCACATCTGACCCAACCATCTTTCATCGGGCCATAAGCCCCTATCGAAAGTATAATCCTTTACACATACCTGGCGCGGGTTAAAGCAATGTCCTGTTATCAATACCTTGCGATTCTATTCGCTAATTCATGGAAATGCGTGCCCCTACATTATGCTTACCTGTAAGTATGAAACTTAACAAACAAAGCATCAAATATCATATCCAAATGGTGACAACATCACCATCTGAACCGTTCATAGCTTACCCTTTTAGTATTTCAACTAACCATGTATTGTTTATTGCCAAAAGGCGCATACTTACCATCTTACCCATTTGACCTGTTTTGGTTTATGCCATTGGGTCCTTTATAAAAATTCATTGGTTTATCACCAAAACATGGTTACTTACCATTTTACTCATTCAACCCGTATTGGTTCGCGCAGAAGGTCTTATTTTAAAATTTTATTGGTTTATCACCAAAACATGGTTACTTACCATTTTACTTATTGGACCCATATATCTTACCCGTTTCATGGTTTTCGCTATGAGGTCTCATCTTAACATTTCTCCTTTGTCACCAACATTAGTTTTTCATAACTTTATCCATTTTAACCCGTTTCATGGTTTACACCATGGGGTCTCATTTTGATATTTCTATTCATTTAACCGTAATTATTCTTAACCATATACTTCATATCACTTATATAGTGATTCTATTCTAGAAGGTGTAAGCTTTACTTACCTTGCGTCCGTTCGAACTTCCTCATGTCTTTGACCAGTTTGACCCATTCCTTTCCAAGCTCCCACCTAGCTTGTCAAGAGTCAAACTATCATATAGCATCCACAAGATGGTTAGATTAGTCATCCTACATCATGACCATCACACCTTATGGACTTTTATACCATATGTCACATCCCAACCGATGGCAGAAGCATCGGAGTGAGACGAACAAGATTGCTCGAGACTTCATAACGCTAAATGTGACAAGTATTTAACAAATAATTTCATTTTATTGCTAAAATCAAGTACATTGTTTGGAAGATAAATGCAACAAGTTTGGAATGAACAAATTACAACAAGTATCAAATGTCTAAACTACTAAACATGAATTTAAGTTTGGTGCGTTTCTAGGCATCCTACTAAGTTTCGTGCATCATCATCTTCCATAATCTTGCAACACGTATTAAAGTATAGTTCAATACAAAAAGTATTGGCGAGTATACAAGTTTGAGTACTAGCATACGTATATAAAAAAACCTGAACAATCCACATGACAAACTTAGTTAACAAGATTAACGCATTACTGGCATATGAATAAACAAGTCAACCCAAAGATTACTGCAAGTATGAATGAATGACTTAACATGACCTCAAGAATACGGGTGGTGCGTTACTCCTATAGCGCTATACATGTTAAGGGTAGGCTCGTACGAAGTTAATGACAAGTTTATCGCAAAAAGAATAACCCCAGAATAACGAATCAAATATAACATATTAGCGTGCATGTATTGGATTGTTGTGTAATTGCATAAAGAATGTCTGTTTGTGTAAATTTGTATAATGTAAACATGTTGCAACCAAAAGTGTAAACGAAAAAGGGTGTCGAGTATACTCACAAATTTGCAAAAGCTTTCCGATTATCCATGAGTGACAAGTTGTTTGTGAATAAGGAATCGAAGGTAAGGTTATACGGCGTTTATAGAGTGGTTAGATTTGGGATTAAGAATTTAAGTACAAAAGTATGTTATGCATAAGAGTATATCTAGTCTAAGTACTCGTTTTGACACTAAGTTGCATGTGATTTCGTGGGTCCTAGTTCGCCCATTAGAATCAACAACGAGAGACTTAGAATCATAGATAAAATAGCCTAAGTTTATGACGAATAACCATAAACCGATTATCATCATAAATTCGGCCATGTTCATATATATACATATATTTATATAGTTATAATAAATCTAAACTAAGCCCATCATGAGTTTCATAGATTGTCATATAAGTCAAGCATGGAGGATTAATCCTCATTGTATGATTCACTACTACACAAATCATCACAAGGATGATTCGGAGGGTCATGAATGAAAATGAATAAACAACTAACTAAGACATCATCAAATAGCCAAGTAAGACCTAACCTGGGTGAACCACCACAATATGGAAAGATTTAACTAAGTGTTGGAGGCTAGACGGGGTTATGTTACTTTGACACTAGAAAGCTACTTGGATTAACAATTAAAACATCAAGTGAGGTGTGGAACAAGTTAGGATAGCCAAAGCATTCAAGGTTCACACTTATATCAAACATAAGTCTTGCCATATGAACTATGGTAGACTTATGTGACTTCAACACTTGCGGGTTGTCTTAAACCCTTCAAAACAGAAAGTTTAGAGAGTGTTTGCACCTCTAAACTCATAAGAATCAACCATACACAAGCACTATAAACATGGACTTGATTAGAGGCAATGTAGGTACAAGATTCATGTAAGAAAGTATGACTTTAATAAAGTTTAAAGCATAATCTTCCAAAACAGAAAGTTTGGACCTCAAAATGGTGATGTTCCACCTTAGATTACCATGGTAATCTTGTGGAAACACTCCTGGAGGTGTTCCAAGCTTTGTATTGGAAGAGAAGATGAAGAAAGTGAGGTAGAAGCTCACTTCTTGTACTTAGAACAATCTGCCTTCTTTTGGATGGTACAACTGATTTGAGAGTAATGTGAGAGCGTAATGGAGTTGGGAAAGTGAAAATGGGAGGCAGAAAGCTTGGTTATATAGTGGTGAAGTAGGGTTTGAGTTTTAATGGAGTTTAAAGGTATTTGGGTGAGTTTGGAGGTGGAAGAATTGGCCAACCCGCAGCCAAGAAACAACTTTCTGCGAATAGGGGGCTTGGCGCCCCATCAAGTCTAAAAGGTTTAGGCTTGGCATAGCGCCAAGCCTCAATCTGGTTACCACTTTCATTTTATTACACATTAGCCCCTGAAGTTTAATAAGTTTGATGTTTTGAGGTGCAACTTGTATAAAGGACATGTAATTAAGCATGAATCAAGTATTAAAGCGTAAATCAAGTATTGTGAGTGTATTATTATGTATATTGCACGTATAACGAGTATTAGTCACGTATTTACGACTGATAAGTATGAATTCGCGTGAGTGACGAATGTGTATCAAACATATAGTTAAGTTGAATGTAAAGCAAGTATGTATAATCAAGGTATAATTCATATAAATTGTTCAACTTTTATTACGATCAAAGCCTCATATTACAACGATTTGAAAACAAAATACGATTACAAGAGAATACGAATTTCCATAAATAGAATACGAGACAAACTTTCTAAATAAGAAAGTTCTAAAAGCTAGGCGTTACAGTCTCCCCTCCTTTAGTAAATTTCATCCCGAAATTTATTCAAGATTCGAAGTCTTTTTTATTAGTTTTATTTTAATAGTCTTTTTTTTAGAAAAAAAGGGAGACTTTGGATAAACATTTTGCTAAATGGTTGACTAAAATCAAGATTTTGAAGTTAGAAGTGTGTTGAAAATGCATGGAAATTTTGAGGAAAGAAAACGGTAGGTTTGTAAAAGTAGTTCATTTGACTAAGGTGATTTGAGGCACCCATCGTAAGTAGGAGTATAAACGTGCATGTGTGTGTAGGCGAAGTGAGTTTGACTAAGTTTGAATAACTAGATGGGGGAATTATTTTAAAAAGGATGTTACCTAAGAAAAAAAGTTTTCGTATAAGATAGAGTATATTTTGATGAAAAGTGTGGCCCGCGCCGTAGGTTGTAAGAAAAGTTTTATCGATTATAAAGGCGTATTTGTAAAATCACATACTCGTAGAAAATTGCTTATTGGTGAGAAACTGGGATGGTAGGTATCTAAGATTTCAAAAGGTTTTGGTGGTAATTGGCCGACTAAGCAAAGTTTGTGTGTAATAAGGAATGGAAGATATTTTTAAAAGTAAAGAGGTATTTTTATGGATTGAACGTTTAGGCTGATTTATTGTAAAGAAGGTTTGGATAATATGTCTAAGGAATAACTGGGAATAATCATGGTATGAGAGTGAACGAACGATTCAGTAGATGAATACAAGGGTAGGAATGGAATGATTTTTGGATACAATACGAATATGAAGCGTTGAGGATGAGGTTTCGTCATGGATAATCGGATATCGCGCGTTTAGCAGTGCATTTGTGAGTCACTGAAGTTTGTGTGATCGTGTTTTAAGTAGGTCAGCCAAAAAACAATGAATTTCTCATGGCACGTTTTATGAAAATTTGGTAATATGGAAAAATGGAGTTAAACATTGAAACCTATTTCGTCGTTTCAACATTATTTGAAACATCTACCTATGTAAATTGCACTAAACCTGCATATCTGAAACCCATCTACCTAAGTTAATCACTGTCACTAATCCACCTAATTGGCCAAAAATCAAATTGTATGAAACTGCACTTATGAACCAACATGTGCAATGTCACTAATCAACTTGTGCAATGCCACTAATCAACTTATATGAAGCTGCACTTATGAACCAACCTATACTTTTGCACAATCTACACTTAATTGGTCAACCAACACTTTTGCACAAACTGCACTTAATTGGTAAACCTCAACCTGCACAATGTCTAGTTCACAAACAGCACAACATCTAGTTCATCAAAGTCACTTATGCACAAACTGCACTTATGAACTAACCTACACAGACTCACACTTAAATGTACACACACAGATTTACAGGATCATAATCACTATTAATACACAAACTCACATTAGCAGGATGATGATGATCATCATACAATTGACCAATGATACACAGACTCACTAATACACAGACTATGAGGATCATATGTATGATCATGATGTTCATGGAGCAGATGGTAACATCCAACTGAAAAACGTCATCATAAACTTAATCATAAAGACATAAACTTAATCATAAAGACATAAACTTAAAACACCATCATAAACTTAATCATAAACACAAGTCATCATAATCACCATAGAGAAACATCATAAACTAAATCATATATCATATATCATAAATCATCATCATATAGCATCAACATCCTAATACATTTATATATTATACCATCCAACTGAAAAACATCATCATCCTTACCATAATTACACATCCTAACAATAATTATATGTATCATCATCATAATTACACATCACAAAATAATAGGATCATTCAACAAAATAACCAACAATAGTATTACACTAGTCTTGGTGAAATGTTCAAGCATCGTAGGACCACCCTTACAAGAACCACCATGCGATGGCTGCTGGACCAAAACTCAGGAAAGGCAATTGCACTTTACTCTAAATAAAATACATATGTTGCAATGTTGCATCCTAATTTGACACACATCAAGCAACCCTAAGTTTAGATGCCTTCAAGATTTGTTAATTTTGTGGTGACAGAAACACCAACTTTTTTGAGAGCTCAGGAAAGATTGTCATTTAGAGCTACAAATAAATATATTCTCTCTGGTAACGAAATTTGTTTTCAGTTCAAATTTCAAATGTAACAACTCCACATGACAAGCTTCAAGTCAAGTAAAATGTCACTTAATTTTAAAGACCCTAAAAATACTAGTTACAAAGTTTAAGATAATCCTTTCTAAAAGCATTTCCTTTATGACTAATTTTCTTCCTTCAGCAATGTATAAAGTGTAAATTTCAGTTTACAGACTTACTAAAAGTAATTGATTAAATAAAATATAATAAAACTAAATTATAAATTACTAAAACTTCAAGGTGATATTTATTCCTCATACGATACATGATATAGGAAGTTAGCCCAATTAGTTTGATTTTCTTTTGAGAGCTTGCATTTGTAAACTTAAAAAAAAAAAAAAAAAACTAAATATATGGTTGTATCTAGTTTCTTTCTCTTAATGTTTCTATAAAATATTTCGTTTACACGGAGTTGCATTAAATGTAACACCCCAAAACCCGAATGTTTATATTTGCCGAATGTTCCTATATGACTTAGCATGAAATAAATAACTAGGCTATTTAACCTAGTTAAGTGTGTGGTTAAAAGTATTAAATGACGAAAGTAGGGCAAATAATGTTAAGTGACAAACATGAGGGGCTAAATGGAACAAGATGGAAGTTGGGTTATTAAAATGAAATATCACCACACACAAACACACACTTCGTGTGTGTTCTTGAACGTTCAGGAGCTCCAAAGAGCCAAAACCCTAACTCAACTAAAACCATCAAATTGAAGGGTGAATCAAGGCTTAAATTCACAACCGAACATGGATTAATGATCACCTTTACAAGGGGATCATAAGGTATGTCTTAGAATTTAGATTGGTGATTATGCATGAAGTGGGTTATGTTAGAAATTGCGAAATTGTATGAAATTGAGTATGAGTATGTGTTAGAATCAGCATATAGGACATGGATTATGCGTGGTTTGGGGTAATTTGATGTTTGGAGGTGAAACCCACTTCTAGTGGTGAAGATGGCGACATGGGTGTGTTACCCATGTCCAATCCTTGTTCAAATCTTGTTGTGCTATGTTGTATGTAATGCGTTCTTGTTAGATAGATTGAATGTGATATGAATTTGTTGATGTTTTTGTGTTAATTGATGAATGAAAGCATGAAGTAGGAAGTAAAGCATGAAACACTTGTACATTATGCATAAATTGTGCATGCACACCAAGTGTGTGATGAAATGCCTAGGTGAGATTAATAGATGAAATGGTATGCAAGTAATGGATGAAATCGTATAATATGGGGATATGATGTATTTGATGATAAATAAACATGAGAAATCTATTTTTAGATGGAATTCATGTAGGATTTGGTTGCCCATGTTATTTGGTAAAAGTATGCATTAGAATATTGTACTATATGTCGGAGTGGTATGAAGTTTACTACATGTTTGAATAATTGCTTAATCAAAATTGATAAGTAAAAGTACTCTAGATGTGAAGCATATGAGATCATTAGAACAGGATGAAGTTAGAATGATGTTGGGTTGTTAAGCATAGGTCATGGTGTTAGTTGTAGAATTATGTTACTAGAATGAACGGAATTGAATATGTTTGGTGTGTACATATAACTAGATGATTATATGGTTGTATGCTTATTGCATCGTGAGTATGAAATGTATATAGTGTCATTAGTATAGTCTACTATAATGACATAGATGTATGAGGTTAAGTTAAAAGTTCATATGATAAATCGTTGACTTTCTAAAAGTCAACTGTGCATAAGTAGTAATGTTAGACTTTTTGTCACAATTGTAATATTATAAAAAGTCATATGATGCGTGTTATATCCATATGTGTTATATGTGATGACGTGATGAATTATATTAGTTTGAAAAGATTGACTTGTGGAAATATGCCTTATGCTTGTTGGAATTGACTAATGAAAGTCAAATGTGAAACATGAATTTGATATGATCGTTAATATGTACAATCATGCATGCTAATAAGAATGTGAATGCGATGACATGAAAGTATAGGGATCATGTCAAGATGGATGGAAGCATGGAAGGCTAACGGGTCAAAAGGAGGCGTGGAAACGGATGCGAATACGGACACTTAAGGTAAGTGATTCCCGAAATCAGTTCTTATTTATAATGAAGTTTGGTATGTTGTATATAGGAAACCATGTAAGAATTTACGGGTAAGGGTAAGTATCAAGGTAAGTTCATATGAACTTCGTCTATCCTTAATGTAAATTAAGATGATAGTCTCATCGTGTTAATAGAATGTTCATTATGTTGCTGAATGTCCATCGTGTTAACGGAATGTTCATTATGTTGCTGAATGTTCATCGTGTTAATGGAATGTTCATTATGTTGCTGAATGTTCATCGTGTTAATGGAATGTTCATTATGTTGCTGAATGTTCATCGTGTTAATAGAATGTTCATTATGTTGCTGAATGTTCATCGTGTTAATGGAATGTTCATTATGTTGCTGAATGTTCATCGTGTTAATGGAATGTTCATTATGTTGTTGAATGTTCATCGTGTTAATAGAATGTTCATTATGTTGCTGAATGTTCATCGTGTTAATGGAATGTTCATTATGTTGCTGAATGTTCATCGTGTTAATAGATTGTTCATTATGTTGCTGAATGTTCATCGTGTTAATGGAATGTTCATTATGTTGCTGAATGTTCATCGTGTTAATAGAATGTTCATTATGTTGCTAAATGTTCATCGTGTTAATGGAATGTTCATTATGTTGCTGAATGTTCATCATGTTAATGGAATGTTCATCATGTTTGTTGGAAGTTAGTCGGTTATGTTTGTTTGTAATTGCATTGATTTGGTTGATATGATTGTAGATAAGACTCAACTTACAAATAAGTGAATGTGACTTGTATGTATGTATGTATGTATGTAGATATGGAACTGTGGCATGTGTAAGTAGTGTGAACTTGTATGTACGTACATATGAATGGGATACGTATGAATGTACTTAGATATATGAAAGTGTATACACGTGTTGTAATCTAATGATTGTAGATCACTGGTATACGTATATGTAAAAATGTGGGTTTTCAATATGTTTGAGATTACGTACTCCTAACCATGTTACTATTGAGAATGAAATAAGTGGAGTGCAGGTATGGGAATGCCGGACTCTCGAGGAATTGATGTCGGACTCGAGTAAATAAAATTGAGAGGATGTTTCAATGGAATACCTTACGTAGTTAGAATGTTATATAGCCTTTTAAGTATATGTATTAAATTATATATGATGTTACCATGTACTAACGTGTTGGTTATTTATGGTGACCGCAGGTTAGTCAGATATTCATGATGGACAAGTGAACAAGGTTCGAGTTGAAGATCATGGATTGTACGGGAAAGTGGTTACGTTGTTTGTAATTATTTGTTAACATGGTTACATTAAATAAATGATGAATGATGTGTTTATGCTAAAAGGGTTGACCTAAACGGTATTCAAGTACGATAGAGTAGTTAAAAGAAAGAAATTTTATGGTTCATTTTCCGCTGCGTCATTTTGGGTCAAAACATGATTAGGGCCTTTAAAAGTTGGTATCGGAGCCAAGGTTTGAGTGAAATCAAGTTTGAGGAGATAAATACTTGAACTCAAACCTGTGTGCTCTTGTGACAAGGAACCCGTACAATCCGAGACTCGATCAAGATCTAAGGGTAGAAGTAAAGGTAAGTATGTGCTTAAGTATGTATTTGAAGAAAACTAATTGTATGTTATGTGTAAGGTAAGCATAATTGCTTGGAAAGGATGATCCGTGAATGAGGTCTAGGACCGGCATCAAGGCATATAATAAGACAAATTGACCCAGGTACGTAAATTTAACATGTGGGCACATGTAATGGTATAATCTAGCAAGTGAAAGAAAATTTTAAATGAAATATAATAATGACATGGTAAAGAAGTTTTGAAAATGTTACACGTGCCGAAACTTAATTCTTCGGACATAAGGTTGCGATTACACGAAGACACGAAACTAGCATGTGGATTGTGTACCTGGCCAGTACACAAGAAACATATGACGTTCGTGAGACCGTGATAATTGTTACAGGTATGTCTGTTAGAATTAGGTAGTAGGTGGACGTGAGGGTGAAGAGAAATGTAAGACTTTCAGGAATGAAAGTATGAATGATGTGATAGAATCCGCGAGATGGATTCGAAGCATGAAAGGAATGAAGTATGAATGACCTGTTTGAATCCGCGAGATGGATTCAACACATGTAAGGAATGAAAGGTATGAATGATATGTTTGAAACCGCTAGACGGATTCAAACATAGAAGGAATGAAGGGTATGGATGTTATGTTTGAATTCGGAGGACGAATTTAAAACATAAAAAGGATGAAATTAACCCACCTCGGGATGCGTCGATAGTTTGACCATGGTTGCGTCAAACGAGTCATATAAGTAAATCTAAAGCAAATGAACAAAAGAATAATCGTAATTGGCACGCAAACCTAAATTTTAGACGAAACAAAGAAGTTTTGAACAAGTTATGTGTTAGATGTGTTAGTAATCGACTCTTAGGAGTCATAATGAACGACGGGCTACGACCCGGACAATAATTTAAGTATGAATGAGAAGGGTAAGTTTTGTTAAGAATACCAAAATGATGTAATGAATGTCTATGCAAGTAGGCATGAAGGGAAAGAAGTACGAATGTGTATCTCAATATATCTACGATAAGTAAGAAATGTCGGTTTGACCTTGAAAAGTCAAACTGCAAAGGTCGACAAAATAAGTAACCAGAATAAAAGAATTGCATGTAAGGAATGAAATGTGGGATGTGTTATAGCATGTATGTAGGAAGATGTAAAAGGATTATGGGTGAGTAATCACCTAGTATAATGAATGTTTGATTGAAAGGTGCTAACCACCGATTTTGTAGATGTTAATGGTAGAATTCTGAATGTGATGAAACCAATCGAATTGGTGAAATATTATGCACGAGTGGAAGCCCATTACAAGGATGAATGAAAGCTGGCCTGGTACGGTTAGTACTCGTGAAGGAGCGGATCGCTCTGGTTTACGGACCGCTGAAGTATGAAATGAAATCGAGGTAAGTATAATGTTTTAACTCATACTGGATAGATATGGATTAGTAAATTGAAAGAGACTTACAAGATGAATGATGGAATAGGTATGGTAGGGTATGGAATGTTTGACTTTTAATAGTTGACGTAAGAAGAGAACTATGTCATTAAGAACTAGATCTTAAAAGTTTTGAGCGAAAATTTTGGGTATTGGTTAAATTCTCGTATGAAGAACCTGCATGATACGCTTGCTTAGGCAAATTAAGTAATGCCTGAATTGAGAGGAATAGTAATGTAGAATGAATGAGGTGAGTCGAAGTTAACGTATGTGACAACCCTCATAATTACAGGTATCAGTACGATTAATTAATATTAAATTGTGCTTAATGACTGTGCTTAATCACAACTGATGACGTAACTGCATTTTTCAGCAAAATTCAGCTTTTTAACATACTAGTCTTGTGCAGAAAATTGACTAAATGGTCCTGAATGCTTTCCTAAGTGTTGGGAATTAAAAGTGTTACAAAAAGATACATAAAGGACACTATACGGAATAACTTAGCACTTTATCGGAACGGTATCTAACCGAACAACCGGACATTACCCGGGACACCAAAATTTTGCCAGAAACATTGTTTTATTATTTTTGGACTAGTTATGGTCCCCGAATACCCCCAACGCATTAAATAATGTACCATACATATATAACACTGGATATTACATTTAACTTTCAACCATTTACCTACTTATCATAAAAATTTACAATTAACCACCCCCTCATGCCAATTACGGTCACCATGGACCCACCCCCATATCCCACTAGATTTTATCCTTTATTTTATTTAGATGTTGCTCGATATGGTGACCAAGATATTAGATGAAAATCTTATAAGTATGGAGGCCAAGATCATTCCATATCTTCAAAATCTTCACACCACTCCCTCATACTCTCTCTCTCCCTCTCGGCTCACCTTAGAACCGCCACCACCACCACCTTGCAACCTTCCTCCAGCCATTTTCAAGCTCATCTCAAGTACTAGAGGGTGATTAAAGGAGCTTGAAGATTGTGGATCATCAAGGAGCTTTCATCACTTGCATTCATTCATCATTTTCATCATCTTTTTCCCTTGTGTTCTTCCCTAGGTTAAAGCTAGTTGTAAGCTTCTTGTTAACCCTTGTTTACTTCCTATTTTTAGTAGTTAAAGGATGTATTATGATGAAATAACTAGAACACTAAAAGACTTGAATCTTGAATCTTGAATCTTGAATCTTGAATCATGAGATGAAATATGATGATACATGATGAAATATTGTTAAGATGATGTTGTTTTGAATGTGTTGATGATTGTTTGTTGATTTCTTGGTAATGTGATATTGATCATCATATGGAACTTGTTAAATGATGATTAGAAACATGATTTAACAAGATTAGGAGATGATTATGTGTTTACATAAAACAATCATCTTCTAATAAAAAAACTATGAACTTGATAATAAAGATGATTTCTTGAATTATAAGTAAACAAGTAGGTTGATGATCATGTAGATCCGAGATTTACAAAAGACTTTTCTAAACAAACCAAGTTCAAGAGACGGTTTTGAAAGATCCTAACTTTTCTTGCACTTACATTATTTTTGGGAATAAAATAAGTGTAGGAAGGCTAGTAAACAAGAATATGTTGTAAATAAATATTTTTATAGAATGTATTCACAAGTTATGAACATATAGAAATCCCAAGAATGAGATTTTAACAAAAGTAAATACATTTTGGAAGGTAACTAAGGCCACTAAACGCCTTACCAAGTTACTAAGCGTTTTTGTAAAAACATCAAGTTCATATTGTATCACAAATGGAATAGTTTTGCTCTTGGTGATGTAAAGTGTTTAAAGATTGATTGTTGATGGTCATTGTGTTTATTCTGAAAAGAAAATGATATGCTAAATAGCATGGACACCTCCATTTACAAAGGAAACTATGGCGAAATTTTCTAAAAATTCCAACACATAGAAAATATTTTCTAACAAGTGTTACAAGTGTATTTTTAACTATGATCTTCCGCAAAAGTCAGGGTGTGACATTAGAATTATGTGATACGTGATAGAAGTAATGATTAGATAAACCGTACGTGGGATACGTATTATGCATGCACGTGAAACTGATTGTTATCTGTACCATGTTAGGACGTGCTTAATTTGTGATTACTAGAGTAACTAATCTAACCGAGCAAACCAAGGTGAGTTCACACTCTTTCTAAGGCATGGGATTCCCGGTGGTTGGGAATGGGTTAAAGAACTAAAACAGAACCTGCATATCCTCCTTGGGTAGGATATGTACCGCCATCCTCCATGGGTAGGATGCCAATATTAATCCTGTGTATCCTCCTTGGGTAGAATACGTACGCTCGTCCTCCTTGGGTAGGACAACAACCTTAAACTTACTAGACAAAACTCTATCATTAAGTCGCTCATTTTTATATTGACTTAATCGCCGGGCCAATGGCGAGCAGGTCATTAGTTAATAGCGCTATTAGGGTTGACAAGCCTCACACCGTGCCGGTAGGATGGGCGTGTACTAAAGGATCTGGCACTCAGTCAATGATGATAGACATTGACTTAGGGCACAACTTACTTTCGTCAGTTGTCGATATGGTAACGGTCTAGTGGTTCACATGGGGAAGCCCCCACTGATTATGGATATGGTTTGGGGAAAAACAAAGATACTGGTTAACTCGTGGTTTACGAAACAACTTATGGTTTTCAAAACAAACTTTTAAAACTAAACAACCAATTGTGAACTCGCTCAACTTTGTTGTTGACTCCTTGTTACATGCCTTGCAGGCCGTTAGGTATTTATGGAGCTTGCACGAGGAGACGTGATCGTTGTGGGGCATGGATAGTGGTGTGCCATGCTAAACATTTAAACTTTATGAACTTATTGAACTTATGTTTTGGTTTTACGTTTTATGCTTCCGCTGTTTAATTTGAACTTGGTTAACTCGTTTTTGAACACCAATTATATTGCGTGGTTGGATTTTATCTATTTTAAATACATTGTTCAATATGATTGGTGGCTTGATCCTGGTCAGTCACGCCTCCATGCGGTGATACTCCACTCGTGGATTTTGGGGGTGTGACAGATTGGTATCAGAGCCATTGGTTATAGTGAACTTGGTTTTAAAAAGGGAAAAGCTTTTTGACAAAACCAGACTATAACCTGTACAGTGCTCAACGATCCACAACGACGCTTCGCTCCACGTGCAAGACTCGACACAATAGGTGGTATGATTTATGTTTATATTGTATGTTTGATAGTTCACATAGTGCATTAGTTAACGTGATAACTGCTATTTGAACCATGTGTGCTTACTCTCTTCTATCATCCCACGCTTACGCACTTTCGCGACACTTTTCTCACTTACGTTGCTTCGTTGTGAAGATCATGAGTGGACGTTTGAACTTGACTCAAGCCCAGCTGACGGCTCTAATCAACGAACGAGTGGCTGAGGCACTCGCAGCTGTCCCTGCAGGAGGTATAACCTGCCATAACAACCCATCTTAGGACGTTTAGATCCTACCCTCGCGAACCAACTCTTGTGCTTAACCTTGTCTTTTATTCTCACGCCACAGGTAAACATGCTCAGCCTCCCGTATGTACGTTCAAAACATTCATGGATTGCCGACCTAGTACTTTCAGCGGCACAGAAGCAGCTATACGTCTTCTTCACTGGTTCGAGAAGATTGAGTCCGTTTTTGAGATGTGTGAATGCCCTGAAGCTCGTAGGGTGAAATTTGCTACTGGAACACTCGAAGGTGCTGCGTTAACCTGGTGGAAAGCACAGGTTCAACTGCTAGGGCTGGCGGTTGCTAATGCCACCCCATGGAATGACTTCAAAGATTTGATCAAAGAAGAGTATTGTAGTCGTGACGACATCCACAAGCTAAAGGTGGAATTTTTCAATTTGAAGATGACGGGGTCTGAAATCGAGGCATACACAAAGAGATCGAACGAATTAGCTATCTTGTGTCCTACTATGGTGGATCCTCCTATCAAGCGTATCGAGCTGTACCTTAAGGTTTAGTGCTAGAAATTCAGAGCCACGTGACCTCAGCTAATCATCCAGTTGGCTCATCGTCTCACTGATCAGGCAGTTGAGCAGAACAAGCTGCCCAAGCGTATTAGCGCTACTACTACTTCTGATGCTCCCAGTGATAACAAGCGCAAGTGGGATGGAAATTTGGGCAAGGGTTCTACTTCAGTTCAGTCTCAGTCCCAGCAGTGAAAGACAGATGAGTACAGGAGCCCCAGTCAGCAGTCTTCTGGGAATCAAGGTCAGGGTGGATACAGGGGAAATCACCCTAAGTGCAATCGATGTAATTTGCACCACAGCGGGCCGTGCAACAAGGGTCATTGTCAGAGATGCAACAAGCTGGGTCATGAAGCCAAGGATTACAGGAGCTCACGTCCTGCGAATCAGAATCGTCAACAGCAGCCACAAGCTCCACAGAATCAGCAGCAACAGCAGGGTAACAGGGGATGCTATCAGTGTGGTGCTGAAGGTCACTTCAAGAGAAACTGCCCCAGATGAACCAGAAACAGAACAACAACAACAATCAGGGGAACGGAAACAATAATGGGGGAAACAATGATGGCAATGGTGCCAGGGGACGTGCGTTCGTGATTGGGCAGGGTGATACAAGGAACGATCCCAACGTTGTGATGGGTAAGTTTCTTCTGGATGACTTCTTTGTTACTGTTTTATTCGATTCGGGTGCCGATACTAGTTATGTGTCCTTAAAAGTTAGTCAAATGCTTAAGCGCGCCCCAACACTTTTAAACACCAAACACATGGTAGAGCTAGCAAATGGTAAAAGTTTAGAGGCCACACACATAGTTAAGGGTTGTAATCTTGTTCTTGCTGATCAGACCTTTTCTATCGACCTCATTCCTATCGTTCTGGGTAGTTTTGACGTTGTTATTGGGATGGATTGGTTATCTCATCAGCAAGCGGAAATTCTTTGCAACGAGAAGATTGTCCGCATCCCTCGTTCTGGTGAAGAACCCCTCGTGATTCGTGGTGACAAGAGTGGTGCAGTTGTAGGCATCATCTCTTTCCTTAAGGCCCAGAAGTGTTTGCGAAAGGGCCACACAGCTATTTTAGCTCTCGCTACTGACGCATCAATGAAAGAGAAGAGAATTGAAGACATTCCTATTGTACGCGATTTTCCTGAGGTATTCCCTGAGGAATTACCTGGTCTTCCGCCTCATCGTCAAGTCGAGTTTCAAATCGAGCTAACTCCTGGAGCAGCACCCATAGCTCGTGCGCCTTATTGCTTAGCCCCATCAGAACTAGAAGAATTGTCCACTCAATTGCAAGACCTCTTAGACAAGGGTTTCATTCGTCCCAGCTCTTCGCCCTGGGAGCTCTAGTCTTGTTTGTGAAGAAGAAAGACGGTACTTTCAGAATGTGTATTGACTATCGCGAACTCAACAAGGTGACTGTGAAGAATCATTATCCCCTCCCACGTATTGATGACCTATTCGACCAGCTGCAAGGGTCGAGCTTCTACTCTAAGATTGACTTAAGATCGGGCTATCTGTGACAACTGTGCTCTGTAATCGATGAACAATGCAAAACAATGTTAATTATCAATAAAACAATGTGCTTTGGTGTTATTATATGTGTTTTATGTGTATATTGTGTTTGATGATTTTACAATTCGATTCGATTCCGATTTCAAGCTTTAAATCGCTTTCTGGAAAGTTATAAGCAAACTGGTGCGTAAACGTAGCCAGTTTAATGCAACAAAACACTATGGAATAGTGACATAGGCTTAACATACCTAAAATAACCTTCACATAACTTAGAAATAAGATTTGGATGGTTTGGTGTGTTGAAAACAAGTCTATTCGATCGCAAGGACTATTTGTGTCAAAACTGCGAAACTATACCGATTCGTATGATATCGAACTGTCCGGAACTTGATCATAAGCTAAACATACCATAAATAACCTAAACATAGCTTAGAAATAAGCTTTGAGTGGTTCGGTGTGCAAAAATATGCTTATTTGATCTTACAGGGACTAAAAGTGTCAAAAACGATGTAAGTTTGCATTTTCGCGCATATCATACGTTCTGACCACATCTGGACATCCAAAATTTTTGTAGACACTAAGATATTTTTATTTTAGCGATCGGCATGCAAAAATACCATTCGTCTCTTAATTTGGTTCGTTTTCGCGTCCGTTTGAGTTTCATCGTAATTTAACGAACAACGCAACCGTACCACCAAACGAGCCGACATCCGAGAGTTTTCCGAGCACATTTTGAGTCCTATAAACTTTATTGACCTGGTAGAGCCTTGAAAATGGCTTAACGGGGGTCAAAAGGGCCTGAAATGAGCTTAAACCAAGTGCAGGGACCTGAACTATCAATTTTCAAACTTATGCTGAACTGGGGAGCCCAGGCGGGCCGCGTGACCCCCTCCCCATTGCTTACGTGGGCCGTGTGGTAGTGCCAGCGACCAGAAAGTTGTTTTCAGCAACTGTTTGATAGTTTAGGGGCTGTTAATACAAAATCTTTGTGTGGTAGCCAAGTTATCTCTTCCCCAAGGCTTCTAACCTGCATCAAACAAGTGTATGGCCATGATTTAATGCTTGGAAGCCACACAAACACATGGAATGATCTTGTTCTTCATCAACAAGTATAAATAGCCCAACATTTTCACTTGTTCATTGCTCATTTCCTCATTCTCTTCTCTACAATCTGATTTGGGAGCTCTCTCAAGTGTTTGGAGCTTTCTAATCTGATTATTCTTTGTAGAAAAGATAGCTAGGACCTATTGTAAGTCTTCTTTCATGCTTATTCTTTATGTTTAAGCAGAAAGTCAAACAGTTTGGCCAACAGTTTGACTTTCGGTTTTGACCATCAATTGGTCAAGTCAAAGTTCAATTGAACTTTGCAACGTGATTGTAATCACGATGGTTATAATCCTTAGCGATTATACCTACTGATTACCACGTTAACTAGGTGTAGTGACGAGTCAAAGTTTCGGTCAAAATGCAATTTAGCACGCATTTTGCAACGGAACTATTTTCGGGTATCAAAACCCATTGTTTTGATTCCAAATCAGTTTTCTAAGTAAGTTAAACATGTTTTGACATGTTTAACTCGTCACTATTAGTTAGTGCTTGATTAGGGTCGTGAGTTAAGCGGTCTAAACAACCGCTTAGACTTTCAAACCCGACCCGTTTGGTCGATCATTAGGATCTGATCAAGCTTGATTAGTGATCATAGTTGCATAGGGAATAACCACTGAGGTTATACCTTATGATCACCTAGGATTGGTTAGCTATTCGTTAATTGGTTTACATGCCCATAGGAAATGACCAAAATAACCTTTTGAAGCATAAATCCATATTTTACATATGTGAACATGTTTTTGACATATAATCTGATTTAGTAACATGTTTAGGTATTATTGGGCATGTAAGACTTGACATAGCACATAGTTGACCATCCGAACATAGTTTCACGTGAACGACGCATTAAAGTAGCATAAGCTACCTTAATGGGTCATAACGTGTCACACCCCCAAAATCCACACGCGGAGTATCACCGCTTGTAGGCGTGACATGACCAGGATCAAGCCACCAATCATATTGAACAATAAAGTAAAGTAATCAAAAGTTCAACCACACAATATAATTGGTGTCCAAAAACAATTTAATAAGTCTAAGTTATCAGCGGAAGCAAATAGTTCAAAACCCAAATCATAAATTTAGAGTATTTAAGTTTATCATGAACACTCAATGTCCATGCTCCACAACGACTCTTCCCCAAGCAAGCTCCTGCTAAACCCAGTGACCTGCATAGCATGTAGTAACGAGTCAACAACAAAGTTGAGCGAGTTCACAGTTGGGTGTTTGTTTAAGTTATTCCAAAAACATAGTTTCCTTTAACTGGCACCCTTGCCGTGGGGGTTACCCCATAGTTGAAAACATGTTTTGTTTAATCCCATTTACTCTGGCAATTCAGCCGTGGGGGCTACCCCATGTTTACACTACTAGACTCGTTACCATATCGACCACTGACTTTAGTCATGTTTATGTGCCCTTAGCGTCAATGTCTATCATCATTGACGTGCCCAGATCCATTAGTTCACGCCCGTCCTCTGCGGCACGGTGTGAGGCTTGTCAGACCTAAATAGCGCTATCTAACTAATGACCCGCTCGCCATTGGCCCGGCGATTAAGTCGATATAAAAGGAGGGACTTCGTGATAGAGTTTTGGTCTAGTGAAATTTAAACTGTCCAAGAGGATGAGGAATTACATTCCTTAACCCGTACTGTCCTACCCAAGGAGGACGAGGAATCCATATTCCTTAACCCATTCCCAATCCCCTGGGAATCCCATGCCTTGTAGAAAGTGTGAACTCACCTTAGGTTAGCTCGGCAGATAAACGAAAGGTCAATTCGAGCTGCTTAGGGGTCAACCACGTCCTAACATGGTTACCATACAAGTCAGGTCTAGGTTCAAGTAGTGCACGTATGTTTACACAAAACTAACAGGTTACAAGCACATAACAATCATGACATACCCAAAGAACACGTTAAACGATAACTGTTTAGCATACACATGAAGCCCAAACATAACTCGGCCCAACATGTTGTGCGATCAGCACAACCTTGTGCGATCCACAGCATGTTGTGCGATCCAACATAAGCCCGGCCCAAACATATAAACACGGCCCAACAATAAAACACGTTGATCTTGTGTGGTCCGGATGACTTGTGCGATCCAGTAAATCTTGTGCGACTGGGTTTGGGCTTTGAGGCCCAATAGCATAGAAATGTTCAACAGATGTGTATGGCCCAAGCCTTGTGCTATCGACACTGTCTTGTGCGATCCACAAGTCTTGTGCGATCGTGCAATCCTAGGTTGTACAATGTGCTATGAATAGTTGTATTATATGGAATCCCAGCTTGTGCGATTTCCTTGTGCGATCAGATCAGGTCTTGTGTGATCTGATCTTGTGCGATTGGTTTTAATCATTCCATGATTCATGCAAATCAGTTACAATTAATTCGAATAGTTTCCTATTTTCATTCGATCAACCAAAGCTAACAGTTTCCAATTTCTTATCCATTCAATTCAATCATTACTAACAGTTTCCAAACCCAACAATAATCGATCAACCAAAGGTTTTAACACCAATTTCTTGTGAACCCTAGGCATGTTCAAAACATAACATCAACTAGATTAATACAATTTGTGTTCTTGATTACTAGCATGCATCCTAATCATGACAACTCAACCAATCATTCGAACATGAATACATCACAGCCGAATATCATGCTTTCAGTTTTTAAATCATCAATCAAACATAGCATCATCAACCCTTATTTGATCCGTGTATACTACACATGTGTACCGATTACATGAACACCAAACCCTAACAGTTTACATCACCATTAATCACATATCATCCCTAGATCATCATGTAGAACATATATATCACAACATCACGTAACATACAATCAATAGTTAAAACACTAACCGGTTAGAGAAGAGAGCAAGGATTGGTCCGAACACAAAAGCTTCGGTGGAGAGGGGTGTGTTGCCGTCAACTTCGAGAAGAGAGAAAGAGAGAGCGAGTAGGGTTTGTGTGTGTTATGAATTATGAGGAACTAATCCCTAAGATGGGATATGTTTTCGTGTAAGATAGGGGTGGGCCGAACCCTTCCTTGGGCTGCCCTATTGGTTCGGTTACAAAAGGTGTGACCCGAATGGGCTTGTGTGACCAGCCAAGTGTTGTGTGATCGGTTCGTTTTTGTGTGATCATATTACATACATACATGCATTCACATAATCATATAACATAATAACATAACATTCCATTGATCATCAAAGTTCACATAATCACATAACGTTCACATCGGTTACATCAAAGTACAAAGGGGTTTGAAATACGAGTTGTCACATTATCCCCAAGTTGAAAGAAATTTCGTCCCGAAATTTAGCACGTACTCACTGAGGAAGCTAGTTAAGTTGCATGGTTTTCCTGATTTCCCTGGGGTGTCTCATCCTTCCCCCGTTGGTTTGGAATTTCATCCCGAAATTCCGCAGTAGTTTCAGCCTCAGTAGTGGTTTTGCTGTTCGCGAACAACTGGGGATACTTGTGTTTCATTTGGTCTTCGCATTCCCAGGTGAATTCTGGGCCACGACGGGAGTTCCAACGAACTTGAACAAGAGGAATTCTGGTATGCTTGAGAATTTTCACATCCCGGTCAGTAATCTCTACTGGTTCTTCGACGAATCGCAACTGCTCGTCGATAGTGAGCTCCTTCAAAGGAACTATGAGGGTCTCATCTGACAGACACTTCTTCAGATTTGACACGTGGAAAACGTTGTGAACTCCACTTAGTTCTGCTAGCAAGTTTAGTTTGTAGGCCACCTTGCCTATTTTCTCTATGATGTCGAATGGTCCAACGTATCGCGGGTTGAGTTTGCCTCGTTTGCCAAAACGAACAACACCTTTCCAATGTGAGACTTTGAGCAGCACTCGATCCCCAACCTGGAACTCGAGTGGTTTCCTACGCTTATCAGCGTAGCTTTTCTGACGGTCACGAGCTGCCGCCATTCGTTGTCGTATTTGAGCAATCCTTTCTGTTGTGTCTACCACAAGTTCTGGGCCAGTGATTTGGCTATCACCAATCTCTGCCCAACAAAGAGGTGATCGGCATTTACGCCCGTACAATGCCTCAAACGGAGCGGCCTGGATACTGGTGTGGTAACTCTTATTATACGAGAACTCCACTAATGGGAGATGTTTTTTTTCCAGCCGTTACCAAAGTCGATTACACATGCCCTAAGCATGTCTTCCAGGGTTTGGATGGTGCGTTCAGACTGCCCATCCGTTTGTGGGTGATATGCTATGCTCATGTCTAAACGTGAGCCAAAGGACTTGTGCATTGCTTGCCACAGTTCAGAAGTAAAACGCGCATCACGATCAGAGATAATGGAGGTTGGCACCCCGTGCCTCGAAACCACTTCCTTCAAGTAAACGTCTGCTAAAATAGAGAACTTGTCTGTTTCTTTAATAGCCAAAAAGTGTGCAGACTTTGTGAGTCGGTCCACGATCACCCAAATAGTGTCATTTCCGCGCTGAGATCTAGGTAGGCCAGTAACGAAATCCATGAAAATTTGCTCTCATTTCCATTTTGGTATCTCTGGTTGTTGAAGTAGGCCTGATGGTTTCTGGTACTCGACTTTGACTCTCGCACAAGTCAAACATTTACTAACGTAGGTCGCTATGTGGGCTTTCATGCTAGGCCACCAATATGTAGTTTTGAGATCGTGGTACATCTTATCCGAACCAGGATGTACTGAGTAACGATACTTGTGTGCTTCATCCATCACAAGTTCGCGTAAGTTTCCATAAAGTGGGACCCAAATGCGCCCTGTTACGTAGTATGCACCATCTTCCTTTTGTTCTAACCGTTTCCTCGATCCTCGCAGGGACTCCGCCCTGACGTTCTCTGCCTTCAATGCTTCAACCTAAGCATCTTGTATCTGAGTAGGAAGACTAGATTGGATGGTAAGTTGTAACGCTCGCACACGCTTGGGCATAGTATCCTTTCGACTGAGGGCGTCAGCCACGACATTGGCTTTGCCTGGATGGTACTTGATCGCGCATTCGTAATCATTCAAGAGTTCGACCCATCGATGTTGTCGCATGTTCAACTCCTTTTCCTTGAAGATATGCTCGAGACTCCTGTGATCGGTGTAAATGGTGCATTTGGTACCGTACAGGTAATGTCTCCATATCTTAAGAGCAAAAACCACTGCTCCCAACTCTAAGTCATGCGTAGTGTAGTTCCTTTCGTGGACCTTAAGTTGACGTGACGCGTAAGCAATGACCTTGTCACGTTGCATCAACACACAACCAAGTCCTTGGATGGACGCGTCGCAATAGACCACAAAATCGTCTGTGCCTTCAGGCAATGAGAGGATAGGTGCGCTACAAAGTCTATCCTTTAAGTGTTGAAATGCGGACTCTTGTGCATCTCCCCAACGATAGGTGACACCCTTCTGAGTTAGTGAAGTGAGAGGTTGGGCAATCTTTGAGAAATCCTTGATAAACCTTCTGTAATAACCTGCCAAACCCAAGAATTGGCGGATTTCTATTGGTGTACGGGGTGCAGGCCAGTTCTTGATCGAGTCTACCTTGGATGGATCAACGTGGATCCCATCCTTGTTTACCACGTGGCCTAGGAAATGGACTTCGCGAAGCCAAAAGTCACATTTCGAAAACTTAGCATAAAGTTGTTCTGTTCGAAGGAGTTCCAAAATAAGTCGTAGATGCTGCTCGTGTTCCTCCTGACTCTTAGAATAGATCAGGATGTCGTCGATGAAAACTATAACGAACTTATCCAGGTAAGGTTTACACACTCGGTTCATAAGGTCCATGAAAACCGCAGGTGCGTTTGTCAACCCAAAAGGAATGACCAAAAACTCGTAGTGTCCATAACGAGTTCTAAAGGATGTTTTGGAGACGTCCTCTTCTCGGACTCTCAGCTGGTGGTATCCCGATCTCAGATCAATCTTCGAGTAGTAGCTCGACCCTTGCAGCTGGTCGAACAGGTCATCAATACGTGGAAGAGGATAACGATTCTTCACCGTCACCTTGTTGAGTTCGCGGTAGTCAATACACATTCTGAAGGTACCATCTTTCTTCTTCACAAATAGCACTGGAGCTCCCCAGGGCGAAGAGCTAGGACGAATAAAACCCTTGTCCAAAAGCTCTTGTAGTTGCGTAGACAGCTCTTCTAGTTCTGATGGAGCTAAACGATAAGGTGCACGAGCTATGGGCGCTGCTCCAGGAGCTAGCTCGATTTGAAACTCGACTTGACAATGAGGCGGAAGACCAGGTAAGTCCTCAGGGAATACCTCAGGAAAGTCACATACGATCGGAAAATCTTCTATCTTCTTATCTTTCTTCGAGGTGTCAGTAACGAGAGCCAAAATAGCAGTGTGGCCCTTTCGTAAACACTTCTGGGCCTTAAGGAAAGAGATAATGCTCACAACAGCTCCACTCTTGTCGCCACGAATCATGAGGGGTTCATCACATGAACGAGGAATACGGACGATCTTCTCGTTGCAAAGAATCTCTGCTTGGTGTTGGGATAACCAATCCATCCCAATGACAACGTCGAAACTACCCAGAACGATAGGAATGAGGTCGACAGAGAAAGTCTGATTAGCAAGGACAAGATTACAACCCTTGACTATGTGTGTGGACTCTAAACTCTTACCATTAGCTAGCTCTACAGTGTGCTTAGTGTTCAAAAGTGTTGGGGTACGCTTAAGCATTTGACTAACTTTTAGGGACACGTAGCTAGTATCGGCACCCGAATCAAATAAAACAGTAACATAGAAGTTGTCCAGTAGGAACTTACCCGTCACAACATTGGGATCATTCCTCGCTTCACCCTGGCCAATCACGAATACACGCCCCCTGGCACCATTGCCATCGTTGTTGCCCCCATTGTTACCATTCCCCTGATTATTGTTGTTGTTGTTCTGGTTCCGGTTTAGCTGTGGGCAATCTCTCTTGAAGTGGCCTTCAGCACCACACTGAAAGCACCCTTTGTTGTTGCTGATGCTGCTGTTGCTGATTCTGTGGAGCTTGTTGTTGCTGACGATTCTGATTTGCGGGGCGTAAACTTCTGCAATCCTTTGCGGCGTGGCCTGGCTTGTTGCACCGATGACAGTTACTCCTGGTGCATGGCCCGCTGTGGTGTAGGTTACAGCGATTGCATTTGGGGTGAATTCCCATGTACCCACCTTGACTTTGGCTACCAGTTGATTGCTGACTAGGGCTCTTGTAGTCGTCAGTCCTTCTATGCTGAGACTGGGACTGAACAGAAGTTGAACCTTTGCTTGAAGTTCCATCCCATTTACGCTTGTTGTCGCTGGGAGTATCAGAAGTAGTAGCACTAATACTCTTTGGTAACCTGTTCTGCTCCACCGCCTGATCCTTGAGACGATGAGCCAACTTGATGATATGCTGAATGGTTCCAAGATTTGCTGAGGTCACGTGACTTTGAATCTCTGGCACTAAACCCTTGAGGTACAGTTCAATACGTTTGATGGGAGGGTCTACCATAGTAGGACACAGGATAGCCAACTCGTTCGATCTTTTCGTGTACGCTTCAATTTCTGACCCCGTCATCTTCAAGTTGAAAAACTCTACCTCCAGCTTGTGAATATCGTCACGACTACAGTATTCTTCCTTGATAAATTCCTTGAAATCGTTCCATGGGGTGGCGTTAGCAGCAACCAACCCCAGCATTTGGACCTGAGCGTTCCACCACGTGAGCGCTATACCCTCGAGAGTACCAGTAGCATACTTCACCCTACGAGTTTCGGGGCATTCACACATCTCGAAGACAGATTCGAGTTTCTCGAACCAGTGGAGGAGGCCTACAGCTCCTTCAGTGCCGCTGAAGGTAGTAGGTCGGCAGTCCATAAAAGTTTTGAAGGTGCACATAGTAAGCTGAGCATGTTGACCTGTCGTGGGTGTAAGAAGGGACAAGGTTAAGCACAAGTGTTGGTTTACGAGAGTAGGACCTAAAGATCCTAGAGTAAGTTGCAATAGCAGGTTATACCTCCTGCCTGGGCGGCTACAAGTGCCGCAGCAACTTGTTCATTAATCAAAGCCGTTTGCTGGGCTTGAGTTAGGTTGATTTGTCCACTCATGATCTTCACATCGAAGAAAACACAAGTAAGAAAAGTGTCGCGCATGTGTGTAAATGTGGAGTGACAGAAGAGAGTTAGCACACAGAGTTCAAACAACAGTGGTTATACTAACTAAGCATACTATGAGCAATGTACAATGTAACTAGCAAGTAGGCAATATAAACATAAACCATATCACCTATAGTGTTGAGCCTTGCACGTGGAATGAAGCGTCGTTGTGGATCGTTGAGCACTGTATAGGTTATAGTCTGGTTTTGTCAAAAAGCTTTTCCCTTTTTCAAAACCAAGTTCGCTATAACCAATGGCTCTGATACCAATCTGTCACACCCCCAAAATCCACACGCGGAGTATCACCGCTTGGAGGTGTGACATGACCAGGATCAAGCCACCAATCATATTGAATAATAAAGTAAAGTAATCAAAAGTTCAACCACACAATATAATTGGTGTCCAAAAACAATTTAATAAGTCTAAGTTATCAGCGGAAGCAAATAGTTCAAAACCCAAATCATAAATTCAGAGTATTTAAGTTTATCATGAACACTCAATGTCCATGCTCCACAACGACTCTTCCCCATGCAGGCTCCTGCTAAACCCAGTGACCTGCATAGCATGTAGTAACGAGTCAACAACAAAGTTGACCAAGTTCACAGTTGGGTGTTTGTTTAAGTTATTCCAAAAACGTAGTTTCCTTTAACTGGCACCCTTGCCATGGGGGTTACCCCATAGTTAAAAACGTGTTTTGTTTAATCCCATTTACTCTGGCAATTCAGCCGTGGGGGCTACCCCATGTTTAAACTACTAGACTCGTTACCATATCGACCACTGACTTTAGTCATGTTTATGTGCCCTTAGCGTCAATGTCTATCATCATTGACGTGCCCAGATCCATTAGTTCACGCCCGTCCTCTGTGGCACGGTGTGAGACTTGTCAGACCTAAATAGCGCTATCTAACTAATGACCTGCTCGCCATTGGCCCGGCGATTAAGTCGATATAAAAGGAGGGACTTCGTGATAGAGTTTTGGTCTAGTGAAATTTAAACTGTCCAAGAGGACGAGGAATTACATTCCTTAACCCGTACTGTCCTACCCAAGGAGGACGAGGAATCCATATTCCTTAACCCATTCCCAATCCCCTGGGAATCCCATGCCTTGTAGAAAGTGTGAACTCACCTTAGGTTAGCTCGGCAGATAAACGAAAGGTCAATTCGAGCTGCTTAGGGGTCAACCACGTCCTAACATGGTTACCATACAAGTCAGGTCTAGGTTCAAGTAGTGCACGTATGTTTACACAAAACTAACAGGTTACAAGCACATAACAATCATGACATACCCAAAGAACACGTTAAACGATAACTGTTTAGCATACACATGAAGCCCAAACATAACTCGGCCCAACATGTTGTGCAATCAGCACAACCTTGTGCGATCCACAGCATGTTGTGCGATCTAACATAAGCCCGGCCCAAACATATATACACAGCCCAACAATAAAACACATTGATCTTGTGCGGTCCGGATGACTTGTGCGATCCAGACGACTTGTGCGATCCAGTAAATCTTGTGCGACTGGGTTTGGGCTTTGAGGCCCAATAGCATAGAAATGATCAACAGATGTGTATGGCCCAAGCCTTGTGCGATCGACACTGTCTTGTGCGATCCACAAGTCTTGTGCGATCGTGCAATCCTAGGTTGTATAATGTGCTATGAATAGTTGTATTATATGGAATCCCAGCTTGTGCGATTTCCTTGTGCGATCAGATCAGGTCTTGTGCGATCAGATCAGGTCTTGTGTGATCTGATCTTGTGCGATTGGTTTTAATCATTCCATGATTCATGCAAATCAGTTACAATCAATTCGAATAGTTTCCTATTTTCATTCGATCAACCAAAGCTAACAGTTTCCAATTTCTTATCCATTCAATTCAATCATTACTAACAGTTTCCAAACCCAACAATAATCGATCAACCAAAGGTTTTAACACCAATTTCTTGTGAACCCTAGGCATGTTCAAAACATAACATCAACTAGATTAATACAATTTGTGTTCTTGATTACTAGCATGCATCCTAATCATGACAACTCAACCAATCATTCGAACATGAATACATCACAGCCGAATATCATGCTTTCAGTTTTTAAATCATCAATCAAACATAGCATCATCAACCCTTATTTGATCTGTGTATACTACACATGTGTACCGATTACATGAACACCAAACCCTAACAGTTTACATCACCATTAATCACATATCATCCCTAGATCATCATGTAGAACATATATATCACAACATCACGTAACATACAATCAATAGTTAATACACTAACCGGTTAGAGAAGAGAGCAAGGATTGGTCCGAACACAAAAGCTTCGGTGGAGAGGGGTGTGTTGCCGTCGACTTCGAGAGGAGAGAAAGAGAGAGCGAGTAGGGTTTGTGTGTGTTATGAATTATGAGGAACTAATCCCTAAGATGGGATATGTTTTCGTGTAAGATAGGGGTGGGCCGAACCCTTCTTTTGACTGCCCTATTTCGGTTACAAAAGGTGTGACCCGAATGGGCTTGTGAGACCAGCCAAGTGTTGTGTGATCGGTTCGTTTTTGTGTGATCATATTACATACATACATGCATTTACATAATCATATAACATAATAACATAACATTCCATTGATCATCAAAGTTCACATAATCACATAACGTTCACATCGGTTACATCAAAGTACAAAGGGGTTTGAAAAACGAGTTGTCACATAACGGGTCGAAAGCACTTAGGCTAAGTTCCGATTTAGGATGTAGGCTTTGTTAAACCATATCACATGAGTTCCAACACTCATTTGGTTTACAAGACCTCATTCTATCCGATCTTCCGATTTAGGTGTCGATTTATTTAACTAGTGATCCGACTACTAGGTACTACTTGAATTTCCTTGGTTTGTCTGAGCTTCGCTAAGTTCTTTAGATCAAGGATACCCTTTCATTCAATGTGAGTACATAGATCCCCTATTTTACATGTTTTGTGGTAACTATGTGAGTACATAGTTCCCCTATTTTACTATTTTCAATTGTTTTGGGGTGATTCATATGTACAAAACGATTTCAAGGTTTAAACGATGGTTTCATAAACGATAAAGATGGTGTATATTAAACTAATAACGATTTCAATAATGTGAACAAACTTGTTGGTTGTAGTTACATAACGAATGACATTCATTAATTTTGGCCGAACCGACCAGTATTAGGTTATGGTACCATAGGATCTGACAAATCCCGTTATCAGACTACACCCATGGTTATGTGTGGGGGGTTATGTAGGTAACGACCGAATCTGATGATTGTTAACTTACCTTTTGGTGGTTTGTTAATACGATAAACGAGGTGGTCGAGTCACGAAGGTTTGAATGTTATTAACGAGACGACCAAAAGTAGTTTCACAATTAAAACGAATACGATTTTGGGACGAATTAAACGATTTGGAACGACCTAAATGAAATAAACGATTTGAACGAACGATTGGTTTTGGGTAGTGATTAGATAATGGGACGGGTGTAGCATGATAGAATCATGGTAGATACGCCGCTGGTACATCTTATATATAAGTGCTTCTATCATATTACATTGCGTGTCATTATTTAGTTCACTTGGGAAACGATTTGAAACGATGTCACACAACGAGGTTTTCGAAATGATATAAACCATACGAGTTTTATTAACGAGTTTTTAACGAGATGTTTTACGAATTGGTTTACTAAAACAAATGTTTTGGGGTTAAGAATCATGGCTACGAGATTTTATAAATTATAACCATCTTGATTTGAGTTGGTTAATCATGTTGCAATATTATCTACTTTTCAAAACAAGGTTTTCGAGGTATTGCAATATATACATAAACGAGCCATAATTCCGATACTCTCACAAAACCTATGTGCTCGCCAGCATTTCTTTGCTGACTTTATTTTTACATATGTTTCAGGTGATGTTGCATGATGGTTGCTAGGGAGCATGTTCACTTAGGATCTGGACGTGGCCTTAGTGACATAAAAACGATAGTAGACGATGTTTAATTTGTTTGTTTGGTTTCAAGACAATGTACATTACTTGATAAATCAATAGGGCGAAACTTTTAATTACCATGGTTGTTGAAACGATGATTCTGTTGCAACACTCCCCGACGTTTCCGCCACGGTTTGTTGTTTTAACGTGGTCGGGGTGTGACAGAAGAGTTGGTATCAGAGCCAATGGTTATAGGGAATTAGGTTTTTAGCATTGCTTTGACCTAGACTATAACTTTCTAGGACCCTAACGCGAGTTATCTTGCGTTTAGATTTAAAAAAAAACAATACCGTCACCTATTCTTAGGTGATAACCACAACGAGAACACAATAACAAATCCGCTTCGAAAATTTATCATCTATCCTTGGATGATTGATTATAAGGTTTTGAACCCTTCCAGTTTGATTCATTTTCGGCTTTATGCCCTTCGAATTTCCAAAATCTCGTCAAAGTTTGGGTCTAAATAATGTGAACACGTGCAAACTGGAAGAGTGAATGCCTGTACCCTGAGTTTTCTGTCTAAGGCTAGAGTGTTCGTACAAATCCTCAATATCGGACCAGTCACTCTTACCTGGGAACTCTTGGGGTGAGTGTTCACTTATAGGCGAGCATGTCTTCAGCGATACGTTATTGTGATCTATTTACTTTGATTTGTCACTGCGTGTCATTTGTTTGTTCGTGGTAACGAACAAATGATCGCACTCCTTGTGTTTTGTCGATGTTTTCAATACCTCCTTTGTTTCTCCAATTATCGACCTCACTCGTTTCTCATGTTTCCTTGTTAGACAAATGCCTCCTCGACGCGAAGCTCGAACTTTTACTGCTGAAGAAGTCGCAGCCCTTGTCTCTCAGCAAATGGCTGCTGTACTTCCAGGCGTTGTGACCCAAATCCACGAGTTATACAACAACAACAATAATAACAACAATAACGCACAATGTAATTTCAAGAATTTCAATTCCGCGAAGCCGCTTAAGTTTTCTGGGTCACAAGGAGCAACTGCGCTCCTGCAGTGGTTCGAGAGTATCAAGAGCACATTCAGACATGTGCAGTGTTCGAATGCGCGTAAGGTTGAGTTTACTTCAAGTGTGTTTGAGAAGCGAGCTCTTACATGGTGGAACGGAGTGATGCGTGATAGGGGTGCCGAAGTGGCATTAGCGCAAACGTGGGAAGAGGTCCGAGTTCTCATGATGAGAGAGTTCTGTCCCCGTCACGAGATTCGAGCTTTGGAATGAGAATTCGATGATTTGAAATAAGACGGGGGAGAACACCGTGCTTATACGGATCGATTTGAGGAGCTCAGTTTGTTGTGTCCCACTATGGTTACCCCACTGGAGAAAGCAATCGAGAGGTATATCGATGGTTTACCCGATTCCATTCAGGATATTGTGACTGGCGTTAATCCTACTACTGTTCGCCAAGCAATCAAGTTGTCGGCTACCCTGACTGAGTCCCAAGTCAGGAAGGGTAAACTCACCCGCAAGGGTGATAAAAAGAAGTCGACCGATTCTGACAAGGAAAGGGGTAAAGGAAAGAAGCAGGGTGAGTCTTCTAAAAAGTCAAGGAAGCGCAAGGCTTCCCGGAACTTTGCTGTTACAGCACAGGCTGCTCAGAACCCACCGACTCAACCTCCTACAAAGAAAGCATATGCTGGTACCGCACCTCACTGTGCTCGATGTAATGGTCACCATGTTACCCAGCAGGCCTGTAAACAGTGTGCTACGTGTGGTAGACTTGGGCATTTGGCTAACATTTGTTGTTTTGGTCAAAATCAAGCTGCTCAGGTTCCAGCACAAGCTCAAGGGAATGCTGTGAGATTCCCACCTGGTTCGTGTTTCAATTGCAGAGAAATGGGTCATTTCCGCAACAATTGCCCGAGAATGGTAAATGCGAATGTAAATCCGAATGTCAACGCAAACGTGAATGTGAATCCCACTCGTGGACGGGCATTCAATCTAAACGCGAATGAGGCGAGGGCGAACAACGAAGTTGTTAACGGTACGTTCCTTGTTAACAATCAACTTGCATCTGTTCTTTTCGATTCTGGTGCCGATAGGAGTTTTATTTCATTATCCTTTGAGCCTTTACTTGCGATACCTAGAACTAAACTGAGGAAACCCTTATCTGTCAAAGTTGCTATCGGTAAACCTCTTATTCTCGATTCTGTTATTCATGGTTGTCAATTGAACCTCGATAACCATCTTTTTCCTATCGACCTCATACCGATGCAACTTGGGAGTTTCGACATTATCATGGGGATGGATTGGTTAACCAAACATCATGCTGAGGTGGTTTGTTTTGATAAGACCATTCGTATTCCTCTTTCGTCTGGCGATGTCCTAGAGGTTCGTGGTGAGAAACCATCTGGTGGATTGAAACTCATGTCGTGTACAAAAGCCCAAAGTTACCTACGAAAAGGATATGTTGCTTTTCTGGCACATGTCACCGAGGAGAAAGGCAAGAACAAGAGTATTCAGGATATTCCAATTGTTCAGGATTATCCAGAGGTGTTTCCTGATGAACTGCCTGGTTTACCTCCAGTTCGTCAAGTCTAGTTTCATATTGACCTTGTACCCAATGCCAACCCGATTGCGAAAGCACCTTATCGTCTTGCACTGTCTGAGATGCAAGAGTTATCGAAGCATCTTCAAGAGTTATCTGATAAAGGATTCATCCGACCGAGTTATTCACCTTGGGGCGCTCATGTCCTCTTTGTGAAAAAGAAAGATGGATCTTTTCGAATGTGTATCGATTATCGTGAGCTTAACAAGCTTACCATCAAGAATCGATATCCCCTACCCCGAATTGATGATCTCTTTGATCAGCTACAAGGTGCTACATGTTTTTCCAAGATCGACCTGCGTTCTGGGTATCATCAACTTCGTGTATTCGAAGAAGATATTCCCAAAACTGCTTTCCGAACAAGATATGGGCATTACGAGTTCACTGTCATGCCTTTTGGTTTGACGAATGCCCCAGCTATCTTCATGGACTTAATGAATAGGGTCTGTAAACCTTATTTAGACAAGTTCATCATTGTGTTCATCGACGATATTCTCATTTATTCGAAGTCTCGAGCCGATCACGAGCAACACCTTCGTTTGACTTTAGAACTCCTGAAGAAGGAACAACTTTTTGCTAAATTCTCCAAGTGTGAATTATGGCTTAAAGAAGTTCAATTCTTGGGTCATATAGTCAATGAGCAAGGTATTCATGTGGATCCATCCAAGATTGCAGCAATCAAGGATTGGAATACACCAACGACACCCACAGAGATTCGATCTTTTCTTGGTCTTGCTGGATATTATCGTCGTTTCATTTCGAACTTTTCTAAGATCGCGGTTCCTCTCACTGCTTTGACTCAGAAGAATAAGCCTTTTGAGTGGGGACCCAAACAAGAAGAAGCGTTCCAAACGCTGAAACGGAAGCTCTGTGATGCTCCTGTTTTATCATTGCCCGAGGGAAACGATGATTTCGTTGTCTACTGTGATGCATCCAACTTAGGCCTTGGTTGTGTTCTTATGCAACGAGGCAAAGTTATAGCATATGCATCTAGACAATTGAAAGTTCACGAGAAGAACTACACGACTCACGATCTTGAGTTGGGAGATGTGGTTTTTGCTCCCAAAATCTGGAGACACTACCTCTATGGCACGAAGTGTGTGGTTTTCACAGACCACAAAAGTCTCCAGCATATTCTTAATCAGAAGGAGCTGAACATGAGGCAACGACTTTGGGTTGAACTCTTGAACGACTATGATTGCGAGATTCGCTACCATCCTGGTAAGACGAATGTCATAGCCGATGCGCTTAGTCGAAAGGAGCGAGTCAAGCTTCATTCTGTTCGACCTCTATCTGATCTTCAAACTCGTGTTCTTCAAGCTCAGCAATTTTGTGTTTCACAAAATTTGATGGGTAAGGAATTACCACGTCAACTTGAGCTTAAACTTGAAGCGAATGACGATGGTTTACTCTATTTCAAGGATCGTTTGTGGATTCCGAAACAAGACGATCTTCGCACATTAGTGATGGACGAATCTCATAAGTCTCGATATTCTATCCATCCTGGTGCTGATAAAATGTACAAGGATCTTCATACTCAGTACTGGTGGCCTGGTATGAAGAAAGATGTTGCCTTGTATGTATCGAAATGCCTAACTTGTCTCAAAGTCAAGGCAGAAAATCAACGACCTTCTGGTTTGCTTGTACAACCAGAGATACCGGTTTGGAAGTGGGAGAACATTGCTATGGATCTCATCACTAAGTTACCGCGTACATCAAAAGGTCACGATACTATATGGGTTGTTATCGATCGATTAACGAAGTCAGCTCATTTTATTCCGATTTGCGAGGATCTATCTGCTGATAAACTTGCAAAGATTTATGTTGATGAGATTGTATCACGACATGGTGTTCCTTTGGATACCATTTCCGATCGTTATGCTCGGTTTTCATCTCATTTTTGGAAGACCATGCAATCTGCTATGGGAACCCAACTAAATCTAGGCACTGCTTATCATCCCCAAATAGATGGACAATCTGAGAGGACGATTCAAACTTTGGAGGATATGCTTAGAGCATGCGTGATAGACTTTGGTGGTAATTGGGATTCTCATCTGCCATTGATCGAGTTATCTTACAACAACAGTTATCATGCTAGCATTAATATGGCACCATTCGAAGCTCTCTATGGTCGAAAATGTCGTTCACCTGTCTGTTGGAACAAGACCGGTGAAGCTCAGCTTAATGGACCTGAACTTGTTCTGGAAACAACAAACAAAATCAAGAAAATTCGCGATAATCTTGTGACAGCTAGATGCCGTCAAAAGAGTTATGCGGATTTACGACGCAAGCCCTTAGAATTTCAAGTTGGAGACCATGTCCTACTCAAGGTGTTACCTTGGAAGGGAGTGGTGAGATTTGGAAAGAAAGGAAAACTTGCACCATGATATGTCGGACCATTTAAGATTGTTGAAAGGGTTGGAAAGGTTGCCTATCGACTAGAGCTACCTCCAGAGCTTGGAAATATTCATCCGACTTTTCACGTGTCCAATCTGCGAAAGTGTTTAGCTGACACTGATCTTCACATTCCTCTCGACGAGATCCAAATCGATGAAACGATGCACTTTGTCGAGAAACCTATGGAGATAGTGGACCGTACTTACAAACAGTTGAAGAACAAACGAATTCATTTGGTCAAGATTCGCTGGGAATCCAAGTGTGGCCCAGAGTTTACTTGGGAACGTGAGGACCAAATGAAGGCGAAATATCTGCAATTGTTCTCACAAGTTTCCTCTAGTTAAAATTTCGGGACGAAATTTCCTAAAGTAGGGGAGACTGTGACAACTGTGCTCTGTAATCGATGAACAATACAAAACAATGTTAATTATCAATAAAACAATGTGCTTTGGTGTTATTATATGTGTTTTATGTGTATATTGTGTTTGATGATTTTACAATTCGATTCGATTCCGATTTCAAGCTTTAAATCGCTTTCTGGAAAGTTATACGCAAACTGGTGCGTAAACGTAGCCAGTTTAATGCAACAAAACACTCCGGAATAGTGACATAGGCTTAACATACCTAAAATAACCTTCACATAACTTAGAAATAAGATTTGGATGGTTTGGTGTGTTGAAAACAAGTCTATTCGATCGCAGGGACTATTTGTGTCAAAACTGCGAAACTATACCGATTCGTATGATATCGAACTGTCCGGAACTTGATCATAAGCTAAACATACCATAAATAACCTAAACATAGCTTAGAAATAAGCTTTGAGTGGTTCGGTGTGCAAAAATATGCTTATTTGATCTTACAGGGACTAAAAGTGTCAAAAACGATGTAAGTTTGCATTTTCGCGCATATCTTACGTTTTGACCACATCTGGACATCCAAAATTTTTGTAGACACTAAAATATTTTTATTTTAGTGATCAGCATGCAAAAATACCATTCGTCGCTTAATTTGGTTCGTTTTCGCATCTGTTTGAGTTTCGTCATAATTTAACGAACAACGCGACGATACGACCAAACGAGCCGACATCCGAGATTTTTCCAAGCATATTTTGAGTCCTCTAGTCTAAACTTTATTGACCTGGTAGCGCCTTGAAAATGGCTTAACGGGGGTCAAAAGGGCCTGAAATGAGCTTAAACCAAGTGCAGGGACCTGAACTGTCAATTTTCAAACTTATGCTGAACTGGGGAGCCCAGGCGGGCCGCGTGACCCCCTCCCCATTGCTTACGCGGGCCGTGTGGTAGTGCCAGCGACCAGAAAGTTGTTTTCAGCAACTGTTTGATAGTTTAGGGGCTGTTAATGCAAAATCTTTATGTGGTAGCCAAGTTATCTCTTCCCCAAGGTTTCTAACCTGCATCAAACAAGTGTATGGCCATGATTTAATGCTTGGAAGCCACACAAACACATGGAATGATCTTGTTCTTCATCAACAAGTATAAATAGCCCAACATTTTCACTTGTTCATTGCTCATTTCCTCATTCTCTTCTCTACAATCTGATTTGGGAGCTCTCTCAAATGTTTGGAGCTTTCTAATCTGATTATTCTTTGTAGAAAATATAGCTAGGACCTATTGTAAGTCTTCTTTCATGCTTATTCTTTATGTTTAAGCAGAAAGTCAAACAGTTTGGCCAACAGTTTGACTTTCGGTTTTGACCATCAATTGGTCAAGTCAAAGTTCAATTGAACTTTGCAACGTGATTGTAATCACGATGGTTATAATCCTTAGCGATTATACCTATTGATTACCACGTTAACTAGGCGTAGTGACGAGTCAAAGTTTCGGTCAAAATGCGTTTTAGCACGCATTTTGCAACGGAACTATTTTCGGGTATCAAAACTCATTGTTTTGATACCAAATCAGTTTTCTAAGTAAGTTAAACATGTTTTGACATGTTTAACTCGTCACTATTAGTTAGTGCTTGATTAGGATCGTGAGTTAAGCGGTCTAAACAACCGCTTAGACTTTTGAACCCGACCCGTTTGGTCGATCATTAGGATCCGATCAAGCTTGATTAGTGATCATAGTTGCATAGGGAATAACCACTGAGGTTATACCTTATGATCACCTAGGATTGGTTAGCTATTCGTTAATTGGTTTACATGCCCATAGGAAATGACCAAAATGCCCTTTTGAAGCAAAACTCCATATTTTACATATGTGAACATGTTTTTGACATATAATCTGATTTAGTAACATGTTTAGGTATTATTGGGCATGTAAGACTTGACATAGCACATAGTTGACCATCCGAACATAGTTTCACGCGAACGACGCGTTAAAGTAGCATAAGCTACCTTAATGGCTCGTAACGGGTCGAAAGCACTTAGGCTAAGTTCCGATTTAGGATGTAGGCTTTGTTAAACCATATCACATGAGTTCCAACAGTCATTTGGTTTACAAGACCTCATTCTATCTGATCTTCCGATTTAGGTGTCGATTTATTTAACTAGTGATCTGACTACTAGGTACTACTTGAATTTCCTTGTTTTGTCTGAGCTTCGCTAAGTTCTTTAGATCAAGGATACCCTTTCATTCAATGTGAGTACATAGATCCCCACTTTTACATGTTTTGTGGTAACTATGTGAGTACATAGTTCCCCTATTTTACTATTTTCAATTGTTATGGGGTGATTCATATGTACAAAACGATTTCAAGGTTTAAACGATGGTTTCAAAAATGATAAAGATGGTTTATATTAAACTAATAACGATTTCAATAATGTGAACAAACTTGTTGGTTGTAGTTACATAACGAATGACATTCATTAATTTTGGCCGAACCGACCAGTATTAGGTTATGGTACCATAGGATCTGACAAATCCCGTTATTAGACTACACTCATGGTTATGTGTGGGGGGTTATGTAGGTAACGACCGAATCTGATGATTGTTAACTTACCCTTTGGTAGTTTGTTAATACGATAAACGAGGTGGTCGAGTCACGAAGGTTTGAATGTTATTAACGAGACGACCAAAAGTAGTTTCACAATTAAAACGAATAAGATTTTGGGACGAATTAAACGATTTGGAACGACCTAAACGAAATAAACGATTTGAACGAACGATTGGTTTTGGGTAGTGATTAGATAATGGGACGGGTGTAGCATGATAGAATCATGGTAGATACGCCGCTGGTACATCTTATATATAAGTGCTTCTATCATATTACATTGCGTGTCATTATTTAGTTCACTTGGGAAACGATTTGAAACGATGTCACACAACGAGGTTTTCGAAATGATATAAACCATACGAGTTTTATTAACGAGTTTTTAACGAGATGTTTTACGAATTGGTTTACTAAAACAAATGTTTTGGGGTTAAGAATCATGGCTACGAGATTTTATAAATTATAACCATCTTGATTTGAGTTGGTTAATCATGTTGCAATATTATCTACTTTTCAAAACAAGGTTTTCGAGGTATTGCAATATATACATAAACGAGCCATAATTCCGATACTCTCACAAAACCTATGTGCTCGCCAGCATTTCTTTGCTGACTTTATTTTTACATATGTTTCAGGTGATGTTGCATGATGGTTGCTAAGGAGCATGTTCACTTAGGATCTGGACGTGGCCTTAGTGACATAAAAACGATAGTAGACGATGTTTAATTTGTTTGTTTGGTTTCAAGACAATGTACATTACTTGATAAATCAATAGAACGAAACTTTTAATTACCATGGTTGTTGAAACGATGATTCTGTTGCAACACTCCCCGACGTTTCCGCCACGGTTTGTTGTTTTAACGTGGTTGGGGTGTGACACTATCATCAGCTGAGAGTCCGAGATGAGGACATCTCCAAGACAGCATTCAGAACTCGCTACGGGCACTATGAGTTTCTGGTCATGCCTTTTGGTTTAACAAACGCACCTGCAGTCTTCATGGATCTCATGAATCTAGTGTGCAAACCTTACCTGGATAAGTTCGTTATTGTTTTCATCGACGACATTCTGATCTATTCTAAGAGTCAGGAAGAACACTAGCAGCATCTACGACTTATTCTGGAACTTCTTCGAGCAGAGCAGCTTTACGCCAAGTTTTCGAAATGCGACTTTTGGCTTCGTGAAGTACATTTCCTAGGCCACGTGGTAAATGAGGATGGGATTCATGTGGATCCATCCAAGGTTGACTCGATCAAGAACTGGCCTGCGCCCCGTACACCAACAGAAATCCGCCAATTCTTGGGTTTGGCAGGTTATTACAGAAGGTTTATCAAGGATTTCTCAAAGATTGCACAACCTCTCACTTCACTGACTCAGAAGGGTGTCACCTATCGTTGGGGTGATGTACAGGAGTCCGCATTTCAGTACTTAAAGGAGAGACTTTGTAGCGCGCCTATTCTTTCGTTACCTGAAGGCACAGATGATTTTGTGGTTTATTGCGACGCATCCATACAAGGATTGGGTTGTGTGTTGATGCAACGATATAAAGTCATTGCTTATGCATCACACCAACTTAAGGTTCACGAAAGGAACTACACTACACACGATCTAGAGCTGGGAGCCGTTGTTTTCGCACTAAAGATATGGAGGCATTACCTGTACGGTACCAAGTGCACTATTTACACCGATCACAGGAGTCTCCAGCATATCCTCGAACAGAAGGAGTTGAATATGCGACAGCAAGTACCATCCGGGCAAAGCCAATGTGGTGGCCGACGCCCTCAGCCGAAAAGAGCCTAAACCAAAGCGTGTACCTGCGTTACAGCTTACCATTCACTCTAGCCTTCCCGCTCAAATTCGTGATGCTCAGGTCGAAGCATTAAAAGCAGAAAACATCAGGGTTGAGTCCCTGCGAGGATCGAAGAATCGGCTAAAACAAAAGGAAGACGGTGCTTATTATGTAACAGGGCGTATTTGGGTTCCACTCTATGGTAATCTACGTGAGATTGTGATGGATGAGGCACACAAGTCTCGTTATTCGGTACATCCTGGTTCGGATAAGATGCACCACGATCTCAAGACTACGTATTGGTGGCCTAGTATGAAAGCCAATATAGCAACCTACGTCAGTAAATGCTTGACTTGTGCTAGGGTCAAGGTCGAATACCAGAAACCATCAGGCCTACTTCAAAAACCAGAGATACCTAAATGGAAATGGGAGCAAATTTCCATGGATTTCGTTACTGGCCTACCTAGATCTCAACGCGGAAATGATACCATTTGGGTGATCGTGGATCGACTGACCAAGTCTACACATTTTCTGGCTATCAAGGAAACGGATAAGTTTTCTACTCTAGCAGACGTCTACCTAAAGGAAGTAGTATCAAGGCACGGAGTGCCAACTCCATCATTTCTGATCGTGACTCACGTTTTACATCTGAATTGTGGCAAGCTATGCACAAGTCCTTTGGCTCTCGATTAGACATGAGCACGGCATATCATCCATAGACGGATGGGCAATCTGAACGCACCATCCAAACCCTTGAAGACATGCTTAGGGCATGTGTGATCGACTTTGGTAATGGCTGGGAAAAACACCTCCCGTTAGTGGAGTTTTCGTATAACAACAGTTACCACACTAGTATCCACGCCACTCCGTTCGAGGCATTATACGGATGGAAGTGCCGATCACCTCTTTGTTGGGCAGAGGTTGGCGACAGTCAAATCACTGGCCCAGAACTTGTAGTAGATACAACCGAGAAGATTGCTCAGATACGACAACGAATGGCGGCAGCTCGTGACCGTCAGAAAAACTATGCTGATAAGCGAAGGAAACCACTCGAGTTCCAGATTGAGGATCGAGTGCTACTTAAAGTCTCACCTTGGAAAGGTGTAGTTCGTTTTGGCAATCGAGGCAAACTCAACCCGCGATATGTTGGACCCTTCGAAATCATTGAGAAAATTGGCAAGGTGACCTACAAGCTGAATCTACCGGCAGAACTCAGCGGAGCTCACAATGTTTTCCATGTGTCGAATCTGAAGAAGTGTCTGTCAGATGAGACCCTCAAAGTTCCTCTCAAGGAGCTCACTATCGACGATCAGCTGCGATTCGTCGAGGAACCAGTAGAGATTACTGATCAAGATGTTAAGGTTCTCAAGCGTACCAGAATACCTCTTGTTCGAGTTCGTTGGAAGTCCCGTCGTGGCCCAGAGTATAGCTGGGAACGAGAAGACCAAATAAAACTCAAGTATCCCCCGTTGTTTAGGAAAAGTGCAACCACTATTGAGGCTGAAGCTACTGCAGAATTTCGGGACGAAATTCCAAACTAACGAGGGGATGATGTGACACCCCAGGAAAACCAGGAAACCACGTAACTTAACTAGCTTCCTCAGTAACCACGTGCTAAATTTCGGGACAAAATTTTCTTAACAGGGGGAGAATGTGACAACCCTCATAATTACAGGTATCTGTACGATTAATTAATATTAAATTGTGCTTAATGACTGTGCTTAATTACAACTGATGACGTAACTGCATTTTTCAGCAAAATTCAGCTTTTTAACATACTAGTCTTGTGCAGAAAATTGACTAAATGGTCCTGGATGCTTTCCTAAGTGTTGGGAATTAAAAGTGTTACAAAAAGATACATAAAGGACACTATACGGAATAACTTAGCACTTTATCAGAACGGTATCTAACCGAACAACCGGACATTACCCGGGACACCAAAATTTTGCCAGAAACATTGTTTTATTATTTTTGGACTAGTTATGGTCCCCGAATACCACAACACATTATATAATGTACCATACATATATAACACTAGATATTACATTTAACTTCCAACCATTTACCTACTTATCATAAAAATTTACAATTAACCCCCCCCCCCCCTCATGCCAATTACGGTCACCATGGACCCACCCCCATATCCCACTAGATTTTATCCTTTATTTTATTTAGATGTTGCTTGATATGGTGACCAAGATATTAGGTGAAAATCTTATAAGTATGGAGGCCAAGATCATTCCATATCTTCAAAATCTTCACACCATTCCCTCATACTCTCTCCCTCCCTCTCGGCTCACCTTAGAACCGCCACCACCACCACCTTGCAACCTTCCTCCACCCATTTTCAAGCTCATCTCAAGTACTAGAGGGTGATTAAAGGAGCTTGAAGATTGTGGATCATCAAGGAGCTTTCATCACTTGCATTCATTCATCATTTTCATCATCTTTTTCCCTTGTGTTCTTCCCTAGGTTAAAGCTAGTTGTAAGCTTCTTGTTAACCCTTGTTTACTTCCTATTTTTAGTAGTTAAAGGATGTATTATGATGAAATAACTAGAACACTAAAAGACTTGAATCTTGAATCTTGAATCTTGAATCATGAGATGAAATATGATGATACATGATGAAATATTGTTAAGATGATGTTGTTTTGAATGTGTTGATGATTGTTTGTTGATTTCTTGGTAATGTGATATTGATCATCATATGGAACTTGTTAAATGATGATTAGAAACATGATTTAACAAGATTAGGAGATGATTATGTGTTTACATAAAACAATCATCTTCTAATAAAAAAATATGAACTTGATAATAAAGATGATTTCTTGAATTATAAGTAAACAAGTAGGTTGATGATCATGTAGATCCGAGATTTACAAAAGACTTTTCTAAACAAACCAAGTTCAAGAGATGGTTTTGAAAGATCCTAACTTTTCTTGCACTTACATTATTTTTGGGAATAAAATAAGTGTAGGAAGGCTAGTAAACAAGAATATGTTGTAAATAAATATTTTTGTAGAATGTATTCACAAGTTGTGAACATATAGAAATCCCAAGAATGAGATTTTAACAAAAGTAAATACATTTTGGAAGGTAACTAAGGCCACTAAACGCCTTACCAAGTTACTAAGCGTTTTTGTAAAAACATCAAGTTCATATTATATCACAAATGGAATAGTTATGCTCTTGGTGATGTAAAGTGTTTAAAGATTGATTGTTGATGGTCATTGTGTTTATTCTAAAAAGAAAATGATATGCTAAATAGCATGGACACCTCCATTTACAAAGGAAACTATGACGAAATTTTCTAAAAATTCCAACACATAGAAAATATTTTCTAACAAGTGTTACAAGTGTATTTTTAACTATGATCTTCCGCAAAAGTCAGGGTGTGACATTAGAATTGTGTGATACGTGATAGAAGTAATGATTAGATAAACCGTACGTGGGATACGTATTATGCATGCACGTGAAACTAATTGTTATCTGTACCATGTTAGGACGTGCTTAATTCCTGATTACTAGAGTAACTAATCTAACCGAGCAAACCAAGGTGAGTTCGCACTCTTTCTAAGGCATGGGATTCCCGGTGGTTGGGAATGGGTTAAAGAACTAAAATGAAACCTGCATATCCTCCTTGGGTAGGATATGTACCGCCATCCACCATGAGTAGGATGCCAATATTAATCTTGCGTATCCTCCTTGGGTAGAATACGTACGCTCATCCTCCTTGGGTAGGACAACAACCTTAAACTTACTAGACAAAACTATATCATTAAGTCCCTCGTTTTTATATCGACTTAATCGCCGGGCCAATGGCGAGCGGGTCATTAGTTAATAGTGCTATTAGGTTTGACAAGCCTCACACAGTGCCGGTAGGACGGGCGTGTACTAATGGATCTGGGCACTCAGTCAATGATGATAGACATTGACTTAGGGCACAACTTACTTTCGTCAGTTGTCGATATGGTAACGGTCTAATGGTTCACATGGGGAAGCCCCCACTGATTATGGATATGGTTTAGGGAAACAAAAAGATACTAGTTAACTCGTGGTTTACGAAACAACTTATGGTTTTCAAAACAAACTTTTAAAACTAAACAACCAACTGTGAACTCGCTCAACTTTGTTGTTGACTCCTTGTTACATGCCTTGCAGGTCGTTAGGTATTTATGGAGCTTGCACGAGGAGACGTGATCGTTATGGGGCATGGACAGTGGTTTGCCATGCTAAACATTTAAACTTTATGAACTTATTAAACTTATGTTTTGGTTTTACGTTTTATGCTTCCGTTGTTTAATTTGAACTTGTTAACTCGTTTTTGAATACCAATTATATTGCGTGGTTGGATTTTATATATTTTAAATACATTGTTCAATATAATTGGTGGCTTGATCCTGGTCAGTCACTCCTCCATGCGGTGATACTCCGCTTCTGGATTTTGGGGGTGTGACAACGTAAGGGTACGTATGGTACAAATAACTATAGGAAACGTAGAATGATGTTAACTTTGGAGGTAAGTGTGTATATGTGACTATGAAATGGTAGTTTTGTTGCGATAACAAAACAAGAACTAAATGTTATATGATATATGTATCGAATACGATCTAAGAGGTGGGATGAAGGTATTAGATCTGTTATATCAGATCATACGAATGTAGGTACGATAATAAGTGTGAAAAAGTATGTATATTGACCCACTACAAACGAGCCAAGGAAATGAGAATGTTATGTCAAAGTAAAGTATGAAAAGTATGGACTTGTTAGAAAGAAGTCAATTATATGAATAGTTATGAATAGAGAATGGATAGTTACTTAGTATTATGATGTACCTGTCAAAATTAAACATATATGTGTATGTATAAATTACGAATTTAGATCGTATGGTCGATGAAAATAATAGGAATGTTATTAATGGGATGTTGGAATTGTTTCAAGCAAACAAAATGGTATGTTGTGCGTTATATATGAGTATTGGAATGATGAATAAACCGCTAGCTATGAAGTGCGTTAGAAACTAGCGTCAGCTAGAGAAAGTGACACTAATAAGAACTCTGGGACGGGTCCTTGATGATAGAAGGTCGTCATTAGATAGGCTCATAGTCGTGTTGATGGGGCGGAAGGGAAAGGTAATTAGTGTTAATGGAAATGAGAAAGGTTTCGGGGACAAAACCTCATTTAAGGGGGGTAGACTTGTAACACCCCAAAACCCGAATGTTTATATTTGTCGTATGTTCCTATATGACTTAGCATGAAATAAATAACTAGGCTATTTAACCTAGTTAAGTGTGTGGTTAAAAGTATTAAATGACGAAAGTAATGCAAATAATGTTAAGTGACAAACATGAGGGGCTAAATGGAACAAGATGGAAGTTGGGTTATTAAAATGAAATATCACCACACACAAACACACACTTCGTGTGTGTTCTTGAACGTTCAGGAGCTCCAAAGAGCCAAAACCCTAACTCAACTAAAACCATCAAATTGAAGGGTGAATCAAGGTTTAAATTCACAACCGAACATGGATTAATGATCACCTTTACAAGGGGATCATAAGGTATGTCTTAGAATTTAGATTGGTGATTATGCACGAAGTGGGTTATGTTAGAAATTGCGAAATTGTATGAAATTGAGTATGAGTATGTGTTAGAATCAACATATAGGACATGGATTATGCGTGGTTTGGGGTAATGTGATGTTTGGATGTGAAACCCATGTCCAATCCTTGTTCAAATCTTGTTGTGCTATGTTGTATGTTGTAACACCCTTATTATTATTTAACGGTTTTCGTATAGATTACGAAAATAAACGGGTAATTATGATTTCAAATACATTGAAAATACGGGTTCATTAAACTTTTTACAGAATTAAAACTATACAACATATCATGTGTGAGTTCGTCATTTAACATAACAACGATACATAGTGCGGAAGCTTATTTCTTGATCGTGTTCGGTTCTTCGTTGTGCTTGATCGTCCTCCGGTGCTAAAATTATACCTGAAACTCATAAAACATGAGTTGGATTAGTCATACGTAACTTAAAACGTATTTAAACGAGTCCGGGAAGCGAAACTGATTAAAATAATTTTTTTTTGCTAAAACAGTGCTCTTTCGCGCCACGCGAAGGCACCCAGATGCTCCCTCGCGCCACGCGAGGGAGACCGTTTTCCAGCAGCTCTGGAGCTGGGTCCTGCATTTTTCAGCAATACTAGTTTTTACGGAAACGGCCATAACTTCTTCGTTATTGATCCGTTTTACGCGATTCTTTTTCCTACGCGCTCGTAATTTAATTCTCCATCTTGTGGAGTTAAAATTCAACATTCAAATTAATAAAACTCTAAATTTTTAAGCATTCGGCTTGTTATTTAAAATCAATATTTTGACCCGTTTGTGACTTTACCAAAGAAAACATGTTTGTTTGATCCCTATTTTCATGAAATTCATAAATTCAATATTGACTATCATATTGGGTTCAAATCACGGGTTTCTTACGCATTCTTAACCTGTTTTCGCTCATGTGCTTATTTTGACCCGTTAAGGGTAATTAAGCCTATTTTAAGCATGAATCGTTTTCACTCGCATCAAGCATTACATTACCACCTTTCTTATCAACTAATCTACCTTTACAACTATATTTGTGTTGTATTAAGTGTGGAGATTCCTAAATTCCGAGTTTTACCCCTTGAACCATTATTTTTGCGGCAAAGACTCTTATAGAGTCAAATGACCAAAGACTTACATTTTTCGCTTTTTATACTTATTCTAAGCGTTTATTTAAGCATACTACTCTTTTCCAATTAACCTTTATGGTCGTTCACTCGATTTGGCTTGCAAGGGCATTTTGGTCCATTTTATCCCTTTATTAATATAAAGGACTTTTAAAAGCATTTTCGACCCAAAAGCCCTGTTTTAAACTATGCATTTTATTCGGAAAGTCATTATGTTTTCAAAACACAACTATCATTATGTGAATCATTCGGTTTACTTATTAAGGTGACCAAATGCTTAAATGACTGCACTTAGCTATCAAGGAACCTCTAGTTCCTATTGAGTAGTTAACCTATTATACATACCTGGCTCGGATCAATATATTGACCCGTTTCGATACCTTGCCTTAGTAACCGCTAAGTAATAGCGCTGTGAGTATCCATTTGATATTTATTCCTGAATTCATAAAACTCGACAAACCATTAGTCGATATTGTCAAAGGGTGATATTTTCACCTTTTGACCCGTTTGGTCTAAATGACTGATTATATTGGCGAGATGAAGCTTGTTGCCATCTCGTCTACACGACTCACTCCGGTTTACACCGTGCGGTCAATTTAATTATAAATCGCCTCTTAACGCTTTTGGCCTATTAAGGCTTTCGAAATAAGTATCTTTCAAAACCAACAATTATTGTCAACGAGTGCCCGAATTACAATTTTATCCTTATTAGTTATTATGATTTACCTTATATGGTAAACCTTAAAAGTACCCGTTTCATTCGTCGTAATATGACCAAATTGCCAATTTAACTCATTTTTTAACCATCAATATGGTTTCTTATCATATTTGATTATCTTGTTCCGTACGACTACACGTCGGAACACTATATCTCAATTAGTTATTTGTCCTATTCATAAGTAATACGACAAAGAATATTCTAAAATATATGACTAGTGTAAGCTATACTTACCTTGCATCCGAATTATGCTTTTCCTTCTTGATTCGTTTGACCCGCTTCCTTCCCCAAGCTTTCACCTAGCTTGCCAAGCGTCAAACTATCATTGTAATTGTAAGACGGTTAGGTTAGTCATAATCATTTACGACTATTCCATCCTACGCTTCTTATATCGAATGTATCATTCGATCATATACTTGGTCGGTTTGACTTTTTTAAGTCAATCGACTTATCAACTTATTCAATGCACATTTGGTTTATTGAATTTCACTTAGGCATTTCATCCGAACTCTTAACGAAATCAAATTTTACACACTAACTATTAGGTAACATGATTTCAAGCATCTATATCAAAATCTTAACATCAATTCTTTTATATCATACAAAAACCCATTTAGTGAGAAGTATGATCTTGTACCCAATTTCATGGTTTACTCAAACACCTTCTATTCGTTATCATGCATGTTGATTCTAAGCATATCTATATCATCTATTTCATCATAACATCAAAACCCACTTATCTAAGTGTGTTAATTCACCAAATCCATCAATCCATAGCATGTTATGTATGATTTTCACTTAGGGTTTCGTTCCTAAGCAAGTATACATCACTAATCTAGCCATAGCTTCTCTAATCCATGCCTAATTCGCGATTAGGATGATTATCAAATTCTTACAACTTCACCAAACATCAAGATTTTACATACCTTACGATCCTCTTGTTCGGGTGATCATTAATTCACATTCGATTGTGAATTTGGGCTTCATTTGATCCTTCAATTTGATGATTGTATGTGGATTAGGGTTTTTTTGCTCCATGGGAGCCCCCTGAGCTCGATCCAGAACACACACTGTGTGTGTGCGTGTGTTTGTGTTTGATTTAATTTAATAACTTTTCTAGTTATCCCGCTTTAACCCCTCGTGTTTGGTTCATTATTAAGTAGGTCACAGCCTACTTATTTCTAATAACAATATTCCCACTTATTAACTAGGTTAAACATTCCTAGTTAACTTAGTGGGTTCGGGGAATTTATGACTCAGTTTATTTATTTATTTATTTTTTAAGTCCCGTTAACTCGGGCCTTCTATCTACTTTGCTTTCTCAAAGTATTTATCCTCCTTTTATTAAATATTAGATTTATTTATTTAAACTCTATTATTTACCGGGTAAATTTTCACCACTAACAGTATTTTACCAAGTCATTAATATTAACGTGGTTTGATTACCAAACCCGTTTTTGGGGTGTTACATATGTAATGCGTTCTTGTTAGATAGATTGAATGTGATATGAATTTGTTGATGTTTTTGTGTTAATTGATGAATGAAAGCATGAAGTAGGAAGTAAAGCATGAAACACTTGTACATTATGCATAAATTGTGGCATGCACACCAAGTGTGTGATGAAATGCCTAGGTGAGATTAATAGATGAAATGGTATGCAAGTAATGGATGAAATCGTATAATATGGGGATATGATGTATTTGATGATAAATAAACATGAGAAATCTATTTTTAGATGGAATTCATGTAGGATTTGGTTGCCCATGTTATTTGGTAAAAGTATGCATTAGATTATTGTACTATATGTCGGAGTGGTATGAAGTTTACTACATGTTTGAATAATTGCTTAATCAAAATTGATAAGTAAAAGTACTCTAAATGTGAAGCATGTGAGATCATTAGAACAGGATGAAGTTAGAATGATGTTGGGTTGTTAAGCATCGGTCATGGTGTTAGTTGTAGAATTATGTTACTAGAATGAACGGAATTGAATATGTTTGGTGGGTACATATAACTAGATGATCATGTGGTTGTATGCTTATTGCATCGTGAGTATGAAATGTATATAGTGTCATTAGTATAGTCTACTATAATGACATAGACGTATGAGGTTAAGTCGAAAGTTCATATGATAAATCGTTGACTTTCTAAAAGCCAACTGTGCATAAGTAGCAATGTTAGACTTTTTGTCACAATTGTAATATTATAGAAAGTCATATGATGCGTGTTATATCCATATGTGTTATATGTGATGACGTGATGAATTATATGAGTTTGAAAAGATTGACTTGTGGAAATATGCCTTATACTTGTTGGAATTGACTAATGAAAGTCAAATGTGAAACATGAATTTGATATGATCGTTAATATGTACAATCATGCATGCTAATAAGAATGTGAATGCGATGACATGAAAGTATAAGGATCATGTCAAGATGGATGGAAGCATGGAAGGCTAACGGGTCAAGAGGAGGCGAGGAAACGGATGCGAATACGGACACTTAAGGTAAGTGATTCCCGGAATCACTTCTTATTTATAAATGAAGTTTGGTATGTTGTATATAGGAAACCATGTAAGAATTTACGGGTAAGGGTAAGTATCAAAGTAAGTTCATATGAACTTCGTCTATCCTTAAATTAAGATGATAGTCTCATCGTGTTAATAGAATGTTCATTATGTTGCTAAATGTCCATCGTGTTAACAGAATGTTCATTATGTTGCTGAATGTTCATAGTGTTAATGGAATGTTCATTATGTTGCTGAATGTTCATCGTGTTAATGGAATGTTCATTATGTTGCTGAGTGTTCATCGTGTTAATAGAATGTTCATTATGTTGTTGAATGTTCATCGTGTTAATGGAATGTTCATTTTGTTTCTGAATGTTTATCGTGTTAATAGAATGTTTATTATGTTGCTGAATGTTCATCGTGTTAATGGAATGTTCATTATGTTGCTGAATGTTCATCGTGTTAATAGAATGTTCATTATGTTGCTGAATGTTCATCGTGTTAATAGAATGTTCGTTATGTTGCTGAATGTTTATCGTGTTAATGGAATGTTCATTATGGTGCTGAATGTTCATCATGTTAATGGACTGTTCATCATGTTTGTTGGAAGTTAGTCGGTTATGTTTGTTTGTAATTGCATTGATTTGTGTTGATATGTTTGTAGATAAGACTCAACTTACAAATAAGTGAATGTGACTTGTATGTATCTATGTAGATATGGAACTGTAGCGTGTGTAAGTAGTGTGAACTTGTATGTGCGTACATATGAATGGGATACGTATGAATGTACTTAGATATATGAAAGTGTATACACGTGTTGTAATCTAATGATTGTAGATCACTGGTATACGTATATGTAAAAATGTGGGTTTTCAATATGTTTGAGATTACGTACTCCTAACCATGTTACTATTGATAATGAAATAAGTGGAGTGTAGGTATGGGAATGCCGGACTCTTGAGGAATTGATGTCGGACTCGAGTAAATAAAATTGAGAGGATGTTTCAATGGAATACCTTATGTAGTTAGAATGTGATATAGCCTTTTAGGTATATGTATTAAATTATATATGATGTTACCATGTACTAACGTGTTGGTTATATATGGTGACCGCAGGTTAGTCAGATATTCATGATGGACAAGTGAACAAGGTTCGAGTTGAAGATCATGGATTGTACGGGAAAGTGGTCACGTTGTTTGTAATTATTTGTTAACATAGTTACATTAAATAAATGATGAATGATGTTATTATGTTAAAAGGGTTGACCTAAATGGTATTCAAATATGATAGAGTACTTAAAAGAAAGAAATTTCACGGTTCATTTTCCGCTGCGTCGTTTTGGGTCAAAACATGATTAGGGCCTTTAAATTTAAAAAATGTTTTTTGGGTATCACGCCGATATACCGCGTCGACAACCCTTACGAACGAACCAATTCCGATCCAATAACATTGGTACCCGTTTTCGTTTAATGGTTTTCAGTCAATGTAAAACACGTGTTAGTATTCTTTTGTACACCCAACCATAATCCAACCAGGATTAGAGGTGCACAAAAAAACCAGTTCCTACCCGACCCGAAATATCCAACCAGAGTATGGTTCCTACCCTACCTGACCCTCGGGTACATACTAGTTCCAGACTCGGGGTTGGAAAAGAACCAAACCAGACCCGACCCAGTGGAACCAGAACCGGTTCCACCTCTACCCGGTCAAAACCAGGACCCGAACTGGCCAGAACCCGAAAAACCTGGCCAAACTAGTCAAAAACCCGAACATATCCGAAACTAATTCCTACATAACCTGGTTCTTGATTTTGTTGACCAAACCCGGACCCGGTTCTCGGTTCTTGAATAAACCCATTTTGTGCACCTCTAAACGAGATTGATGTCAATCGAATTCCTGCTACATAGTGCAGTAGAGGTGCACAAACCGGATTTTTTAGATACCCGGGTACAAGTATGACCGAGTTTTGACTTTTTGGGTATTGGCCATACCCGGGTCGGGTTCGGGTATTGGCCAGAAAATCTATACCCTGTGTACCCGGGTTCGGGTTCGGGATTTCAAACTCGGGTATTAGAATACCCTGTTTTCGGGTCCGGGTATTGGTCGGGTAGGGTTCGGGTATGGTTCGGGTATTGCTCGGGTATTGTGCGGGTTCAGGTATAGATCGGGTTTTTTCGATTCATTTTATGGCATAAAACATAGAAATATAATGAAAGTGTAACATACAACATCCCTTAACGTACATTACGTACGAGATGAAATTATAACATGTGTAATTAGTTTTATAACATGCGTGATTAGGTTTTTACCCCATACGTGATTTCTGATTTTGTACATGCGTGATTATGTTCATGCGTGATTATGGTTTTCAACATGCGTGATTATGGTTTTTCAACATGCGTGGTTAGAGTTTTGAGTTTTACAACGTGCGTAAATTCATCTCGTACGCATCGTAGTTAAGGAATATTGTACGTTAACCCACCCCTAGAAATATAATGGAAACCTTTATTTATACATATTGCATGCCTTGAAATCATTCAAAAAAAGTCTCACACAAGCTCTAAACGTTCAAAAAAAGTTGTTGTACACAACTAGTCCGGGTATTACGAAAACCCGGGTACGGGTTTTACGGAAACCCGGGTATGGTGAAAGCCCGGGTATGAAAAAACCCGGGTTCGGTTTCGAGTATTGAACATAATATGCATACCTGGTCCCTACCCTACGGATAGGGTCGGGGTCTGGTTTTTTTTCTGGGTTCGGGTTTTTTTTTTTGCACTCCGTAGTGCGGTAGTTTTGGACTAAAACCCTTAAATAGACCAGGCCCATGGGCCAACTAATTGGGCCGGTAATAGCATCAGCCTGCTTCCGTAAAACTGTGTGTAACGTAACCAATCTGAAATTGCCCTTTTTAAGAAGAAGAGAGACGCGTGAGAAAGCCGGAAATCATGGCAACTGACGGCGCGGCGGTGGAAGTTAGCGGAGCATCGGCGGAGCAGACTCCTCATCGGTTAGACAAAAAGTGGACGTTTTGGTTTGATAATCTATCTAAACCTAAACAAGGCGCCGCTTGGGGGAATAATCTTCGCGATGTTTACACCTTCGACACCGTCGAAGAGTTTTGGTGGTAAAACCCTAATTTCATGTTTATTATTTGCGTCTCTAGTTCCTGTATTGTTTGATCTGTATTTAGAACTAGATCCACCTTTTGATTGATATGGATTTTGTAGCTGATTGTAGATTAGGTTTATGTATGAACTTGGGTTATTTGATTGTTTGGAGTATGTTATATCTGATTAGCTGTTAGCAGTTTATAAATCCAGCTTATATGTATATGCTCCTGAGCATAATAGATGGTACATTAGTTGGATTTCACTGATTTGTTTAGTTGTTAGGAAATGCATAAAACAAAACAAACAAACAAATTTAAACAGTAATATTTCACTCATAACAAAAACTTTTTTATAGACAGTATAGAAGTACAAAAAACATAAAGTATATTTAAAAAAATCCCAAACATATGTATTAATAATATGGTTAAAAAGCCCTTAAATAAGGCTGGAAGCAACATAAATAAGCATGAAATAAACCTAAAGCCTAAGGTAGCCCTAAACAAGCCTAAAACTGGTATTTTATACTAAGCTCTTTGTGATTTTGACAACGTAGGCTAACTAGTAAGAAAAAGCTAGTGGTTAAGTAGAAATATTAGTAATAGTAGTAGAAGAGGACAGAAAAAAGATTGCAAACTACCTAGAAAGTAAAACTAGAAAGCTAAAGACTGGTTCTAGGATTAAAATTGATTGGATTGGGTGTTCTTGCAGTTTGTATGATCATGTATTCAAGCCGAGCAAGCTGCCTGGAAATGCTGATTTTCATATGTTTAAGGCTGGGGTTGAGCCCAAATGGGAAGATCCACAGTGTGCTAATGGAGGCAAGTGGACAGTTACTAGTAGCAGAAAGGCTGGTCTTGAGACTATGTGGCTTGAAACAGTATGTATATAACCTTTTAATACAAAATGTAAACCTTGTGAGTTGTGAGTGTTGATGTTGTTTTGGGTCTAAAAGTATTTTTTTTTTCTTTTTAGTTAATGGCTTTAATCGGTGAGCAATTTGATGATGCTGATGAAATATGTGGTGTCGTTGCTAGTGTCCGTCAAAGGCAGGATAAACTTTCTTTGTGGACTAAGAACGCAGCTAATGAGGCTGCTCAGGTAATACCTATACCCTTTAGTATCACTATGTTATGCTACTTGGGTTCCTGTGATGCTATGAGCGTTCTCAGAATAAATGGGCTGTGTTCACGGGTTTATGGGTCAAGCTCGACACAAAGAAGAGCTCGATTGCTATGTGTGTATTCACTGGTTGAGACAGATATGCCTTATTTAACCTGATTATTTTTTGCATACTATAAAGGTTAAAATTTACTCTCGAAGACACATGTTTACGAAATAAGTGTGCTTAAACTACAAAATCTGATATTCGTTTGTCTTAGTCTTGACATAAAATAGCAACCATTGAGTTTTAACGTAAAATACCTCTTAAAAGTATGAAATAAATGGGTCAACCCAAGATGTACCCATATTAGCTAAACGTGTTTATGGTTCAATCCGGAACTGAACTGACCTGAATCCGTTTAGGCTAGACTCAAATCTTTGATTTTTGTAATAATTTGTGTCCGTAAAAAAATCACATGCTACTTGTTTAGTTATATATGATAAAATAGAAATACTTTGTTGACATAAGATCCGGTAACACATATGGATCTGAAAAGGTTTCTTATTGTTATGATGCCAAATTCGTGTTCTTCTGATCACCTATTCACCTCATCTTTATTCTGATGAACTCTCATTTTCTTGCAACTATTTACCTTTTTACATTTTATGCTTTGTTTATTGTATTTACCCTTTTTACTTTTTTTTACTGCGTATGGTTTTTGTTATTATTGTTGTAGATTGTATGCTTTGTTTACTGTTTTTGTATAACAACACCATCTTTTTGACTGAATGTAGATGAGCATTGGAAGAAAGTGGAAGGAAATTATAGACGTAACTGACAAGATCACTTATAACTTTCATGTAAACCTCATTACCATTTAGCTATCTTTTCAGTTTCTCGCTTCATGTGTGTTCTTTTTTTTCGGGTGGGTAGTGGTGGTGACAGTTTTGACCCGTTTATTTAACTGGATTGGTTTGGGTTATGTTATATCTTTAATGGGTAAAATTGGGTTACTTCAATTGAAAGTTGCCATAAGGTAATCTTGATGCCATATAATCTCTTAAATTGTTTGATTTTTTTTAAAAACAATGTGGAAATACTATTGTTATTGTACCAGATTGGACAACAGTTATCTTGCTAAAAGCCTAAAACTTGGAAGTTTCTAGACAAAAAATGTTTCAACCCAACCAAAAGTGACCTGTTTTGACGTGTTAGTTTGTTACCGCAAACAGCCCGACCCGCCCATTTTTAACATTTAGTGGGTAGTGTGAGCTTTGTTATGCAACATATGTATTTGTTTGGATAAATTTATCTCTATGTGCAGGATGATTCCAAGACAAGAACATCAAAAGGTCGATATAGCGTTTGAAGTCTTCTTATTCTGTTGAAGACATGCCTACACTGAGTCGCTAAAAAGAATACCAAGTAGAATTATGCCGGTCTTCTAAGTGTGGTGATATGTTTAATGGCTGTAATATTCAGGAATTTTCTTTTCATGCTTCATAAGCTTGAAATTTACTTTTCCATTGATGTACAAGCAAATTTTGCATTTCTTTAATTTTGGACATGTATTGATGAACCATGCTGCATTATTTTCCACCTTTGATTGAAGTTTTGACTTTGTATTGCATGTGATAAACATAACTCTTACTTATCAATGTGCTTAACTAGAGTGTTCATTGGTTGGTTTTGGTGTTATTTGAATTTAAAATTTTAGGAACTGAATTCAAACAACTTGAATTTCACATTAAGACCATATGTAATGGGATTTTATAAAAAGATTTTGATAACGCCCTTACACCATTCCTTATGGGCATTATAGGGGCATGAAGAAGTGACATTTCTAGAATAATCAAGGAGGAAAAACAAGGAAACTAATAAATGAAAGGACATTATGAAGCCTTAACCGTTAGATAACTAATAAATGAAAGGGCATTATGAAGCCTTAATTATTAAATGAAGCATTATAATGTTGATGTGTCAAAAAATGCCCCTTAAGGGGCATTAACCATTACCCATGGTCTAAAATTCTAATTTGGTTTGAATGTGAGTTTATTCAGATAACTGATGGAAAGTATGGTGATTGATGGTGAATATTGATGCCCAAGGGTGTCTTGTATCCCAAAAATTCGTTCAAAGACTCTTCTCCACGAGTTAGGGTTGGAAAACCCTTTTAATACCCTTAAAAACGTCAATTTCACGCTGCCCTTTTCAAGTCCGACGTAGCCTACGTCTGATCCGTAGGCTACAGATCGTGCTGGTTTTTTCTTTATGTCTGGTTGAACCGTAGGCTACAAATCAATCGTAGCCTACAACGCGTAGCTGCTGATTATTTTCTTCAATGTATCACCACCCAACCGTAGGCTACAGATCAACCGTAGCTTACGTCGCAACTCACAACTCAACTTTCTTAGAATGACACATAGACCCCTGGACTTCATTCTTTTGCATTTCTCGCACTTCCAAGCTATCTTCTAACCCGAAATCAATACTGAATAATGTAATATACCTTGATTATCATCCACGGGTGTTCCGCTTCATCGCCAAACATCTAACTTTACCGATTTAAGCGATCAACCTATAAAACCACAAAAGTTCGTAGTTATCACATTCAACACACATAATCGCCTAAAACACAATAAATCACATAAGATAATACACTTAAGGCTCGTGTTTCACACTCTCCATCACATCCCCACACTTAATGTAACACCTCGTGTTCGAAAGTCAAAGTCAAAGTCAAGATTGAAGTCAAAGGAAGAAAATATTGCTAATTGCGATCTGTCACTCCTTGATCAACTACTGTTTTGAGTTCTTTGATTTGTAATCGAATCTATTTATTTATTCGCTTTAGTTGTATTATGTGGAGTATCTATTAATAATCGAGGTTTAATCGCTATTTAATCGCATGTTTAATCGATTAATCGCTAATCGCTACCGAAATCGCAACTCGAATTATGTGTTCTGGATATTGTTTTACGTTTGTGTGCTATTTATGTGTTACTTGTGCATGTTATGTTTATGTTGAGGTGTTAATCGCAATCGCAATTCTATCGCATCGCAATCGAATCAAAAACGCTAAACGCAAGTTAATTATAGTGATTGTATGTTAGATATAGTAGTTATGTTATTTGGATAACTAATGGGTAATACTATCGCATCGCTCTCTCGAATCGCATCGCAACGCAACGCTCAACACGCAAATCGAAACAACAAAACTCGTCGCACCGAACACTAGGATCGAGTGGCCAACCGATCGAGTGGCCATCCGATCGGATTGCCATCCGATCGGGTTGCCATCCGATCGAGTTGTCACCCGATCGGGCTGCCACCCGATCGAGTTGCCACCCGATCGACCAGCCACTTTCACCCACTTTCCTTTTTGGGAAACCATATAAATACCTACCTGTCACATCTTGTGATGTGACAGCTCCCTTGTTCGACCAGCCGACCTTCAGCCCTTATTTCTCTCGATTTCTCTCGATTCTTGTAAGTTTTCAACCTAAATCTTGTACTTCTATGATCTACACACACATCTACATCATTTTCACCTTTGAATCTCAACTTTTAACCGTGAAATCACCGGATTTGAGGTGTTCTAGGATGATGTCATCATGGAGTTCTTATGAACTTCAAAGTTTGGCTTCATTCCACCAAGAACAACTTAGATCTGAAGGATTTCCACAAGATTAATCAACATTTTTGCATAGATCTACACAAATTCATGGGTGAACGGATTGAAAGAAGGATTTCCAACTTTCTTTCAACTCTTTTGCACTCAATGCACTCAAAACCGATAGAATCGAGCTTGTTCTGATCTTCTACTCATTCTTAGTGAAGTATTAGTTCCAGATCTGAATTCTATCCGAGAGATATTGATTTCGGGTTTGAACATGAACAATCGACTCGAACCGTGAACCGGTCGGACTAGGGTGATTCCTGTTCGGTCGGGTCACTTAGGTCGATATAAGGTTTCCGTTGTTTAAGCCAGATATCAAAACATCTCGTTCAAAACTACAAAACTTCAAACGAAATCAAGTGTCAAGACGATCTGACCGTCGGGACGGATTGCCGTCCGATCGGATTGCCGTCTGATCGGATTGCCATCCGATCGACCGGCCATCCGATCGGGTTGCACTTGGTTCCACACTTAAACTTTTTATTCAAACTTTTCAAGGATCTGAACCAATTTTCAACATGTTCAATACGTACGGATTGCCACCCGATCGGATAGCCATCCGATCGAGTGACCGTCCTGCTGTGAACTTGTTCTCAACTAAGAAGACTCGCCAATCAGATTGCCGTCCGATCGAACGACCGTTCGATCGACCAACCTGAAGGGTAGAGATACTTCTCTGTTTTCAAAATGCTACAACGAAAACTTCAAAGTACAAACTATCATACACAAGCACATCCTCAGCAAACGAGGTGTCAATCCAATCGAATGGCCATCCGATCGGATGACCATCCGAACGAATTGCCACCCGATCGACTGGCCATCCGATCCTTGGTACTCTTGCATCGTTTTACGCGCCGCTCATCGTTATGCTATCGTTAACTGTTCAGGCTAATTTCTCTCAGCGCTCCCTTCAATCCAAGGTAGTGTTTATTAAGTTAAACGCTATCTGTGAGTATACTCGAACCCTTTTTGCTTTATGCACTTTTGGGTGTTACATACGTTACTTATTCTAAATCACATCGAACACACAACGCAAACACTATTTATACGCTGACCTCTAATGCATGTTATACGTGACTCGATGAATGCCTGTTTGTTATGTTAACACATTGATTGTGGTCCACCTGCCTTAGCAACGATAGTACTATAGTTTGGACTCAGCACCTGTTTACTCAGGGGTTGTTAAGGACAATTACTTCATGTGTTCGCAGTGGTGAACATGTGATGCGCACTCGCTATTCGAGTCAACTCACAGTCATTGGTATTGATAGGATCTTTGTCGATAACTTACATGCTTCACACTATACGTTATACATGCTGGTTATGCATAAACGATTTCGAACTCTATTATGCTATTATCAAACTTGTATGCTCACCTTTACACTATGTGTATTGACCTATATTTTAACGTATGTGACAGGTGTTTGAATGCATAGGATGTCGCTTACCTGCTTTTGTGGAATCAAGTAAGACCGAGAGTCTAGAAACAAAGACAATTTATATTTTATTTGAAATCTGAGTTGTCAGAACATGATGTGTTTTGAGGATATCGTCGTCTGTAATAATTAGATTACTTAATGGGTTATGGTATGGGACATAATATTAACTATTTGGTAATTTAGTCGTTATGGAATTTCTCTTGACAATCTGTTTCGCTCAGTGCCATGCCCCGATGTTTCCGTCATCGGTTGGGGTGTGACACTTAACACTGATTGTCCTCAAGCAACCATTACAAACATTACTCACCTTATTAACAAATTACCATTAAATCCCTTACCGAATTAGCAATTCAAGGTCCCAAGTAATACCCGTCCCATAGACTGACACAATGTTCATTCGATCGGTTGACCATCTGATCCACAAACACAAGTTTGTCCATCTTGCCATTCGGTCGAATGACCATCCGGACAAGAAGACCCATCCGATCGGATGACCATCCGATCGGATGACTATCCGACAACTGTAACGCCCCAAAACCCGAATGTTTATATTTGCCGTATGTTCCTATAGGACATGTCATGAAATAAATAACTAAGCTATTTAACCAAGTTAAGGGTATGGTCAAAAGTATTAAATGACAAAAGTTGTGCTAATTATATTTAAGTGGCGAACACGAGGGGCTAAATTGTAAACATGAGAAACTCATGTTTTATAAAACAAAAACATAACACACAACACACACACACAATGTGTGTGTGGTGGAATGCTCTGGAGAAGAACAAAGGGGTGTAAACCCGAGTTCTTAAAGAGGCTCCAAATTGAAGGTTGAATCGAGGCTCAAATCTATTAAGGAACATGAATTAGTGATCACCTAGACAAGGGGATCGTGAGGTATGTCTTGAAACTTAGATTGATGAACTTGTATGAAGTGGGTTATGTTCCATTCCGCGAATTGGTATGAAATTGATCATGTATATGTGTTATAATCATCATATAGAACATGGATTATGCATGGTTTGGATTAATTTGATGTTTAGAGGTGAAACCCACTTGGTATGGGGAAGAGGATGACTTGAATGATCACCCATGTCCAATTCTTGATTAATATTGATGTATCATGATACGTATGATGGATTCTTGTTAAAGGAATCGAAATAAATGTGATGCTAATATGTTTGATGTTTAGGTATGAATGATTCATGTTGATTAGAAGGAGGATTTGATGAATTATGTATGAGACTAGAAGTATATGCATGAATTGATTGTACACTGTGCTTAGGAAGTTGTATGCACACTAAGTGTAGGATGAAATGTATATAGAACCGTCCGTATAGCCTATTATGACGATACGAATACATAAGAATAAGCCGAAAGTTCATAGGATGAATTGTTGACTTTTGAAAGTCAACTACGCATAAGGAACATGATTTGAGTGTTGTCGTAAGGGTATGATTATAGGAAGTCGTATGGTACATGTTATATTGATACATGTTTAATGCGATGACATGATGAATTACATGAGTTAGTACGGATACGAATTTGGTTACATGTCTTATGCTTGTTAAAAGTGACCGATGAAGGTCAAATGTGAAATATGCGATTTATATGATCGTTAACATGTATAATCATGTATGCTAACAAGAATGTAATTTCGATGACATGAAAGTATAGGAATCATGTCGAGACGGAATCAGGCACGGAAGGTTAACGGGTCAAGAAGAAGCAAGGAAGCGGATACGAGCATGGTCGCATAAGGTAAGTGATTTCTGGAATCACTTTTTAGTTGTTTAAGTAAGGTAGCTTAATAGACAATTAAGCATAATGTCTGACGTTAAGTATGGTTTTGGTGGGATGAAATCTATTATTTTTGCTAAGTTGACCGAAAGGGTCAAAAATGAAGTTTTGTAGTTATAACGGAATAAAGTGTATGAAATGGCTACGGTATTATAACCGGGTAATGATTAGAATGGCACACACGTACGCTAACCGAGAAAGGGTGACGCGGATTAATCAATAAAAGACTCGGTAGTAAGTTAGGTTTAATGGGTAACCAAGTTCGTGAGTGGAACTTGGATTAACTAAGTCGATTGCGTAAAATTGAATAAATGAATGAGTTTAACGCATACCGGGTATCGGGTGCGTAAACCCCAAGTACGAAACTCTGGATAATGTAAAATTATTATGGTTGTAAGGTTCATGTAAGTTTTGGGCTAAAACGAATGAGATGTTTGATGAAAACATGAACGGGTCGAATAATCGTAAATGAATAATAAGCCGATAGCGCGTAAGTTAAGAATTTCCTTAATCTGGATATGGGATTTCAAGTTCACATGACAGAATGTCAAATTACGATCATGTAGGAAGAAACGGGAGGTTAAACGGGTAAACGGTTCAAAAGTTATGCGCGTTTTAGTGCGTACGGACGAGGAAACGAACCTGCAGAAAAAGGCAAAATCTAGAGGGCGTCGCCGACGGGGTCTAGAAAGTCAGTTTTCTTCCGATGCGCTATTTACCTGTCTACGCGATGTTTTAGTGACGCGATAAACCAAGGGCCGTCGCCGACGCCCTCCCCATGTCCCAAAAGCTGAAAATTGTTATCTAAGTTGATTTATGGGTCGTGGGCTTCGGTATGTTAACTGTGGACTACGGCGGGCCTCCCAAACATGATTCTGATCATTCCTTTGATGATTATGGGTTATAAATCTACGTCTAAGACCCACGTAATTAATGTATGATTATGTAAGAGGTATGTGAGAGCTTGTATGTGTATATATGGGTATGTACATCTGTAGATGTGTATATATATGTATGTATGAAGGTACGTCTGAGTGTATGTATGTACGTGAAGATATGGGGAGGTATGTATGTGGATGTCTACGTATGTAAGCATAAAGGTATGTATGAGTATATAAGGGTTAGGTAAGATCTTGAATGTGTAAATATGGGTATATACGTATGTAGATGTGTATTTATGTATAGATAAAGGTACGTATGTGAGTATGCATGTATGTAGAGACGTAGGGACGTATGTACATATGTAGATGTGTGTTTACGTATATATGAAGATACGTATGTATGTATGCGTGTATGTAGAGATGTATGAATGCATGTAAGTATGTAGATGTGTATGTATGAATGTAAGTGTGTATGTATGCATGATTTTTATACGTTGAGGATTAACGTTATTAATAGTGTGCCTGGAGAATGAACATTAATGCAGGTACTTTATTGAAGACTAACCAGGGAATGGATATGTGGATGTAATGCTTAAAGATAGATATATAATTTAATGGGAAGTGTAGATATATGAATCTTGTATATATATAATGTGTGCTAATGTTATGAATGAATGTGGTGAGTGCAGATTGTACAAATCACGGACGATTATCACGAGGAATAGAGATCGAAGACCGGGTCACAAGATAGATTGTACGGGAATAATTGATTATGTACCTTAGCAAACAGAAGTTATGCTTATGTTTCGTAAAAGAGTTATTTTAAAAAGGACTTTCACGTAAGCTAAGACGTTTGTAATGAAAGAAATTTTATGGCACGAATTTCCGCTGCGACTTTTGTCAAATACGTGTTAGGGTCTTACAAGTTGGTATCAGAGCCCTGGTTTGAGGGAAATCAAGTACGATAAGGTAAGTACTTGAACTCAGACCTATGTGCTCTTATGATAAGAAACCCGTACAATCTAAGACTCGGTCAAGATCCCAAAGGTAAAAGCGAATGTAAGTAAGCACTTAAGTATGCATATGAAGAAACTAACGGTACGTTATGTGCAAGGTAAGCATAAATGTTTGAAAAGGATGACCCGTGAATGCAGTTTAGGATGAGTACTAAGGCAGACAAAGATGCAAATAGACAAATGGACCCAGGTACACAATGTTAATATGTATGGGTACCAGTGTTAAAAGAAAAAGTAAGAAATCTCTTTGAGAGGGTAAATACTAAACGAAAAATAACGATGTTTCCTCGGTAAAGTTTTAAGGATGTTGCACGAGACTGAAAACTTTTTTTCGGACATAAGGCGATGATTACATGAAGGCACGAAACTAGTATGTGGATTGCGCACCTGGCCAGTACGCAAGAAGCATATGATGTTCGTGAGGCCGTGGTAATTATCGTAGGTATGTCCGGGAGAATTGGGTAGCAGGTGAGGCGTGCGGGTAAAATGAGTAGTAAGACTCTCAGGAAATTGAGAGTATTATACAAGAATGAAAAAGAAGAAATGATAAGGATGAATGATGTTGTATCCGTAAGTAAGTACGGATCGGCAGGGTATGAATGACGTGTTTGAAATCCGCAAGACGGATTCAACACATGTAAGGAATGAAAGATATGAATGGAATGTTTGAATCCGCGAGACGGATTCAAGGAATGAAAGGCATGAATGGAATGTTTGAATCCGCAAGACGGATTCAAGGAATGAAATGCAGGAATGATATGTTTGAATCTGCGAGACGGATTCAAATCATAGAAGGAAGAAAATGTATGAATGGTAGGTTAGAAACCGCTAGACGGATTCAAAGTATAGAAGTAATAAAAGGTATGGATGTTACATTTGAATCCGCGAGACGGTTTTAAAACATATAAAGGATAAAATTTACCCACATCAGAATTGTGTCAATAGTTGACCGTAGTTATGTCAAACGAGTCCTATGAGTAAATGTAAAGTAAATGAACAAAAGAATGATCGTAATGGGCACGCAAACCTAAGTTTTAAAATGAAAGAAAGAAGTTTTGAACCCGTTTTGTGTTAGATGTGTTAGTAATCGACTCGTAGGAGTCATAATGTAGGGCGGGCTACGACCCGGACAATAATTTAAGTATGAATGAGAAGGGTAATCTTGGTCATGAGTACCGAAATAATGTAATGAATGTCTTTGCAAGTAAGCATGAATGGAAAGAAGTACGAACGTGTACCTCGATGCATCTATGATAAGTAAGAAATGTCAGTCGGACTTGAAAAGTCAAACCACAAAGGTTGACGAAATAAGTAACCAGAGTAAAAGAATTGTATGTAAGGAATGAAGTATGGAATGTGTTATAGCATGTACGTAGGAAGTTGTAGAAGAATTATGGGTGAGTAATCACCTAGTAAAATAAATGTTTGAATGAAATATGCACGAGCGGAAGCTCATTACAAGGATGAATGAAACATGGTCGGGTACGGTTAGTACTCGTGAAGAGGCGAATCGATCTGGTTTACGGATCGTTGAGTTATGAAATGAAACCGAGGTCAGTAAAATGTTCAACTTATGCTGAATAGGTACGAATTAGAAGATTGGAAAGCGACCTATGAAGTGAAGGATAGGATAGGATAGGTATGGTATGGTATGGTATATGATGTTTGACTTTTAACAGTCGACATAAGAAGAAAAGGGTAAATCCCAAAAGTTTTGAGTGAAAATTTCGGGTAATGATTAAACTCTCGTATGATGAACTGGCATGATACACTTACTTATGTAAATTAAATAATGCATGAAGTGAGAGTAATTGTAAGGTGAAATGAAAAAGTTGGTTTGAAAGTAACGTAATGGTATGCATGGTACAAGTAACTGTAGAAAACGTAGAATGATGTACGACTTTGGAGTCAAGCATGTATGTGAGACTATGAAATAGCAACTTTGTTGCGATAACAAAACAAGAATTTGACGTTATACAGTGTATGTACGGAAAGTAATCTTAAGAGATGAGATGACGGTATTAGACCCGCTATAAACTGATCATACGAACGTACGCATCAATACAAGTTTGAAGAAGTATGTATATTGACATGTTACGAACGGGTCAAGGAAATGAGGTTGTTATGTGAAAGCATGGTATGGAAAGTATGAACTTGTTAAAAAGAAGTCACAAGCGTTTCCGGGTTGGAGAAAACTTTTCGGAGGGATCGATTTACTAGAACTAATCTAGTAAAGATAAGAAAGGTTTCGGGGACGAAACCTCATTTAAGGGGGTAGACTTGTAACGCCCCAAAACCCGAATGTTTATATTTGTCGTATGTTCCTATAGGACATGTCATGAAATAAATAACTAGGCTATTTAACCAAGTTAAGGGTATGGTCAAAAGTATTAAATGACGAAAGTTGTGCCAATTATATTTAAGTGGCGAACATGAGGGGCTAAATTGTAAACATGAGAAACTCATGTTTTATAAAACAAAAACATAACACACAACACACACACACATCATGTGTATGTGCGTGGAATGCTCTGGAGAAGAACAAAGGGGTGTAAACCCTAGTTCTTAAAGAAGCTCCAAATTGAAGGTTGAATCGAGGCTCAAATCTATTAAGGAACATGAATTAGTGATCACCTAGATAAGGGGATCGTGAGGTATGTCTTGAAACTTAGATTGATGAACTTGTATGAAGTGGGTTGTGTTCCAATCCGCGAATTGGTATGAAATTGATCATGTATATGTGTTATAATCATCATATAGAACATGGATTATGCATGGTTTGGATTAATTTGATGTTTAGAGGTGAAACCCACTTGGTATGGGGAGGAGGATGACTTGAATGATCACCCATGTCCAATTCTTGATTAATATTGATGTATCATGATACGTATGATGGATTATTGTTAAAGGAATCGAAATAAATGTGATGCTAATATGTTTGATGTTTAGGTATGAATGATTCATGTTGATTAGAAGGAGGATTTGATGAATTATGTATGAGACTAGAAGTATATACATGAATTGATTGTACACTGTGCTTAGGAAGTTGTATGCACACTAAGTGTAGGATGAAATGTATATAGAACCGTCCGTATAGCCTATTATGACGATACGAATACATAAGAATAAGCCGAAAGTTCATAGGATGAATTGTTGACTTTTGAAAGTCAACTACGCATAAGGAACATGATTTGAGTGTTGCCGTAAGGGTATGATTATAGGAAGTCGTATGGTACATGTTATATTGATACGTGTTTAATGCGATGACATGATGAATTACATGAGTTAGTAAGGATACGAATTTGGTTATATATCTTATGCTTGTTAAATGTGACCGATGAAGGTCAAATGTGAAATATGTGATTTATATGATCGTTAACATGTATAATCGTGTATGCTAACAAGAATGTAATTTCGATGACATGAAAGTATAGGAATCATGTCGAGACGGAATCAAGCACGGAAGGTTAATGGGTCAAGAAGAAGCAAGGAAGCGGATACGAGCATGGTCGCATAAGGTAAGTGATTTCCGGAATCACTTTTTAGTTGTTTAAGTAAGGTAGCGTTATAGATAATTAAGCATGATGTCTGACGTTAAGTATGGTTTTGGTGGGATGAAATCTATTATTTTTGCTAAGTAGACCGAAAGGGTCAAAAATGAAGTTTTGTAGTTATAATGGAATAAAGTGTATGAAATGGCTACGGTATTATAACCGGGAAATGATTAGAATGGCACACACATACGCTAACCGAGAAATGGTGACACGGATTAATCAATAAAAGACTCTGTAGTAAGTTAGGATTAATGGGTAACTAAGTTCGTGAGTGGAACTTGGATTAACTAAGTTGATTGCGTAAAATTGAATAAATGAATGAGTTTAACGCATACCGGGTATCGGGTGCGTAAACCTCAAGTACGAAACTCCGGATAATGTAAAAGTATTATGGTTATAAGGTTCATGCAAGTTTTGGGCTAAAACGAATGAGATGTTTGATGAAAACATGAACGGGTCGAATAATCGTAAATGAATAATAAGCCGATAGCACGTAAGTTAAGAATTTCCTTAATCCGGATATGGGATTTCAAGTTCACATGATAGAACGTCAAATTACGATCATGTAGGAAGAAACGGGAGGTTAAACGGGTAAACGGTTCAAAAGTTATGCGCGTTTTAGTGCATACGGACAACGAAACGAACCTGCAGATAAAGGCAAAATCTAGAGGGCGTCGCCGACGGGGTCTAGAAAGTCAGTTTTCTTCCGATGCGCTATTTACCTGTCTACGCGATGTTTTAGTGACGTGATAAACCAAGGGCCGTCGCCGACGCCCTCCCCATGTCCCAAAAGCTGAAAATTGTTATCTAAGTTGATTTATGGGTCGTGGGCTTCGGTATGTTAACCGTGGACTACGGAGGGCCTCCCAAACATGATTCTGATCATTCCTTTGATGATTATGGGTTATAAATCTACGTCTAAGACCCACGTAATTAATGTATGATTATGTAAGAGGTATGTGAGAGCTTGTATGTGTATATATGGGTATGTACATCTGTAGATGTGTATATATATATATGTATGTATGAAGGTACGTCTGAGTGTATGTATGTACGTGAAGATATGGGGAGGTATGTATGTGGATGTCTACGTATGTAAGCATAAAGGTATGTATGAGTATATAAGGGTTAGGTAAGATATTGAATGTGTAAATATGGGTATGTACGTATGTAGATGTGTATTTATGTATATATAAAGGTACGTATGTGAGTATGCATGTATGTAGAGACGTAGGGACGTATGTATGTATGTATGCGTGTATGTAGAGATGTATGAATGCATTATGTAGATGTGTATGTATGAATGTAAGTGTGTATGTATGCATGATTTCGATACGTTGAGGATTAACATTATTAATAGTGTGCCTGGAGAATGAACATTAATGCAGGTACTTTATTGAAGACTCACCAGGGAATGGATATGTGGATGTAATGCTTAAAGATAGATATATAATTTAATGGGAAGTGTACATATATGAATCTTGTATATATATATATATATATATAATGTGTGCTAATGTTATGAATGAATGTGGTGAGTGCAGGTTGTACAAATCACGGACGATTATCTTGAGGAATAGAGATCGAAGACCGGGTCACAAGATAGATTGTACGGGAATAATTGATTATGTACCTTAGCAAACAGAAGTTATGCTTATGTTTCGTAAAAGAGTTATTTTAAAAAGGACTTTCAAGTAAGCTAAGACATTTGTAATGAAAGAAATTTTATGGCATGAATTTCCGCTGCGACTTTTGTCAAATACGTGTTAGGGTCTTACAACAACATGCCATTCGACCAGATGATCAAATTCCTAAGTGAAAAAAGGCATTTTTTGATCGCAACGATGTGGAGAGTCTTCATAAAAAATTTGGTGATTGAAAATTTTTTCGAGTTTTTAACGACCAAGCTGGGTTGTTCGGGGACACCGTCTGGGGCTTCAGTGAACATATTTGATGATGCGATCACAGATTGTGGAAATTAGTGGGGTAGTCATGATATTAGTGCAGAATGTTTATCATTCAGGTTATCTGACTATTTTTGGGACAAAACGTAAATTCCGCAATGATGAAAAACTAACGTTTTGAGTAAAATTTTCATATTTTCGGCATAGTCAAGTTTTTCACAGATAAAAGAGGACTGAATTGCTCAGTTTGAGAGGGAATTTAGTGATAGAGACGTCAGAATTTGCAAAAATTGAGGGGAATAAAAATTTCAATGTCATATGTTGAAATTCCGGCATTTTTGAAATTCGTGACACTGCAACAGTATTCGGGTGGTTTCGACTTCAGATTGTTAGGGAGAATGTGAATCTGATCGTGGATGATAGCTTCTGAGATCTAGATTATTCAAGGATATGAATCTGACTGTGGATTAATGCTTCAGAGATTGGATTACATTATCAGATTATTTGTTTTCCGATGAAGATTTGCTGATTGTGGAGAATACCGTTTACACGGGTCTGTCATTCTTACGGTGCGTTAACGTTGATCACGGTAAATGGGGTATCAGATCTTCCGGGGGAATCACAGATTTGAAGTTAACCAGTGGGGTGTTTGAAGTTTCTATCAATTGTCGGTTGAGTTTTTGTACATTCTTAGATCGAGCAAGCGGAATGCGAGATCGTGGTGCTTACATGTCATATCAAAAACTGAGCTCAGATGTGGTTAAAGATGAAATAGAGGATGCTGCAGTGATTAGTTTCAAGTTGGTGATTGTTCGTGAAGGTTGCAGTTTAGCAAATCAGAGGAGAGTCGTGAACTGTGCAAAAGACCTGAAGATTCATTTCAGGGGGAATTTGTGCTCTATACTGTCAAAAGCAAACCTGAATCATCAATCGAGGGGGAATCTATAGTCAGATTTCAAAATGCCTGATTGAAGTTGCAGAAAAGTTGAAGATTGCAGAATATTCAAACACGACTCAAGGTTCTTAAAGTGTTGGTGATGATTCGACAGTGACAGCCGAGGGGGAATCTGTTGGGGCATATTTCGTACGTCTGCCACTGTGCGAATAGTTAGATAGAGCGTGTGTTGAATATTCTATAGAATAGAGAAAGTTGGACAGGTTTTAGTATTGTCAAAGTCCACCCGGACGGATGACCATCCGGTCGGATGGACAATAAGAAAAGTCAAAACCCCATCCGAATGTATAGGTATTGATATTGTAAAGTCCATCCGGACGGATGGACACTAGATCATTCGGACATGTGTAAGCTGCTGCCTATAAGTAGGGAGTTGGGGTTCCCATTTGGACAAGCTTTTGGTCCCTGGGGGGAAATGCTGTCCAACTGGTCTCATGGTGCTGTAACTTGTCAAGAGTTCAATAGAGAACAGATTATAAGTGACTACTCGGTGTCGTATCTATCTTCTACTCCCTTCTTAGTAATAATAAACGCACCGAACACGTCGTATCGGGACCGAGGCTCCGTCAAACTCGCCGGTTCCTGGACTAGCAATTTTCAACCCATTTGTATAACACGAAAATAGTAATGATTTTTCGTTTTTCTATTTCTTTTTCTTTCATAACACATTTCTACATACACTTGTCATTCATGGTCGATAATTCACACAGGTCAACGAGGTGTAACAAACGAAAGGTGAAAGGCTCAACATGGTTTACTAAGGTAAGATGGATAAACAATCAACATATGAAACAATGAAAGGAACCTAATGCCTTTATCATCTATGCGCATACGCTAAACCACAGTCTCGGCACGTATCTAACCGCACAAGTTCTAACACAAAGCAACATATGGCCTACACTCAACAATTGAACATTTATTGCAATTTCAATTAACAACTAAGTAGGCTCAAATATCTCACCGAACAGAAGGAATATGGGTTGCCGATACGTAGCATGTGTAATTTCTAAAGCATGTTACCCCTAGTTAGGCATCTCTTCTCAACTATTCTCTAAAACTTGTCAGAAATACTCTCATGAAACTTAAAGGGACAACCATGACTAGGGATCTAAGTTAGTTTAATATCAGTAGGAACCATTTAGCGATTGAAAATGTTGGTTTTCATGTAGTTCAAGCATACTTGAGACGAAAATTTTAGTTTTTTTTTTCATTTTTTCACAATTTCAACCTTTCAAGAATTTAAGATCAACAATCATACCAACCCCTTCTTAAGTTACCGCACATCCCCACACTTAACATTGATTGTCCTCAATCAACCATTACAAACATTACTCACCTTATTAACAAATCACCATTAAATCCCTTACCGAATTAGCAATTCAAGGTCCCAAGTCATACCCGTCCCATAGACTGACACAATCGAGGTTGACAATCTGACAGTTAGATAATATATCTTTAAAACACTTTAAGACTTGCCTACTAACACTAACATGCTTATGATACTACACACATGTCATACGTCCCTCACAATAATCACTATTCTCGATTTTATCAAGACTAGTGTGTAATGTGCTAGTATATATTTCACTCAAAACCAAATATGCTACCTTGCAATCATAAGCTTGTATAGCAATCATACCTCCACTGTATCAAATAACGTAGCACATATCAAAAGGACTTTTTGGTTTTGGGTTAAGGGTAAAGGTAAGGAAATATTTTTGGATTTTTATGTTTATATGGCGAACACAAACAAATACCAAACCATGACAACTTTATTCACAATAATACTAACACTTTGGGTTATTTTCGACCCATTTGTATAACACGAACATAGTAATGATTTTTCAATTTTCTTTTTCTTTTTTTTTCTTTTTTTTCTTTTTCTTTCATAACGCATTTCTACATACACTTGTCATTCATGGTCGATAATTCACACGGGTCAACGAGGTGTAACAAACGAAAGGTGAAAGGCTCAACATGGTTTACTAAGGTAAGATGGATAAACAATCAACATATGAAACAATGAAGGGAACCTAATGTCTTTATCATCTATGTGCATACGCTAAACCACAGTCTCGGCACGTATCAAACCACACAAGTTCTAACACAAAGCAACATATGGCCTACACTCAACAATTGAACATTTATTGCAATTTCAATTTCAATTAACAATTAAGTAGGCTCAAATATATCACCGAACAGAAGGAATGGGTTGCCAACACGTAGCATGTGTAATTCCTAAAGCATGTTACCCATGGTTAGGCATCTCTTCTCAACTATTCTCTAAAACTTGTCAGAAATACTCTCATGAAACTTGAAGGGACAACCATGACTAGGGATCTAAGTTAGTTTAATATTAGTAGGAACCATTTAGCGATTGAAAATGTTGTTTTTCATGTAGTTCAAGCATACTTGAGACGAAAATTTTAAATGTTTTTTTTTTCAATTTTTCACAATTTCAACCATTCAAGCATTTATCAACAATCATACCAACCCCTTCTCAAGTTACCGCATCGCCACACTTGGGATACATTGTCCCCAATGTATGGTGTAATTTGTAAGCTGAACTCGAGATATACCACCCACAAACCATGAACGGCTAATAACTACATGACTCACAAACAAACCACTCCTATCACAAAGACTCACACCACCAATTTCACAAATAAAATAAAATACAAGACATGATAGATAAACACATGCACCTGATCATGTGTCTGTAATGATGCGGTTGTTGTGCTTTAACCGGAATAGATGCATTCCATAGATTCTTTGATATCTCACCGGGGATGTTGCAAAACATCCTCACACTTGAATTATTGCATCCATGATGATTGAATCATAGGAACCTGTCAAAACACAAACACACCAAAAGGAAACCAACAAATGTACAATACTCTACATCCTCGGGCTGCCTCCCGAGAGTGCTAAGTTTTAGGTCTTCAGCCAGACCATAACTGATGTGCTCACGGTGGCTTAGATGCACGCTTACCTCCCCACTTATTTCCATACATCTCCATCCAGTCTTTCGGGAGGGTCATAACTTCACCTCGGTTGGGGTTACGATCAATTTGGTCACCCCATCTCAGCCCACCATCAGGTGGTTTCCTCTCATCAGTTCTCCTTCTCACACCTATTTTTTCCGCCCGATTTCCACCACTCTTCAACTCAAACCTACAAAATTCAACACCACTAGACTCAATCTCATTAGCAGTACCTGTGTGATTCAAATCATCAAGAAGATCATAAGCAATAGATTTTAAAAATACATTGAAGTATAACTTACAATTCTTGTAACTTCGAATGACCATCCCGTTCCTGCAATCGATTTATGCATTTGCTGTATACAGGAACAGTCGTCCCAAAATCACATGCGGTTGTGCATAAGTCGGTGTTTGTGCATAATCGACCACCATAAAATCGACCGAGTAATAGAACTCGCCGAGCTGGATTACCACATCTTTTACAACCCCTCGGGGTTGCTTCAAACTTGCATCCGCAAACATGGCCATACTATCACAAGCTTGCAGGGGATCAAAGTCATATTGGTCATACAAGCTACCGGGAAGAACGCTCACTCCCGCTCCATAATCCAACAACGAGTGGTGGATTTTAAACTTTCCGATCCGGATTGGGATGACTGGTTCCCCTAGATCAACTCCATTTAGCTCTTCATCAGTATCCATCACACCTGCAATCACATGAGACACAGACAACCCGTTATCAAAACAATTATTTTTAAGAACAAGATTTACCCCACTGATCGGAATGTTCTTTGAATTCTTAGGGTTCATCTGCGTGTCACTTGGCAGCTTCCCATTCTGCCGCTTCAGCTCTGCCACTTCACTCGCCAATTGCCCCATCTGAGTCGTCAATGATTGGATGGCCTTATCACAAATTTCATCTTTTTGGGCCCGTAAATCGTCCATCTGACCCCTCTTCTGCAGCTCCTGTTGTATTTCTCTCAGCATCTCCATCATCTCAATGTTTCCTTGACCAGTACCCTGCTGGTAGTTCCTTTGATAACCGAAGTTATTTCCCCCTTGATAGTTATTTTGATTTCGGGGCTGGTAATACTGATTATTGCCTTGGGAACCCGAATACATGTTCCCACTGCCTTGCAGCATATTCACATCATCCTGCTTAGCAATTATAATAGGGCACTGATCAACGATGTGCCCTATATCTCCACAATGACCACACAATGGGTATTGCCCACTGGCTTCCGGTGGATTTTCTACCGCTCTCACTACCGAATGCTGAGTAATCCTTGAGGACTGAGCCTTTCGCTTTGATGTATTCGTATTCATCTCGACGTATTCCCAATCAATATGCTCATAGTTAGTACCAAATGTACCGTTTGAGATTGAGCTAAGATCCCGAGCATCTTCATATGTTAACCCTTCATGAAACGCATTTAAGAGTTCCCATAGCTGAATTCCATGATGCGGGCAATTCTTTAACATCATCTTAAACCGATTAAAGGCATCATGGAAGAGCTCACCGTGTTCTTGAAAACCCCGAATATCCTTCCGAGCTTTATTCGTTCGCTGTGGTGTATAGAACTCATCCAGAAAGAGTTGTTGCATCTCTGGCCACGTGAAGATCGATGCAGACGGTAGTGAATGAAACCATTGCTGAGCTTTATCTTCAAGTGTGAACTGGAAGAGTACCAGTTTCACATCGTCTGCTAAAAAACCTTGACCCCCAATCGTGTTGCAACACGCGTCATACGCTGCAATGTGCAAATATGACTCTTCATGTGCTAAGCCATGATACTTAGGCAAACTAGATATGGACTGACCACGAACTTCAAACGACCACCCTCCTTGTAATTGCGGGATCACAACCGGTGATGGGTTATTAGTTATGGCGGGCTTGAAGTGACTCTCAACACCGCGTACTGGCCCCCGATTATATCTTCTTGGGATGCCTTGCGGTTGATTAACCGGTGGGATCAAATTCCGAGGAAGAGGCCTTGCCTGACCCGGCATTTGAGGTACCGGTCGTGGCAATGGAATGTCTAACGGTCTTCCCAGGATAGGTTGTTGGTTAATCGGGTTAGGTTGTTTATATTGTGGTTGTTGCATCGGTATCTGTTGTGCTTGTGGCATGACATTGACCGGCGGCTGCACATACTGTTGATACGCAGGATTACTCTGAGTTCCTCTCTCTGTAAAACCAAACCCTGCTGCATACCTCTCAACATTCCCCGTCTTTAACACCCGTCGATCACCTTGATTTGCATAACTATCGTACTCCTCGAAACCGTCTTCAAATTCCCTTGAACTGGTCCCTTGATCAAACATGGATGCTCTATATGAGAACATTGGTTGTTGAGCTGGTTGATAATGGGAAGGTTGTGTTGGTAATGGAACTGAAGTGGATGAGTCAATGTGTTGTGATTGGTTAGGTGATGCAGTGATATCATCAGTGACAATCTTCATATACGGTGAAGATTGTTGGATATTGGATGTTTGGGTGACGGTAGGGTATTGGAATGATGCGGTTTGGTTTGTGACTGGTTATAGGTTATCAAGATTTGGGAATGGAAATGGTGGTATTTGAGTGGTGGAAGTAGGTTGGGTGGATTGTGGTGGATTGTGGTGGTGGTTCGGATGGTATAGTAGTGTTTGGTGCGGGTTGAGTAGGTGTTGGTGAGAATTGAGGTGTTAGTGGAGATGTGGGAGGTTGATTACTTGAGTTTTCCATTTGTCTGATTGATGATAGCGGTGAGTTCAAGATCTTGTTCTCTCGGTGCAACACTCGGGTGTGCCAAACCCTTCGCTCAATTTCTGGATCGTAAACTAGAGGCGAAGTCTTCCTGGACTTCCGAGTATGATGCATACACGTAAGAGTTCACATGCACACCATAAACAAGAAAAATCTCGCGTAATTCTGAACAAAGCAAAATAAAATAAAATGACACTATTATTGGGTTTTTATCTATTTTAACTAACTTACACTAAACACTTTGTGCACGCCTCCCCGACAACGACACCATTTTGATGTTTATCGTTAAGAACATGCAAAAACCAACTAAACTATGTAGATAGGATAAGTCGGATATCGAACCAGAGGAGGATTGTGGAAAGTGTCACGATGCTAAGTATTGATTAACTATTGCTGAAAAGTAAAACTCACTTGATTTTTTGATTAACTAGCGAATTACGAAAATATGAAGTTGTAAACAATAGGAGAGAACAATGGTTCCTCCGAATTTCAGATTCAAAGTAAATTCGGTTTGTGTTTGATTGTTTACAATTACATAGACATAACTGTATAATCTGATTTTACTGATTGTGATAAAAGAGAACTAAGTACTCTGATTGATTAACAACGAGAGGTTATCACATGATTATCAATTGAAAATTACCAAACCCAATCCCTATCTAATATATCCCAATTACTAGAACTCTCGGGAATTGAAAGAATCAAAACTAGGTTTTAAGCAAAATCAATCGTTTACAAATCAACTAAATCAAATCAACCAGTAACAAGAATCGAATGCTTAGATTACCGGATTTAACAAAGTTTCAAACGTATAACCTAGTTCACTTACAAGAATCCTCCACCGGGAGGAAACCATTGAGAATTAGCTGCTCATCTTGATGGATTGATCATCAAAAGCTTGATTAACAGTTGATTTCATCATCTTGATCTTGGTTTTGATGGAAAGTATTGTGATTGATGGTGAATATTGATGCCCAAGGGTGTCTTGTATCTCAAAGATTCGTCCAAAAACTCTTCTCCATGAGTTAGGGTCGGAAAACCCTTTTAATACCCTTAAAAAGCGTCAATTTTGCGCTGCCCTTTTCAAGTCCGCCGTAGCCTACGTCTGATCCATAGGCTACAGATCGTGCTGGTTGTTTCTTTATGTCTGGCTGAACCGTAGGCTACAAATCCATCGTAGCCTACAACGCGTAGCTGCTGATTATTTTCTTCAATGTATCACCACCCAACCGTAGGCTACAGATCAGCCGTAGCTTACGTCGCAACTCACAACTCAACTTTCTTAGAATGACACATAGACCCCTGGACTTCATTCTTTTGCATTTCTCGCACTTCCAAGCTATCTTCTAACCCGAAATCAATACAGAATAATGTAATATACCTTGATTATCATCCACGGGTGTTCCGCTTCATCGCTAAACATCTAACTTTACCGATTTAAGCGATTAATCTGTAAAACCACAAAAGCTTGTAGTTATCACATTCAACACACATAATCGCCTAAAACGCAATAAATAACATAAGATAATACACTTAAGGCTCGTGTTTCACACTCTCCATCAATAACCCAAGATACGAATATAAGTTAAGTATTCAAATTCGAATAGTAGTGTATCGGGTCACTTACCTGTTCACTACACTTATTCAACCCACTGAATTTGGATCCGCAGCAGCAACTTGGTTAGAAGCAACGATGGGTCAACACCCACATGGGTCAAACGGGTTCCCATGAGGCATGTCGAAATTCGTAATGCAAAATCCATGAATTTTTATTCTTCCCCATGATCCGTTGATGGATCCATAAATTTTTTCCGATGGGTTGCTTTTGGTAGAATCTAACTTATTTTTTCTAAGTTTTTCAACCGAACCCACAAAAATGGGAGGATCCGCCACTGAATAGCATTAGCTATTCAATGTTTTTATTTACAGTTTATTTGGCCAGCTTTGTTACTTGTACTATGTGCATGTTATCTAGTACTTTAGTTTCCTTTTTCTTCAAGAATTTAGGACAAGAAGTAGTGGTAGGTTTAGTCTCTTTCCTTTTATGTATTGGATTTCGAATGTTAATGATCAGTATTTTTTGAGTATAAAAAAGATCTCTTTGGTTGGTTTATAATTTTATATCAATAAATATTTGATTTAAATTGATTGTGTTTATGCTAGCTCGATAGTGACATATTGAGTGGTGTTCTTAGACTCGACTTCATAACTAGAGTGGTAATTCCTATGTCTTAGGGAGTGATTTGTAGCCCTACCGTTGGTTTGGTGGTGAATTTGTATCCAAAACGAACCATATATCTATCCCTTATTTTACCGTTTGATCTGAACCAATGAATCGAGGTTTTGTTTCCTACCCCGTCTAAAAGATTCATAAATCACAAATTTGAATTCGTTTGTGATGCTAATTCAAATTGCAAAGAACTCACTTTGGTTCAAGTTTTGTTTTTTCAGGTTTAATAACGAACCCCTCTATTGTCAATATCATATTTTAAGTATTCATGTTTCATATTCTCTCTAGTGAACATTCCGTTTGTAAGAAGTGCATTGCGGAAGCTATAATGAACCAAAGGCTTGATTCTTTTTAATAGTAGTTTGACAGCTATAATTATCAACAACAAGGGACCGCTATCTTGATTTTCTTAAGGTTTGTATTATTTAACACCCAAATCCTAATTTTACATGTCAAGCATCTCCTGCCAAAGGAGTCACATGCGTGCCTATATGTCACGTATAGACCTATACACAATATATTTGGTACGAGGTCTAAGGTCTAAGAAAGCAGTGGGATGTGATTAGTGGGTCTCACCTATGGACTTATACGAAGTGTATAAGTTTAAAAATCAGTGAGATTTGATTTATGGGTCCCACCTATACGTGGTGTATAGGTGGTTAAGTAATTAATTGGTTTGCCATTTTTCTGCTTCTATATACATACGATCAAACAACTTCCAAACACAACGATTCAAACAGCATTCATTCTCTGTCATAAAAACACAAACACTGATTCAACTCTAGAGACGACACACACGTGGAAGCATTCCTTGGATATTCCATTTGTTAGTGATATCTTGGTGAGACGACAACTTGGTGAATCATCTAACGAGTCATGGGTTCCAGAAAGCAGTCTGGTATAATATTTATTCACTTGTTTGTTGTTTTGTTTATGAAAATACTTACTGCACCGTTGTTTTAGGCGGGGTCTGGCATTCCTGATTCTTACGAGATAGGGATGAATGATCATCACAAGGAGGAGGTCGTGTCCGGCGTTCGTTGTCATCACAAGACACCGTTGCTGCCAGACCTGAACGAGGCAAACATTTATTTACTTATTTATATTACGTGTTAGTTTTACCATTATCATTTAACCATTAATTTGTTTCAAGAGCCTGTCCTTGACCGTGAATACGAATACGGCTATCCAGGATACCAATACGGGGGTAAACCTTCGTACACACATCAAAACTATCCCTGCAACGAATACGGTGGTGAACCTTCTTACGCACAACAAAACTATCCAGGCAATGTATACACGGGCGGACCTGTGTATGTCGAACAAATCAAGCAGAAGTCAGTGGATGACGAGCAACCCCCTTAACCGCAAGTTTCGTATGAAACTAACCAGGTCTGACAATTTGTCTATGACTTTTTCAATAAATATAACTTTAATTGTTTGTGGGCACAAAATAAGGGAATCGATATGCCACACCCCAACCGATGGCGGAAACAGACGAAAACGAGATTACTCAAGACTTCATAACCACTAACTTGTGACAATAATTTAAAGAACGACTTTCATTTCATTTCAAAAGATTCGATACATTGTTTGGAAGCAAATAACAACTAGAACATAACAATTAAAACAATAAAACACAATTTAAATAAGGCGCGTTTCTAGTACATCCTACTAGATTTCTTTTCAACGCATCATCATCATACTCCTGCAATTTATATTAAAGTAACGGTCAACACATAAAGCATGGGTGAGCATACAAGTTTGGTTTACTAGCATACATATAAAGTTTAACAAAATCCACATGGCAAAATCGTATACTAAGGCATAACTTAACATAGTCTACCATGCATCACATAAATGTCAAACCAAAGTTTCCACTAGCGTAATCTCGTCACCAAAGCGACGAGACTTTTGACGATTGAATACTTAATAATGACCCATCATCGGGCAGTGTGCTACTCCTATAGCGTTATACATGTTAAGGTTGGCTCATGAAGTTAATGAAAAGTTTTTTGTGCAAGAAAGGCTTCTAGTATGCAACTATCCTAGTGTATAACGTATTAAGCATGTATGTATGGATTTGTTTGTTTGAATCATGTGAATGTTTGTGTATGTGTAACTTTGATATGTATATATGTTACACCCCAAAAGTGTACGTAAAGTAAAAAGGGGACATGTATACTCACGGTTTGCAAAAACTTCCAAAAATGTGAACAAAGAGTCTTGAGAGTTTAGGGACGGCGAGGTTATCCTACAAGGATGAACGAGGCGTATGAGTTATGGAGTTTGATATTGAGTTAGATTAGAGTTTCAAGATAGTATGAAAGTATGTATATTGCAAGAAAATACATCTTGTCTAAAAGCACTCATTATGGACACTATTTTGGTGGTGTTTTCATAGGTACTGATTAACCCATTAGAATCCATAGTTTGAGGAACTTTGACCAAGATGTAAATGACCCGAATACATAACATTCAACCATGAGTTTGGTTGGTGTTATGATTCGGTTCTAGAGTATTATATATATATATATATATATATATATATATATGTATTTAGTTCAAATCATATATTGTCATGCATGGAGGTAGGATGAATTCCATCCATTTATCCTCATTGTACGGATTCACCAAAGCACAAAATCTTCAACTAAGTTAATGATTTCGGTTGGTCATGAATAAGATTACAAATAAAATCTCTAATCCACAAGTAACCAAGTGAACTCAAACTAGACTAGTGCATTCCAATCATGGTAAATGTTTGGAGACTTGTTGTAGTTTGGACATTTTGTTGCTAGTAAGTTTACTTAGTGGCTTAGGTTGATTGGATTGAAGGTGTTTGCACCTTAAACTTTCTGGAATGATACCTCAACTCAAGCCCCACAACATGAAAGTTAGTTGGAACAAGGTTTGGTTCATTTTCATCTAAAAAAGGTGTTGAAAATGTTAATAGCTTTGAAAGTCTAACAAAACATAATTTAAATCCAACTTTGGACCTCTAATGTGGTGATGTTCCAACTTAGTTTACCATGGTAAACTTGTGGAAAAATTCCTAGAGGTTATCCAAGTGGAATGGAAGAATAAAACATAAAGTAATAAAGGAGAAAGTGAGTTAAAATCTCACTTAAACACTTGAAACTTTCTACTCAAATTTGAATTTCTTGATGATTTTGGAGTGTTTGAGAGTAATTTGGAGTTGTGGAAAGTGAAAATATGTTAGAGGAGGCTTGGTTTTATAATGGAAAATTAGGGTTTAAGGTTTAAAGAGGTTGGAAGGTAATTGGAGGTAAAAAGAGGTGGAAAAGGGTGAAACCCGATTGGGTAAAAAAGACCAGGCAAAACTTCCCCGTCGCGTGGCGCGACGGGTAGGTTTTTCCAACTTTGTTGTTTTGTTCAATTTAGTCCCTGCACTTTGTAATTATGTTATTTTATGTCGTTTTCTTGTATTTTAGCTCATTTTTAGGTATTCAAAGCGTAATTAAGTATCGTATGAGTATGATGCACATATGATTGATACTTCAAAGTATTCCAAGTCTCGGTTTTGTGTAATAACACGTATTTAGTGATTGCTTGTATTTAACACAAGTATGAATGTAACACGTATAAGTATAAAAGTGAATTCCCATTATGATCATAGTCTCGGATTACAGGATTGGAAATGAAATACGAGTACAAGTTTCTAAACATAGAAATGCGAATACAACTTCCTAAATATGGAAAATACAAAAATGTGAAGCGTTACATGATAACGGTTGTGTCATTATTACTAGACGATTGAAGAAAAATGGAGATAAAGAAGTGAAAGTATTGCTTCAATGCAACCATAGTAGCGAGGACAAGAGTATAGCCACGCTAAGGAAAACTAGCAGCAAAAGAAATTGGTTGCCCTTTTAATCTGATAGAGTTGTACAATGGAACATATGATGCTTGGAGGTTAGAGGCGAGGAATCCAAAACATAACCACGCCCTGCTCAACAACTAGAGGTCCACGTGTATACCAGAAGACTTTCTTATAGTGAATACAAATTGGTGGAGCAGTTGTTAGTGCAAGACATGGAGTCACATAAAATCTGGAAAACTATAACAATACGCAACCCTGAGAGCAAGTGCGTTCCAAAAGACACACAATGCTCTTCAGAAGATTAATGCCAGAAGGAACCCTCCACAAACGTCTCCCATGCAGGCACCGGAAAAGCTTCTTGTTTCTAAAAACGACATTTATTACACTTGAGAAGATCCTCTACAAACACCGTTTAGGAGATTTTCTTTGATAATTGGTTATCCTACAAAATGTGGCATGCATTCCCACATGTGCTAATGATCGACCCTCCTACAAAACCAACATGTACAATATTTCATTTATGCAAGTTGGGGGTATGACGTCGACAAACTAGAAGTTTTATGTCGCTCATGCCTTTGTTTCGAAAGAACGAGAAGAAAACTACATATGGATCTTGGAGATGATAAAGTCTATGTTGGAAGAGTGTATGGAACCGCGTGTCATTATAACAGAAAAAGACGAAGGCCTGATGAATGTGTGTGACAAAATTTTCCTGAGTACTTGCAAGTATCTTTGCATGTTCCACATTCACCAGAATATTTTAAAATGCTGAAAGAAATCCTTTACTGACGAGGACTGGGAGAAGTTTACTCGTGCATGGGCGATAGTGCGTGAGTCTCCAATGCCGGAAATATAACAGGATCAAGTCAACAACCTCTATAAAGCACTCGTGGCATCCTCCCTTATACGTAAGTTTTTCTGTACATACATAAACACATACGTACATACATGACCTGTGGTTCTATTATATTTTCTGATGTTTATCAATATGTGAATAGTCAATGGTTGCAACCATTTCATAAAATGTTTTACCTGCCTGGAACAATAAAACCATCAACTTTAATCAAACTATAATCAATAGAGTTGAGAACCAATGTGTTGATTTAAAGAGATACCTTACAAGTTACAACACATAACAACACTCTGCATAGCTTAGTGGCGTTTGTCAATGATACGGTAAAACAGATAGACTAATAAAAAAAAGTTTTGAAGAAAGTCTTAATAAAAGAATGAACCATCAAAAGATATAACTTTGCTTGAAAACTTGCGAGGTAAGGTTTCCCAGTACCAAGCTCTTGACCCGATAGAGAATGAGCTACATCGAAGGTCGTCCGTGTTGCGGACATATGGTGCAACATATGCGGTTGCTAGCTTTTCATGAGTTGTGGGTTGCCATGTGTATGTCATCTGGCAACCTATAAAATACTGGTCATACATATTAAACATAAAGCCTCTTTTATGATTTACCACACAATTGTAATATGGTTGCAAAAATTTTCACCATTTTTTATTTACAGATCACAAAATTCCACTCGATTAGATAGACATATTCTGAACAAATCTTGACCTTAAACCGCCAAAAACTAAGAATGAAGAATTGATCCAGAAAAAAATGGATCTTGTAAAACAACAAATGTGGTCACGTGTAAAAAAAAGTATGCTACCGAATATCAAGTCGGTATTGAACCCAATCAAAAGTGACAAAAAACGCCTATTGTACAACAAAACACTTGCGGGCGTCCAACATTGATGGTCTAAGAACAAAGGAGAGATAACGCTGCGAAAACCACCTCCTTTGCGCAATTCGAACAAGGCAAGTGCGACCTTCCCCAACACAACTCCTACATACCGTCACTAGACTCTCAAAAACCAAGTCCCATTATAAAGTCTTAGAAGCCTGTAATGCGATGAAGTCATTCAACGACTACCAAAAAAGGAGAGCCACGCGATACCTATGCGTTTCCTTTAATCGAGGGGATGAATCAGTGAACTATATTGTCCATTTTAAAGATCAAATTCCAGAATTGTTTCACCCATACATATCACACATAAATGATGTCTTGCCAGATGGTAATTGTGAGTTTAGGTCGGTAGCTGTGGACTTAAAGGATGGAACAAAGGCGGTTTAGTTTTAGTAAGGAACAACTTGTAGAGAAGTTGGCAGATGACAAACAAATTTGGATGGAAAATTTTGATAGGGATATAGTAGGAGAGTTTGACCACTTACTTCATAATATAGATCATAGAGGAATGAGATTAGCACCCCCTCAACATTGGATGAAGATGCCTCAAGCGGGACTCCAAATCAGCCTCTAGATAATAATTCCCCCTCAAATTTATATAAGTTATTTTGCACATATGGGAGTTGTTTTTGGAAGCAAGAGATGGATAAATATGCAGACTTCATATTGTTCTATCTTCAAGGGCTACGCATCTTTTCTCGTCCTCTTTCACAAAACTCGTCCAAGTCCGCCTCTCAATAACAATTACCCCTCCATGGGCCCCTCCTCTAGCCAAACCCTTCCAAGGGGCGACTCCATGTTACTCCACAGACGCCCGGTGGTTGATGTAGTTTTATATTATTTGTTTTTAAATCCTAAATTCTTAATCCTAGTTCTCAATATTTATTTAGTCTAATAAAATTGTCAACTTATTATTGCTTGACATCCATGCGACTCATTTATTTGATCACTAAAGTGCTTAGGATTGATACAATAAGTATCATCTTTCACTCATTCCATTTTTGCTCCCGATGTTAAAAATTTATGGATTCGTCACTGCAGCCGTCTAATATGGCATTCGGTTGATGATCGTAAAAAAAAAAAAAAAGATTTGACACATTTTGTACTTTTTATATTTTATGGGGGTTAAAATAAAACCAAAACAAAAGTTGAAGAACATAAGATAGGCTCTCCACTCGCTATACGTTATCCACCCAGCTCTCTTCATTTCTGAAGAAGAAGAATAAAGATAAGATAAAACCTCTGAAACAACAATGGCGCTAATTACAGCGTCCTCTTGCTTGAAGCCTCAATCATCTTCAATAAGTTTGAAGACCAATTTGAAGACTAATTCGGAGCTAGGGTTTGTTACTTCACAATTGAGCGGCCTCAAGATTTCTTACGATCAATGTGTTGCACCCATTAACATTTCGACCACAATCAAGCTCCCTGTTCAGCCAGTTGCTCGTAAGTTCTTTCTTTTTCAACTGGGTTTAATGTTTTTGATTGATTGTTTTTTGAATTGGGGGTTTTGTTCGTTTAATTCGTACAAGTTCAACCATGTTTATCTGGATTCAATTGACTGTTAATGTGGCTGTTCTTGAACATATTTGCATCTATGATTAGTGAGTTTGTTTCAATTACTGGAATTGTGTGTTTGGTTACACAGGCTGTATAACCTTTTCTGCATATCATACAGGTCATATAAGGTTATGGGTTATACACCGACCCGTATGATCATATGTGGATAATGTTTATACTGGCGGGTATGAAAATAAAATAAGGTTTTATACAGGCTGTTATACAACTCGTATAAGGTTGGTCTGCTAAAGTTATACTGCGCGTGTAAGCTTGGTTTTAAAAAGTGTGGATCTCTGATGCGTATTGATCCCAAAATCCGATGCCTCACGCTGTCATGTGTCACGTATGTGAGGCGTTTGTTATTAAATAAAGAGTTAAATGTCATTTTAGTCTCGTGATTTGGGTCGTTTTGCCAGTTTAGTCCAAATGTTTCATTTTTCGCATGTGGGTCCAAAATGGTTTCACCGTTGCCATTTTAGTCCACTGGGTTAACTTCATCCATTTTTTCTGTTAACGAGAAGGGCAATTCGGTCATTTTATATGTAATTCTGTTAACTAGAAGGGCAATTTGCCCTTTTCGTTAACAGAAATAATGGATGAAGTTAATCCAGGGGACTAAAATGGCAACGGTGAAACCTTTTTAGACCCACAGGTGAAAAAATGAAACCTTTGGACTCAACTGGCAAAATGGCCCAAACCACAGGGACTAAAATGGCATTTAACTCTTAAATAAAATATTAAAAATTTATTCTTAGATAATATTTTAAATGGTTAACTTTTAGACACTCATCATCATCATCATCATACTCAGTAAATCCCACCAATAGCAAAGCAAAGGTAGGGTCTGAGGAGGGTAAGATGTAGACAGCCTTACCTCTACCCCCGTAGGAATAGAGAGGCTGCTTCCAGTGAGACCCCCGGCTCGATAGTAGTTTTGCATCAAGCCTTGGACATAAGGCACATAACACTCAGCAATCGGGACAAAGACCGATTAGTGCATGTACCCTTTTGTCTTTCAGCTATCAACGCCACCACATGATGCATGATTAACCGTCCTCAGCTTTTAACGTTATTTTCACAAAATTAGTAAAATAACGTTAAAATTAGTGCACTTTCACTTTTGCCCCCCGATGGCCCACACATATATACATTATATGCGCATACCGCAAGCGGGGCGTAGTTAACTTTTAGACACTAAAGTATATAATATAATTTCAATCATCTCTAACCAGATTTGTTCAATCGATGGTCTAATTTGTTCAAATACTCAAACCCATTGCTCAATCGATGGTCAGATTTGTTCATTCAAATTTGAAAAACTCTGACGCATTTCAATCAATGGTTTAATTTGTTCATATATTAGTCAACTGCATAATGTGTCACATCACGCACCATATCACATCAAAACGCATCAGTCACATAACATGCACGTCATGAAATCGCATCGCTGCACTTGATGCGCTAGCATTATGCATTTCTGATGCGCGCGTGTTAAAACCAAGCGTGTAACTGTGCTGAAATTCGACAGATGCGGTAGTGGTGTGTTGTGTCAGAAGTTATGTGGGGTGGCGTACTTATCAGTTGTTAGTGTTTGGGTATAGTGAAACATATTCTTATTAGGTGAAAGTGCCATCTAAGTTGATCTGATTACGCTGCAATTGATAACATGTTGAAAAAAATGGAAAATTTGCAGGTAGAATCTGTCCATTCACAGGAAAGAAATCAAACACGAAAAACCTTGTTTCTCACTCAAACCACAAGACAAAGAAATTGCAGTTTGTGAATCTGCAGTATAAGAGAGTATGGTGGGAGGCTGGAAAACGTTACGTGAAGCTGCGTTTATCAACTAAAGCTTTGAAAACCATTGAGAAAAACGGGTTAGATGCTGTTGCGAAGAAAGCTGGAATTGATCTTAGCAAGAAATAGTTTGATTTCCTTGCACATTGTTGTTTTGTTCATGTTAAAGTTACTCAGATTTTCCATTTTGAAATGAAATCTTGTTACAAGTATCATCTCTGTTTACTGTTGCTGATTGTTCAAATTGGATAAAGATTTGATTTAGGGGTGTTTCGATTCGCTCTTTGAATTGAGTATGCGCTTGGATGAGCAAACTGTGATTTTGATTATCTGATTATTTAGGGATAGTATTTTGTTTTTGGGTGGCAATTCGTGACAGACTTCGAAACACGATACGAGCATTAGATACATGGGTCATGTTCGGGCTGAGTTTTTAACCGTTAGTCTGTTTAGTTAAGCATGGCAACCTGTTTACCACCCGTTAACACATTTTTTGAACGGCCAATTAATAAAAGCCTGGCTACTCGGGGTAACACAATGACAAAAGGCGACCCCATACACACGCGATCGCAAACAGCGCTTGGTAGCCCAAGCCCACCTCTCCAGTTTCGGAAAAAAAACCACCGCCCGAAGGCCCCTTGCGGTGAAACCCTGTTGGGATCATATTAGAACTTGAGACGTGGTCTTCAACCCAAATTTTCACTTCCTCTCTAATGTCAGTTGAGCTACAAAGCTTAGTGACAAAACAATGTCCAACGTTTAGCATACTTACAACTTGATTATACGCATCAACCTATTTTACTCGTTTGGATAAATGATTAAAACAGTCATGCCCAGGTTTCAAGATTTTAAGCTTGCCTGGATTAAAATCAATATATTTAACATGAATAAATATACGAGTCATTCATTTGATTCAACTTGTGAACCCGACACAACTAATAATCCGGCTTTAAGCATTATATAAAAAACATTTACTCTCGTTTGACATGAGTATCCTTTCTTCATAAGAACATGTATTATTTTCATGAATAATAAAAATTTCTCTAAACTTCAAACAACAAATATATCGCTTTCAAATCATTACATCCAAACACCCCTCTTAGCTTGAAGCATTGACAAAAACCAAATAAATTAATCATGGACATAATAATTTACATATACAAATATCAAAAATAAAATAAATACTATATCATACACAATTGTGGCAAGCCTTTACTAGGTATACCTATTACAGCATAAACTAAACAAACTATCTATCATCTTGTGGTAAAACAAAATGTCAAATCCTTGACCACTGTTGAGATTTGGCTTCTGAACCAGGCTTCATCTGAAAGGTTCAACCGGTTCAGATTCTTCTAGCATGATTGCAGCCTCAAAACATTCAGCGGCTTCTAGAGCCGATGAACCATGCCCAGCCTTGTGAACCAGACCAAGATTGAACCATGCACGCGGGTTTGTCCTGTCAAGCCTTAGCGCATCGGTTATAAAGCTTTTAGCAACCGGAAGTGATCGGTCATTGAGTTCCATGAGAACAATGGCAGTTGATATTAGGCTAGGAACATGGTTTGGATCCACATCTAACGCCTTCTCAAATAAAGTCAACACTTCTTCCCGTTGACCTTTCGCTTGATGAAGTAAGCCTAGAATGTTCAAAGAATGATTTTTAAGTAATTTGCATAATTAGTGTTTGGATAATTGGATAATCGGATAATCGGTACCTGTGGCATGCCACCTGGAAGCCGAATGAGGATCGATGGCCTTAGATTTCGACAAGCACACCTCAGCATCGCGCCATTGCGACAAACTAGTGTACACATTTGCAAGATCATGCCATGTTTCCATTTCTTGCCCTCGTTCGTTGTCACTCCCCTTCTGAAAAAAGGGTAAAACCGGAATCTTGATCTAACTAACCAAATTACAAAAAATTAAACAAGAAATAAATTTATACTACCTTTGACAGTTTTTTATGAAGACCAAAGCTCTTGTTTTGAACTTGAAGAACAGCAAGAAGACGAGTATAAGTCTCTATAGCACTCTTCAAATCACCTTGTGCAATCTGTAACTTTGCTTTTGTTCTTAAAAGCTCACCATGATCCCACTTCCCCGTTTCATCTAATGCAGCATCGATTATATTTTCCGCATCAGAATATTGTTTCTGTGCGGATAAAATACGCGCTAAAAGAATCCATCCTTTTACACTAGCACCAGCCTCAATTTTCACAAGCTGTTTAGCATAGTAAAGAGCAATATCTAACTTCCTATTTTCTGCATACTCAAGGCTAAGATAATACAAAACATTAGCGTCTTCGTGTTTGATCATTTTGTGTGCCGATTCAAGCGCGGTTAGCGCTTCCATTTGTGTCGATATCCTCTCCGAATCCAAACTAGAAGTTCTCGATTTTGTGGAAAGTGAGACTCCAAGTAAGAACTTAGCGTCACTAATCATTTCGTCGCAATTTCCTTCGAATGTCGTAAGTAACTTTCAAAGGTATGCGATTCCTTCTTCGATGAGATCCGATCGCGCTCCACATATCTTGGAAGCAAGTAACATCTCAAAAGCATAACTATGGTGGTTCTCTTTCTCTTTATTATTGTTAAATAAGCTTCGTAAAAGATTTAACGATACGATTTCTTTGCCTTCGCCATAGTAACATAGTGCCAAAGCATTGTACCTTTCTTTTCTTTCGAGAATCGCAGGTGGGAACTCTTCGATCTGATGAGCAAGTGACGTTAGATCACACGAAAACGATAATGCGAAAGAAAGATGATAATAGATCGACGAGTCCCACTCGATTATGCCAAGAACCGTCTTTCGTAACAGAATCAGTAGTAAATAAATGTTAAACCGGTCAAAAATTCGACAAGTATGTGTTATATTGAGTTCGAAGTTGACTTCAGAATTGATGATGATACGAGTCATGAGAACAATTACAAGAATACTAGCTAACAGAACCACACAAAACAATGATCAGCCCTGCAATTGTTGTATGGTGACTGCAGTTTGAGAACACAGATAACCTGAAGGAGCCACCATCTGTTTTTGCTTATGAGATTATAAATCAAGCAGGATTTAAACATAAACTAGGAGCATGTTTTCAGTTAGATGATAATAAGAAAAGTTACCATCAAGTCTGATGGAAGCTAAACTAAAAGCTATAAAAAAAAAAACAAAATAGAACAGTACCAACAAAAGAAAACTAGGATTTAAAAGTAGATTCATCATCTATGAGTGAATGATAGAATCTGAATGATTAAGCAAAAGTAGTGATTCTGTGTAGGACCTCATCCTGAAGTCCGACCCATAAATCCCAAGACCGTTGATGCGTTCCAAACAGAGTTCATAAACTACTAGTTCACCATCATATCCATGCGTGTTCGTCCGATCCATTATCGGTTGGCCATTCTTCCTAAATCCAATCATATGATTAATCCGATCGTAGTTAACAGCGAACAGTTTTGTAAAGGAGGGTTTTGGAACACCATTTTTCAACATCATCAATACGTCACAAGATGGTTTCGGTGTAACGTGATAACTAAGCACCACAAGAGAATCGTTGATCTTAGACATATCGTACAGCATTGCAGAGTGACCTGCTAAGTTATAAGGAAAGTCTACTGCTTCTCCAAATTCTTCACTTGCCAAATCAAATGAATAAAACCTAAGTATATCTGTAATATGATCATAAGCGAGCCAATAAATAACCCCGTCTATAACCACCTGTGTATTCCAGAACTGCAACGATTTAAACTTAAGCGGCTTATTTATCGGTACACTTCTCCAAGCCCAAGAGCTTAATGTGAAAACCTCAGCCATGGCCTCGGCCTCGCTGTCGGCAAAACGTGAAATCTTGAGGATCTTAGGATCGTTAGTTTTAGGACACACCCCAAAACCAATAGCCATATCGGCTCGATCCGGTATCTCTACACCAACAGATTTCCCAATTAGCGGATTCCAAACAACAACCAGTTTCTTTCTGTTCACTCGATCTCGGGTGTATCCAAGCAAACACACCAATCCGTGAGAGCAACCTAGCAGAAATGGATGCAGAAGCAGCTGAACAGTTGGGGGAACAACAGGGGAAAACTTGTGGTGGGGGAAGTTATCATCATCAACAATGGAAACATATTTGTCCTCGGGCAAACATGCATCCGCAGAAACAACTCTGTGCCCAGTAGCTCCTGTGTTGTAGCTTACCAGTAGATGTTGCGGTTGAGAGTGGTTGAGGGTGTGATGAGTGATGAATTCAGAGCTATCGATCAGAGACTTCCATTGCTTTGAAACTGATCTGAACCGAATCAAAGATTTGACAGGAACAACCCTTTTGATGATTTCCGCTTGGAGTTCGAACGGAATGTTGTCTGACATTTTTGGACTGGATATTGATTTTAGGGTTTCAACATGAAGGGAAAGGGATATGTGTGTTTGGGTTTTGGGCTTCATAGACGATGGGCTGTGGATCATGGGTCAGTCCAAATATGAGAAATTTGTCCGGTCCGATTACGAGTAGAGATGGGCATTTTTATTAGGGCAAGAGATGGGCATAATCGGGTATTTTTAATGCCCGGAACCGGGTACTACCCGTACCCGGGTACTGATACTAGTGAGCGGAACCGGGTTCACTAAAGAACCGGGTCCGGGTTGAACCCGGGTAGAAGTCAATAAAACTATAACCGATGTAACCGGTTACGGGTATTGTGGACCCAAGTCCAGGTACTGTTTGGAACCGGGTATGTCGGGTTTTTCAAATCAAAAAGCTGCAGTTTACTGTTGGAACCGGTTCCAACGGATATAATACCGTTGGAAACCGATTAAATAGTAAAAAAATCGGTTTTTTTTGTACAATACCCTTTCCGAAGCTGCAGTTTTCGAATGGACAATACCCTACCACTAAGAGAAAAGACACTTTCCGAAGCTACCGTGGAAGCTTGGACCGTTAGTATATCACGGGCCATGGTGGCTAGGATCGGGAATTCCGATTCTTTTGATTTCCACCATGCCAAAATATCAAAGTTGGTATATTCCTCGGCGGTCATAGTACGCGAATAATTCCTTATTTTATATCGACCGAGTTCACTTGATGGTTCGTTACCCCTTTGTTGCTTGGACGTTTCGTCTTTAACGACATTCAGCATGGTTATGATCGGGTCTCCAATCGTTTCATCGTTAGAGACCGACGACCGAGACTCAAACAAATTGGCATTTAATGCATTTTGCAACCTCCAAGAATCGATCCTAACGGCTAGTAACCGGTTCTAACGGTAACTTATTACCGGGTACAATGGGACCGGGTACGGGTTTGGAACCGGATACGACCCGTTTATTATCAAAAAATATGGAACCGGGTAAGAACCGCCAGGTATTTTGAACCTGGACCCGGTTCTTCTATACATCGGGTTGGAACTGGAACCGGTTACGGGTCGGTTCTACGGGTTCGGGTTTGGAACCGGGTATTATGCCCATCTCTACATTCACTACAACAATTCAACCCGTTTAGCATACTTACAACTTGATTATAACGCATCAACCTATTTGACTCATTTGGATAAATGATTAAAACAGTCACGCATAGGTTTCAAGATTTTAAGCTTGCCTGGATTAAAATCGATATATTAACATGAATAAATGAGTCATTCATTTGATTCAACTTGTGAACTCGACACAATTAATAATCCGGCTTTAAACATTATATAAAAGACATTTACTCTCGTTTGACATGAGTATCCTTTCTTCATAAGAACATGTATTATTTTCATGAATAATAAAAATTTCTCTAAACTTCAAACAAATATATCGCTTTCAAAACATTACATCCAAACACCCTTCTTAGCTGATGCGGGTGACAATCCAAAAGCTGAACCCATCCCGGAATGGGTTTCAATGGGATCCCGGTTGAAGATTATCTCAAGATTTAATAATATTTAATTTTTTAATTATCGAGTCTTTTATTAATTATCGTATCTTTTATTTTATTTAGTTTATTCATGTCTATCTTTAAGGTTGTTAGGGTCCAGTATAAATAGTGGTCATGGTTCAATATTTACGATAAGTTTTTGATTGAATTTTAATAGAAAAGAACGTTGTTCTTGAACCCTTTGGTTCGTTTATCACCTTTGATTAATCATTACGCTTTTGAGCCATTTGATCGCACGCGAAACTGCGCTTTTGAGCCATTTAATCGCACGCGAAACTGCGTCATTAGCTTTAAGCATTGACAAAAACCAAATAAATTAATCATGGACATAATAATATACATATACAAATATCAAAAATAAAATAAAATAAATACTATATCATACACAATTGTGGCAAGCCTTTACTAGGTATACCTATTACATCATAAACTAAACAAACTATCTATCATCTTGTGGTAAACCAAAATGTCAAATCATTGATCAATGTTGAGAATTAGATTCTGAACCAGGCTTCATCTGAAAGGTTCAACCGGTTCAGATTCTTCTAGCATGATTGCAGCCTCAAAACATTCAGCGGCTTCTAGAGCCGATGAACCATGCCCAGCCTTGTGAACCAGACCAAGATTGAACCATGCACGCGGGTTTGTCCTGTCAAGCCTTAGCGCATCGGTTATAAAGCTTTTAGCAACCGGAAATGATCGATCATTGAGTTCTCTAAGAACAATGGCGGTTGATATTAGGCTAGGAACATGGTTTGGATCAACATCTAAAGCCTTCTCAAATAAAGTCAACGCTTCTTCCCGTTGACCTTTCGCTTGATGAAGTAAGCCTAGAATGTTCAAAGAATGAGTTTTAAGTAATTTGCATAATTAGTGTTTGGATAATTGGATAATCGGTACCTGTGGCATGCCACCTGGAAGCCGAATGAGGATCGATGGCCTTAGATTTCAACAAGCACACCTCAGCATCGCGCCATTGCGACAAACTAGTGTACACATTTGCAAGATCATGCCATGTTTCCATTTCTAGCCCTCGTTCTTTGTCACTCCCCTTCTGAAAAAAGGATAAAACCGTAATCTTGATTTAGCTAACCAAATTACAAAAAATTAAACAAGAAAATAAATTTATGGGCCATTTTATATACGAAATATACCATAAATAAATTTATACTACCTTTGACAGTTTTTTATGAAGACCAAAGCTCTTGTTTTGAACTTGAAGAACTGCAAGAAGACGAGTATAAGTCTCTATAGCGCTCTTCAAATCACCTTGTGCAATCTGTAACTTTGCTTTTGTTCTTAAAAGCTCACCATGATCCCACTTCCCCGTTTCATCTAATGCAGCATCGATTATATTTTCCGCATCAGAATATTGTTTCTGAGCGGATAAAATACGCGCTAAAAGAATCCATCCCTTTACACTAGCACCAGCCTCAATTTTCACTAGCTGTTTAGCATAGTAAAGAGCAATATCTAACTTCCTATTTTCTGCATACTCAAGGCTAAGAGTATACAAAACATTAGCGTCTTCGTGTTTCATCATTTTGTGTGCCGATTCAAGCGCGGTTAGCGCTTCCATTTGTGTCGATATCCTCTCCGAATCCAAACTAGAAGTTCTCGATTTTGTGGAAAGTGAGACTCCAAGTAAGAACTTAGCGTCACTAATCATTTCGTCGCAATTTCCTTCGAATGTCGTAAGTAACTTTCGAAGGTATGCGATTCCTTCTTCGATGAGATCCGATCGCGCTCCACATATCTTGGAAGCAAGTAACATCTCAAAAGCATAACTATGGTGGTTCTCTTTCTCTTTATTATTGTTAAATAAGCTTCGTAAAAGATTTAACGATACGATTTCTTCGCCTTCGCCATAGTAACATAGTGCCAAAGCATTGTACCTTTCTTTTCTTTCGAGAATCGCAGGTGGGAACTCTTCGATCTGATGAGCAAGTGACGTTAGATCACACGAAAACGATAATGCGAAAGAAAGATGATAATAGATCGACGGGTCCCACTCGATTATGCCAAGAACCGTCTTTCGTAACAGAATCAGTAGCAAAAGAATAGCTTCTTCTAGATTATTCTTGGGTGCATAAGAACTTTCCATCTGGGATTTGAGATTTGGCGGGCTTGCATCGCAACCGCTGTATAACAGAAATATAGCAAACTCTTTTTCGATATTCATTCGCGTGTTATGATCGAGATTCCAATGGTAAAGCAAGGCCCGTCGGTATGACAAGATGGATGCTTGAGGATCAGAAGCAAGTTTCCAGAGTTCAGGTAACAACTCGACGGATTTGTTAACGATTTCTTGAAGTTTGAAATACGATGAAAAATCAAGAAAACCGTCAGGTAATGCAGACTCTATCGTTTCGAGTATTATTCTGCAAGATTCAGCGGCTTCTTTAAACCGTCCTAGAGCTTGTAGTGACTTTGATTTGAGAAAAATGGCTTCGAACAGTAAACTAATAGCGTTAACGGACATTTGTGGGGAAGTATCGCTTTGCGAATGGCGTCTGGGTGGTTCGGATCTTCTGGAGAGTGAGTTTTTGATTTTAGGAATAATGGCGGGAATGTCGATTCCTTCGAAGACATGAAGAGCAGCCTCTGTGTTTCCTTTTTGATACTCTAGTCGACCTAATAACGCTCTTGCTTCCTGTAAGTTGAAAAGATGTATCAGTTCATGTCGAAACTGTTCTGGGTGTGTTTGGATGTGAGTTTGAAAGTGATTATGTGATATTGAATAGTTTGATAATCAGCTATAATATGGGGATCATATAGGTTCAGTGTGTTTATGTTACTTGTATGCGATATACAGAGATTGCAGAATTGATTGATATATTATTCACACATTCACAAGCCTTATATAGGCATTTACAAAATAAAGAATGAGAGCATATACAGGAGGAGATTAGGAATTATACAAGGCAAATATTGACTGCATATTCTGAGGGTAATTGACACCTAAATGTGAGCACTTTCTTTATCAGTCGTAGGTTCCTTAACACGCCCCCGCAAGATGGAGGATCCATCGGAGACTCCAATCTTGGAACGATTTTTCAGAAACGGTGCCCGTGAGAGTGGCTTTGTTAGCATGTCGGCAAGCTGATCTTGAGAGCTGATGTGGAGAACACGTAGAGATCCACTGGTGACTTGCTCCCGCACAAAGTGATAGTCGAGAGCCACGTGTTTCATTCGTGAGTGATAAACTGGATTCACGCAAAGATACGTAGCACTTGTGTTGTCACAAAATAGAGTCAGTGTTTGTGTTGTAGTGATGCCCAGCTCTTTCAGAAGGTTTTTGAGCCATGTGAGTTCTGCCGAGGCATTGGCCAATGCCTTGTATTCGGCTTCGGTGGATGACCGAGATACCGACTTTTGACGTGTAGATTTCCACGATATGATATTCGTACCAAGGTATAGTAGGTAAGCTGTAGTTGACCGACCCGTGTCATTAGCACCCCCCCCCCAATCCGAATCTGAGAAAGCCGTGAGTGTGAGAGGAGAATTAGGGTTGAGAAATAGACCGTGATGAATGGTTCCTTTGAGATATCGAAGAACACGTTTGAGGGCTTGCCAATGAGCTTGGCGAGGATTGTGCATGAATTGTGATAACTTATTAATAGCAAAGGAAATGTCAGGACGAGTGAAGGCTAAATATTGGAGAGAGCCAACAAGCTTGCGATACGGGGTGGCATCAACCGATGGAGAAGGATCATTTGTACACAATGGATCAGTTGTACTGAGAGGTGTGGTAACATCTTTTGCACCGTCCATGTGAAAATGATTTAGAAGGTCGTGAATATGCCGGTGTTGAGATAGAAAAAGGCCGGTAGATGTGGGAATGACTTCAATACCGAGAAAGTGGTGGAGAGCACCGAGATCTTTTAGGGAGAACTTTTTGCTTAAAGATCGGACAAAATGATCAAGAAACTTTGGTTGATTCCCCGTAAGAACAATATCATCTACATACACCATAAAATAACAAGTAATATTATTGTGATTGTAGATGAATAGAGATGCATCAGATAGGGATTTTCGAAAACCAAAATGGAGTAGAAAATTGGTAAGCTCATTGTACCAAGCTCGAGGAGCTTGCTTTAAACCATAAATAGATTTTTTGAGCTTGCAAATATGATTTGGGAATTGAGGATGAACATATCCCGGTGGTTGAGTCATAAACACTTCCTCATGAAGGGTGCCATGAAGGAAGGCATTGTTGACATCAAGTTGGCGTAGAGGCCAATTTTTCGATAAGGCGATCGAAAGAATAGTGCGGATGGTGACGGGTTTTGTGACGGGACTAAAGGTTTCGACGTAATCTTTCCCGTACTGTTGATGGAACCCTTTCGCAACTAAGCGAGCCTTGTATTTTTCAATTGAGCCATCGGGATTCCGTTTGACACGGAACACCCATTTGCACCCGATTGGTGTGCTAGGGTTGCGTGGAACAAGTTCCCATGTCCCGTTATGGAGGAGTGCATTAAATTCATTGTCCATGGCCGCTCGCCACTTCGGGTCTTTAAGCGCTTGGGTGTGGGAAGGTGGTTCAATGATAGTTGGTATAGGGTGAATGGTGGTGGTGTTCACAACGTTTGGATTGAAATATTTGGGGTTGGGCTTGCGGGTTCGTTGTGGTCGATTATTGGTGGGTGTCAAGAATGGAATCGAGGGAGATGAGGAAGATAAGGTTTGGGTGGAAGTGGTGCTGGGTGAAGTTGAGGTGGTTACATGTGGGGGTGGGGTCACGGTTGCGGGAGATGTATTGGGTGTTGTGGCTGGAGTGGATTGAATGGAGACATCATAATCATCAGGAAGGGAGGAAGTGAAGGAGGGTTGGTTAGGGTGGTTGGATGTACAATGTGAGTTGGAAGTTGCATCGTGTGCATGGGATGGTAGTGGATTAGTTGAAGTAGTGTGAGGGGGGTTGATACTAGAGGGTGTATGTTGGGGTTGAGAAGGTGAGGCAATGTTGGAGGGTGAATGTATATTAACGGGAGGATTTGAGATGAATACTTCCACTGAAGGAAGAGAAGAGATGGTGGCGGTAGTGGATTGGAACGGAAAGACATGTTCAACAAATTCGACATGTCGAGAGTGGTATAGACGATGAGACACGGAGTCATAGCACTTGTAAGCGGATTTTGATGAAGATTAACCAAGAAAAATGCAACGGATGGATCGTGTATGGAGTTTGGAAGGAGCATAAGGCCGTAACCAAGGGAAGCATAAACAACCAAATGGTTTCAGTTTTGTGTAAGTAGGAGTTGTGTTGTATAGACGATCAAAGGGAGATTGATTCTCAAGGATTGGTGTTGGAAGACGATTGATAAGGTAGACAGCCGTTTGGAATGCATGGGTCCAGAAGTGAAGGGGTAAATTGGCATGATGAAGAAGAGACAAACCGGTTTCGACAATGTGGCGATGGCGTCGTTCGGCGATGCCGTTTTGTTCCGGAGTGTGTGGAGGTGTGGTAAAATGGGAGATTCCATTTTGTTGAAGATAAGGAATAAGGCCGATGTATTCCCCTCCATTGTCCGAAAAAAGTGAAATAAGAGGTGTATGAAAGAATTTTTCGACTAAGGTTTTAAATTGAGGAAAAAGAATGGCAACGTCCGATTTTCGTTTAATTGGATACAACCATGTATATTTTGAATAATAATCAACAAATATGACATAGTATGTGTAACCATCATTCGATTTTTGTACCGGGCCCCAAACATCGGAATATACAAGTTCCAACGGTTTTGACACTTTGAACGAGTTTGCACCAAACGGCATTTTATGACTTTTATTTAAAGAGCAAGCATCGCAATGAAAAGGAGAAATTGACAATTTATTATAATCATGTCCTAACTTATTGAGTAAGATTTTTAGAACTTTGATTGACGGATGCCCGAACTTGTGATGCCATGAGATAAGTGACCCGGATGTTTTGATACTTGAGTTGATTTGCTCGTGAGGAACGAAGCTAGGAGCATAGTATACGTCATTTATGTTCACTCCCCGCATTAGACGCGCCCCCGTGCGAAGGTCCTTAACAAAGAAATGAAACGGAAAAAATTCAACCGAAACCTTGTTAGTTTTGCAAAGTTTGGCAACTGAAACAAGATTGTTACGTAATTGAGGAACAAGTAAGACATCATTTAGTTTTAAAGAACGAGAGGTGGTGGGAATGGATGTGTGTCCAATGTGAGAAATGGAGAGAGTTTTACCGTTTCCTAACACAATCTCGTCGGGCCCACCATATTCGGAGAGGGTGTGCAAGAATGACCGGTCGTAGGCGGCATGATTGGATGCTCCAGAGTCAAACATTGATGATGTTGCATGGGATGAACTTGCCATGGAAGAGTTGATTGTTGGGTTGGCATTAGATGGCGTTGAAGTAGAAATGCTGTGATCTTGTAGGAATCGTGCAAGTTTCCTGCAATCTTTGGTATCATGACCTGTGATATTACAAAAGTGGCAGAAAAAATTATTCCTGTTAGTTCGATAATTGGGGATATGGTTATTATATTGTTGAGGCCGACTGGTCCTTGGCCCATAGTTACTGGGCCTATGTGAATTCCTGGTTTCAGAAGATCCACGGCCCTCAGATTGGACACGTGAATTGGAGAAACGCGGCCCCTGTCTTTGAGTACTGTTCACGGTTAAAATTTGGGTTGTTGGCTGAGTTTCCAGCAGCGTCCGCTCATGATCAACAAGCTTCTCGAACAGATCTGAGAAAGTAATTGGTGTATCTCTCATCTTTACAGCAGCAGCTACCTGCTTGTAATCATCGCCCAGATGCGCGATTATGTGTACAATGAGGTCGTCTTCATCAACTGGCTTTTGGGCTAGCGCCAATTCGTCGGCAATGGCTTTCATCTCCCGGAGATAATCAGCAACAGGTTTATTTCCCTTAGTGGTTGTGGCAAGTTTTGAGCGGAGGGAGATGATGCGAGATCGAGAAACTCTATAGCTTTCGGTAAGTCGTTTAAATAATTCAAGAGAGGTTTCTGCTGATGATACGATGGGTAAAATTGTGGGCGAGCAGCTGCCTAGGAGTGCTCCGAGAAGCGTCTGGTCCTGTCGAAACCACCATCGGTATTCTGCATTGGGTTTGCCGTCTAGTTCTTTTGATGGTGGTTTGGTTAGACCATCAACGAATTGCTCGAGTTCAAGGCCTGTGAGTGTCGACAATACTTGTTTCCGCCAGGATGTGAAGTTATCAGAGGTTAATTGGATGGGGAAATGAGTGTGAGTGGAGACTGGAATAACAGTTTTGGCCATGGGTGATTGGAGAAATTGGTTTGGATCGAAAAAAAAAAAGAAAACTCAGAGGAGCCTTTGTTGTAGCTCTGATACCATATGCGATATACAGAGATTGCAGAATTGATTGATATATTATTCACACATTCACAAGCCTTATATAGGCATTTACAAAATAAAGAATGAGAGCATATACAGGAGGAGATTAGGAATTATACAAGGCAAATATTGACACAATATTGACTGCATATTCTGAGGGTGATTGACACCTAAATGTGAGCACTTTCTTTATCAGTCGTAGGTTCCTTAACAACTTGAAGTTTTAATAATCATGTAATTAGATGTTTGAGTGTTTGAAAAACTTTGGAAATTTCATCTTTTCCGTCAAACATGAAACCGAAATATCCATTACCTAATTCATAAACCCTTGGTCCTAACACTTTTAATCTCACCACTGACTCCCTAACCAGCAGAACAAGTTGAATTTTAAAATAGACTGAACTAGTTTTAGGCAGGTTGAATCTTAAACAGGTGGATCCATTGGCCCGTTAAGTGATTTTGACCCGTCAACCCATGTTTGACCCGTTTAGATAAACAAGTTACACAATCCATATCTACATTACATGGTTTAGTTAAATATGTTGAGAATAGTTGCAAGGGTCATGTCCAGATACATTAAACTCAACCCGCCAACCCGTCAACCAGACAGTCATATAATCAGTTCCAAAACACAAATCCAAACACCCACTGTACTCTGATGATCAAACATGTTTCAAAACAACATTATCCAAATTCCAAACCAATGCAGAACCAAAACTAACAAACTTTACCTCATAATTAAGAAAACCGCTCTCGCGCAGAGACGACTCAGCCTCTTCTATATTACTATTATCCACTTTAGGATCAGCTTCACCAGGTCGAGACGAATACCCACTAGCCGAAAAGTCCCGAGTGGCTAAAGACTCCGAAGAAGCATTCATCTCCTTCCTTTCTAACTGTTCCCCAGAATAAAAGCATTTCATCATCATCTTCCTCAATCTCCCACTCACTTTAACTCTATATCTATCAATCCACTCTTTGATTTTCATTTCCCCCCCTTACATCTGCAATCTTTTCAAAAAATCCAACACAAATTAATGAAATTATCAATCAAATCAAACCCAAAAACCCCCTTTAATGGCAATCAAGATTCTACATTTCTAAGTCATATACAGTCAATCAAGGGACCTAATTGTCATTTCAAACAAATACCCACAAATCTTGAACTCAATTTTGTTATTTTCCACACCCTTTTACAAAAAGATCAAAACTTTATTATCCCCAAATCTACATGACAGTAATTCAAAGCTCAGAAAGCAAAAAAGGAAACATAAATTGAGGAGATAAAAGTGTAACAAGAAAGCTGGTAAAAGAACAGTAGAAAATGGAAAATGGGTACCTTTTTTTGGGCGAAAAGAAGTGAAAGATCCCACAAGACATGAAACCAAACACTACCCATTTGAGATGGAATCATAAAAATAAAAAAAGATTGTGCCTTTTTGGTTGTTGAATCTTGTAAGAGAATCCAAAGCTTGTTGGTGTTGTGCAAAGTGACAGAATTAAAATCCCCCTTTTGGGTTGGTGATGGTGATAATGAGTATGGGTTTGGAATGGGAATGTGAAAGTGAAAGGGAATGGGTTTGGGATAAATGTGAATGTGAATGTGAATGGAGGGAAGACTTTTTTTTAGTATGACTTTTTGAATAAGCTCTTTCTCCCATGTCATTAGCTCTTAATTAATATTATAATATAATGACAGTTAAAGGTGGTTTTTTTTGTGGATGGGCGTGGTCTAATATAGATTTGTTTATGGTTTGAATTTGTTGGTTATGATTAAGCTTGACAAAAGGCCCAAGATACGTAGAATTGGGTTATAAGTAAGGTGAAGACGGGGTGAATGAAAATAAGTTTGAGTCAAAAAAGACGATTTAAAAGTACTGATTATTGTAATCATGATCTGGGTTAAACGGGTTTGAACTAAAACTAGTTTTTTCCTAAAAGAAACCATTTATAAAAAAGAACAATAATTTTTCCCTTATACAAAGACTTTGTTTTTTAATGAAATTCTATCATACATAATGGTATTTTGATCAATTAGTTGTTTATATATATATTTTGTTTGTCTAGATAACAATTGACATGAAGTGAATTTGGCTCAAAGATTTGTTTTGAAAGTATAAAAAGTCAAAGATGAGTGTGAGAGTCGATAATGACATGACACCAACTTGAATATAATAAGCAACTTAAAAATCTAAAAAGAGTAACATTGGTTGATTGATCATTAGCTTTTTCTTTTTTTCTTTTTATGCATGCACATAGGCCCAAATTGAATTTCTCCACTTATTAATATACCCCTAAATAATAAATAAATAAATAAATAATGCATCTTTCAAAAATTCTTGTCACATAAATACATATATAAAAATGGGTAAAGTTATTTTACAAAGGCTCCTAATTGTAAGAAGTGTAAGAAGGATTTATAGAGTGACAAGTGTCCAATAACCTAAAATTAAACCCACTACATCACCACCCAAAACCTAAATACCCACCCCCACCCCCAAAAACCTAAAAAAAAAAACCTAACCCCCCCCCCCCCCCACCCTCCACCCAGGCAAAGAAAAAAAAAAAAAAACTATACCTCACCAAAAAAACCCTCCAAAAAACCTAACCCCCCCCCCCCTCAAAAAAAAAAAAAAACTAAACACCCACCCACCCCCTCGGCAAAAAAAAAAAATAATAAATAAATAAAATAAATTTTTTTGGGGCTGGGTGCAGTGGCGAAGCTTGGATTTTTCGGCCGGGGGGGTGAAAACATATATACCCAAAAATTTCTATAGAATACCCAAAAATTTCTATAGAACCGGGGGGGTGAAAACGTATATACCCACAAATTTCTATACGAAAACTACATATATAACACTACCGAGCGAAAAATCCCGGGGGGCGGACGTCCCCGCCCCTTACATGCTGCGCCAATGGCTGGGTGATGTGGGGGGGTTGGGGGTTTAGGTTTTTGGTGGTGGTGGATTAAGGGTTTTTTTTTTTTTTTTATAGTGGGTTTTTTTAGAAGCCTTTGTACCCTTCTTACAATTAGCATTGTTTGTATTTGATCCTAATCCATATAAAAATATGTACACATATAAGTTAAACATATGATCAAGATATTTCTCTGTTACGTCTCATTCAATCTTCATTGCATGAGTCACGTCAATTTTTTACAAAGACTTTAAGATCAAAAGCTAAAAAGTAAAAACTCGACGGGCGACATATAGCCAAAAGAGTCAAATAAACATTATTAGATAAATAATTAAAAGGACACATATAGCCAAAAGAGTCAAATAAACATTATACATATTAAGGGGTAGGGGTGGTATCACCCACAAACAATTCCATCACTCACAATATCGAATCAGGTTCTGCCATGTCATCAACCATTATTTCCATCACTCACACCCTTTTTTGGTGGAAATGGTCATCACTTGTACAAATTCCATCACTCGCTAATTTTTTTATTTTTTATTTTTTTAAATTATAAATTAACAATAAAACACTAAAATTATAAATTATAAATTTAAATTAAATTAAAACATACTAGTTCAATATTTTAGACTACAATTAAAAAAAAATACATAAAGATACTCTACTCCTCGTCCGAATTAGGAAATTCCAAACCTAAAGAACCTACTAGTTCGATTAAATCGAATCTCAACCGAAAGTGAGTTTCTTCATCACGCAACTGTAGTTGGATATTTTCGGGAACGTGAACTTGTGTAGGAGGATCCGGCACCCAATCTGGAGATATTGCACGTCCGTCTTGTTTGATTAACATATTGTGCAAAATGATACATGCATACACTATGCTATGTATCGAGTTCTTGTTCATCGCACGAACCGGTCGGCTTAGAATGCCCCATCTACCCTTTAAAACACCAAAAGCCCTCTCAACATCTTTTCTTGCCGATTCTTGCAACTTCTTGAACGCCTTTTCTTTAGCCTCGACAGGAAACGAAGGAGCTTTCACAAAAACAGACCATGGTGGGTAGATACCATCCACAAGAAAAAAGTCTCGTCTGTAATATCGTCCATTAACATAGAATGGACAGACGGGTGAGGTACCATCCGTTACTGTTTGGAACAACGTCGACGTGTACAAAACATTGATGTCGTTGTTTGAACCTGGGACACCAAAATATGAATGCCAAAACCATAAATCATTCGACGCCACCGCTTCAAGTATGATGGTTGGTCTTTTGATGTCACCCCTAACATACGCCCCTCGCAACTCTCTTGGACAATTTCTCCACTCGATATGTGTACAATCGATGCTACCGAGCATCCCAGGAAAATGCCATCTAGCCTCATGTGCGGCGTAAATACGTGAGATGTCGTGTCTCGTCGGTTTACGTAAAAACTCTTCACCATACAATTTTATGACCGCGTTACAAAAAAATTGCAGACATTCACGTGAAGTTCTGTCCGACATAGCTAGGTATTCATCAAATTGATCGGGAGGGTTACCTGTCGCTAGTTGGCGAATGGCGGACGTGCATTTTTGTATCGGCGTGAAACTTGGTTTGCCCCTCGCGTCGTAACTTTCTTGAAACCATTCTTCAGTTGCTTCGATGTCTCCAACAATCTTTAAGAATAATTCTTTTGGTAAACGAAACCGATCTCTAAACGTTTCGGCATTGTAGACCGGATTCTCCACAAAATAGTCGTTCATTAACACTTCGTTGGCATGTATACGATCACGATTCACCATCTTCTTCTTTGGGCGGGACGAACTTGATTCAAGTTCGTTATACACCGACACAAAATATTTAAGCGTCTCATTGTCGGAAGACGATTCGCTATCGCTATCCATCGGAAACGTCGAATCCGTAGGAAAATCCATTTGTGAAATTCGTAGAATGTGTGATATATGTTTGGTTTTTGGTTTGGGTGAAACGGTTGTAAAAGATTTGAAGTATATATAAAGGTTTTAAAGGTTTTTTTTTTTTTATTCAAAGTTTACCGTTTGAAAACGGTCGAAATGCCCAACGTTCAAAAACTCAAACTTTTCAACGCGTTATGGGGGGACATAACGTGTCCACCCCGGGTCCTCTAATAGTAAGTCATGATGAACAGTAGTTCAACATTTTATTTTATTTTAAGAGTTAATTACACAGTTAGTCCCTGTGGTTTACTGAAAGTAACAAGGTCAGGTACTAATAGTTTAAAATCACATTCTAAGGTTCTAACTTTTCATTTTATAACAATCTAAGGTATTAACACTAACTTTTGTTAACTTTTCTGTTAAATTAAAATGAAATTACTAAAATAACCTTTTACAACTACAGGGACCATTTATGTAGATAACTTTATTTTAATCCCTTTTGCAACTATAGGGGCCATAAATGAATAAAATAAATTCTTTATGGGTCAGGTGTTCTTGATTTCAAATTAAACTCATCATCATTTACATTATCCGCTCTATAACTTGGTAATCTCACACCATTTTTCTCCTTAAAAGGATCTTATATTGGCTTGACAAATTGACCCGCCATTCTTCCTACCTGTTCTCATCAAATCCCAAATAATAGTTAATCAATTCAAATTTAAACAAAATATTCAACCACTTCATTTAATTATCTATCATACCCATCAAAGGATTTTGCTGTGTTCTGGAAAAAATTGTGAGTGTGTGAAATAAAAAAATTGAAGCTTTTCTAACTTCTCAAACGATGCTGTTGTTCTGGCAAAAAGGGATCTTCAACGACACTTGTTGTAAAGTGAACCCCAAAAAAATCATTCAAAAAAATAAAATTTCTTCCAATGTTCTTCAAATCTATATATAATAAAATGAAAACTGAATGAACAGTAGAATTAGAATAGATTAGAATGGTAACATCATTAAGAGATGATTAAATGGTATCGGGTATAGGTACTGGTCTCAAATTTACAAAACCGGTGTATTTTTGGTACCGGTTCTGCACAGGTATTCACCGGTTTTTACCTTCAAATACCGGTGTCGTACCAGTACTGACCGGTACCGAACCGTACCATACTAGGTATATTCGGTACCGGTACCCACGTTTGGAGATTTCGGTAACGGTATTTTCGGTACAGTTGGTACCGAGCTCATCAAATCCTGTAGCAACGTAGCAATGTAAGTAATTGCACTGTTTATATTACTTTTCATACACACAGTAAGTAAACTGTATTTTGTTTGAATGAGGTTTTATATACACAACAACTTATTTTGTTTTCTTTTTTGTCTTTTTCTGTAATGAATGAATTGTAGCATGTAAAATTAACTTGGATATTTAGATTATTGATGAGCAAATCGTATCAAATCCTGTAATCAAACTGGTATAGTATCGGTACCAAATTTACTATACCAAATCATTCTCGATACCAATTTGGTACCCACCTTTTGCCGTTTTCAGAATCGTTACTTTCAGTTCGACACCGGTCTAGCACCATACCTGTATTTATTGATTGTTACCTTCAAATACCATACCGTATTGTACCGAGCATTTTCGGTGCCGGTACCTAATTTCGATGATTTTCCGGATCGGTACTTTCGGTGCCGTTACCGGTACCGAGCTCATCCATATTTTAACGTGATAGCACCGTAATAACTGAGATCCTCCATATTTTAACGTGATAGCACCGTAATAACTGAATTGAAAACAATCGAATTTCCAACGTGTAGGATGTGTGGGTCCTATACTTACCACGTCATTTTATTTATGTTTTGATATTCGGTATCTGCTTGTTGTTGCTGACACGCGTTTTGCAGTCATTGAGTCCCGCCGCAACGCTCGGGTGGAAAATAACTAGTTTATATTAATAATCAACACATATATTGAAATTCAGATAAGTAAAGAAACATATGTAACTGAAAAAGAAAAACAAAAGAGTTTTTGTTTTATACCTTCAACTGAATTCGTACATAATTCTACAGCATATGCCTTTACTCTAGATCCCCAATTTGAGGTAGTTAAAAAATCACTTTTTTTAGAACAAACCAAACCACACTACACCAAGTCGGTCACCCTCCCGCCACTTGTTCTGCCTCCACATACTTCTGGAAATTCCACAACCAAGAACTCACTGAGTCACCCCACCATTCGTCGAACTCATTCTACCAACCCGACTCACTCCCAGTCACGTTCCTACTCACCCCTGAACAATCTGTCACAGCTGAGAACATCACCACCACCACTCTGTTGAACAATCTGTCACCATCATGAGATTCCTTAAGGTTGATGCCTACCACGCACCGGAGCTCCGCCAATCGCCGGAGACTCGCTGGCTCTGTTACTTTCTCCCTCTACCATTTGTACACCTAAGGTTGTATGTGTGCGTATACGGGGGCTATTTGGCTCAGCTTATTTTAGTGACTTATTTACTTATTTACTTTTTGAAAAGTTAAAAGGTGTTTAGGTTAGTTTATTATGTGAGAGAAATAAGTAAATAAGTCATTCCATTATGACTTATTTGCTTTTAAAATAAGCAAATAAGTAAATAAGTCATTCCAATAAGCTTAGCCAAACAGCCCCATGGTGGTTTAGAAAAACCACTAGTACAACCATTAGTACAGAGTAGTTACACAAATGGTCCGTAAATTAAAATAAAGCTTACTACATAAATGGCCCATGTAGTTGTAAAAGGTTATTTTAGTAATTTCACTTTAATTTAATAGAAAAGTTAACTAAAGTTAGTGTTAATACCCTAGATTGTTACAAAATGAAAAGTTAGAACCTTAAAATGTGATTTTAAACCATTAGTACCTGACCTTGTTATTTTCAGTAAACCACAGGGACTAACCGTGTAATTAACTCTTATTTTAATATTATAATTTTTTAAGTTTTTATTATTTTACTACTTTAATTTATTATTTTATTATATTATACGTATTAAAAGAAACTTACAATGAATAGTAAGTTTTTTTTTATTGTCTAAAGAATTTGATAAATTATAATGAGGATGATTAAATGATATTGGCATTATTTGTAATGTTTTTAGATGTTTAAACAATTGTCAATGGTTATTTACTTATTTTAAACAATTGCTAATTGTTATGGTAGAAAACATGAAGAAAAGTATTTTAATGTGTGTATATATTAGGACTTTAATATTGGGTTTCCTTTTTTTGGTTGCTACATCAAGTGTCAGTATCATATAAGGCTAAAGCATGTGGGGGTTATGGTCGGGACATAATTCGTCATGTAGGAAAATGAATAGAAGACTATACTAGGGATGGCAAAAAGTCCAAGCGTGACAGGTATACCCGAAACATACGGGCCAGGTATACCCGAAACCCAATGGGTATGGGCCGGGTACAGGCTTAAAAATAGAAAAAAATCGGGTATGGGATTTAGTGATACCCGCCCGATACCCGGCCCATTTACCCGAATAATACCCGAAAGTATCATATTATAGATTTCCATATATATAAACTTAGTACATGTATTTATTATCTTCTCAATAGTCATATGTGGATATGTATTTGGCAAGTGTTTAGTGAGCATATAACTTATGCGGATGTTTTATGCAATTAGGTGGTCTTAATACAATTACTTAATTAAGTAATCATTTTAATTTAGTTTAGTGTATGTGGTCTGAATATGATATGTAAGTTATTAATCAAATTTTCATTTGTTATAGTCATTAAAATAGTAAATTATATAAACATCAAAGTAAAAATTGCATATTTGTCCCAACGGGTATTTTTAAGAAATTAACGGGTATACTCGATACCCGACGGGTAATTACCCGAAAAATACCGGACGTGTAACGGGCCAGGTATGGGACAAAGAATTACAACCGGGTACGGGCCTGGGATTACCAATACCCGGCCCAAGCCCGGCCCATTGCCATTCCTCACCGCCCCTCCCTAATCTACCATGGTTTGCATGGATTGAACCATGGAAACCATGGTCCTCCTTTCCATTTTTCAAGTAATCATTTTCTTTTTCTTTAGACAAAGATAAATTAAAATAAATAAGGGGACAGTGTTTTATGTTTTTTAAATAATTTATTTTTTTCATAGTAGATTATATATTCTTTTATTTTTTAAACTTTTAACTATAAATAGTAATTAATAATTCTTAAGTGTTTGTTTTTCTATTATTAGTATTTTATTTATCAGTTAATTTGTTTTTTAGTAATTAACTTGCCTTTGTACTTTTTTAAAAAGTTTCTACATTTGCATCTATGCTTATTTGACTGCACGTTGTGACGATACGTTACCACAGGCATTGGATCGGTATCAGTTCGGTTCCTTATAATACCCGTTTGATACATGCACTCAATATCATCGACCAATAACGATAAAAACGAACACCGGTACAAACAACGAGATTGTTCGAACAATAACGACCTGTTCGTATTGTCACGGTACTGGTACTAATATTCATTTATTGTTGGAGACAAATTTGTATAAATGAAAAAAATTAACCGGAAACCATAAAATGAATACGTGTATCGGTACTAATGATGTTTCGTACGGTACGGTAGCGATACAATATCAATTTATCGAAAGAAAAATAAAACAATCAAATAAAAACCGATAGCGAACCGATTTTGTTCGGTCGGTTTGAGTTTGGTTAACTACGATAGCGGCATGGTATACGTTATCAAACAAGAAGCCATAAAAACGAATACATACATGTACCAATGTTGTTCGATTTGGTACAGTATGGTAGCGATGTCGTGTTAGATTATCAAAAACGAAAACAATAAAATAAATATGGTGTTAAACAGATGTTGTTCAGTTTGTTTCGGTTCATTTTAGAACGATACCGGCACAATATTCATTTCAATAAAGTTTATATCACAATGTTGACAAAAATAAACATAGAACGCAAACCAACCAACCGAACCGATATCAACTGAAAAATATTGGTACCATTATCGATATCCGTTTTTATTCTTTTCGATCGATATAAGGTTTTTTCTTTCCATTAATATAGTGAGTGTCGGTACCGTAAGAAAACAAACAGATACCGACTGAATTCCCGCCGCGAAGCACGGGGGAATTTTACTAGTTAGATAAATAATTTCAAAGTTCGTAGAAATAGTCGTAATTTGTTAGTATCATTGTATTAATTAACGTGAAAACCAAATCCAATGTTATTCTTTTTTTTTTTTAATTTTAAAAGTGATAATTATACTACGTCGAATTTGACTGGTTAAAAAGTTAAAACAAACCTGTTTCCATGTTTAGGCTAGTGGGTGTGGTATAAAACCCATAGGGCTTTATTACGCCACGTAGGTTCCATGTCACATAGGGGACTTTACAGCCTCTCCTTTTAACTTGCATGTAATGGTTTAAAGCCTCTTACATATTAATAAGAAAAAAAAATGTGATTTGACTCGTGAAAAGTGGCCCCCACATGTGTAGCCCTTAACGCCCGTTAAGAGAATGCAAAGAGGACGATGGCGCCCAAGAAATGGGTTAGGGGCGCTATGGGACGCCAAAGGGGGTGATTTGATAGGGGGCGGTATACCACACCCACCAGCCTTAGAATAATTAACTTTCCAAGATTTTGTTCAAATACTGAATAGGTTTTAACATGAATAGTTGTATTAGCAACTAAAGGGCATTTTTAACATGATGTCGGGCCTTAAAGTAAATCCGTGGAAAAGTCAGCTTTATGGGGTCGGTACAAACGATGTCGAGATTTCAAATATGGCGTCGATTTTTAATTGCAAGGCTGGCAAATTCTCTTTTGTCTACCTTGGGTTAAAAGTCGGTGCTAGTATGAATAAAATTGTGAATTGGAAAGAGGTTATCGATATGTTTAACAAAAGGCTCACAAATTGGAAAGCAAAAACACTTTCTTTTGCAGGTAGAGTAATTCTCGTTAAGGCAGTCCTTGGAAGTTTGCCGAATTATTATCTTTCAATATATAAATGCCCGATTGGAGTTATTAAAGTTTTGGAAGGAATTCGAAGAAAATTCTTATGGGGGGAATGCAACTCTAACAACAAATTAAGGTGGGTGAAATGGAAGAAAGTGGTAGCATCAAAGGATTTCGGTGTCACATCCCAACCAATGGCGAAAACATCGGGGCGTGGCACTGAGCGAAACAGATTGTCCAGAAGTTTCCATAACAACTATATTTACCAAATATTTAAAGCAACACGTCCCATACCATGTCATAAATGAGAATACAATTATTACAGAAAAGATCTAGTCAAATTGTTCTGTTCCGACAACTCAGATTTTCATTACAGACAATTGTTTATTGTTGACCTAGGTCTTTCCTAGCCTCGATTTCACACCAAAGAAAGCAATTAAGCATCCTAAGCACCTGTCACATACGTTAAAGTAAAAGTCAATACACATAGTGTAAAGGTGAGCATACAAGTTTGATAATAGCATATAGAGTTCGAAAGCGTTACGCATAACCAGCACGTACACAGTGTAAAATGAGGCATGTTAGTTATCGACATGAACCTATCGATACCAATGACTGCGGGTTGACTGCCCAAGGCAGTTCGTGATACACACTCACCACTGTGAGCCATGTAGGTAATTGTCCTTAACAACCCCTGAGTGAACAGGTGCTGAGTCCAAACTAATAGTACTATCGTTCCTAAGGCAGGTAGACAACATTCCATGTGTAAACATAACAAACAAGCATTCATTAAGTCACGTATAACATACGGTAATGGTTAGCGTTTAAAGTATTGCGTAGTGTGTTCGATGTGATTTAGTATAAGTAACGTATGTAACACCCAAAAGTGCATAAAGCAAAAAGGGATCGAGTATACTCATAGCGATTGATGGATTGAAGGGAGCGCTAGAGAGTAGGGTTAGCCTGAACAGATTGATAGCATAACGATAAGCGACGCGTAAATCCATGCAAAGTGCAAGTGAGTCGGACAGCAGTTCGATCGGATGGTAGTCCGATCGGACGGCCGATCGTTCGGTTGACAGTCCGCTCGGATGGTCATCCGGTCGGGTGACCTTTCGAGTGGATTGTTACTTCCTTTGGGAAGGATGTGTTTGTGTATGTGTATGATGGCTTGACTTTTGAAGTTTTCGTTGTAGCATTTTGAAAACATTGAAGTATCTCTACCTTTCAGGTCGGTCGATCGAACGGTCGTTCGATCAGACGGCAACCCGATTGGTTGGGCACTTCAGTGAGAACAAGTTCACAGCAGGTTGTCACGCGATCGGACGGTCGTTCGATCGGGTGGCATCCTTTGTGCATTGAACATGTTGAAAATTGTTTAAGTGTTGAAGTTTCGAAACATCACATAGTCGGATGGTCGGTCGATCGAGTGGTAGCTCGATCGGACGGCAATCCGTTCGGTGTTCCAAAACTCTTGAGAGTTGATTTAAAAATTAAGGTGGGACCAAGGTGCAAGTCGTTCGGATTGGCCAGTCGTTCGGATTGGCTGTTCGATCGGATAGGAGTCCGATCGGACGGCGCTCCGTCCTGGTCGACCTGTTCGTCTTACACTTGGTTGTTTTGATTGTTGGTCGTTTTATCGAGACGTTTTGATAACGTATTGAGCAACAGAAACCTTGTCAATACTTGGTAACCCTGTTCGGACAGGAATCACCCAAATCCGGTCGGTTAACGGTTCGAGACGGTGTTCCGTGTTTAACCCGAAATCGGTAGTCTCGTGGATAGAATCCGGATCTTGCATCAACACAACCACAAGAATGAGTAGTAAGTCGGCACAAACTCCGATTCTATCGGTTTTGCATGCATTGAGTGTAAAAGAGTTGAAAGAAAGTTGGAAAACCATCTTTCGATCCTTTTCGTAGTGAATATGTTTAGATCTATGAAAGATCCTTGTTTGTTTATGTGGAAATCGGTTAGATCTAAGTTATTCTTGGTGGATTGAGGCCAAAACATGAAGTTCTTCAAGAACACATGATGACGTCATCCTAGAACACCTTGAATCTTGATGATTTCACGGTTAAAAGTTAAGATTTGGAAGATAGAAAGGTGTAGGAGTGCGTGTAGATTAAGGAAGTACAAGATTTAGGACGAGATCTTACCGGAATTACGAGAAATCAAAGAAAAAGCAAGGTTAAAGCAATGTGACGGGTGGTCCATTGGACAACCCTTAATGATGTTAAAAGACGAATTTATCCTTCACTTAATTGCGTAATTATCTTAAATTAGATGACTACGAATGCTTACGTTTCAGGTACAGTTCGGTAGCTAAAAAGGGATAAAACGCAGCTTTGGACGGTTTGGAGATGAACGGGTCGTGCGTGGAAGGAACGAAGAAACAAAACACATGAATCAGGGCTCCACCGTAAATTACGGTGGCCCTGAAACATGCCATTTTCTCCACCGTAACTCAGGCTCTACACACCGTAACACTTTGAAGACCACCGTAATTTACGGTGGTACCGTAAATTACGGTGGAGGCTGCGAGGAAATCCGTAACTGCCTCATTTAATCAGTTTTATGGGTGTCTTTTCACATATCTCATGATTGGACGTTTTCTCTGAACATTGGGGGGCGATTTTGGCGGGTTTTGCTTGGTTCCAAACATTTCTAAACAATTGGTTTGTGTTTTCGATTCGTATGAACATTAATCGTTGTGTGATGATGATGTACCAAGTCATGCGTGGCTAAACTTTTGGTGATCATCCTAGATGTAAGGTTTGCTTTTGAAACACTATGTTTGTGCTTGAATTTCTAGAATAATAACTTTGAATGTTTGTTTGAGTTATTATGGTGTTTGGATATTTGTTTGTAAATTGTTGATTATTGTTTGATGTTAATCTAAACCATACGTTCTTGGTGTCGTTGGCAATCGAGATATCATGGGAGGGGTTAGGGTTGGATAATTGTCAATTGATCATCGAGTAACAACCTCGCATTTTATAATCCGAGTACTTAGTTCTCCTTCATCACAAACAGATAATCAAACACGAGCCATGTCTATGTGGTTCTTTCTAGTTAAGCATAAGCGTTAGTGTGGATTAAAACCTGAAATCTAGGATGGTCGCTTGTTCCTAATCTGTTTACAAAACCAATCTTTGATTTGCAATTTAATTAGTTAATATTAGTTCTTAAAACCAAAACAATCAGCTCTTGAATTTTAATTTCCGCAATTTTAGTTTAATTTTAGTTAAAGTGCAAAGCTACATAATCGACATACTTTCCACATACTTCCTGAGTTCGATACCCATTTACCACTATCTATAGTTGTTATTGGGATTAAATTTGCATGTACTACGACATCACGTCAAATTTTGGCGCCGTTGCCGGGGAGTAGTGCGCAACGTGTGTCAGTTTGTTAGTTTTGCTTTGTTATTTTCGGGTTTACACTGGTGTGTTTAGTGTGCAGGTTCTACAGGTGCATGCATACTAGAGGCTCTCACAAAGCGTCACCATTGTCATTTGATTCGGAGATCGAAAGAACATTAAGGCAAAACAGAGTTTTAGTAAGAGAAAACATAATTATTGGTTCACATATATCGCCCATCACACCACGAAACATCATGCAAGAATCTCAAATACCACCCACAACGGGTCAAACGACCTCATCATTTATACCTACTTCCACACAACCATCACCAAACACAACCATACCAAATTCCACTACAATTCCAACTCCACCTCATGACACTACACCAACCAACACCACACAACCGATCACTACTCAAGTTGAACCCAATCTTACCTTTAGCCCTTCATCCACAATACCACCATTGTCACACTTCTTTCCCCCAACTACGGTTCAATCATCCTCTACTTACACAATACCACCAAATTCAACTATTGTCCATGCTACCTCTACATTTAGACCATCAAACCAATTTGGTTTTCAATACACGACTCTTCCATTTGGGCAATCATCTGGTTTAGGAGGAGATGGATATGAAGAAGGATATGAAGATTTTGAGGGTTATGAGGAAGAAGGGTATGCTTATCTGGGTGAAGGGGAACAAGGAGAACTTACGTACGTGCCAGGGCAAACTCAACGAATGTCAAGTGTTGGTGGGTTTCAACAACAACAAATTATACCACAACACATTAGGCCAAGGCCACAAGTGCAACATCCTATACCATTGCAACAAGTTCGTCCGCAAAATGTACAACACCAATTCCAAAGGCCGATTCAACACCAACCGATGCCACAACAACAATTTCAACCACATGTACCACAAGGGCCTATGCAAAGGCCAATGGGTCCTATTCGACCAAGGGTTCGGTTGGGTGTGCCAAGAAGGCATCTTAGAGAACATGCGAGAGGCATTGAAGCGCATTTTAGGCCGGTAATCACTCAAAACCCTTCACCGGTAGTTATTCCTCACAATGATCAAGGGAGGACCTTTGAAGTGAGAACAAATTCCTTGCAAAGTTTGCCGAAATATAAGGGTCTAGCAACGGAGGAACCATATTTTCATTTGGAGGCCTATGACTCAATTTGCAACACTCTTGGGAGTCAAGGTTTTTCGGCCGATGATGTCAAGTTAGTCTTGTTTCAATTCTCTTTGGAGGACAAGGCAAAGAAGTGGTTCTACACTTTGCCGTCAGCATCTATTTACACTTGGGCGGAGATGCAACAAATATTTCTAGATGAATTTTACACCGCTCAAAAGACTAATGATGCTAGGAAGGGATTGAGGAGTTTTCAGCAACAACAAGGTGAGATGTTTCATGAGGCCTTTGAGCGTTTCAACATGATGATCAAGAATTGCCCTCACCATGGAATTAAACTTTGGGAATTGATGAACGCTTTCCATGAGGGGTTGGGTGCCGAAGATGCTCGTGACTTAATGTCTATTACTGGTGGCACTTTTGGTACGAATTATGAACAAGACGATTGCGAGTTCTTGGAGCAAATGGCAATCACATCAAAGAGGAAAGCTCAAGCATCAAGGAGAGCACGACCGGCCGTTACCCGAACTCAAGTGCATGCGGTCGATGATGGTAATGTTCAAACCTCTAATCAAATTTACGATGTTTGTGCTATTTGCAATGAAATAGGTCATGCGGCTGAAAATTGCCAAGGAATGGTGGAAGGGCAATATGAAGAGGTTCATGCTGTGCAAGGTCAAGGAGGGGGTGGTAGAAGCTATAATATGAATTCTAATACTTACCACCCCGGGTTGAGGAACCACCCAAATTTCAGATATGGGAACCCTTCAAATCAAGCTAACCCGAACTTTCAAGGTAGCCAAGGTAATTTCGGTTCGCGCCAACCTTATAACAACCAAAGTGGATATAGAGGTGGGAACAATCAAGGATACCAAAAACAATATCAAACGGGTCAAGAACAAGGGGTGTTAGTACATTTATGTCTATCGCCTTCGTCAATCTGAGCCGTAGCAAGAAACAGAAGAAAACGAGTCGTTATATTAGTGATAGCTAGACAAAAAGGCAAGGTGGCATAATTGTAATAATGAGAAATCTCATTAAATGCCTTGGACTATAACTAGGAGATTATGTCATAGATTAGGGACTTTTTGCTACATTTGTCATTTGGAGCTTTCTAGACCTAGAGAGAGAAACTAGAGAGAGAAAGTATTGTCATTGTGATTCAAGGTGCTGTACAATATCAGATTTTTAATAGAATCACGTTTATATTACGTCACGTGTGTTAGGTCGCGTTCGTGTACGGATTCCGCACGTTTCACGTTCGTTTTGCAATCGTTTCGGAGTCAAAACCGGTCCTACAAGTGGTATCAGAGCAGGAGCTCGATTGCACTGATCCAACACACATTTCCGCTCGTGATTTCATCGATTTCAGATCCGGATTTCATCTATTTCTTCATCTTTTTCATATTTTTCACGTTTTTCACTGAAAATCGTCAAATTGAACGGGTTTTTACGGTCCAAATCGTCTGATTTTTTGATATGTTGTGCGAAAACACCCGATCTACAACCCTACCAAGTTTCAGATCCTAATTCCTAGCCGTTTAGGAGAAATCGAAAGTTTTAGGTCCGATTTCGTGATTAACAGCTGGCTTTCGCTTGGAAACAAAGGCTTTCGCTTGAATATTCTGAGGTTTCACTTGAATATTAAGGCTTTCGCTTGAAATATCTGGGTTTCGCTTGACCGAACTGTACCCTATCGCTTGAAAATCGAGTCTCTCGCTTGAATTTTTATCATATCGCTTGAAACACATGGCAATTTGAAGCGAGACACACCCTTTTGCTTGATATATTTGAGTTCGCTTGAAAATACGTGTACCGATTGAACAATTGTTTGAGATATATCTGACTTAACATTTTACGAGGTTGTCGTGTATTGAGAAAAGAGAGCATGTGAAACTGAATTGTATTTTAATTGTCAGCCACCACTTAACGATTGCATATTAAAAGTTGTCGGCCACATTTATAAAGGGTCCAATCAGATTGATTTGAACAATTGCTGTTGTCGACTAAGTGAACTTTGAGGTCCAATGAGAATAGGGTAAACATTAAAGTTGTCGGTTCCTGAATCCATTTATTGCATAAGTCATCAGTCCATGTGATCTTGTTTACTGTCGATGTTTGGTTTGGTGGAATTCAAGGCTCAATAGAATCATATTATAATCTGTAGTTATCAGCCCAAGATACAAAGAATTTGGTCAAGTGTGTTGTCGGCTTGTTATATTCAAGGGTCAAAAGAATAGTGTTGTTTGTGTCAAAAGTGATCGGCCCAATCAGCATTTGTTCTAATAGTTGCGGCCCAAGTAATTCAATTTGTTTAGGAGGTTCATTAGTCCATCTTCAAGCCCATATTACGTGGCCCACACAATCAGTTTTCATTCGATCAAGTTTTATTTGACACGAGTCCTAGACCAATTTCGCTCTCACACTTTTACGTATACAGTTCGTTTAAACTGATTGTTTGTTTGTTTGTTTTCAGGTGATTAAAAGGTGCTGATATTCGAAGAGCTATAATTCAAGGTGTTTGAAGATGTCAAGCAACGGTGAAGAATTCTACAACGCATTCACTTCCGAATCGACAGATAGAAGATCCGAGATGAGAGAATATTCGAAGGAGATTTCGGAGAATTTGAAATTCGAGAACATGTATGGAAGTCAACAAAAACCACCGAAGCTAATGAAAGTTGAAGATTATAACTGGTGGAAAAACAGATTTGAGGGTTGGGTAAAAGCTTTCGCTCCTGAAAGCTGGTTTAAACTGACACATGAATACGTTGAACCAGTAAAAGAGGGAGGAGAGTTAATAGATGCAAAATATTTTACAGAAAAAGATATAAAAAATGTTGTGGTTGAATATAGAATGATAACATTGATCAAACAATCAGTAAGAGAGGATATTATTTCATTGCTCGGATAAGAAAAGAATTCAAAGAGTTTGTGGGAAGCGTTAGAGAGAAAATGTGTAGGAAGTAATGAAATTGTTAAAAACAAAAAGAAATTGTTGCGTAAAGAGTTTGATTTATTCAACTGTATGAAAAATGAGTCTGTTTGTAAAATGATTGAGAGATTCGGATATCTGAAAATGGAGCTGATCAGACTTGAAATTTTACCTTCTGAAGAGGAGCTGGTGGATAAATTGTTTGATTCATTGCCAAATGATCAAGAGTGGCAATATTTCGCTCTAATGTTGAAAAATACAATCAAGCCTAAAGATTTTAAAGTGGATTTGCTGATTGAAAGGCTTGAAAGTCATGAGTTGGAGATAAAAAGATCTAAAGTCAACAATCCAACTTATCAGCAAAATGTGGAGCTTTACTACAGAGGAAATATACCACAGGCTGGGTCTCCAAAAACAGCATTTTCTGCAGAAAGTTCAAGTTCAGTGAACAATGAAAGTCTTCACAGTGGTTTTCACAGTGAATCTTCTTCAAACACTTCAAGTCAATCTGCTTCCAAGAATTTGTTTCAGTGTAATATCGCAGTGGATCTGAAGAATGGGCAGAATTTCAGCGAAGAATCGGCAAAACAACAGATGGTTTTCTTGGCATCTGTACTTGAATCGTATGAAAGCCTCGTTGCAGGGAAGATCGGCAACACCAACTTAACAAAAGAAGATTATGATCAATTAGACCCCGAGGAGATGGAACTAATGGATATAAGATGGTGCATGGCCAGTGCGGTTCGTCGGGCACAGCGGTTCATGGAGATCACGGGGAGAAAGTCAATTGGTGGACCATCTACCAAACTAGGATTTGATAAATCTAAGGTGACATGCTTCAAATGCAAACAAAGAGGTCATTTTAAGCGCGAGTGCAGAAATGCGTATGCTGATGATGATTCTGCAAACCCGTTCAACGAAGATTATTACAAGAAAGCGATTTACCATCAGAACAAGTCTGAGCCACCAAGATTGAAACAGCCTGAAGAAAAATCAAGGGCTCTTGCAGTTATATATGACGATGAAGGTTACGACTGGAGTCAAGTTTGCCCTGAAGAAGATGCAGTTGGATATGCATTTGTGGCTGATGCTGATCCTGATAGATGGTGGAAAGCAGATTATGCAAGATGGGAAATCGGAAAATTAAACGAACCATTCAAAGAAGCTCAGAGAGCAAAAAGATGGAATGAAGAGTTGGAATGTTACATGGATCCACGGGGTAATCCAGTTGCTGATCCATCAAAAGTAGATTTCGAAGCTGTAACAAATTTGATTCCAAGGCAAGCTACTTTCAACACACGAAGGTTATCTGATAAAGCATATTTGCCTGATTTGGAGAAGAAAATTAGAGAGGTTTGTGAAGCAAGTCTACCGAAGGTGGTAGAGATGAAAAAGAGAAAAGAAGAAGAATTGAAGAAGATGATTGAAGAAGTAAAAAATGTTGTGAAGATTGCTGCTGAAGAAGATCAGAAAGCTGAAGAAGAACAGAAGAATGAAGAAGCTCAGAAAGAAGAAAAGGAGGAAGATCAGAAAGTTGAGTTAGAAGAACTGGTGCTGAATGAGACTGAGGTTAGAAAATCTTCTGATCTATCGAATGTTGAATTGGTTGATGAAAAAGAAAACAAGTGCAGGAATTGCATAGAAATGTGCAAAGCCTGTACTGAAAAAGATGACATCATAAAAACAAAAGACAATGACATAGTTAAACTTGAAAATGTTTTCACAACAAAATGTAAAGATATGATAGAAAAAGAAGAAATTTTGAAACTAAAAGTTGAAAAATTGACACAGAAATGTCAAGGTCTTGAAAAGGATAATGATGTTTATAGACAACTGTGTTCAGCAAAATGTGTCGATTGTGTTGAAAAAGAATCTAAATTTAAAGATTTACAAAAACAATATGATTCTTTAAAGTGGTCGAGTCAGAGAGTACAAGAAGCTTACGATACTTTGAAGAGTCAAGTCAAAAGTTTTGATCAAAGATTGTCAGAAACTTTAGTCACTAAAGAAATGTATGAAAGAAAATTTAAAGAAAAGCAAATTGAATTGAACAAATGTGTTGATGAAATTGCTAGTCTTAAACAAGTCTTGGCTGAAAAAGAAAAGGTTATTACCAAACTTCAAAGTTATCATAACTCTTCGTACATTCTCGAACGCATTTTCAACATCAAACCAGATGACAAAGATACTGAAAATTGCAAAAAGGGTATTGGTTCAGAATTTCATCAGGTACCACCACCATTGAGAAACAATTATACTTTTATGATGAGGAAAAGGTGGCAAAGGGTTTGAACATAGCTGACCAGTTACCTGAAAGTATCGATGTGACTTACTCCAAATCTGATGATGCTAATGATTCAGATGTGGTAAGTAAGGTTGTTGAAAGCGTTTTGAAAGATGAGTCTACAAAAGGTAAGTCTGAATCACAGGATGAAGATGAAGGAAATCTTTATGATGGTTATCTGAAAAACACAAAATCCGAGAAAAATTTGAATGATGATTCAAAAGGATTGGTTTATACCATGATTGAATCGGACAAACTATTCTTAGATGTTGTATTCCCGATTCAGAATGTGATTTCAGAGAAGGTCGATCAAGTTTTTAAAATGGTTGAGATTGAGAAGTCTGAGATTCCAAAGTTTGCTGGTAAAGGTCATAAATCTTTTTATAACAAACCTGGTTTTAAGAAGAAAAACATGAAGGCTGGTTTGGGTTATAAAAAGAAACGGAATTGGAATCAAAGTAAAAAACCAAATTTGCAACAAAAGATGAGTTTTGTTCAAGGGAAAAGCTTGAAAGAAGAGGAAAAACTCAAATTTGGACAACAGTCTAATGAGGAGTTTGATGCAATAAAAAAGAAACAACAACAGGCCAAGGATGTTTCAAAGAAAGTGTGTTTTAAATGTGATCAAATTGGACATGTTGCTTGAAAGTGTCCAAATCCAAAGCCTGTTGATGTTAAAAAACAGCAATCTGAGGATGTGAAACCGAGGTCAACCAGATTTGATTCGAAACAAACTTAGAGGTACAATACAAACAAGTTTGCTTCAAATCAAAATTGGAAATCAAACCCGAACAGGTTCGATTCAAGACAGACCTGGAATTCTCACACACCCAGATTGAGAACAACACAAAGTTGGAGAACATCTGTAGATATGATAAAACCTCAAGAGTTTTGGAAACCTAAAAATGTTATTCAAAATCAAAAGGTTCAAAAAGAGATAAACTTTTACAGAAGAGGTACTCCGGAAGGTCAAATGTGGAGTGCTAAGAAACAAGTGATGTCGGTAAAAGATGAGAAAGTTGAAGTCAACGCTGAAAAAGTTTTAAATGACAAAGAGTTCCCGAAATTAAATGAACATTATTGTGTTGAAATGCCTAAGGTCCAACAGACCTGGGCTAAATTGTTCAAATGATTGATAAAGTTTGAATATGCAGGTGCTCAACGAAGCTGAAGATTATGAGAATGGTAGTTGGAGCAGCCTGGCACAGGAAGAGGGTGCAGGACCCTGGTTTGGTTAAACAGGGAGTTTATCAATTTCTGTACATAAATAAACAATATTTTTAAAATCCTAAAAATCGAAAAAAATTTAAAACCAAAAATATGTTTTTAGTTTGTTAAAATTTGAAAAACCAAAAATATGTTGTCTTTAATATTGTTTTGAGTGTATGTTGATTGAATACGCCGAAACCCTCACGGCTGAACAAACATGATTACTTTCATCAGATTGAAAAACGGTTTTCAAACTGTAAAATATCAATGTGTTGTAAATCATGGGGGTATGTATATTTTCTGCAAATCAGAGCACTTTAAGCAGAAAATGGATGGCGAGACAAAGCTATCAGTATTGTGTTGTCAAATTTTTTAATGATTTTGCATTTTAGGGGGAGAAAATTTGTCATTAGAAAATCCAAAAACATTAGAAAATTTGAAAAAGCCAAAAACATGATAAAAATTTAAAAATTTGAGTTTTGTGTAAAAAGAGGAAATGATAGTACATCAGTAGACAGTTACAGTACGCTAAAGAATTGGAAAGTCAAAATGTGTTAAACGATCTCACCGTGGATGTGTTGGTAGATTTTTATACACTTAGTAAACTTTTTCGGGATATAAACCTAAATTCAAACACTTGCTTATTTCGTGGGGAACACTACTTGGATATATAGGTAACCCCTGAAATCTCGTTTGAAAGGTCTCATAATCTGATATACTAGGTTTTTATACTCAATGATGTCTGGGGTATTATTCCGGGACTTCTGCTGAATGGAAGTTCTGACCTAGTCCTCGAATAATACTTTCTGCAAATGCTTGAAACACAACATCACCCTCAGCATATATGATAAGACAATAAAATTGCTTAGCAATGCTGTTGTAAAAAAGATCCTCTAAAGGGGACACACCCAAGTTGAGTCATGATCTCTCTGCTGAACGGTAGTTCTGACCTGAGCTCTCATGATTCTTCATAATTTATTAACCCCTTACAGATATCATTTGTGTTATAATTGCCTGTAAGACTGAATATTGGGATCTGGATACGGGAGTATATTCAAGAGGTGGGACACATGAATGGGTTTAAGTTCTTAAAATACCTAATTCGTATCCTGAATCAGTTGAAATTTGTATGAAAATTTAAGTGGACCAGTATATCGACAATCTAAGTGAATTGTTTAATTCTTAATGTGTAATTAAGCTCAACGGTACTTGTGACTTGTCAAAAACTGATATGATCCTCTGACGCATACTTAAACAAAAATATTGTCTGTAAATATGTTTGTACATATTTCTTTACTGATTTATATTTTCAGAAAATACAAAAAGATTTTGATTTCTGCTTTATTTTCGACAACCGATGTCTGAGTGCCGAGTTTCAAAATCTAAGTAAGCTGATCGTGTTTCTGAAAATAAAACAAGTTCATTTATTTGAAACTTGAAGTTTTAAAATAAAAAATTCAAAAACAGTTTGTGATATCTCCAAGGTCATTAAGTTGGACTTGGATGATTAACTGTGGGGGAGTTGGATGCTTATATTGTTATAAGTGTTAGTTTCCGATACGATTCGATGAAACTGCCAAATTCATGAGAAGTGTTTTAGAAGGTTTGAATTGTCAGATTACGATATCTGGAAGTTTAAAATGTTGTTACTTATAGTTGTATGAGTGATTGCAGGAAAAGTCCAGACTACAATCCCAGAAGCTGAATCTAAAGGGGAGTCTGAAGACGAGCTCGAAGCAAGGGGGAGCTTGTAACCGGAAAGCCAGGTGTCGATCCCAAAAGCACGGAAGCTTAACGACAGGGGGAGCCTGAAGAAAAAGAGTCTATTTAAAGGAGAAGAAGCTGAAGCTGAAGACAGATCCACCGGGATTCTGTTCAAGAAGACTAAAAGAGAAAGAGAAGACGCTACGAGTTTGATTCAATGATCGAGATTGACTGCGGCAATATCCAAGGGGGAGTCTGTTAGTACATTTATGTCTATCGCCTTCGTCAATCTGAGCCGTAGCAAGAAACAGAAGAAAACGAGTCGTTATATTAGTGATAGCTAGACAAAAAGGCAAGGTGGCATAATTGTAATAATGAGAAATCTCATTAAATGCCTTGGACTATAAATAGGAGATTATGTCATAGATTAGGGACTTTTTGCTACATTTGTCATTTGGAGCTTTCTAGATCTAGAGAGAGAAAGTATTGTCATTGTGATTCAAGGTGCTGTACAATATCAGATTTTTAATAGAATCACGTTTATATTACGTCACGTGTGTTAGGTCGCGTTCGTGTACGGATTCCGCACGTTTCACGTTCGTTTTGCAATCGTTTCAGAGTCAAAACCGGTCCTACAAGGGGGGTCTTCGGGTGGAAACGAGATGATGGAAATGTTAAAGAGCATGCAAGCGGAGATGCAAAAAACGGAATCAACTCGATGAAGTTCGAATGCAAAAGGATGAGGTTTGTGACAAGAGCATCCAATCACTAACAACCCAAATGGGTCAATTGGCAACCAATGTGGCGGAATTGAAGAAGAGCAAAGGTCAACTTCCTAGCAATACCAAGGTAAATCCTTCACATGGTTCGTCACGAGGTAATGTTAATGTTCATCATGTTAGTGTTTTAAGAAGTGGAAAAGAATTTAAAGCCAATTTGTCACCCGAATTGGTTGAGGGGGTAGTTGAGGATGTCACGGGTAACGAAAGTGATGATGAAGAAGTTTCACCGGTTAAACCTAAAGAATCAAATGTTAACAAATCGGGTTTGGGTGATAATGAAAAAAGTGAAAAAGTTGAGGGTGAACCGAGTCAAGTCCCGTTTCCATCGGCTTTACTTGACCCGGGTAGGAAAAATTTTATTGCACCAAGAGGTCCCCAAAAAGAAGAATTGTGGGACATATTTAAACAAGTGAAAATTAATCTTCCACTACTTGATGCAATAAAACAAGTACCCGCTTATGCTAAATTCCTAAAGGAATTATGCACACAAAAGAGGCAACAAAAGAAGAAAATGCCTAAGCGGGTGGATTTAACCGGGCAAGTGAGTGCGGTTTTGCATGGGGAGCTTACTCCTAAGCTCCAAGATCCGGGCACGCCATTAATTAACATACAAGTTGGTAATTTTCAAATGGCAAAGGCGTTACTAGATCTTGGAGCCGGAGTTAGCATTTTACCGGGGGGCTTATATGACCAATACGATTTTGGTCCGTTAGCTAGGGTGGAGACAACGGTTGTTTTAGCCGATTTGTCTCATAAGCTACCTCGGGGGATGGTTCAAAATGTAATTGTTAAAATTGATGAGTTCTATTACCCGGTTGACTTTCTAGTCTTGGACTACTCGTCCGCGGACCCAAAACAACAACAAAATGTAATTTTTGGTCGGCCATTTTTTAGCACCGCGCATGCTGTGATCGATTGTAGATTTGGTACAGTCGATATGACTTTTGGGAATCGAAAAAATGCGCTTAAATGTTTTTACTAACAATTCTAATGCTAATGGTGTTGATGAGTGTTTCATGGCAGATTTAGTTGACGGATGCAACCCGCATGAGTATGAGGAGGATGGTTTGGATGTTTGCTTGTGTGATTTTTCTGAACAGGTACATGCTTATGCACTCCGGGTTGAAGAGGAAAAACAGGATGCAATGGCCTTGAAAGAAGGTCGACCGCCATGGACTCACCAATTTGAAGGCTTGCCGGTGGAGATAAACTCGGGTACTAAACCATCGTTAGAGGAACCGCCAAAGTTGGAACTTAAAGACTTGCCGAGCCACTTGAAGTATGCTTTCTTAGGGGATAATGACACTCTACCGGTCATTATTGCCTCTAATTTAGAGTTGGCGCAAGAGCAAGCATTATTGGAAGTGTTGAAGGAGAATAAAAGAGCTATTGGATGGACGATTGCCGATCTCAAAGGAATTAGTCCATCAATTGTCATGCACAAGATAATCACCACCGAAGATGCGAAACCAACACGAGAAGCTCAAAGGCGATTGAATCCGAACCTACGGGAGGTAGTAAAGAAAGAGGTAATTAAATGGTTGGACGCGGGAATCATCTATCCGATTTCGGATAGTGCTTGGGTGAGTCCCACCCAAGTCGTGCCTAAGAAGGCCGGTATTCAAGTAGTCAAGGACGAAAATGGGGAACAAATTGCCACCCGACCGGTTACCGGGTGGCGTGTATGTATTGACTACAGAAAATTGAATGCCGCCACTTCTAAGGACCATTTCCCGCTACCTTTTATTGACCAAATTATTGAAAAATTATCGGGTCAAAAATACTACTGTTTTTTGGATGGGTACTCGGGTTACAATCAAATAGCAATACACCCGGATGACCAACACAAGACCACCTTCACTTGTCCGTATGGTACCTTTGCCTTTCGGCGAATGCCATTTGGCTTGTGCAACGCACCGGCAACTTTCCAACGATGTATGATGAGTATTTTCTCGGACATGGTTGGAGAGTCACTTGAAGTGTTTATGGATGACTTTTCCATTTTTGGCACTAGCTTTGAATCTTGTCTCAACGAATTACAAAAAGTTTTAAAAAGATGTGTTGAGAAAAATTTAGTGCTTAGTTGGGAGAAAAGTCATTTCATGGTGCAAGAGGGCATTGTGTTGAGTCATGTAATTTCGAAAAGGGGAATGGAGGTGGATAAGGCAAAAATACGGGTAATAGCATCTTTGCCACCTCCGAAAAATGTTAAGGGTGTAAGGTCATTTTTGGGACACGCGGGGTTCTATAGACGTTTCATTAAAGGTTTTAGTGTTATTACCAAACCTTTATGCAACTTGTTATTAAAAGATGTCCCATTTGATTTTACTAATGAATGTATGCAAGCATTTACTGTTTTGAAGGAACACTTGGTCAAAGCTCCTATTTTGCTACCACCGGATTGGTCAAAGCCGTTCGAGATAATGTGTGATGCAAGCGACACTACAATTGGTGCAGTTTTGGGTCAACGGGTTGATAAAATGCCGGTGGTGATTTACTATGCGAGCAAGACTTTATCCGAAGCGCAACTCAATTACACCACAACCGAAAAGGAGTTATTAGCGGTGGTGTATGCTTTGGATAAGTTTCGTGCTTATATTTGGGGGAGAAAGGTGGTGGTTTATTCGGATCATAGTGCGGTCCGATATTTGATGGAGAAAAAGGATGCGAAGCCTCGCTTGATTCGGTGGGTATTGTTGTTACAAGAGTTTGACTTAGAAATTTGAGACAAAAAGGGAAGTGAGAACGTAGTGGCGGATCATTTGTCTCGGATTCCGGTAGAAGGGATTGATGATGATAGTGAAATAAATGAAAGGTTTCCCGACGAGCAACTCCTAGTTGTTTCCACCTTTATTGCACCGTGGTATGCCCATTACGTAAATTACTTAGCCACGGGTGCCATCCCAAGTCATTGGACCAAGATGCGACGACAACAATTTATGGTCCAAGTGAAGCAATATATTTGGGATGAACCGGATCTTTTCAAGATTGGGCTGGATCAAGTTATTCGGAGGTGTGTGCCCGAAACGGAGGTGATGGAAATTTTGACTCACGCCCACTCATCCGCATGTGGAGGTCACTTTAGTGGGCATAAAACGGGCTACCGGGTTCTCTCATGTGGGTTTTATTGGCCCACAATTTTCAAAGACGCTTGTGAGTTTGCAAGAAATTGCATAAATTGTCAAAAGATGGGAAGTATATCGAAGAGGGATGAGATGCCATTACAACCAATCTTGGTTGTCGAAATATTTGATGTATGGGGTATTGACTTTATGGGTCCCTTCATGAATTCGAATGGCTTCCTATATATTTTGGTAGCGGTGGATTATGTCTCAAAGTGGATTGAAGCTATTGCAACACGAACAAACGACCATTTGGTTGTTTGTAAATTTGTTCAATCCAACATCTTCTCTCGTTTTGGTATCCCGCGTGTTATTATAAGTGATGGAGGTTCACATTTCAAGAACTTTAATTTCGGGAAATTATTGAAGAGGTATAGCGTGAATCACCGGATTGCCACACCTTACCATCCGCAAATGAGTGGACAAGTCGAAGTGTCTAACCGTCAAATCAAAGAAATCCTCATGAAGATTGTTAGAACGGATAGGAAGGATTGGTCGAGCAAGTTGGATGATGCGTTGTGGGCATACCGAACGGCCTACAAAACTCTGATTGGCACAACACCTTACCGGATGGTTTATGGAAAAGGTTGCCATTTGCCAATGGAGTTAGCGCATCGGGCACATTGGGCGATTAAGACGGTAAATGCGGATTATGATGAGGCGGGGAAGATGAGGAAGTTGCAATTGAGCGAGATAGAAGAGATTAGAGACGAGGCGTATGAGTGTGCTTCGGCCTACAAAGACAAGCTCAAGAAGGTACACGATGCAAAGTTGAGGAAGAAAACCTTTGAAGTGGGTCAAAAGGTTTGGTTGTACAATTCAAGACTCAAAATGTTTGTGGGCAAGCTTAAAAGCAAATGGATGGGCCCGTATGTCGTTCGGCGAGTTGGGAGCTTTGGTGATGTAGATATCCAAGATGAGCAAACACTAAAACAACAAACGGTAAATGGCCATAGGTTGAAGCCATACTTGGAGGGGAACGACATCAACAACTTGGAGCTTGATAAAGCGGGCTACATCTTACGCCCGGTAGACGATGAACAACCATAAGAGGCCCAGGTTTGGTAGTGTAAATAGTTAGCTTTTTGTTTAGCTTGTTTTGTATAGTTTGCATAGTTACCGTACTCGCTTGAAGCTTGTGTTTGAAACAAGTGTGGGGACATTCGGGTCACGAATTGCTCTAACATTGTGTTGAGGACAACACGGGACTTTCGAGGGGGTAGGGTAATTCTTACATCTTTTTGAAAAATTTTAAAAACACAAAAAAATCGAAAAAACTGAAAAAATATAAAAAATATACTCAAAAATCACACTTTTTGGCGAAGGAAAAAGGCCCAGGTACCACCGTAATTTACGGTGGCCAGTGAAATTTTTTGTCCTTTACGGTGAGAATACACTGAGTTACGGTAGAAATTTAGTTCCAGGTTTCAGCATAATTTACGGTGTATACCGTAAATTACGGTGGACCTGGAAGTCTGATGGGTCGATTCGGTTTCTGCATACATAAAAAAAAATAAACACAATCAGATCACGTGAACAACCCCAGCCACTCGATTTCCTTTCACTTTCTCCTCCAAACATTCTTATCCATCTCTTTCACAAGACCCACCAAATCTAAGAAATTCCATAACCTCCTTCAACCTTCAATCCTTCTTAACTCTCTCGATTCTTAACCAAATCAAGTGAAATCTGGGTCTATCTTGACTAATTTTTCACATACTTTCTGATTTTGAGAAGAGATTTGCGAAAAAACGAAGCTTTCGGGTCCGAATCACAAACCCTAGGTCTGAAAATTTTGGGGGTTTTTGAAGTTTTTGTTTCACAAGTATTCTAGCATCTTCAAACAAAGGTATGGAAGTTTATTTGTTGTATTTTGATGATGCATTGTGAAGATTGAGGTTGTTTTTTATATTTGTTCATACCCACTTGCTTGTTCTTAGATTTTGTCATAAAAATTATTACTTGAACATTGTTATGGGTTGTAGATGTAGGATTGATGGTAAAGTAGTGAACTTTTTGGGAATCTTTACATTGTTGAGACACCATGCCCAATTTTTGAAAAAGATTTATAAATTCTTTGTTCACTAGCATCTACAACCATAGTAACAAGCAAGTGTGGGGATATTTTGGAGAAAAGGGTCTAATTTATTGTGTTTGGTTGTGTTGTTTGCTCTAATGTGTGTAGAAAAATGGTACGAACGAAAGAAAGAGCCGGAGCAAGTTCGTCTTCTTCGTCTAAAGATAAAGGCAAGCAACCGGAACAACAACCGAGAAAAAGGCAATATTTGGGTCGAGTTGATGAGACTGAAAGTGAGGAAGAAATGGAGTTGGACCCGGCTGAAAAGCCAAGATGGGAGTCGGGTCCTTTGGATGACCAACCGGAACATTGGCAATCGACACTCTTTCACGATAGTATGAATCGATTGAAAAAAGGGCTGCCGCATTTATTTGCGAGAGAGAAGTTCGTGAGGTTGAATTTAGCCCGTTTGGTGTGTTTGCCAAATTTCGCGCTTTAGGATGGGAGGGGGCGCTGAGTTGTTATGATAAGGATAGCAAGAAACTGTTTATGACTGAAATTCAAGAATGGATGGCGACGTTGAAGTGTAACAAGTATGATCGGCCATCACAAATGAAGTTGATAGGTGAAGTGAATGGGATTAAGGTAGAGATGTCATTCGACACATTGAAGAAATTGGGAAAATATGACAGTCTACCGGCTCGCGATTACATGATACCTAGTCTTGATGACCTTTTGCTTAAACCGGAGAAGCATGTTCGTTGGAATGATATGTTAGCGGCGTTATTTTTGCCCGGTACTTACAGTGGAGTCTTGTATCGGAGGAATTTGAAGATAGAAGCAAAGTTGTTGTTAGCGATTTGCATTCTAAATGTCATTCCGAGAAGAGGGGACAAGGAGCAAGTGAGGTACCCGGAAGTACCAGTCCTCTATTCGCTACTCAATGGGTCTCCGCGTTTTCCAATCCGATATTTGATCATGAACCACCTCTGGATTTGCCGAAACAAGTTGGGGAGAGATATTGTCCCGTATTGCCGAATTATCACGGGATTGATGAAGCAGCAAAAGGCAATCACGTCAGAGGATAAAGGGGCACCAAAAAGGCATCAGCCTGTTACTTTAGACAAGTTGGGGATTGGTTGGACTTACACGCAATCGGAACGGTACCATAAACTCAAGTCGGAGGGGCAGAGATGGAGAGCATTAAAAGTGGGTGCAAGAGATCTTCTACCAGGCGAAGGGGATGAGCCGGAAAGTGATGCGGAAGCTCCAAGTGGTGATGATGATTATGCGGATGAGCCGCATGGTGGTGAAAATGTGAATGTAGGCCAAGGGGGCCTAGGTAGAGGTTATGGTGGTGCCTTTTACGATTACACGGAACGTTCCTATGTGCCGAATTGGGCTTATGATGGTACGATGCAAGAGGTTATCGAAAACCAACGTCATCCGGCACCCATTTTTGAGTCATGGTCGGGTTCGGAGCGGACGTTATTTGATCAACATACAATGATGAGTGCAAGCATGGAGCGGTCTTTGAAACAAAGCTTCGATCGTCAAGAATCATGGAATCGTACACACGCTTACTCCCGTGAGGTTGAGATGAACAATCGATACAATGATGATCAAGCAAGAAGAATGCATGCAGATTGGCACGCCGGGCGGCCGGTGGTTGTGGATCCACAACATGTGGATTATGTGTGACAACTCGAGTTTTTTTTAAGGTCTCTATTCGACTCGACTTAATACTTATTTGCAAAGCGTGTTCTTTATTCATTTGATGTGCAATATATGTGCTGGTTGTGGATTCGTGGTGTGTATATTATGTATAGTGATGTGCATTATATGTGGGTATTGATATATGTGTACATTGTATTAGGGACAGGTTTGTATAATTAATAATAACACGATGAAATCCTTGCCGAATACCCCAATCCCCACCCACGAAAACATCACTGGACGAAAACACCCAAGTGTTTTCGTCAAGTAGTGGGCCGACGAAAACATCAAATGGGCTTTTGGCCCGGCAGCGATCTGTTTTAGCATTTGACTCCCAACCTTTACGTGAATCATTTGGCTAACCCTAAATCACCTCTCACATTCTCTCTCGTTCACCCTTGAAACCCGACGGCAGTTTGAAGCACTCGAGTCCCATACATCGATTGAAGTGTTGTCTTTTCCATAGGTTAGTAATCGACCGTTTATGATTACTTGATTGGAATTACTTGATTATTTGTTGACATCATGTATTAACAGTTGGTGGGTAATGATGATGCGCATATGATTTTGAACTGATTTGTATATTAGGGATCCGTATAATCTGATGCAAGATCGGTTGTGTGATGCATGTTGTATATGTTCGATTAATGTTGATGATATTGATATGTAGGTGGTATTATAATAGTTGTCTAACAGATTGAAGTTCTATATTAAGGGATATGTCGAATATGTGATGATTACAACAACTCGATAATGATTGAATGTTGATAAAAATGATACTCATGATTGTACAGTGATTTAGCAAATTATATGATTTAATGATTTAGTCCGATTGAGTAACTGTTATGGATCATTAGGGTTTTGTGTACAAAGTCTAGTGATGATGGCTGACTACATGGAACAAATAAACACATGGGGGCTGAATCATGTTAACTGACAATAGTCATAGGATGTCTCTATTGATTAATGGCCGACAATATATGACAAGATTGTATTTCAATTGGACCGATATCACATGCAAACTTTGATGAATTCAATTTTAGAATATGACATGCACACAATCAATTGCTTCACATGCACCTATTAACAAACTGTTGACAATACATGCACATGAGTGGGCCAATGACATGTGGATCATACACTCCTTGGATTAAAAACATGAAACTGTTTAGTGTTATGATAACATGAATTTTGTAGGGTAGACTTGTATGAACCTTGTGTAATTGCAATATGATTCTACGATCAGGGTATGGACTGTGGTGTTACACTATTTCTTGTTATGTCTTGCATGACAATATGTGTCTTACTAGTACGCTGCTTGTACACTGTGAATGTGAAACATGTGATTTATGTGCATACAAAACTGATTGTTTCTGGTAACCACGGTAGGGTTTGGTTGATCAACTTGGAACGGGTAACATTGTTTAGCATACCGAGCAAACCAAGGTGAGTTCACACTCTTAACAAGGCATGGGATTCCCGGGGTTGGGAATGGGATTGAATGATTACTTGTACTTACATCACTACTGAAATACGTACCACTGACCTCATTAGGTGCAGGACACCTATAGATACAGCTAGACTAGTAAAACACGGGAAGCCCCCACTAATCTTCGCACACATGTCTGTGAGACCGCGATACAAATGCTAATCTTCGCAAACATGTCTGGGAGACCACGATACGAATACTAATCTTCGCAAACATGTCTGGGAGACCGCGATACAAATACAAATACTACTAGTCTAGGATACATGGGAAACCCCCACTAACCTTCGCACACATGTCTGGGAGACCGCGATACGAATTAATACGATACCTGGTACAAGCGAACAAATGATTTACGAACGAATACTATAACTAACCAACCAACTGTGAACTCGCTCAACTTTGTTGTTGACTCGTTGTTGCATGCCTTGCAGGTCGTTAGGTACTCATGGAGCTTGCACGGGGAGGCACAGTCGTTGTGGGACATGGATCGTGGATGCCATGTTAAACGTTTATGACATTTCAAACTTATTACTTATGTTGGGTTTTACATTTATGCTTCCGCTAAACTTTGATACTATACTTTTGTTTTGAACACCTTTCATATTGTTTGGTTGAATTACATTTACTAATTACATTGTTCAATATGATTGGTGGCTTGATCCTGGTCATGTCACGCCTCCAAGCGGTGATACTCCGCGTGTGGATTTTGGGGGTGTGACAGATTGGTATCAGAGCCATTGGTTACAGTGAACTTGGTTTTAATAAGGGAAAAAGTTTTTGTTAAAACCAGACTATAACCTGCACAGTGCTCAACGATCCACAACGACGCCTCGCTCCACGTGCAAGACTCGACATTCTAGGTGATATGATTTATGTTTACATTGCCTACTTGCTAGATTACATAGAACTTTGCTCATGGTATGCTTAGATAAACGTAACAACTAGTGTTTAAAAACACATAAGTGCTTACTCTCTTCTGTCATCGCACTTTTGCGAACCTCTCTCACTCATGTTTCCTTTGATATGAAGATCATGAGTGGACGCGTTAACTTAACTCAAGCCCAGTTGGCGGCTTTGATCACTGAACAAGTTACTGCGGCACTCGCAGCTGCCCAGGCAGGAGGTATAACCTGCCATCACCACTTACTCTAGGATCTTTAGATCCTACTCTCGTAAACCAACACTCGTGCTTAAGTATGTTTACTCTTACGCACACGACAGGTCAACACGCTCAGCCACCTGTGTGCACGTTCAAAACTTTCATGGACTGTCGTCATAGTACTTTTAGTGGCATTGAAGGGGCCGTTGGACTCCTCCACTGGTTCGAGAAGCTCGAATCGGTCTTCGAAATATGTGAATGCCCTGAGGCTCGTAGGGTGAAGTACGCCACTGGTACTCTCGAAGGCACTGCGCTAACTTGGTGGAACGCGCAAGTTCAGATGCTGGGCTGGCGGATGCTAATGCCACCCCATGGAATGATTTTACGGAACTGATCAAACGTGAATACTGTAGTCGTGATGACATCCACAAGCTGGAAGTGGAGTTCTTTAACCTGAAGATGATGGGGTCAGAGATAGAAGCGTACACGAAACGATCCAACGAACTGGCAGTGTTATGTCCAACTATGGTGGATCCTCCCATCAAGCGCATTGAGCTGTACCTCAAAGGCATAGTACCAGAGATTCAAAGTCATGTGACTGATGCTAACCTTGCTACTATTCAAGATGTTACTCGTCTTGCTCATCGTCTCACAGACCAGGCAGTGGAACAGAACAAGCTACCTAAACGTATTGGTGCTACTACTACTACTACTACTTCTGCTATTCCCAGTGACAACAAGCGAAAATGGGATGGAACCTCCAGCAAGGGTTCGACTTCGGTTCAGTCCCAGGCACAGCAGCGAAAGATCGATGACTACCAGAGTCCTGGTCAGCAATCTTCTGGTAGTCAAGGGCAGGGTGGATAACGAGGAAACCACCCAAAGTGCAACACATGCAACAAGCACCACAGTGGTCAGTGCAACAGGGGTCGTTGTCAGAGGTGTCTCAAGATGGGTCATGAAGCTAAGGATTGCTGGAGCTCACGACCTGCGAATCAGAACCAACAGCAACAACCACCAGCTCCACAGAACCAGCAGCGACAGCAAGGTAACAGGGGATGCTTTCAGTGTGGTGCTGAAGGCCACTTCAAGCGGGACTGCCCTCAGTTAAACCAGAATCAGAGCAACAACAACAATAATCAGGGCAACGAGAATAACAACGGGGGTAATAACGACGACAATGGTTCCAGGGGTCGAGTGTTCGTGATTGGTCAGGGTGATGCTAGGAATGACCCCAATGTTGTGATGGTTTCGACATCATTATTGGTATGGATTGGCTACCTCAACATTGAGCCGAGATTCTTTGCAAAGAAAAGTTCATCCGCATTCCTCGTACTGGTGAAGAACCTTTGGTAATGCAAGGCGACAAGAGTGGTGCTGTAGTGGGCATCATCTCCTTCCTTAAGGCCCAGAAGTGTTTGTGAAAGGGCCACACTGCGATTTTAGCACTCGTTACTGATGCATCGATGAAAGAGAAGAAGATAGAGGATATTCCAGTTGTACGCGACTTTCCCCCAAGTGTTTCCTGAGGAATTACCTGGGCTACCGGCTCATCGCCAGGTCAAATTTCAGATCGAGCTAGCTCCTGGAGCAGCACCCATAGCTAGAGCACCTTATCGTTTAGCTCCAACCGAACTGGAAGAACTGTCCAAACAATTGCAAGAACTCTTGAATAAGGGTTTCATTCGTCCTAGCTCTTCGCCCTGGGGAGCTCCGGTATTATTTGTAAAGAAGAAGGAGGGTACCTTCCGTATGTGCATCGCCTACCGCGAACTTAACAAGGTGACCGTGAAGAATCGCTATCCTCTTCCACGCATCGATGACTTATTCGACCAGGTGCAAGGGTCGAGCTATTACTCGAAGATCGACCTGAGGTCAGGCTACCATCAACTGAGAGTCCGGGATGAGGACGTCTCCAAAACAGCATTCAGAACTCGCTACGGCCACTACGAGTTTCTGGTCATGCCATTCGGGTTAACCAACGCGCCTGCAGTCTTCATGGATCTTATGAACAGAGTGTGCAAACCCTACCTGGATAAGTTTGTTATTGTATTTATCGACGACATTTTGATCTACTCCAAGAGCCAGGAGGAACACGAGCAGCATCTGCGGCTTATTTTGGAACTCCTTCGAACTGAACAGCTGTACGCCAAGTTCTCGAAATGCGACTTCTGGCTTCATGAAGTTCATTTCCTAGGCCACATAGTAAACAAGGATGGAATTCATGTAGATTTATCAAAAGTTGATTCGATCAGGAACTGGCCTGCACCGCGTACACCAACAGAAATCCGCCAATTTTTGGGTTTGGCGGGCTACTACAGAAGGTTCATCAAAGACTTCTCAAAGATTGCACAACCCCTCACCTCACTAACTCAGAAAGGCATTATCTATCGTTGGGGTAATACACAGGAATCAGCATTCCAACACTTAAAGGATAGACTTTGTAGCGCACCTATCCTCTCATTGCCTGAAGGCACAGATGATTTTGTAGTCTACTGCGATGCATCCATTCAGGGTCTTGGATGTGTGTTGATGCAACGGGATAAAGTCATTGCTTATGCTTCGCGCCAACTTAAGATTCACGAACGGAATTACACTACACACGATTTAGAGCTGGGAGCTGTTGTTTTTGCGCTCAAGATATAGCGACATTACCTGTACGGTACCAAGTGCACCATCTACACCGATCACAGGAGTCTCGAGCATATCTTCAAGCAGAAAGAGTTGAACATGCGTCAGCGTCGATGGGTCGAGCTTTTAAACGATTACGAATGTGCTATAAAGTACCATCCAGGCAAGGCCAATGTTGTGGCTGACGCCCTTAGTCGAAAAGACACTATACCTAGACGCGTACGAGCATTACAGCTTACTATCCAGTCTAGTCTTCCGGCACAGATACGAGATGCTTAGGTAGAAGCATTGAAACCAGAAAACGTCAGGGCTGAAGCTCTACGCGGCTCAAGGCAACGGTTGGAACAAAAGGCAGACGACGCCTACTATGTAACGGGACGCATCTGGGTCCCACTCTACGGCAACTTACACGAGCTTGTAATGGATGAAGCTCATAAGTCTCGCTACTCAGTACATCCTGGTTCGGATAAGATGTACCACGACTTGAAAACTACATATTGGTGGCCTAGCATGAAAGCTCATATAGCAACTTACGTTAGCAAGTGTTTGACTTGTGCGAGAGTCAAAACGGAATATCAGAAACCATCAGGCCTACTCCAACAACCAGAAATACCACAGTGGAAATGGGAGCAAATTTCCATGGATTTTGTTACTGGCCTGCCAAGATCTCAACGTGGGAATGATCTATTTGGGTGATCGTGGATCGACTCACAAAGTCTGCACACTTCTTGGCTATCAAGGAAACAAACAAGTTCTCTACTCTAGCAGACGTATATCTCAAGGAAGTTGTCTCGAGGCACGGAGTGCCAACCTCGATTATCTCAGATCGTGATGCACGTTTCACTTCAGAACTGTGGTAAGCAATGCACAAATCTTTTGGCTCTCGTTTAGACATGAGCACAGCTTATCACCCTCAGACGGATGGGCAGTCTGAGCGCACTATTCAAACTTTAGAAGACATGCTTCGTGCATGTGTAATCGATTTCGGCAATGGCTGGGAAAAACACCTCCCGTTAGTGGAGTTCTCGTATAACAACAGTTACCACACCAGCATTTAAGCCGCTCCATTCGAGGCATTGTACGGGCGTAAATGCCGATCACCTCTTTGTTGGGCAGAGGTGGGTGATAGTCAGATCATGGGTCCAGAACTTGTAGTGGACACAACGGAAAGAATTCCTCAGATACGGCAACGCATGGCGAAGGCTCGTGACCGTCAGAAAGCCTACGCAAACAAGCGTCGGAAACCACTCGAGTTCCAAGTTGGGGATCGAGTGCTACTCAAAGTTTCACCCTGGAAGGGTGTGGTTCGCTTTGGCAAACGGGGCAAACTCAATCCGCGATACATCGGACCATTTGAAATCATAGAGAAAATAGGCAAGGTGGCCTACAAACTAAACCTACCCGCAGAACTCAGTGCAGTTCACAACGTTTTTCACGTGTCAAATCTGAAGAAGTGTCTGTCAGATGAGACCCTCATAGTTCCTTTGAAGGAACTCACTATCGACGATCAGTTGCGATTCGTCGAGGAACCAGTTGAAATCATGGACCGGGACGTTAAGGTCCTCAAGCACACCAGAATACCTCTTGTTCGAGTTCGTTGGAACTCCCGTCGTGGCCCATAGTTCACTTGGGAACGCGAAGATCAAATGAAACTCAAATATCCCCAGTTGTTCGGAAACAGTGCAACCACTACTGAGGCTGAAGCTACTACAGAATTTCGGGATGAAATTCCAAATCAACGGGGGGATGATGTGACACCCCAGGAAAACCAGTAAACTACACAACACAACTAGCTTCCTCAGTAACCTCGCGCTAAATTTCGGGACGAAATTTCTTTCAAGTTGGGGATAATGTGACAACTCGAGTTTTTTTTAAGGTCTCTATTCGACTCGACTTAATACTTATTTGCAAAGCGTGTTCTTTATTCATTTGATGTGCAATATATGTGCTGGTTGTGGATTCGTGGTGTGTATATTATGTATAGTGATGTGCATTATATGTGGGTATTGATATGTGTGTACATTGTATTAGTGACAGGTTTGTATAATTAATAATAACACGATGAAATCCTTGCCGAATACCCCAATCCCCACCCACGAAAACACCACTGGACGAAAACACCCAAGTGTTTTCGCCAAGTAGTGGGCCGACGAAAACATCAAATGGGCTTTTGGCCCGGTAGCGATCTGTTTTAGCATTTGACTCCCAACCTTTACGTGAATTTGGCTAACCCTAAATCACCTCTCACATTCTCTCTCGTTCACCCTTGAAACCCGACGACAGTTTGAAGCACTCGAGTCCCATACATCGATTGAAGTGTTGTCTTTTCCGTAGGTTAGTAATCGACCGTTTATGATTACTTGATTGGAATTACTTGATTATTTGTTGACATCATGTATTAACAGTTAGTGGGTAATGATGATACGCATATGATTTTGAACTGATTTGTATATTTGGGATCCGTATAATCTGATGCAAGATCGGTTGTGTGATGCATGTTGTATATGTTCGATTAATGTTGATGATATTGATATGTAGGTGGTATTATAATAGTTGTCTAACAGATTGAAGTTCTATATTAAGGGATATGTCGAATATGTGATGATTACAACGACTTGATAATGATTGAATGTTGATAAAAATGATACTCATGATTGTACAGTGATTTAGCAAATTATATGATTTAATGATTTAGTCCGATTGAGTAACTGTTACGGATCATTAGGGTTTTGTGTACAAAGTCTAGTGATGATGGCTGACAACATGGAACAAATAAACACATGGGGGCTGAATCATGTTAACTGACAATAGTCATAGGATGTCTCTATTGATTAATGGCTTACAATATATGATAAGATTGTATTTCAATTGGACCGATATCACATGCAAACTTTGATGAATTCAATTTTAGAATATGACATGCACACAATCAATTGCTTCACATGCACCTATTAACAAACTGTTGACAATAAATGCACATGAGTGGGCCAATGACATGTGGATCATACACTCCTTGGATTAAAAACATGAAATTGTTTAGTGTTATGATAACATGAATTTTGTAGGGTAGACTTGTATGAACCTTGTGTAATTGCAATATGATTCTACGATCAGGGTATGGACTGTGGTGTTACACTATTTCTTGTTATGTCTTGCATGACAATATGTGTCTTACTAGTACGCTGCTTGTACACTGTGAATGTGAAACATGTGATTTATGTGCATACAAAACTGATTGTTTCTAGTAACCACGGTAGGGTTTGGTTGATCAACTTGGAACGGGTAACATAGTTTAGCATACTGAGCAAACCAAGGTGAGTTCACACTCTTACCAAGGCATGGGATTCCCGGGGTTGGGAATGGGATTGAATGATTACTTGTACTTACATCACTACTGAAATACGTACCACTGACCTCATTAGGTGTAGGACACCTATAGATACAGCTAGACTAATAAAACATGGGAAGCCCCCACTAATCTTCGCACACATGTCTGTGAGACCGCGATACAAATGCTAATCTTCGCAAACATGTCTGGGAGACCGTGATACGAATACTAATCTTCGCAAACATGTCTGGGAGACCGCGATACAAATACAAATACTACTAGTCTAGGATACATGGGAAACCCCCACTAACCTTCGCACACATGTCTGGGAGACCGCGATACGAATTAATACGATACCTGGTACAAGCGAACAAATGATTAACGAACGAATACTATAACTAACCAACCAACTGTGAACTCGCTCAACTTTGTTGTTGACTCGTTGTTGCATGCCTTGCAGGTCGTTAGGTACTCATGGAGCTTGCACGGGGAGGCACAGTCGTTGTGGTACATGGATCGTGGATGCCATGTTAAACGTTTATGACATTTCAAACTTATTACTTATGTTGGGTTTTACATTTATGCTTCCGCTAAACTTTGATACTATACTTTTGTTTTGAACACCTTTCATATTGTTTGGCTGAATTACATTTACTAATTACATTGTTCAATATGATTGGTGGCTTGATCCTGGTCATGTCACGCCTCCAAGCGGTAATACTCCGCGTGTGGATTTTGGGGGTGTGACATTATGCGTCTCTACCACCTTATGATGGTAGTGTTTCGTATCCATCCATCATTCACAATGGATCGACCCACGCCAACAAGAAGGAGCTCCACAACAAGGTGGGAGTAGTAGCGGTTCATTTGCATTTGGAGAATGGAATGACATGATGTCTTCCATTTTTGGGTCTCCACAGCCACACTATTACTAGTCAAGTCGTGTTCCTTCCTTGTATATTTTGTGAATATTTATTTAGTTTGATATGTTTATGGTTGGGCGGTTGGGTGGTGTATGTTTGTGATGTTTTGTTTGGGGTGGTGGAAGTTGGCGGTGTGATGGTTTAAAAAAAAAATACCAAAAAGAAATTTGTGGTTTGAGTGTTGAGCTTTTGGGTAATGTGAAAGATGTTTAGCGGTCAAAGCCTCCTAAAACCATACATTGGGGTCAATGTATCCCAAGTGTGGGGATGGGGGGAAATTTTTGAGGTTTTTGAAAAAAAAAATTAAATCAAGCGAAACAATGTGAGAATTTGAACACCCTAGATTAACCCCAATTGATGCACCGGCAACCCTTGATACCCCTTTTATTCTTGGTGAGAGTTGAAGCCACACATGTAAATAAATAATACTTATCTTTGATGAGAGTGGCTACGGGTGGGGGTGCATTAGAACTTGTGCCTTGATACGGTTTGAGTCCTTAGTTGGGCATGAATGCGAAAAGGATAAGGGCATTTAGGTAGCCTCGTCTTTAGTGTCTGTGAGTGTGGGATTGGGGGGTTGGACCTCATAAATTATATATATGAGCATGGTTGCGAGAGGGGCGGGGGTTTGGACATTTAGTTGCCTAATTTTGTGCTTAAAAGCCTATCGTTTGTTACCCCTAGCTACTTATCTAAAAATTTACCCAACTTGACCCGGTCTTATAGTGTTAGTGATTGTTTAGTAGTATGTAATTTTATTTGATGTTATGTTGGAAATTGTGTTTGAATGTTATGAAAAAAAAATCAGAGAAAAAAAGAAAAAAAAGAGAAAAAGCAATGAAAAACGAAAAAAGAAGTGATGTTTAGTTATCTTGTATTTAGTAGTTTAGTTTGGTAGTTGTTTGTTTAATTTATTGTGTAATAAAAAGACCGGGTTAAGTTTTCGCTACTTCATATATATTCCATTTCCTACCTATGCACCTAACCGCGTTACAACCTTAAAAGTCCCTTTGATTTGCGTTCATGTTTGGCACTTGTTAGGAGAAGGATCGATTTAGGTACAAGCCTATAGTTGTGCAACCGCCCGTTTGCCTTTGTGTGTCTAGCTTACAATTGCTAGTGCTTACTTATTGCCGAGAGGAGAGACATAGTGAGGGGTGCGTTATTTTGGGTGTTAAAAAGGGGTTAGTAAAAGGACTACATGTTTCTGCTTGGTTAACATTGATCGCTTATTTTGAAAACGGTTTGATGAGTTGCTTGGGACAAGCAATGGTTAAGTGTGGGGATGTGACGGGTGGTCCATTGGACAACCCTTAATGATGTTAAAAGACGAATTTATCCTTCACTTAATTGCGTAATTATCTTAAATTAGATGACTACGAATGCTTATGTTTCAGGTACAGTTCGGTAGCTAAAAAGGGATAAAACGCAGCTTTGGATGGTTTGGAGATGAACGGGTCGTGCGTGGAAGGAACGAAGAAACGAAACACATGAATCAGGGCTCCACCGTAAATTACGGTGGCCACCGTAATTTACGGTGGCCCTGAAACATGCCATTTTCTCCACCGTAACTCAGGCTCTACACACCGTAACACTTTGAAGACCACCGTAATTTACGGTGGTACCGTAAATTACGGTGGAGGTTGCGAGGAAATCCATAACTGCCTCATTTAATCAGTTTTATGGGTGTCTTTTCACATATCTCATGATTGGACGTTTTCTCTGAACATTGGGGGGCGATTTTGTCGGGTTTTGCTTGGTTCCAAACATTTCTAAACAATTGGTTTGTGTTTTCGATTCGTATGAACATTAATCGTTGTGTGATGATGATGTACCAAGTCATGCGTGGCTAAACTTTTGGTGATCATCCTAGATGTAAGGTTTGCTTTTGAAACACTATGTTTGTGCTTGAATTTCTAGAATAATAACTTTGAATGTTTGTTTGAGTTATTATGGTGTTTGGATATTTGTTTGTAAATTGTTGATTATTGTTTGATGTTAATCTAAACCATACGTTCTTGGTGCCGTTGGCAATCGAGATATCATGGGAGGGGTTAGGGTTGGATAATTGTCAATTGATCATCGAGTAACAACCTCGCATTTTATAATCCGAGTACTTAGTTCTCCTTCATCACAAACAGATAATCAAACACGAGCCATGTCTATGTGGTTCTTTCTAGTTAAGCATAAGCATTAGTGTGGATTAAAACCTGAAATCTAGGATGGTCGCTTGTTCCTAATCTGTTTACAAAACCAATCTTTGATTTGCAATTTAATTAGTTAATATTAGTTCTTAAAACCAAAACAATCAGCTCTTGAATTTTAATTTCCGCAATTTTAGTTAAAGTGCAAAGCTACATAATCGACATACTTTCCACATACTCCCTGAGTTCGATACCCATTTACCACTATCTATAGTTGTTATTGGGATTAAATTTGCGTGTACTACGACATCACGTCTATCTGGTCGGACGTCAGTTGCCAAAAGTGGAAAGTATGATGGTGACAAGGGGTATTTATAGGGTTACCCAAAGTGGAAAGGAGCTGGTCGATCGGATGGCAGCCCGGTCGAACAGTTGTCCGATCGAGCGGCAGATCGATCGAACGGCTGGTCGATCGGCTGGCCTTCTGATCAATCAGTTGTTTGGTTCGAGCGTTCGGCGCGACGAGTTTTGCCGTTTAGATTGCGATTGCGAGCGTTTAGATGCGATGGAATTTCCTAGTCAAATTACTTTTAATCCCAACTACTATATCAACATACAAGCATCCTTATTTCGTATTCGTTTAGCGTTTGCGATTCGATTTCGATTGAGTTTCGATTGCGTTTCGATTGATTACCACACATAACATAAATAAACATGCACACGTAACACATAAGGCACGCACACACATATAACAGTAACCAAAATGCATAATTCGAGTTGCGAGTCCGATTAAACATGCGATAAACAGCGACTACTATGCGATTATTAATAGATACTCCACATAATACAACTAAAGCGAAAACAAAATAGGCTATCTACGAGTCAAAGAAGTCAAAACAGGAATTGAGCAAGGAGAGACAGATCGCAATTAGCAATCTTTTCTTCCTTTGACTTCAATCTCGACTTTGACTTTGACTTCCAAAACACGGGGTGTTACAGTGTCACACCCCCAAAATCCACATGCGGAGTATCACCACTTGGAGGCGTGGCTGACCAGGATCAAGCCACCAATCATATTGAACGACGTAATTAAGTAAATAAAACCACACACAATATAATTGGTGTCCAAAAGAAAGTAACCAACTTTAAGTTAACAGCGGAAGCATAAACGTAAAAACCCAAACATAAGTAATAAGTTCAAAATGTGTAAATGTTTAACATGGAACTCAAAAGTCCATGTCCCACAACGACCACTCTTCCCTGTGCAAGCTCCATAAGCACCTAACGACCTGCAAGGCATGTAACAACGAGTCAACAACAAAGTTGAACGATTTCACAGTTGGTTTGTTTAGTTGTACCAGTTTGTTTTGAAAACCACAGGTTGTTTCGTAAACCACGAGTTAACCAGTTTCAATTATTTCCCAAACCGTATCCATAATCAGTGGGGGCTTCCCCATGTGAACCACTAGACCGTTACCATATCGACAACTGACGAACAATAGTTGTGCCCTACGTCAATGTCTATCATCATTGACAGTTTGCCCCGATCCATTAGTACACGCCCGTCCGAACGGCATGGTGTGAGGCTTGTCAACCCTAATAGCGCTATTAACTAATGACCCGCTCGCCATTGGCCCAGCGATTAAGTCGATATAAAAATGAGGGACTTCATGATAGAGTTTTTGTCTAGTAAGTTTAAGATTGTTGTCGTACCCAAGGAGGACGAACGTACGTATTCTACCCAAGGAGAATACGCAGGATTAAGATTGGCATCCTACCCAAGGAGGATGGCCGTACATATCCTACCCAAGGAGGATATGCAGGTTCCGTTTTAATTCTCTAACCCATTCCCAACCACCGGGAATCCCATGCCTTAGAAAGTGTGTGAACTCACCTCGGTTTGCTTGGTAAGATTAACTACTTGCTCACAAATAATTCAATCCAAGCCTATAGTGTTCATGCATGCGTAATCAGTTGATAATCACATAGTTCAAGTAACAGTCATGATCATAACATGTATTTGGGCAACAACTAGCACATAGCATTTAACAGTTATACAAGCTCATGCAAATCCTGCTTATCATTAACAACAACTAACTAACCCAGTTAACCCTTAACAGACCTAACCGAGTTACTGTGCTTGTTTAACCCTTGACGAAACCCCTTGTTTCGTCATGACTCTCTCTTGACGAAACCCTAAGGTTTCGTCGTTATCACCCTCGGTGAAACCCCCAGGTTTTCGTCGACATCAGTGTTTCGTCGAGATCATAGGTTACGTCGTGTCAACAGATAATCACCCAGAAACCCTAACTACCGTCAAAAAAATTCGCTCGAAACGTAACCCAATCATTCATCAAATTAAATCAACACATATGATAGTCATTACATGAACTCAAATCCATCAGGTTCATCAATATTCACAACCTAACTCGTTGATCCACAATCTACAACACCCTATTCAAACCAATAATGCAATAGTTCCAACTATAAATCTTGAAACCCTAATCATATCAACGTGCATATATGTTTTCTAATAATCCATAACCACAAGGGATTACAATCATCTTGAATCAATAATCACCAATTTTCATGCAAGGAGAATCATTAGCATCTATAAACCCTAACAAGTATAACATAATAGTCATCAGATTCATCACATATGACAATCATACAAGGTACAAACTGATTTAATCGACTAGTCATATACTAACCGGTTGAGATGAAACACAAGATTTCCTAGAAAGATGATGGTGAGAGGTGATGGTCGCCGCAGGAAGGTAGAGAGGTTCTAGGGTTTTCAATTCTGCTAAAAAGTGTGACGAGTGAAGCCGTTTCATGTAAATATACCCACATTAGCGTACTGGGCCCTTAATGGGCTTCGGCGAAAGACTGGGCCGGCGAAACCCTGAGTTTCGTCGTGATGAATGTGTGGCGAAAACCCCTAAGGTTTCGTGGAGGTGACTTATGACAAAACTCTAATGTTTCGTCGTGTGTGGTTTCATTTGTAAACAGTTAAGTTTATTAAACTTATTCACTCATAGGCACATAACAATTTAATAAACAGTTAACCCCATAAATTATCAATCAATACAAGGTGCACATAATGCCACATAACGAATTACAAGTACACAGTTGCGAGGAAAGACCTTGAAAAACTCGGGTTGTCACATCATCCCCAACTTGAAAGAAATTTCATCCCGAAATTTAGCACGTGGTTACTGAGGAAGCTAGTTGTGTTGCGTGGTTTCCTGGTTTTTTTCTGGGGTGTCACATACAGCCTCCCCTAGTTGAGGGAATTTCGTCCCGAAATTAGGCCGAAGCCGTAACAAACAACTGCGGGTACTTCGCCTTCATGTCGCTTTCGAGTTCCCAAGTGAACTCAGCGCCTCGTTTACCTTCCCATCGGACTTTCACAATAGGAATGCGCGAGCGTCTAAGCTGCTTGGTTTGGCGATCCATGATTTCGACAGGCTTCTCCACGAAGTGTAGTGTTTCGTTTACTTGGAGGTTATCGAGAGGTACAATTAGATCATGCTCAGCCAGGCACTTTCGGAGGTTTGACACATGGAAAGTCGGGTGGACATTACTAAGTTCCTCAGGTAGTTCGAATCTGTAGGCGACTTTTCCGATCATTTCCAGAATCTTAAAAGGTCCAACATATCGAGGCGCTAGTTTCCCTTTCTTGCCGAATCTGACCACACCCTTCCAAGGTGATACCTTTAGGAGTACGTAGTCGCCAACGTCAAATTCAAGGGGCTTGCGTCGTCTATTGGCGTAACTTTTCTGACGACTCCGAGCTTTCAGCAAGTTGTCTCTTATTTGGAGGACTTTGTCAGTCATTTCTTGCAATAGCTCGGGACCGGTTAGTTACGAGTGACCGATCTCGTGCCATACAATTGGCGATCGACATTTTCTTCCGTATAAAGCCTCGAATGGTGCTGTGACACCTGTGTCACTTCAACCATCAAACAAAGACCAAACCAATAAAACATTATATTTCATACTTGGGATTTGTATAAATATATGTATCATTTCCACATATCAATTCTTGTTCAATTTCAAGCCTTAAATCGCTTTCTAGAAGGTTATACGCGCACTGATGCGTAAATATAACCAGTTTAATGCAACAAACACTCTGGAATAGTGACTCAGGCTTAACATACCTTAAATAACCTTTACATAATTTAGAAATAAGTTTTGAAGGCTTTGGTATGGCAAAATCAAGTTTATTCGCTTACAGGGGCTAAATTCGACAAACTGCGAAAGTATGATGATTCGTACTAGAACAAACATTCCGGAACATGACCATAAGTTAAACATAACATAAATATCCTTTACATAGCTTAGAAATAGGCTTTGAGGGGTTCGGTATGCTAAAATAAACTTTTGGGTCATTCAGGGACTAAAAGCGTCAAAAAGTGCACAAGTTTGCATTTTCGCGCATAACTTGCCTTCTGAATACATCCGGACATCCAAAAATTTATGTAAACACTAAAATATTTTATTTTAGTGTTTGGCATGGGAAAAATCCATTCGTCACGCAATTTGGATCGTTTTTCGCGCTTATGCGCATTCCGTCGTAATTAAGCGAACATCGCGATCATACGACCAAACGAACCAACATCCGGCATATTTTTGAGCATGTTTCATGACCACAATGTTTAGGCATCATTTTAGGGCCTTAATGTTGGCTTAACGAGCCTTAAACATATCGAAATGAGCGTTAAACACCAACAGGGACTGAAACTGACAATTCAGCAAACTTGTGGCTGATCAGACATGCCCAGGCGGGCCGTGTAACCTTCTGGTGTCCCTTACGCGGGCTGCGAGGCCCTCTCAGACTAGATTTAATCAGTTTAACAGTTGTTAAGCACCCAAAACTCCTTTCCACATGTTGTTTCCTGATCATGGGGGGCCATATTGAGGTACCTTAGAGTTGCAACAAATGTAGGGATGAGATTGAAGCACATTATTCGATAAACGATCCTAACGGTTGTCCATTTACTATAAATACCCAACCCATTTACTTACAAAACCCACAAATCTGATCTAAGAATGCTCTAAGTTGAAGCCATTACTTCATACCTGAGCTACTTGGATCAAGATTAGCTTGCGGGACCCTTTGTAAGTATTCCTTCGTTCTTTTATGCGTTTTTATCGCTTTTCGAGTCCGAAAGTCAAACTATGTTTGACTTTCTGCATTGACCAGTTTATGGTCAACGCGAAGTTCGTTTGAACTTCATAACGTGAGCGTAATCACGACGGTTATAGTCCCTAGTGGCTATACCTACTGATTACCACGTTATCTAGGCTCAGTGATGAGTCGTAGTTTCGGCCAAAATGCGTATTCTTGCGTATTTTGTAACCAAACTACTCTTAGGTATCAAAACCGTTTGTTTTGATACCAAACCTGTTTTCTAAACTTAGTTAAGCATGTTTTAACATGCTTAGCTCGTCACTTTTAGTTTAGTGCTTATATAGGGTCGTAAGGTAAGCGATCTAAACAATCGCTTATACTTTCGAACCCGACCCGTTTGGTCGATCATTAGGATCCGACCAAACACATTAGGTGACCATAGTATATAGGGAATAACCTTCCGAGGTTATACCTTATGGTCACGACGTTTAGTTAGTCGTATGATAGGTAGTTTATATGCCTTAGGTAAATTACCAAAATACCCCTTTGACGCCAAAATTCATTTTAAACATATGTAACATAACTTTTGACATCTAAACTGATTTGGCAACAATATTAGACATGTTAAGGCATATTCTACTTGTCATAGGACTAGTTAGGCGGTCCGAACGCGTTTCACGCAAACGACGCGTTAAAGTAGCATAAGCTACCTAAACGGGTCGTAATGGGTCGTAGGCACTTAGGTTAGGTTTCATTTTAGTATGTAGGCTTTGTTAAACCATATTACATGAGTCCCCATACTCATTTGGTTTACGAGCCCTCATTCTATCCGATCCTCCGATTTAGGTCCGGTTTATTAACGTAGTTACCTATATTAGGTGCCGTTTGATTTCCGTGATCTCTAGCATTGTTTGGTTGTTACTCAAGGACTACTAAGCAATCTCAAGTGAGTACATAGACCCCTCTTTTACTGTTTTCAACTGTTTTGGGGTGAAGCATGTGTACCTATATATTATTTTCATGATTTCAAAGTATAATTGATTATACATGTTATTACTTATCAATTGACAAACTAAATGATTATCTATGGTTTAAACACTGATTTCTCAAAGAACATAAAATAAAATGTTGAATTGTACTTATTTTATGTTCACCTGACCGATTGGTAGTATGATATAGCGCTATAGGATTAGACACCCCATTCCTGTTGTCATGGAATGTCTGAAACCAATTTGTTTCTCCATCCAAATAGGATTGCCTTTGTGGTATCCCTATAGTCTCAAAGGTGTATTTTTATGCACTAGGTCTGAATGAATTCTTAAATCACATTATTTTTGTATATTTAGTTATACTCCCAAAAGTATAGTTTGATATGCTCCCATATGCGATATTGTACAAACCAACATATATTTTGTTAATCATACAAAGCATATTTTGATATGTTATTCACAAAACCAAAACATAGTTTAATATGTTATTTATCACATCCAAAGCATATTTTGATATGTTATTTATGAAACCAAAACATAGTTTAATATGTTATTATTAAATCCGAAGTATACTTGTAATATACTACTGAAAACTATTATTTTAAACAACTAAAGTATATTTAATGTACTATCTATCTAACGGTTGGGTTTTGGTTAGTGTTTAGATAACGGGACGGGTGTAATGTGATGAAAACATGGTAGATACGCCGCTGGTACTTCTTATATATAAGTGTTTTCATTACATTACGTACCGTGGCGTTATTTAGTACACTTGGGTCAACGATATTGGAACTGAAATATATTTTAATATATTACTCATTCGATTCTCTTAAAATCCAAAGTGTATTTTCACATATACTATAAGCCTTTTTATCAAAACATTGTTTTTCGAACAATACATTCAATACAAACTCATTTTACATGGTTATTCATTTAACCATACATTATTCTCTTATAAATATATATATATATATATATATATATATATATATATATATATCATTGTTTTGTTTATCACTTTTCAAATGATTTATAAAACTAAACATTTTACAAGGATCATGACTGACTTTTGTTAAACAAATTTTTCTAAACTTATAAGTCATGAATCCTACATTCACAAAACCTATGTATCTCACAGGCATTTTTATGCTGACATACCTATTTTTACATATGTTTCAGGTGCTGTCTTGTGATGATTGTTGATACCTGCTACACTTAGGATGGACTCGTGCCTTAGCAACTTTAAAACTTGGAAGATCATAGTTGTACTTATTTGATTGTATTAAAACAATGAGTTCATTTATTCAATAAAACAAAATTATTTATTCCACGGTTACGAAACAATGATTCTGTTACAACACTCCCCGATGTTTCCGCCACGTCTAGTTGTTTTACATGGTCGGGGTGTGACAGGTGCTATCTGAATGCTGGAATGATAACTATTGTTGTACGAGAATTCGACTAACGGCATGTATGCATCCCAATTACCACCGAAAGCTATGACACACGAACAGAGCATGTCTTCAAGAGTACGGATCGTTCTCTCAGTCTGACCGTCGGTTTGAGGGTGGAATGCGGTACTTAGATTAAGCGCTGTACCGAGAGCAGCTTGAAACGTTTGCCACAGTCGCGAGGTAAACCGAGCGTCGCGGTCAGAGATGATGTCGCGAGGCATCCCATATCGACAAATGATCTCATCGGTGTAGATTTGGGCTAATCGTTCTACCTTGTAGTCTTCCCGTATTGGCAAAAAGTGGGCTGATTTGGTCAAACGGTCAACAACAACCCAGATGCTGTCGTGACCTGATGGCGCGCACGGGAGCTTTGTTATGAAGTCCATAGCTATGCTCTCCCACTTCCATATAGGGATCGGGGGTTGTTCGAGTAAGCCAGAGGGCCTTTGGTGTTCAGCCTTGACCTTCGAGCAAGTCAGACACTTTCCTACGTAGAGGGCGATATCTCTTTTCATGCCCGGCCACCAGTACTTGTAGCGGAGGTCCTGGTACATTTTGTCGGCACCGGGATGAATAGAATACCGGGATTTGTGGGCTTCGTCCATCAAAATCTGTCGCAAATCGGCCCGTTTAGGGATCCAAATCCGGTCAAAACATTGGAATATCCCATTCGGCTTATTCACAAGGTGAGCTCCATCGTGGTAGATTCTTTCCTTATCCAAAGTGCGCTCATTAAAACAAGCATGCTGGGCTTCGCGGATGAGGGTTTCGAGATCGTATTGGGCTTGGGTTTTAAGAATGCTGAGCAAGTAACTCCCTCTGCTGAGAGCGTCGGCAACGACATTTGCTTTGCCTGGGTGATAACGAATCTCACAGTCCTAATCGTTGAGAAGTTCTACCCATCGGCGTTAACACATATTAAGTTCCTTCTGGTCAAAGATATGTTGTAGGCTCCTATGATCGGTGAAGATCGTACACTTTGTACCATACAGGTAGTGTCGCCAAATCTTTAACTAAAAAACAACTGCGCCTAGCTCGAGATCATGGGTTGTATAGTTCTTTTCGTGGATTTTGAGCTGAGGAGATGCGTAAGCTATAACCTTGTCCCGTTGCATGAGGACACAACCAAGACCAAGGTTGGAAGCATCACAATAGACAATGAAGTCATCGTTTCTGTCGGGTAGAGTAAGAACCGGAGCATTGCAAAGCATGTGCTTGAGGGTTTGGAAAGCAGTCTCTTGTTCAGTTCCCCAAACAAAAGGCTTGTCTTTATGCGTGAGAGCGCTAAGCGGCACAACGATCTTTGAGAATCCTTCGATAAATCGTCGATAATCTCCCACTAATCCGAGAAAAGAACGGACTTCAGACGGGTTCTTAGGTGTAATCCAACTCTTAACGGCTTCAATCTTCGCGAGATCGATGTGAATACCTTGACTCTTTACAATATGACTGAGGAATTGAACCTCCTCCTGCCAGAATTCGCACTTGGAGAACTTGGCATAGAGTCGATTCCCTTGGAGTAGCTCGAGAACCAAACGTAGATGTTGCGCGTGTTCGGCTTTCGATTTGGAATAGATCAAGACATCATCGATGAACACGATGACGAAACGGTCGAGATAAGGTTTACACACCCGATTCATCAGATCCATGAAAACCGCGGGTGCGTTGGTTAAACCAAAAGGCATAACAATGAACTCATAGTGGCCGTAACGGGTGCGAAATGCGTTTTTGGGTATATCCTCCTCTTGAATGCGTAGCTGGTGGTAGCCTGAACGTAGATCGATCTTCGAGAAACACGTAACACCTTGTAGTGACAACCCATATTCCCAAGGTTAGCATTGTTCAATCTTGTGACATTTGACTTATATCACTACTATTCATACTCCACTGTACGGTGTCACTATTGCGTAAACTTGTTAAACTAGTTTAATGACATCGAATCACGATGACGAAATGGTTGCGAGTTGTGGTGTGTTAATTGTTAAACGCTTAGATTAGTTGAACGTATACTCTAGTCGCCTAATGTACCCACACTAGTATTATTATGCACCTTGGCCCAAACTCCTATTAATTGAGTATGTTCTCGGCCCAAATAGAAGCCAACAAGGCCGATATGTTGATATGTTTCCTGCCCATATTTACATATGGGATATGTTTCAAATATTCATTAATTAGCAAACATCTCACAAAAGAAAAACCCTAGCAACAAATCCCCTCTCTAGTCGTCGAGTCTACTGCTTCGGTTCACCGCCCTTGTGCTAGCAATTGGTTAGTTATTCTGTATTGCTTCTTATTTTGCATTCATTAGTGTGTGATTTGTGTGTGTCCATGTGTATCGATATATATGAATTAAACACAAACTAGGGTTTGACGGCTGACTATGTAGTCTTAATTGATACTAAGTGGCTAGGGTATTATAATAATGATAATGGTATTCCAGCTGTTATGAGGTTAACGAATGTGTTATGGTCAAGGGATATGATTAAAACCATTAACATGTTGACTTTTATTATTATGATGGTTGTATGTGAGTATGTGCATGTATTAATATTGTATATGAGCATCCAAAGAAAGTATGGTTATACTTGTTAGATGAATTTTCATTGCAATGAATCTGATATTGATTTGTTATCCTTGTTCAAGGGATATGATTAAAACCAAACTGTGTAGAATGTTAGGTGCTTGTACGGACATCCCTGAGTTGGATGTTGCAACGACAATGATTGGTTTATACCTTTCTCACTTTTCTTCGTTTGCTGGAAATCTATGTATTGACGTCTTAGATTCTGAAGTGTGATCACTTTTGCAACACTCTCGTAGCATACCGCGTATTACTCAATCGACTTGCTAGATCGATGGACAAAAGGGTAAGCGTAGTATTTTACCGACCTCAGTATTTGGACAACCCTGATTACCGGCAACAAACACCAGCAAATTGACTTCAATTGAATTCTTATGAATCAATCGGGACATAAGCGATGACAACAGATTATAGTGTGAAATATGTGGCTACCAGCATAGTGAGTAGAGCGTGGCACAGAATGTAAAAAGATGGACTTTAATGGTGAAAGATTGTAGGGCTCCGTTTCAAGCAACGGCATTGGAGGCAACAGTCGCGGCAACATCAAGGTACTCATAATCGTAGTCTACAGCATGGAAACTAAGGTGACATTGACAGGGATTGACTGTTGCTAAGTCAAGACGTCAACAACCAAGTGAATAATGAAAGTAATGGGAACCCTCACAACCGTAACAACAACACTGGAAATGATGCTCGTGGAAGGACATTTAGGATTGGTGTAAGCAACGCCAGGCATAGCAGCAACATGGTAGCTTGTATGGGTAGTTGTTCGCATCGTCTCTATTCTGCTTAACCCTGATGCTTCTTGGAACCAAACCTGTTGTGGAATCGGCTGGTGGCAAGTCAATTGAAACCTCATATGTTCGTGGGAATGCAAACTCGACCTTGTGGGACAAGTGTTCGACATCGACCTTCCTTCTACTATCCTTGATGGTTTCGATGCAGTACCTAATGTGGATTGGCTATCCAGATATCACGCAGATGTACCTGGTGAGGAGAAAATTTTGCGTATCTCTCTTCCTAGTGGAGAATCGTCGTCTAACCTAAAGTGTCAGAATAGAGTAAGGATTAGCATCACTTCAGCCATGGAGGTCCAGAAGTGTCTATGAAGGGATTACCTCACTATGGTAGTAACCATTACTAGTGTTAAGGCATAGGAAAAGAGGATCGAGGATCCACCAATTGTTGTGATCCCTCTCGGTTTGTTACTCGAGAAACTTTCGGGCTTACTTCCACAACTGTTAGGCAGAATCTCAGTTTATTCTCACGCCAGAAGCAGCCTTGATCACTCGTACTTCATACCGTCTTGCACCAGGAGGGTTGCAAGAACTGTCTAGTCAACTTCAGGAACTACCAGGTGGGAGTTTTAACGATCTAGCTCCTTGTTCTGGGGAGCCCGAGCTCTATTGTGGAAATAAAGGACAAGTCCTTTCGTACGCGTACAGACTACCCCAAGGTGGCAATCATAGACCGTCACCCTCTATCTCGCATCGACAACCTGCTTGACCCGCTGCAATGATCAAGCTTCTATTCGGAAACCGACTTAAGATCAGACTGTCACTTGATGGAAGACCCAGGGGTGGATGACTTCTAACACGGCGTTAAAGGCACAGTACAGCCACTACGATTTTCTGTTCTCGTTGTTTAAAGTTACCCAACACACCAACAGCCTTAGGGATCACATGAGTAGTATGTGCCAACCCCATCTTGCCAGATTTGCCAACCGTGTTTATCTAGGACGTTTTGAATCACTTCCAGGAGAAAGGAGCACCGTGAACGGCACTTGTATTTCATCATAGAGCTTCTAGGGGAGGAGCATCTACGTGCGAAGTCTACCTAAGTGTGACTTCAGGATTCGGGAAGTACACATTTTTAGTCATATAAACAACGAAGTGGGAATACACGTGGATCTCGCTAAGATCCATTTTGTTAGAAACTGATCAACATCAAAGATCCCTTCGAGGATACAGGAGTTTCTTGGTCTCACTAGATACTATCGTAGCTTAATTACAGGATTTTCGAAGGTCGCGCAGCTTAAATCTCTTTAGCACAGCAAGGTACTGTGTTCGTGAAAGACAAAATAGGAGGACGTCTTTTCAGCTTTCGAATCCCAACTTTGCAATGCACTGAGCATCGTCTTTACCCGAGGGTGCGGGTGATTTAGTAGTGTACCATGATGGTCCGAATCAGAGTCCCAGTTACACACCGACGCAACACGAGAGAGTGATAACTTACGTAATGGAGTTACAAAGAGGAACTGCACGACACACAACCGGCGGTGGAAACCGTGGTCTTTGGATTTACTTGGAGGCATTACTTGGACGGTACCGAATGCGCTACTTAGACCGATCACAAGGGCCTCCCGTGTACCCTGGTTTCGAAAGAGCTAAATTGGTTAATGGCATCGCTGGATGGAACTTTTGGATGATTACGACTGTGGAACTTGAATGTGCACGAGCTTTGCAGCTTGCTATCGACTCTAACATACCTGATCAGACTCGCCTTGCTCAAACTAAAGAACTGAAGGAAGAGAGTTCTCAAGATTAACCCATGCGGGGCATAGGGAAGCAACCTTTGGCATGTCGGACGATATTCGCTACCCCATGGAACGAATGTAGGTCTCATTATACGGCAACTGTAGGGAACTTGTGTTGAGCGAAGCACACCAGCCTCGATAATCTAGTCGTCTGGATTTTGATGAGAGATATTAGGATCTATAAAACTTGTACTGGTGATCGGGCATGAAGACCCACCTAGCAGCGTATGTGTATGACGTTTGACTTGTGGGAAAGTCAAGGTGGAGTATCAGCAACCGGAAACACCCATATGGGAGTATCAGCAACCGGAAACACCCATATGGAAAATGAGAACCGACTGCCATGGATTTTGTCGCTAGTCTACTTACAACTCGAAGCGAAAACAATATCACCTGGGTGATCGTTGATTGTCTCACGTAACCAATACACTTTATTGCAATCAAGGACACTGACGAGTCGTCACAGCTTACCGATATTCCTCTGAGAGAGGCGGCTTTTGGGCACGGGGTGCCAACTCCTGATACCTCTGATTTTGATTTACACTTGATTCATAACAGGCAATACAGAACACCCATGGCTCACATCTAGACATGAGCATTACTTGTCATCATAGGGCAAATGGTCAGAGTAAACGAACCCCCCCTGACACTCGAAGACATGCTGTGAGCATGTGTGTGACTGGCTTTGGTGCAAATTTGAAGGACTTTTACCTTTGGTTAAGTACTACTGCGGCAGTTATCATCTTGGTAACCAGACAGCTCTGTTGAAGCTTTACATAGACGATAATGCCAACCTTCTTGTCAGACTGAGATGGTTGACAACTTAATTACTGGTCCAGGACTGGTACTCGAAACTCTTGGGAAGGTTGTTTGGACCGAGAGACGATTGGCAGCAACGCGTGACTGTCAGGAAAGCTGATAAACTTGGGAAACGCTGGAAGATCGCTGTAGGCGATCGTATCGTGTTGAAAGTCTCGCCCTGGGAGGGTGTGGAATGCTTGGGAAGCATGGCGAGCTTAACTAACGTCACGATGAACCATTCAACAGTCTGGGAAGAATCGGTAGTGTAACCTACAAACTCGAATTACCCGACGAATCGGGTAACGTACGCGATGTCATTCATGTTTCAGATCTAAGGCAGTGGTTGTCTGATGAAACACGTGCGATACCTTTACTGGAGGAATTTATCGAACACATGGACCAGGAAGTCAAGGTTCGTTAACCTAGTCGAAATCCAATCGTGAGTGTTCGTTGGAATTCAAGTCGTGGACCGGAGTCCACATGGAAACGCAATGATCAGAGGAAGCTCTAGTATCCCCGGTTACTCAAACTGTTGAATCCACTTCTATTATCATCGGCGAATTTCGGGACGAAATTCCCTTTCAAGTTGGGGATGATGTGGTACCCGAGGAAAATCCACAATCATTCTGAGTTAACACCTTGTTGTTTTGGATTATCTGTCAAATTTCGGGACGAAATTTCTTTCAAGTTGGGGATGATGTGACAACCCGTATTCCCAAGGTTAGCATTGTTCAATCTTGTGACATTTGACTTATATCACTACTGTTCATACTCCACTGTACGGCGTCACTATTGCGTAAACTTGTTGAACTAGTTTAATGACATCGAATCACGATGACTAAATGGTTGCGAGTTGTGGTGTGTTAATTGTTAAACGCTTAGATTAGTTGAACGTATACTCTAGTCGCCTAATGTACCCACACTAGTATTATTATGCACCTTGGCCTAAACTCCTATTAATTGAGTATGTTCTCGGCCCAAATAGAAGCCAACAAGGCCGATATGTTGATATGTTTCCTGCCCATATTTACGTATGGGATATGTTTCAAATATTCATTAATTAGAAAACATCTCACAAAAGAAAAACCCTAGCAACAAATCCTCTATCTAGTCGTCGAGTCTACTGCTTCGGTTCACCGCCCTTGTGCTAGCAATTGGTTAGTTATTCTGTATTGCTTCTTATTTTGCATTCATTAGTGTGTGGTTTGTGTGTGTCCATGTGTATCGATATATATGAATTAAACACAAACTAGGGTTTGACGGCTGACTATGTAGTCTTAATTGATACTAAGTGGCTAGCGTATTATAATAATGATAATGGTATTCCAGCTGTTATGAGGTTAACGAATGTGTTATGGTCAAGGGATATGATTAAAACCATTAACATGTTGACTTTTATTATTATGATGGTTGTATGTGAGTATGTGCATGTGTTAATATTGTATATGAGCATCCAAAGAAAGTATGGTTATACTTGTTAGATGAATTTTCATTGCAACGAATCTGATATTGATTTGTTATCCTTGTTCACGTCCAAACATGGTAGGGTTGCATGATTATTAGTGTGTCATCAAGATCGTCTAGTATGCTTAATATTAAATGATGGTTATGATGTTTCTTGGATACGTGCTATTTATTGATCAAGATATGATTGGTGTTGTACATGACTAGCCTTTGCGACATGATTGGTTTCTTTGGTAGATGAAATCTGATGCTAGTAATTTCATATGCACGGTTGGATTAATCTTGGTGCTTAAGTAATAATGTATAATCTTGACACCTTGCTAGATGTTTAATGTTCATGAGATTTCGAATGGTATGTAAACAGATATATATGATTTGGATTGATTAGTTTCTTGATCTTAACTTACTGTCGATGATAATAGTGATACAAGAATAATACATAACTAGGTGCGGTCACAAAGTAACAATTGGGTAACATTTAGAGGTGTAAAACGAGTAAATGGGGCGGTGGTTTGGGTTTAGATTTAATGTATTGGGCCGAGAGATGTGTTGGGCCAGCCGCATGCTATGCGGGCTGGGCTTTCACAGGGATATCAGGCCGGTATTCCACTGGACCGGGCGGTACTGGTGTCGGGCCTCGCATGGTTATTGGGCCACTTAATTGAAGCTAGTAACTGTTTGGGCCGTTAACTCGGTTGGGCCGCACTATTGGGTGATTACTGATTTAGTTAACATGAGTTTTGTAAAGTATGAACTAGTAACATGGATTTCATATAAATCAAACACTTACTATATAATGATACGGTGTGTGATGATACGAATATTTGTGTTGCATGATGTTTGGTTATAACTTGCATGAACACATGAACGGGAACCGAACCACTTGACATGTGTCATGGGGTAACATGAACTTGTATTATGATTGATAGTAGGAGAACACTTGCCATGGCTTGCGTTATGATATGTGTTTTGTTTATTTGAAATCTATGTGATAAATGCAAAGAACACATGCATCACGTGTACACGAAACTAACTGTTAATGGTAACCACACTAGGATCTGGTTGACCAATTTGGAACGGATAGTGAAACATAACATACCGAGAAAACCTAAGGTGAGTTCATCTCTTTTGAGCATGCGTCCCAGTGGTTGGGACAGTCAGTGGGTATCCCGGGGAGGGATAAGTCTTTTGGGTAAAAACGGGAATGTTGGATAATATACTCATCCTATCACCTTTAAAGTCCCTCCGTGTTGTTTGGTTACCTGAGAGGTAACATGGTATTAGTTAGTAGCGCTACTTAGGTTTGGCAACCTCACCCCGTACCTGGGAGGACGGGTGTTGAACTAATGACCTAGTCATGACCAATGCTTTGATAGGAGCATTGGAGAAAGGGCAATGTAAATCAGAAGCCGTCTTGTATTCGGGATATTATCAACATTGTAAATTCAATGGATTAACTAAACACTTGGTAACCAACGTTTTTGTAAAACTATGAACTCACCAGCGTTGTCTGATACACTTGTTGCATGCTCGCAGGTCGTTAGATATCTTGGATTTGGGAACTTGCTGTCTGGAGTAGTTGGAGTGGTCATGGGTCGACTGGAGAGATTCATGTGATTGAACTATTGATATCATACTTTGGTTTTTGAAACAGTTTAACATTGATACTATTTGCTTCCGCTGAACATGTTGGTTTTCATTTAAACTTGTTAATGGTATTTTTCATTAATAATTGAGGATTTTATTTTGAAACTTGTATGGGTTCAAGGTAATTAGTGGCTCGTTGTTGGTACGTCACACGCCTAACAGGGACATTCCCGAGGTGGTATTTTGGGGGTGTGACGTTGTAGCTGATCAAACAAATCGTCAATGCGAAGCAGGGGATAGCGGTTCTTGATAGTTAACTTATCCAATTCCCGATAGTTGATGCACATCCTGAACGTCCCATCCTTCTTTTTAACGAAAAGGACTGGCGTACCCCAAGGAGATGTGCTCGGGCGAATAAAGCCTTTCTCAAGTAATTCTTGAAGCTGACTCGAAAGTTCACGCATTTCGGACGGTGCGAGTCGGTAAGGAGCTTTGGCAACAGGGTTGGCTCCAGGAATGAATTCGATACGGAAGTCGATATCACGACTTGGTGGTAGTCCGGGAAGATCCTCGGGAAAGACGTTAGGAAATTCTCGAACCACTGGGACATTTTTTACACTAGGTCCTCCTTTCTTTTCCTTCTCCACTACTACAATGTTAGCCAAGAAAGCTCTGTATTCCTTGCAGAGATACTTGCTAGCTTGGACACACGACATGAGCTTGAGACCCTTTGAAGCAGTTTCGCCATAGACACACAAATAATCACCATTCGCGAGCGAGAATCGAATCATCTTATTGAAGCACACAACTTCAGCATGGTTTTCGCGAAGAAAGTCCATGCCTACTATGACGTCAAAAATTCCGAGTTGCATCAGAATAAGGTCGATTGGGAAGATGTGATTGTTGAGCTCAAGAGTACAATCACGAAGAACACAATTAACGGCGACAGTTCTTCCGGTGGCGACTTCAACATCGAACATCGAGGGGAGATGGGAGCGCTTACGACTAAGAAGCTTCTCGAATTCAAACGACACAAAGCAGTTTTCGTCTCCAGTATCAAACAAACACGATGCATAAATACCATTCACAAGGAACGTACCATTGACTATGTTGTTGTCAGTCTGGGCTTGGCGCACATTGATGTTGAAAGTTCTGGCGCGTGTGGCTTGCTGTTGCTGCTGAGACTGTTGCTGCTGTTGAGGCTGCTGCTGCTGGGGCTCTTGTTTCACAACCCTGTTCGGGTACATGTTCGCAAAGTGGTTGGGATCACCAGATGCGAAGCAGACTCGGGCGTTGACCGCGGGTGCCTGAGCCGCTTGTTGGCCTTGCGGGGCTGGGAGCAGAGCTTGATGAGCAGTGACTTGAGCTGGTGCTTGAAGGGGACCAGTACGGCAGTTAGCAGTGAAGTGGCTATACATATTGCAGTGAGCGCAGAAACGACAGGCGAGACCCATCGGGTGATGATAAGAACATGTTGGACAAGCCGGGTGGGGGCCTGTGTATGCACGCTTTGCAGGCGATGCATAAGTAACTGGTGCTGGACGGTGGTGAGACTGCTACTGAGCCGGTACGGCTTGAAGTGGAGCAGTAGTGGTAGTGACAACACAGTTCTTGTTGCTGGAGCTGCTGTTGTTCTTCTTCTTGCGGCGGTTTCGGCAGTTGGTGCGGTGGTGACTTGATGCAGGTTCTTCGAAGTTTTATCCCAAAAACCAGCTTTTACCCGCTTGTCGTTGATTTCTGCGGCAAGCAAGTAAGTTTTTTCGATCGTTGCTGTCTTCGCGGCATGCACAAAATCCGCAACATAGTCGGGTAGAGCTCGAATGTACTTCTTGATCGGGACAGATGATGCTGAGCTGCTTAAAGCGAGCAGTCAGGGCAGCGTTGTCACCTTCTTTCTGCTTAATGTGCCATAACTCATCCTCCAGCTTCTGGCGCTCATGGGGAGGGCAGAACTCTTCGAGCATAACGTTCTTCAACTCGTCCCATGACAGACCATAGGCTGCATCATTTCCGCGCTTGTTCCTTTCAGCCGTCCACCAGTCTAGAGCGCGAGACTGGAAGACACCGGTAGCGTTCAATGTACGGAGATTATCAGGACATCCGCTCTGTTGCAAGGTAACTTCAATTGAATCAAACCATTGAAACAAAGCCGTAGGGCCTTCTTCTCCGGTGAACTCTTTCGGTCCGCATGCCTTGAACTGTTAGAAGCTGAAAGCAGCTTTGGGAGTCTCAGTTCGGGATTCCTCAGATGATTTGCTCATGTTCTCGTACAGTTCACTGACAACTTGGGGTACACCCTTTGCCATTTGCTTAGTAATCATGGCAGCGAGGCGTTTGTCTGCTTGCTTTCGGCGAGCATCTCGGGTAGCGCGAGATCCAGATGACGACATTGTCTGCAACAGACATCGCCACAGGACTCAACATGACATATTCGAATCTCACCTCACATGCCTAATACTACTAAAGCTCAGGAACACGTATAATTATGTAAGCATATAATCACAGATTAACATAACCACAGAAGCATGTAAGCATGTAAGCACGTAAGGCACAGATTCATAGAGAGCACATAAAACACGTAATCACAAGAGTCAGTCAGAATACAGAAACCTATCATTCAAAGTCCGCGAACGCTCGAGAATAGCGATCGCGATTAACATATCAAGTAGTATAGTATAAGCGTATGACATAGCATAAGGTCGTCCACAATTTAGCGATTTGTCAGCATTTTGAGGTAGATAAGCAATGCGGGTCGTGCGTGTCGATCAAAGTGAAAGCGAAAATCGAATAATTCTCCAAAAATTAAAACACATAAGCAGGTAAATACACATACAAACACATAAAATCAACGAATCATCAGAGTCAGAAGTTGCGGGCTCAGAATTGAAACACATAAAATCGAGAAATAGATCGTCTGCGGCTATTAGACATTGACTATCCAAAGTGATTCGACTATTCTCAAGGACTTGTTGTACACACCTTGACCTTCAGGATCGTGCTTCTGCCTCGATTCTTGGGCGTTCGGCACACATCCCTTTAGTCATACCGTGACTTCAAGTCGTTGGAGTCCGTCGAGACTTTGGTGAGAGTTCTGTAAAACCAAGTAAAGGTCGGAACAAGTCGTCAAGGTTAGGGTTGCACCCCTGGCTTAACAACTTTGTTCCTGTTTTGATAAAATAAAAGAGAATCATGCGTCAAGGTATGGATTTCACTCCTATTTCAACGCAATTTCTCGTGTTTATAGATAAAATATGGGTTGAACAAGCAATTTAGTCGAGAGTTTGCGGTTTTCACACCTATTCTTGACTTAATCGCTCATTCATTTTTTTGAAAATTTCGAGTGAAGTGATCGTGTAGCGTAGGCGAGAATAGCGAGAAACAGTAAGTAGGCTCATACATAATCCCTACTGGACATGCACGAGTCGGTCTGTTGGTTCCTAACTATAGACTAGGTCTCTAAGACATCGACCCGGACTAGGTCGTGTTTTGCCTAATTCCCTATAGTTATGGCTCTGATACCAATCTGTCACACCCCAACCGATGGCGGAAACATCGGGGCGTGGCACTGAGCGAAACAGATTGTCCAGAAGTTTCCATAACAACTATATTTACCAAATATTTAAAGCAACACGTCCCATACCATGTCATAAATGATAATACAATTATTACAGAAAAGATCTAGTCAAATTGTTCTGTTCCGACAACTCAGATTTTCATTACAGACAATTGTTTATTGTTGACCTAGGTCTTTCCTAGCCTCGATTTCACACCAAAGAAAGCAATTAAGCATCCTAAGCACCTGTCACATACGTTAAAGTAAAAGTCAATACACATAGTGTAAAGGTGAGCATACAAGTTTGATAATAGCATATAGAGTTAGAAAGCGTTACGCATAACCAGCACGTACACAGTGTAAAATGAGGCATGTTAGTTATCGACATGAACCTATCGATACCAATAACTGCGGGTTGACTGCCCAAGGCAGTTCGCGATACAATACCATGTCATAAATGATAATACAATTATTACAGAAAAGATCTAGTCAAATTGTTCTGTTCCGACAACTCAGATTTTCATTACAGACAATTGTTTATTGTTGACCTAGGTCTTTCCTAGCCTCGATTTCACACCAAAGAAAGCAGTTAAGCATCCTAAGCACCTGTCACATACGTTAAAGTAAAAGTCAATACACATAGTGTAAAGGTGAGCATACAAGTTTGATAATAGCATATAGAGTTCGAAAGCGTTACGCATAACCAGCACGTACACAGTGTAAAATGAGGCATGTTAGTTATCGACATGAACCTATCGATACCAATGACTGCGGGTTGACTGCCCAAGGCAGTTCGCGATACACACTCACCACTGTGAGCCATGTAGGTAATCGTCCTTAACAACCCCTGAGTGAACAGGTGCTGAGTCCAAACTAATAGTACAATCGTTGCTAAGGCAGGTAGACAGCATTCCATGTGTAAACATAACAAACAAGCATTCATTAAGTCACGTATAACATGCGGTAACGGTTAGCGTTTAAAGTATTGTGTAGTGTGTTCGATGTGATTTAGTACAAGTAACGTATGTAACACCCAAAAGTGCGTAAAGCAAAAAGGGATCGAGTATACTCACAGCGAATGATGGATTGAAGGGAGCGCTAGAGAGTAGGGTTAGCCTGAACAGATTGATAGCATAACGATAAGCGACGCGTAAATCGATGCAAAGTACAAGTGAGTCGGACAGCAGTTCGATCGGATGGTAGTCCGATCAGACGGCCGATCGTTCGGTTGACAGTACGCTCGGATGGTCATCCGGTCGGGTGACCTTTCGAGTGGATTGTTACTTCCTTTGGGAAGGATGTGTTTGTGTATGATGGCTTGACTTTTAAAGTTTTCGTTGTAGCATTTTGAAAACATTGAAGTATCTCTACCTTTCAGGTTGGTCGATCGAACGGTCGTTCGATCGGGCGGCATCCTAAATGCATTGAACATGTTGAAAATTGTTTAAGTGTTGAAGTTTCGAAACATCACATAGTCGGATGGTCGGTCGATCGAGTGGTAGCTCGATCGGACGACAATCCGTTCGGTGTTCCAAAACTCTTAAGAGTTGATTTGAAAATTAAGGTGGGACCAAGGTGCAAGTCGTTCGGATTGGCTGTTCGATCGGACAGCAGTCTGATCGGACGGCGCTCCGTCCTGGTCGACCTGTTCGTCTTACACTTGGTTGTTTTGATTGTTGGTCGTTTTATCAAGATGTTTTGATAACGTATTAAGTAACAGAAACCTCATCAATACTTGGTACCCCTGTTCGGACAGGAATCACCCAAATCTGGTCGGTTAACGGTTCGAGACGGTGTTCCGTGTTTAACCCGAAATCGGTAGTCTCGTGGATAGAATCCGGATCTTGCATCAACACAACCAGAAGAATGAGTAGTAAGTCGGCACAAACTCCGATTCTATCGGTTTTGCGTGCATTGAGTGTAAAAGAGTTGAAAGAAAGTTGGAAAACCATCTTTCGATCCTTTTCGTAGTGAATATGTTTAGATCTATGAAAGATCCTTGTTTGTTTATGTGGAAATCGGTTAGATCTAAGTTATTTTGGTGGATTGAGGCCAAAACATGAAGTTTTTCAAGAACACATGATGACGTCATCCTAGAACACCTTGAATCTTGATGATTTCATGCTTAAAAGTTAAGATTTGGAAGATAGAAAGGTGTAGGAGTGCGTGTAGATTAAGGAAGTACAAGATTTAGGACGAGATCTTACCGGAATTGCGAGAAATCGAAGAAAAGCAAGGTTAAAGCGCTGGTTGGACGTCAGTTGCCAAAAGTGGAAATTATGATGGTGACAAGGGGTATTTATAGGGTTACCCAAAGTGGAAAGGAGTTGGTCGATCGGCTGGCCTCCTGATCGATCAGTCACTTGGTTCGAGCGTTCGGCGCGACGAGTTTTGCCATTTCGATTGCGATTGCGAGCGTTTAGATGCGATGGAATTTCCTAGTCATATTACTTTTAATCCCAACAACTATATCAACATACAAGCATCCTTATTTCGTATTCGTTTAGCGTTTGCGATTCGATTGCGATTGAGTTTCTATTGCGTTTCGATTGATTACCACACATAACATAAATAAACATGCACAAGTAACACATAAGGCACGCACACATGTATAACAGTAACCAAAATGCGTAATTCGAGTTGCGAGTGCGATTAAACATGCGATAAACATCGACTACTATGCGATTATTAATAGATACTCCACATAATACAACTAAAGCGAAAACAAAATAGGCTATCTACGAGTCAAAGAAGTCAAAACAGGAATTGAGCAAGGAGAGACAGATCGCAATTAGCAATCTTTTCTTCCTTTGACTTCAATCTTGACTTTGACTTTGACTTCCGAAACACGGGGTGTTACATTCGGCGGTCTTGGTATCGGCAACATTAGATATACGAACTTGGCCCTTCTATTGAAATGGAGGTGGAGATTAAAGATGGAGACGGATAGCTTATGGGTGAAGGTTATAAAATGGATCCATACGAATCAAAGAAAAATACAATCGATTTCGTGTAAAAAATCCTTACCAGGAGTATGGAAAAGTATTGGAGACATTGACAAGGACTTCTTGAAAAGTAATATTAGTATAGAAAAGAATTTGAGAAGCAAAGTCGGAAAGGGCGAGAAAACTCTATTTTGGGTTGACACTTGGTTAGGTAATGATCCGCTAAGAGTGCAATATCCAAATTTATATCAATTATCTTCCAAGAAAAAGGTTGTGGTCATGGATAATTATAAAATAACTAATGGTGGGCGAATTTGGGACTGGAGCTGGACGAGGGCACCATCAAGTAGTGAAGAAAAAGAGGAAATGGAACGCTTGAAAGATCGGTTGCAAAATCTGCATTTAACACATTCAGGTGACTTATGGTATTGGAAGAATTTTGAACATCAAGTCTTTAGTGTAAAAAATGTCAAAACCACACTGAGCCAAAATTTAGGTTTAATTCTCCACCAAATAACTTCAGCTGGAACAATTGGGTTACAAGTAAAAGCGCTGCATTTGTTTGGAGAGCGGTGGACGAGAATATCCCTTCGACGGTGGCACTTAGAAATAGAGGTATAATCATGTCGGATGTCATCTGCAAAACATGCGGTGCGAAGGACGAAACGGCAGTCCATATACTCCTAAAATGTAATTTTGCTAAATGAGTATGGGAGATAATCACAAGATGGATGAAAATCCCGGCGGTGAACTCGGAATGGAACATAGCGGAGCTTCTATCGGAGTTTCTTCAAATCCAAAGAAGTCGGAACATGAGAAAAATAATTCATGCAGTCGCAATTCAAACGATGTGGATGCTATGGAAGACCAGAAACGAATGGGTTTTTTCGGGACGTCAAAGCGTGGTCCAAACAGTCGTGGAAGAGATAAAGGAGGTCTCTTTACAAGGTGTGAAGATAAAGTCAAAACATCACGGGATAACGAGACTAGAATGGTGAGATTTTAATTTAAATGTGTAACATAGTTTGATTTTTATTTTTCTATTTGTTCGTCTTTTTTTCCTTTCGGTTTTGTTTTCCAGCTACTGCTGGATTTGTGTTTGTTTTGGTCCTGGTTTTTTGGTTTGAATGAAGTTCCGTTGGCTATGAAAAAAAAAAAAAAAAACTAAAGGGCATTTATACTAGTGTTATTTTTGTGTGTTAAATGGTGGCGTCGTTTTAGATGTTGAGACTCGAGTCTCGCAACACCCAGAAAACTTTAGGACAACAGCTAGAAATCCCCTAAGCAACGCACCCAAAACTCCTGTATTTAGTTTTTCAAGTTACATGTATAACTATGACATCTCACCGATGTAAAAGTATAAAATTTATCCTTTTCTTTTCCAATCTTTGAATGTAATTCAGTTTTCTTTTGATAAATTTTTAATATTAATAATATTTTTTTCTAGATTCAATATAAATCGTATTGAAAACAAAGTTGTATTAATATAAAATAAATATATATTAGGAGAACAGTATAACTTTTATCTTAGATATAATTTAGTTTCCAAAAAGTTAATATTGAAATATGGGAAAAAAAAAATTATATGAGGAGGGTAAGATGGAGAACACTAAAAAATGAGAACTGAGGAACCATGCTTTTTAGGTATGATATTTTTTACCGAAACACTGGTATCGTATCGACCATAAACGGTACCGGTACCGTACTGTACCGACCACAAATGGTACCGGTATTGGTGAATAACGGTATCAGTACCGGTGTGTTTTGGTAAAAACCGATATTAGTACCAAATTTTGCTAAGGAATTTCAAGGAGTCTTTTTTGGCAACTATGTAATTAATTTATCCTTCAATTTATATTTTAACTAAAAGTAGATGGGTTAACTTGGGTGATGTATTTTTTTTCTCATACACCAGTTGAATATTTGTTTACAAGCATTTTAGTTATTTATTGTTTTTGTAAACTAAATATATAAGTGTTTAAATAGTTTGTGAAATGGAGAATAGGTGGTAGTAGTTGCATGATTGACTCGATTAATTGAAAAAAGTTATGCATATATGCCAGATTATGTTATACTCGTTCATTATTAATTTTTCATATATTTTACTTTTCCATTTAGATTTGAATTCCAAACCGGTATTCCATCTCCATGATTTTTCTTCTAAGTTGTTCATAGTATCTTCATCAACCGTAAAAAGCATGACCAAGTGTATGCATTCATGGCATCTTCCAGTATGATAATTTAAACTTGTTTGTAATACAATGGTTCATATCCATTGGTTATGGATATTAGGTAAAACAATAGAAAACACCAAAGTGGTACCAATGCAGTAAAGTACTGAAAAATCGGCAACGAACCGATACATTCGGTACGGTATTCAGTATCCACTTTTCCTCAATTTCGGTATCGGTATTTTCGGTATCGGTACTTGTATGGTACCAAATCTCATCCCTATTGCATTTAACATGTTAAAAATTCAACTTAACATGTTAAATTCATTTATTTAATTTTTCAGAGCTTTTGCGTATATAACGTAGAAGCCTTTTTAATAAAAAAAACTTTGAAAACTAAAAATATTAAAAAAAAATCTTAAAAAACAATAAAAAATGTAAATATTTTACAAAAATGATTTTTTTTTGCAAAATAATTTTTTATTGTAATAGCTTCTACATATCTTTATATGCAAAAACTTAAAAAAAATAATTTTTAGCATTTTAAATTGAACTTTTTAAGATATATTTAATATTGTAAATATATTGTTCACCGGTTCTCAACTTTTCTAGTGTTCACTATTGAACCTCACGCTATATTATATTTATATCATATATAAAATATTACAGATTGTTAGATTCGATGAAACTTAAACCATGTTTTACTAAAGGGGGGGGGGGGGGGGGGGGGGGGAGGGTGAGTTTTTTTTTTCTTTTATATGAGTGTTTATAATAAATATTCACTAATATGATGCTCTTTAAAAGATATTTACTAAATAGGGTGAAACCTATTTACCCTGTTAACTTCTTCCGTCAAGTCCTTTCCTTCGGTCGTTAATACATATATCAGTCGTCAACATATATATCAAACACCAGATCAAATTTATTAATGAGGTGGTGGTCCATTAGCAAAATGCAAAGCCTTTAAAACACCAAGGTTGAGAAGGGAAAGGTATTAGATTCTAGTCCCGCAGACGACAGGGGATTAAAAAAATTAGCCGTTAAAAAAAACACTAGATCAAATTCAACAAACTTTAAGAAAACAAATCAAATGTAAAAAATCCATAGATGCTCACATTTAGTGGTAATAACACATGTCTAACACAACACATTCCATTTTCAACAACAAAAAAAGAAGTGTCGGCGTCAATAGTGCCAGCCGGCTATTGGATTAAATGGGCGGCAGGGGTAATAGTGCTAGGCAGCTGTCTGGCACTCCCCTATTGGCCCAACAAATTTACGATTTTATCCCGTTTTAAAATTACGATTTTGCCATCAGTTCAAAAATATGTTTTTACCCCAACTTAAAAATAAATTTGCGCTTTTGCTCCCAGCTAAATATTTCGATTTTGCCCCCGGTTCAAAATTACGATTTTGCCCCGTTTAAATTTACAGTTTTGTCATTAGTTTTTTCCCTTAAAATACGATTTTGCCATCAGCTAAAAATTATGTTTTTACCCCCACTTAAAAGTAAATTAGTGCTTTTGCTTCCAGCTAAAAATTTCGATTTTGCCCTCGGTTAAAAATTACGAATTTGCCTCGTATAAATTTATAGTTTTGCCATTAGTTTTTTTTTCACAGCCAAGTTACGATTTTGCCCTCAACTTATATTTACATTTTCTCCATCGTTTTTGTTTGTTTTCCTGGTGAAATTAAAATTTTGCCCCCAGTGTAAAATTAAGTCATGCCGGCAGATTCCTGACACTCCCCCATTGGTCCATTTAATTTACGATTGTTTCCCTGAAATAAAATTATGATTTCGCCCTCAGTTAAAAATTACATTTTTCCAATTGTTTTAGTTTTTTTAGCAAAACTATAAAGGTTTTTTTTAATTGGTTTACTCGAGTTATTTTTTTTTCGGGTCAAGGAGCTGCCTAACACTCGCTCATTAGTTCTGAAAAATTATAGTTTTGCCCTGAGCCCAAAATTACGGTCTTATCATCGTGTTTGTTTTTTTTTCCTACCAAAATTATAGTAGTCTTTTTTTAATTGATTGAGAATTATTCGGCTACCGCCCCACAACGCGGGCGGGCATCAACTAGTTCCACAACATTTCCAAATGTAAATGTGAATAGTGATTAGGTGTGGTATTCTACCATTGGCTCGTGTTTTCTTTTTTTTTTTTGTTATTAAATGAAATGTGTATAGGTATTACATATAATATTAAAGCTTATATTTTTATAAAATTACACGAAAGTTTATATAGTATTAAGGGTTTATAAAACGAGTAGGTTATGTTCATGTGTTGACGCGGTTCGGTTTTAACTAACCCAAAACAATCGGTTTTTTTATTATCTTGGTCCAGTACCGAGCACGTGTTGATAACTCTTTTGTTACACTATCACTTTATTTTATTTTATTTTTTGTTTTCTTTAGATTGCTAACGCTGCTATATTTGGATTCTCTCTTCCGGTTGTTATACCGAGTTTTGACTTCATACGAAGCGAACGATACTGACAAAATTCCCACTACGCGTACCCGCCGCAGAGCGCGGGCATAAACATAGTTTCACAACAAACCCGATGAATCTACAATTCTATACCACAAAAACATGCTAAGTTGCCAAAATATGTATGAAAATAATATGAAAATTTTCTTTACTTAAGTAGCCTCACTTAATCGCCACAGGAATTATATCCATCTCATCACCATCTTTGGATCTCATCGACTGGGCTTTTTCATGTTGCTAGGTTTTTTTATCAACATCGGTTTTGGGATTTCATTAAGGTTCTTACGATTGAAAATTTCTTAATGAGTTTTTGGGTTTGTTGAAAGTTTTTATCAGGTTTTCTTAGTTTAAAGCTCATCGGATTTAAATGGTTAGGAGGATATCTCCACATTGGAGACAAATTACTTTGTTTACCGAGTCTAGGATTGATAATGAGATCGTTGAGGTAATTGAAGATGACAAGATTGATGTTTGATTTCATACAGATTGGATGTGGTTTATGTTTAAGATAAATAAATAAAATAAAAGTATACAAATTTGGTAAAAAAAACATTCAAACAACACCATGGTAGTAAAAAAAATAAAAAAATTAAAACTCCCTTTTGGTTAAAGAAAACCCTCACAAAATGTTATATTTATAAACCATGTACTTTAAATGACAAAACCAATTACATTATTATAGTATATCTTTTAAAACACACTTTTTTTTAAAATAAACACCCTTGAAATGGTTAAGTTATTCTACAAAACCTCCTAAAAATAAGAAGTGTAAGAAGACATTATAGAGTGACAAGTGTTAAATAACGTAAAACTTAAACCTACTACACCACCACCCAAAACCTAAACACCCCCACCCCCCTCACAAAAAAAAACCATAAACACCCACCCCACCACCACAAAAAAAAGTTTTTTTTTTGGTGGGTGATGGGGGCGGGGGGATGAGTGGGGGTGGGGGTTTAGGTTTTTGGGTGGTGGTGAGTGTTTAGGTTTTTTTTTTTGTAGTAGGTTTATTTTTAGGAGCTTTTATACACTTTTTATTTTTAGGAGCCTTTGTATTTGATCATAATCCCCTTTGAAAAATGTTATATTTATAAGCCATGTACGTAAAAATTATGTTAGGTTTAAACGTTTTTAAAAAAAATAATAGTTTTAAAATAAATCACGTGACTGAACCAGGTAAAATATTCCACAAAATAGTTGGACAATGTGACTAAATGCACCATCCCTAAAGCACATATTTGGCCATTCTTGTTTAATTCGAATTGGCCCCATAAACATATCTACTTACCAATCTAAAATGGGCCATAGTCACTATTAGTCGAGTCATTGGTCCTAACGAGTGGTCCTTTGTGCGACATCATTATCAAATTATAGTAACCAATGACTTAGGGCATGTTTGGCTAAGCTTTTTAAACAACGTATTGACTTATTAGCTTTTTGTAAAAGTCAGTATGGAGTGACTTATTGACTTATTGGTTTTTTCCCCTTATATACACTCTCATTGCTAAACATTATTTTGGAGCTTATGAGCCAATAAGTCAATAAGTTGTTTTAAAAAAACTTAGCCACACATGCCCTTAATACAACCTATTAGGTGGTTTTGATGAGACATGTCTCAAGCACTGCGTCAATCTATATATATATATATAGGACAAAGATCCGTTAGGAACCACCACTTATTGCGAGAATCGCGAGAACCAATGTGAACACAACCAAAAATGCCTAAAAATAGCTAAAAAAAACACATTTTTTTTTAATATTTTTTATGTTAAAATCGCTACTTTTAGTAGCAAAAAAAAATATTTTTTTTAAATTTAAAAAAAAAAATTTGTTACTATAAGTAGCGATTTTAACATAAAAATATTTAAAAAAAATTGAGATTTTTGATTTTTTTTTAGATTTTTTAAGGTTTTTTTGGGGTTTAGTTTTTAGCATTTTAGCTTGGGGGAGGGGGGTTTAGGTTTGGGGGGGGGGGGGTAGGTTTTTTTTAGGTATTTTGGGGGGTTGAGTTTTTAGCATTTAGCTTGGGAGGGGAGGGTTTAGGTTTTTTTTTTTTGGGGGGGGGGGGGGGTGGGGGTTAGGTTTTTTTAGCTATTTTAGGTTGTGTTCACATTGGTTCTCGCGGTTCTCGCAATAAAGGTGGTTCTCGCATGAACCTTACCCTATATATATATATATATATGTGTGTGTGTGTGTGTGTGTGTGTGTGTGTGTGTGTATCTGAAGCGGAATTTTAGCTTAGGAAAATGTTTAAGTAAGATAATTTAAGAGTTAATTACATAGTTAGTCCCTATGGTTTGCACAAAATAACATACTTAGGTACTAATAGTTTAAAATCACCTTTTAGGGTATTAACTTTTCATTTTGTGTAACACCACGTAAAAACGTGTCCAATTATGTATAGACACGTGTCCTAAACTCTAACTATGTGAAAGATTGAGTTTGAAGGACTAAAGTTGACAAACAGTGAAACTATGTCTACAGAAGAACTAAAAGTGTCAACATGCCAAACTTGAGCCTCTGAATGACCATACGTGATAAATATATTCTTAATCGAGTGATTAATTGGATGTAAGAAGCCGTTTGTGAAAATAATCGGAAGATTATAAAACTACAAGGGTTAAACGTGTCAACATGTCAATTCTGACCTCTGAATGACCTTTTAATGAAACCGAGGCTTCGAAATATTCAAATATACTCTCAAGAATAAGTGGTATAAAATTCACATGGTTTCGAGATCATTAAGCATGTTTTCAAGACTTTGGGCTATAAGTGTCAACTTGACGAAACTTGCTTTTATAGTGATATTTAACGAACCCGAGCCTAACAAAGTTAATTTATTCATCCTTGAGCCTCAACAAACTGACTACAAGGGCTCTACATGTCAACAACGAGGTTAAAAAGGGTTAAAAACGATCAGGGACTAAAGCTGCCAAGTTGCAAACTTGTTTTACCAGTTCAGCAGGTCCACGCGGCCCGCGTAAGCCCCCCTATGGCTTACGCGGCCCGCCTCAGCATGCCAGTTCGGTAAAAAGGCTGCCAGGTGTGGGTTTTGGCTGTTCCACCGCCTTAGCCTAGTTTATATCGACCTAAGGAGCTATATGTCGGTTTATTTCATCAACTAGGACACATGGGGTGATCCTATGATGCCCCATAACAGATGTAATTGATCCATGATCATGCAAAGTAGTATATAAGGACATTAGTTCTTGAGCTCCTAGGCTCACTTGCAACCATTTTCCATTCTACAACTTCTGGAGCTAGCTAAGGACAAGGAGAAGATTATCAAGTGTAGAAAAGACAGCTAGGACCTTTAGTAAGCCTCTAATTACTTGTTTAGTCGTTTTAATTAGATTAATTACACTAAAGTCAAACATATCGTAAATTAAGTTTGACTTTCGTTTTATTTACATATGGATCAGCCACTGTTCAAATTGAAAGTGGTTATGGGACCATATTAAGGTAGGTAACTAACCCCTAAAAGGGCACCTCCTAATTATCTCGTTTGACTGGTCAATTGTCGGGTCAAAGTAGTTTGACAAAAAGTCAAACTGGACAGAATGTTTGAAAATGACTAAAATTAATAAATCAGAGGTTCTAAATTTTATTTTAACATTCTAATGACTTGGTAATTAATATTAAAACATGTTTTATCAGTCCTAACCCGACAATTTATAGTCTAAGGTCAGTTTATAACCGAAAGTCGCAAAAGCTTGACTTTTGCTTTGACTTTCAGTTCTGACCCGTTCAAACTTAATTCTCCCATGCTTTAAGCTTCCATTCGGACCACATTACTTAGTAGTATAACAATCTGGAGTTATATTGCATGGTGCCTAGTGGTTTGAATTATATGCACTTGATCGTAATTATGCTTAATAATGCCATAAACGCCCTTTTGACATACAACTGAGATTTTTAACAATTTGAATGGACTAGCACCTTTGCTACTGATATTTAGACATGTCTCGAAAATTTGACATCAGTTTGAGGTCTAGAATAGGAGTTATGCTCAATAGCGTAATTAATGAGCTTTTTATTATTTAAATGGCGTAATTATTATAAAGCCTATCTAAACCCGATTTTTAATACCAAACTTTTTACCTACTGATGTAAAATAATATTTTGGGATTTTTTTGAGATTTTTAATTATTTTTAGCCTGAGCATAACATAGGATAATAGTTTGATTTCGGTAATTGTCGGTTTTATCCTTTTTCATGCATAAAATAAGTTTTACATAACTTTTTAATGCCAAACCTTTTGCAACTGATTCTACATGATAAATAAAGTATTTTGAACCTTATAAACTGATCAAAAACTCAGATTTCCTGTTTTAACCCGAATATCCCTTAAAACCGATTTTTAAGCATTTTTAGCACATAGTTTGAGTTAAAACTATATTTAGCATATAAAACTTATTACCCACTGATGTTTTAAGCTAATTTATATAATTGAACAGTAATCCAAAGTTTTTAAACTCAGAAGTGTATTTTGACCTTTAAAGCCTATGTGAAATTACCAAAATGCCCCTACGGCACATAGTTTGGTTATATAAGATAAATTTCACACATATAAAGTACCCTACTGTTATAACTTATAAAAATACATATTTTTACTGATTAGAACAGACTTGAAACTCAGTTTAATAATTAAACTCTTTTATGAGCATTAAAATTACCAAAATACCCTTATGGGACTTATTTTGGTTTAAATTACTTTTTAGGCATATGTGTTAACATCTTACTGATGTGTTAACATATCTTGAGCATAATAACGATTAAGAGCTGTATATAATTTATTCGGTAGCCCGTTACGCGTTTATGCGTTCGGATCGGTTTACGTGACTATTTACGTAAAATAGCCGAAACGGGCTTAACCTTATCATTAAATCCTCAATTTCCAGAATGTGATTAGTCTACCCATATTATACAAGTATCCAAGCTTGTCGTGTCTAAATCGCATTCTATTCCGGTCTCCGCTTAATCAAGCGTTTAGAACCGTAAGGTTTCCTTCTAACTAGCCGATCTAAGTCCTTGACTAAATTAAAGACCCGTTAGCATCCTAATAGGTAATAAACCTTCTATACAGATTAAATAGCTTCCGGTAGAAGGTGCCATCAAAAAGCTTTAGGATTATACTGCTAGCATCAGGTAAATACTTTTAACTTATTTTTCCTTATACGGGCTTGGGATATGGTATAATAATAATACCACTTGGTCGGGTATGAAATCATTTAATCGGATTGTGATTAATAAATTTACATAACCCGTTTAAATCTGTCTTGTTTGATAACATAAACATTGGGGGTTAATTCAACCGTGTCCTGGATATCCTCGGCTCATTTCATTTGAAAATGGCCACGACCTATGCACGGGGTGTAGGCATACACCTGACAGATGCAAATGCTAAAATATAAACCCACATGTTGGGGATAACTCCTTTGTGGGTTCTATAAGTGGTGAGTCGGTTAATCATGACCGGCTTCCGACCGGCCCCAATTGTAAGACAAACATATAAATCTGTATACAAGATTATATTTAAATAATTGTCCCAAGTTATAAATGATTTGTGCTATGTGCACTTAAATCAATTTTCATAAATATTTTCAAAATAGTCAGTTAATTGTATTTACCAGTGTAAACTGACGTATTTTCTTAAAGACTGATTTGACAGGTACCTCTCGTAATAGGCTGGAGCTATTAGGTGTCATAAGAGGATCTTGCAAATCCATAGATACCTGAAGTCTGTTATTTTGTTTCTTTATATTTATTATGATCCGCCTGTGGATCTTATTACATTCCAGTCTGTATATTCTTTCACTCAAACACTCAGACATTATGGTTTGTAATAGTTTATTTACCAAGCCTTCCGTTGTGCTATTATATTGTGTGTATTGACTATGATGATATCAACTACGTCACGATACTCCCCGCCGGGCCCACCGGTAATATGTGGAAATATCGGGGTGTGACAGGTTGGTATCAGAGCCAACATTGAGTGAATTAAACACTAACCTTTTGTGTTTAATCTCAATGACACAATAAGCACATTCCTTAGACTCTCGAGTCTAGGCAAATGACCTAGGATTATACTCTTAATTTTCCTTTTTATTGTTATATTATATCTACTTGTTTTGACAGGTTACCACTTGGAAAAATGCAACCGCGAGTGAGAGGAAAAGGCAAAGGACCAATGCGTGGAGGACCGTCTGGTCACGCGGGACCCTCCCACCGACGTACACCATCCGATTCTCTCTCTGGCTCCGACTCAAGGGACAATTGGAGCCATAGCTTCGAACCAGCAAGACATTATGTCTCACTTGGATCCTCACCATCTGACCCTCCTTACTTTGGGTTGCCCATTCCTATTGAACCCCAACATTCCCATCATTCGCAGGGATCACATCATTCAAACCAATCACACCACTCCTTTCAATCTCATCCTTTTCATCACTCGGATTCTACCTACTCTCCAACTCAGTTTAATCCCAATGCTTACATCAACGACTTTTTGGGCTTCAATCCACTAGGACCCGAGGATCATTTATCGCAGGAAATGGAGATGGACGACGACCCGGACCCTGATTTGCAAACTGGAACACCGGGCCACCCTATTAGCATTTCGAGTGGTTCACCTTTTGAAGGATCACCGTACCGAGGTCCTGATTCGTATGCTAAGAAAATGGCTCAGTATGATTGCTTCTTTACCCCTTCATACCATAATTCTCCAGCCCAACCTCCCTTGGTTGAACCACAGCTTCAAGATGTTACCCCACCACCTTTACCAGTTGAGGAACCACCTCAACAGCCTCCCGAGCCGCCAAGGCGGAGGAGAAATGCTAGAATGTATGTACGTGGGGGACCACGGTTTGCATCTCCTCATGGCTCAAGTTCTTACCCTCCTATTCCAGAGGACCCTCAGTTGGGTGGACCCTCACACACGGTGCCGGAAGTCAACCCTCCACTAGTTTCTCATGCACCACTGCAGCCACCGTTGGGTTTTGACAACCCGATCCCGACATACCCAGGATCATCTGGGTATAATCCGTCTGGATACCCATCTGATTATGGAAACCATGACCCATACCTTACAGCTGCTCAGTACAATGCACTTTATCCTTCTTCTTACCCTCCAGTTTACCCAACTGGATATTCGGTGCAGGGATACCAATACCCACCATACCAGCAACCTCCTCCTCACCATCAGGAACAAACTCAGGAGATCTTACAGAGGTTAGACCGGGTTGAACATGAAGCCCATGAAACTAAGAAAAAGCACAATGGTTTTGTCAAAGGTCTTATGAACCTTCTTAAGGGCAAGAAGAAGTAGGAAATTGTTGTTTCATGTTGTATTGTCTTTCAATAAGTCCCTGCGAGGACATTATGTTGTTTTTATGTACCAAGTCCCTGCGTGGACTTACTTTTTGTTTCCGTAGCCCCTGCGTGGGCAGTTCATGTTGTTTTAAGTCCCGTTTAGGGCAGTATTGTACTCGTTTCATGGTTTAATGAAGTTATTTTCGATTTTAAATATGTATTTTATTACATCATGCTATATCATTTCAAATTTATTCGATCTGCCAACAAATTTCTCAAAGGTATAACCTAGCCAAAATACTAAATGGCTATGATGGTACAACCTTTTTAAGATAATAACTCTCTGTTAACATCTGAAAACATGTTAACAATCCTGAATTGTGCGGTACGAGAAACCCCACAATCTTCCTAATGTACTTGGACTTTCCAAGCCACTATTTTTAGCCTATATGATCAACATGAATCATGGCTAATAAACATCAATATGATGTATACACCACAACATCCATTAGAGATGTATGCTTACAAGCAAAGGTGTAATAATGACAATGATAGTAATACTTATAAACTTCTTGTCAAAAAGGCGATGATCTTTGTTCGACCCTTACAAGGTCACTGATCCAAGAGATCAATGATTATATATTTTAATCGTCTCTGAGACAAGCTTTCTGAGTTATCTAAATGACCTTCGAGACGAGCCTAATGTTAAATAAAATGTCTTTTAAGACATTGACAGTTGTGAATTATAATTTCCCCTGTCTAGTAGATATAAGAGAATATTATATTCTATTGATTTGATTAATTTATTAAAATGGTCTATATGGTTTAATAATACCATGACCATTTAATCATCAGTGCGATGGAATACTATATAATTTAAATATCATCATTATTTGATATAGTACTCGAAAATGGCTGGATCTGATGAGGCAAATAGCCACCCTCGAGGAGAAAACAATAATGAAGCAAGAGTAAATCTTACAAATGCTGAACTGCAAGCAATGATCGATACTGCGGTTGCCCAAGCAGTAGATAAGATATTTAAGGAACCGAGCAATGTTCGATCCAGAAGTCATTCACAATCCCATTCTCAACCTAATACTCATAGGAAAAGTGAGTCTCAGCACTCATCTAATCAGGGCAGTGAGCCCAAGAGGCAGATTATCCTTGAACCGACTCCCAGGTACACCAAGGGTTGTACCTACAAGTACTTTGTCTCCTGTAAACCAAGAGATTTTACGGGAGAAAAGGGAGCGATTGATTGTATGAAATGGTTGGACGAGATGGAGACTGTGATAGACATCAGCGGATGTGCTAAGGAGGATATAGTAAAGTTTGTGTCTCAATCCTTTAAGGGCGACGCCCTCACTTGGTGGAAAGCATTAGTGCAAGCCACCGAGAAGGTTCCTTTGTACAATATGTCATGGAACAAGTTTGTTGATTTGGTTAAGGAAACCTATTGCCCTCAGCATGAAGTCGAGCGGATAGAGACTGATTTCCTCACCTTAGTGATGAAGGATCTGGATTGTAGATCCTATGTGACTAACTTCAATTCAATGTCAAGGTTGGTATCGTATTTAGTCATTCCTGAACCCAAACGCATTGCGCGTTTCATCGGTGGTTTGGCTCCTGAAGTAAAAGGGAACGTTAAGGCCTCTAAGCCAACCACTTATAGATCTGCTGTGGATCTATCTTTGTCCCTCACTTTGGATGTTGTGAGGAGTAGGGTGAAGAAAAGTACTGATGAAGGGAAGAGGAAAAGAGAGGAAGACAAGTCTCCTCAATCAAACAAGAAAGGAAAAAGGAACTTTGGCTCTAAAAAGGGGCAGTTGAATGACAAGCCCAGGTGTAAGACTTGCAACAAAAGGTATTTTGGGAAATGCAATCAAGACCCACAGGCCAAACCATGTGGGATCTGTAAAAAGAAAGGGCACAAGTCTGTTGAGTGCCAAAATATAAAGGATGCAACATGTTACGGTTGCAATGAAAAGGGGCACATTAAAACCAATTGCCCCAAGAATACAAAGAAGCCTGAGGAGGCAAAGAAGAACAACGCAAGAGTTTTCCAGATGAACGCGAGGGAAGCAGTGAACGACGATAATGTCATAACAGGTACCTTCCTCATCAATAATAATTATGCTAGAGTCTTATTTGATTCCGGTGCTGATAAGTCTTTTGTAGACCATAAGTTCTGTAAGTTATTGAATCTGCCTATTAAGACTCTAGACATAAAATATGAGGTAGAACTTGCCGATGGTACCTTAGAAACAGCTTCAACTCTTTTTTATGGATGCTCTATATCCATTAAGAATCATTCTATCCCACTGTCCCTCTTGCCAATGAAACTGGCTGGGTTTGATATAGTTTTAGGCATGGATTGGTTGTCGCATAACCAAGCCCAAATTGCCTGCGACAAAAAGCTAGTTATTATCAAAACCCCTTTCTGGTGAATCTATCACTATTCAAGGAGACACACAAGATGGATTGCCTAGCAACGTGTCTATTCTCAAAGTATCGCAGTGTTTGAAAAGTGGATGTGTCATTTACATGGCACAAGTGACTGTGAATGACCCGAAGCCTAAAATTGAAGATATTCCAATTATCTCTGAATATCCTGATGTTTTTCCTGATGAATTACCTGGATTACCTCCTGAGAGGCAAGTAGAGTTCAGGATAGACATTCTCCCAGGATCAGCACCTATAGCACGAGCTCCTTATCGTCTAGCGCCTACAGAAATGAAAGAGCTCAGAACTCAATTGGACGACTTACTGGATAAAGGTTTCATTCAACCCAGCTCTTCGCCTTGGGGAGCTCCAATACTGTTTGTGAAAAATAAGGACGGATGAATGCGCTTATGCATTGATTATCGTGAACTGAATAAGGTAACGATCAAGAATCGTTATCCTTTACCCAGGATCGATGATTTATTTGATCAGCTCCAGGGGGCGAGCTATTTCTCAAAGATTGATTTGAGATCTGGGTATCATCAACTTAAAGTAAGAACTGAAGATGTGCCTAAGACAGCATTCAGAATGAGGTATGGACATTTCGAGTTTTTAGTGATGCCATTTGGGCTCACTAATGCGCCAGCAGCATTCATGGACCTTATGAATAGAGTCTGCAAGCCATATTTAGATAAGTTTGTCATTGTCTTCATAGACGACATACTTATCTACTCTCGTAGCCAAGTTGATCATGAGAAGCACCTTCGATGTATATTAGGATTTCTTCAACAGGAGAAGTTGTACGCTAAATTCTCCAAATGCGAGTTCTGGCTTCGCGAAGTCCAATTTCTTGGACATGTTGTTAGTGAGCGAGGTATCCAAGTTGATCCTGCCAAGATAGAAGCCATTATGAATTGGGAAGCACCCAAGACACCTACAGAGATACGCAACTTTCTGGGTTTAGCTGGATATTATACAAGATTCATTAAGAACTTCTCGAGGATAGCTGCACCATTAAATTCTCTGACCCGCAAGAATGTGAAATTTGATTGGGGTCCCAAGCAACAAGAATCTTTTGAGATTCTTAAGCAAAAATTGAGCAATGCTCCAGTGTTAACCTTACCCGAAGGGATTGAAGAGTTTATCGTATATTGTGATGCTTCATACACCGGCATGGGGTGTGTACTTATGCAGCATGGCAAGGTGATTGCCTATGCATCAAGACAACTGAAGGTGCATGAAAAGAATTACACCACCCATGATTTGGAATTGGGTGCCGTTGTATTCGCACTAAAGTTGTGGAGACATTATTTATATGGAATTAAATGTGTGATCTACTCAGATCACAAAAGTCTCCAACATTTGTTTAATAAAAAAGAGCTCAATATGAGGCAACGCCGTTGGATGGAAACTTTAAATGATTATGATTGCGAAATTCGCTACCATCCTGGTAAAGCAAATGTGGTCGCCGATGCTCTAAGCCGAAAGGAAAGAGTCAAACCAATCAGGATCAATGCCAAGAGCATTGAACTGAAGAATAGCCTGAACGAAAGGCTATTAGCTGCACAGAAGGATGTTGTTTTGGAAGTTAACCTTCCAAATGAAAAATTAGGTGTAACTGCTGAACAGTTAGCACCTGGGAAGGATGGAATCCTCAGAATGAATGGAAGAATTTGGGCTCCTATTCATGGAGGACTTCGAGATGTAATACTCCAGGAAGCTCATAACTCCAAATACTCAGTTCACCCTGGAGGTGACAAGATGTATCAGGATTTGAAGGTGAATTATTGGTGGATAGGTTTGAAGAAATCTATTGCCACACATGTAGCTAAGTGCCTAACTTGTGCTCATATTAAAGCTGAACATCAAAAGCCTTCAGGTCTACTTCAACAACCAGAACTCCCTACATGGAAGTGGGAGATGGTAACCATGGATTTCATAACCAAGTTACCTAAAACAAGGCATGAAAATGATACCATATGGGTTATTGTTGATAGACTGACTAAGTCAACACATTTCTTGCCCATCAAGGAGACCCATAGCTCCGACAAGTTAGCCCAGTTGTACGTAGAAAAAATTGTAGCTCTTCATAGCGTACCGGTGTCTATTATCTCTGATAGAGATACTAGATACACCTCTCATTTTTGGAAAAGTTTCCAACAATATTTGGGCACGCGTTTGAATTTTAGTACTGCTTACCATCCTCAGACTGATGGACAGAGTGAGCGTACAATTCAAACTTTGGAAGACATGCTTCGTGCATGTGTTATTGATTTAGGTGGTAGTTGGGATGACCACCTGCCATTGATCGAGTTTTCCTATAACAATAGCTACCATACTAGCATTCAGGCTGCGCCTTTTGAGGCATTATATGGTAGGAAATGCAGAACGCCTGTCTGTTGGGCAGAAGTAGGAGAAGCTCAGTTGTCAGGACCTGATATAGTCCTTGAAACAACGGACATGATTGTCCAGATTCGTGATCGCCTGAAAGTTGCCAGAGATAGGCAGAAAAGTTATGCTGATAAGAGGCGAAAACCTCTAAAGTTTGAGGTTGGCGATAAAGTCTTACTGAAAGTATCACCCTGGAAAGGTGTGATGCGTTTTGGTAAGAAGGGTAAGTTAAGCCCTAGGTATATTGGACCATTCGAGATTATCGAATGTGTCGGCAATGTAGCTTATAAGCTAAACTTGCCTGAGGAGCTGAGTGGAATACACAATGTGTTCCACTTTTGTAATCTCAAGAAATGCCTAGCTGATGAATCGCTAGCTATGTCTCATAAAGACGTACAAATTGTTGAAAGCCTGAAATTTATTGAAAGACCTTTATCGATTGAGGATCGTCAGGTTAAAAAGCTCCGAAGAAAGCATGTACCTATAGTAAAGGTCAAATGGGATGCCCGTAGAGGTCCCGAATATACGTGGGAAGTCGAGTCCACTATGAGACAGAAATACCCTCACTTGTTCCAGTAAATCTCGGGGTCGAGATTTCTTTTAAGGGGGTGGGGATGTAACACCACGTAAAAACGTGTCCAATTATGTATAGACACGTGTCCTAAACTCTAACTATGTGAAAGATTTAGTTTGAAGGACTAAAGTTGACAAACAGTGAAACTATGTCTACAGAAGGACCTAAAGTGTCAACATGCCAAACTTGAGCCTCTGAATGACCATACGTGATAAATATATTCTTAATCGAGTGATTAATTGGATGTAAGAAGCCGTTTGTGAAAATAATCGGAAGATTATAAAACTACAAGGGTTAAACGTGTCAACATGTCAATTCTGACCTCTGAGTGACCTTTTAACGAAACCTAGGCTTCGAAATATTCAAATATACTCTCAAGAATAAGTGGTATAAAATTTATGTGGTTTCGAGATCGTTAAGCATGTTTTCAAGACTTTGGGCTATAAGTGTCAACTTGACGAAACTTGCTTTTATAGTGATATTTAACGAACCCGAGCCTAACAAAGTTAATTTATTCATCCTTGAGCCTCAACAAACTGACTACAATGGCCCTACATGTCAACACCGAGGTTAAAAAGGGTTAAAAATGATCAGGGACTAAAGCTGCCAAGTTGCAAACTTGTTTTACCAGTTCAACAGGTCCACGCGGCCCGCATAAGCCCCCCCCCCTATGGCTTACGCGGCCCGCCTCAGCATGCCAGTTCAGTAAAAAGGCTGCCAGGTGCGGGTTTTGGCTGTTCCACCGCCTTAGCCTAGTTTATATCGACCTAAGGAGCTATATGTCGGTTTATTTCATCAACTAGGACACCTGGGATGATCCTATGATGCCCCATAATAGATGTAATTGATCCATGATCATGCAAAGTAGTATATAAGGACATTAGTTCTTGAGCTCCTAGGCTCACTTGCAACCATTTTCCATTATACAATTTCTGGAGCTAGCTAAGGACAAGGAGAAGATTATCAAGTGTAGAAAAGACAGCTAGGACCTTTAGTAAGCCTCTAATTACTTGTTTAGTCGTTTTAATTAGATTAATTACTCTAAAGTCAAACTTATCGTAAATTAAGTTTGACTTTCGTTTTATTTACATATGGATCAGCCACTGAAGGGGTAAGGTCCCAAAAACCTCATAAAAAGGATTTGAGACCATACCACAAACTAACTTTTCCAGCCTTTTGACCTTGCGCGGCCGCGCACTGGTCCTACTAAAGGAAGAAAGGAATCAGTAACTTATAGTCGCGCGCCCAAAAGATAAACATAAATCTTTGCGCCTTCTCCCATTCAATAAAGGATTAAAAAGCCTTTGTACAATACTTCCGCCACAACACCCAGACTTAGATATCATTTTACCCAGGCTTGGGGTTTATTTGTCTGTGTCCACATAGTAAGGTATCACACTGGATTATGGCAGTAATCTTCTAGAAAGAAATACCATCGTGCACCACCCAGACGGTTATAACCGTCTGGACACGTGTCGTCACCAGAAGCAATTCTGAAATCACAACAAAGGCATGCAATCGGGGAGTAATCTCCACTTAATCTCTTTCCACGTGGCAATCCCCTAGCCACAGATCAAACCACGATCCGTGTGCATTCACTTCGGATCGAGGTTAATTAACGTCAGATCAAAGAAATCAAACGGAAGAAAAATAACCGCTACGGCGTTAAGCATTTTCCGTTATCTTTTCAATAATAGGTTTTCCCTCCCAAAAACTCCCGGTTATAAATAAGAAAACTGTTCAGGTATAAACTCAGACTACTCTCAATCTTCAAATACTTATCTTCTCCGATACCAATACTTATTCTCACGCCGGAGTCGGGTCAAGGAGAGAACCTTCTTCTCCCCTTGGCGAGGCTAACGGTGTTCTTTTTTGCAGAACTACCGGAGAAGTTAATCCATTACGACTGAATCAACCGAGAGAGAGCTAACCCTTTATGCGGATTCAAACCCCCTAACTATCTCGGTTCCGACCATTTAGTTAGTGTTTCTTCAGCCACTGATCAAATTGAAAGTGGTTATGGGACCATATTAAGGTAGGTGACTAACCCCTAAAAGGGCACCTCCTAATTATCTCGTTTGACTGGTCAATTGTCGGGTCAAAGTAGTTTGACAAAAAGTCAAACTGGACAGAATGTTTGAAAATGACTAAAATTAATAAATCAGAGGTTCTAAATTTTATTTTAACATTCTAATGACTTGGTAATTAATATTAAAACATGTTTTATCAGTCCTAACCCGGCAATTTATAGTCTAAGGTCAGTTTATAACTGAAAGTCGCAAAAGCTTGACTTTTGCTTTGACTTTCAGTTCTGACCCGTTCAAGCTTAATTCTCCCATGCTTTAAGCTTCCATTAGGACCACATTACTTAGTAGTATAACCCTCTGGAATTATATTGCATGATGCCTAGTGGTTTGAATTATATGCACTTGATCGTAATTATGCTTAATAATGCCATAAACGCCCTTTTGACATACAACTGAGATTTTTAACAATGTGAATGGACTAACACCTTTGCTACTAATATTTAGACATGTCTCAAAAATTTGACATCAGTTTGAGGTCTAGAATATGAGTTATGCTCAATAGCGTAATTAAGGAGCTTTTTATTATTTAAATGGCGTAATTAACATAAAGCCTATCTAAACCCGATTTTTAATACCAAACTTTTTACCTACTGATGTAAAATAATATTTTGGGATTTTTGGAGATTTTTAATTATTTGTAGGCTGAGCATAACATAGGATAATAGTTTGATTTCGGTAATTGTCGGTTTTATCCTTTTCATGCATAAAATGAGTTTTACATAACTTTTTAATGCCAAACCTTTTGCTACTGATTCTACATGATAAATAAAGTATTTTGAACCTTATAAACTGATCAAAAACTCAGATTTCATGTTTTAACCCGAATATCCCTTAAAACCGATTTTCAAGCATTTTTAGCACATAGTTTGAGTTAAAACTATATTTGGCATATAAAACTTATTACCCACTGATGTTTTAAGCTAATTTATATAATTAAACAGTAAGCCAAAGTTTTTTAAACTCAGAAGTGTATTTTGACCTTTAAAGCCTATGTGAAATTACCAAAATGCCCCTACGGCACATAGTTTGGTTATATAAGATAAATTTCACACATATAAAGTACCCTACTTTTATAACTTATAAAAATACATATTTTTACTGATTAGATCAGACCTGAAACTCAGTTTAATATTTAAACTCTTTTATGAGCATTAAAATTACCAAAATACCCTTATGGGACTTATTTTGGTTTAAATTACTTTTTGGGCATATATGTTAACATTGATGTGTGTAAAATGCAACATATAAATTACATCAAATGAGGCATAAAACGAACCCTTTTTTAGTACTAATATTGGAAAAAGAGTGTTTTTGTCTTCCTTTTGTATTTTCAGGATTAAATGAGCTCAAAAACGCAAAAGAAGCAAAAAGACAGCTAAATCCAACATAAATACAAGAAAAGGAACATTAGTGGATTGCCCGAACCCTCAACGGCACCTTCCAAAGCAAAATAGAGAAAACAGAAGGCTGAACACGCCCCGTGCTCAGCCAGCACGGGGCCGTGCCCAAGAAGCAGCAGAAAAGACAAACCTATAGAAGCTTCTATTGCCCACCACGGGCCGTGCTCAGCGGACACGGGGGCGTGTCGAAAGTACAGCAGGCGCATTTATTGTAATTGCGAATTACAATTAATGAGGAGAGAGAGTGTCAGACGGGCACGGGGCCGTGTCCAGCGGACACGGGGCCGTGTCCAGCTCTCTGTTCAGCCTATAAATAGGAGTGCTTGGATTCATTTCATCTCATCCCTTGGCACACCACCTCTCTCACACTTCATCCACCACCCACCACCATCACAACACCATCATCCACCACCATCATCCATTGTCCATCATAGAGTGTGTGAGTCGTCTCGGGATCCAAGATTGATCGTAAGAGTTCTTGACAATCAAGGCCATGTTTGCCTAAGTCTCTTACATCACTTGGTGAAGACAAAGTGTCTAGTATAATACTTTTTATTTCTAATCTTTTGCACTTTTTATTTGGTTTTGTATTAATGACTTTAATAACTAGTTACTTATGTTGAAGGTGATCTTTCCTTATCGTTTGTCCGTGGTGTCTTGGCATTATTTTACTGTCTATATAAAATAAAGGATTTTCACCATTCATATCTCCACGGTCTATATGGAGGTATGTTGGCTACCTGGTAGGGGGTTAAGGGAACGGTTTGGTAAAGGTCTTGCCATTGTTCAGCGTTTAGAGGTCCTGCAATGGACCTGGGTCAAATTTAGTAGGACCTCCTTCAATACTTCACGGTATTGGATGGCGGGGGTCCAAACTCTTTGATCCCCTCATAAGTTAACTACTATTAATACTATAACCCGGCTATTTAGGACTGTATCCCTGCTGACTCAGACTACTTAGTCGAGGGTAACGTCACCGCCAAAAGCGGGGCCTACCACAATACTGCATTAATAACTTAATTCATTATCTTCCAATAATCCACCCCTTTAGGATTGTATCCCTGCTGACTCAAACTACTGGGGTGAGGGTAACGTCACCTTCAAAAGAGGGGCCTACTACAATAACTAAGATAATCTCTTAATTATGTGCAAAAGTGCGGAAATAATCAAAGGTTATACTAGATACGAGTCGGAACCAAGTGATTCATCTTGTCTATCTGTTTTTATTTTATTTTTATTTTCAGCATTTTAGTTAGTTTTTATTTTTCTTAGTTTAAAACATTTTTCTAAACTTTTATTTTGGTTAGACGTTGAGGAGAAACCGGTATTAAAAGCTCTTGTGTCCTTGGACGACCTCGGTATCTTACCAACGCTATACTACACTCAACGATGGGTGCACTTGCCCATATGTGTGTTTAGTGTTAGTGAAATATCGTGTTTTATAAATTTAAAACTTGGCAAAAATAAGTGTTAAAAAGGGCTTAAAATATACACCTAAAATATACGACACTTCGCACGCATCAACATCTTACTGATGTGTTAACATATCTTGAGCATAATAACGATTAAGACCTGTATATAATTTATTCGGTAGCCGTTACGCGTTTATGCGTTCGGATCGGTTTACGTGACTAGTTTACGTAAAATATCCGAAACGAGCTTAACCTTATCATTAAATTCTTAATTTTCAGAATGTGATTAGTCGACCCATATTATACAAGTATCCAAGCTTGTCGGGTCTAAATCACATTCTATTCCGGTCTCCGCTTAATCAAGCGTTTAGAACCGTAAGGTTTCCTTCTAACTAGCCGGTCTAAGTCCTTGACTAAATTAAAGACCCGTTAGCATCCTAATAGGTAATAAACCTTCTATACAGATTAAATAGCTTCCGGTAGAAGGTGCCATCAAAAAGCTTTAGGATTATACTGCTAGCATCAGGTAAATACTTTTAACTTATTTTCCCTTATACGAGCTTGGGATATGGTATTATAATAATACCACTTGGTCGGGTATGAAATCATTTAATCGGATTGTGATTAATAAATTTACATAACCCGTTTAAATCTGTCTTGTTTGATAACATAAACATTGGGGGTTAATTCGACCGTGTCCTGGATATCCTCGGCTTATTTCATTTGAAAATGACCATTACCTATGCACGGGGTGTAGGCATACACCTGACAGATGCAAATGCTAAAATATAAACCCACATGTTGGGGATAACTCATTTGTGTGATCTATAAGTGGTGAGTCGGTTAATCATGACCGGCTTCCAACCGGCCCCAATTGTAAGACAAACATATAAATCTGTATACAAGAGTATATTTAAATAATTGTCACAAGTTATAAATGATTTGTGCTATATGCACTTAAATCAATTTTCATAAATATTTTCAAAAGAGTCAGTTAATTGTATTTACCAGTGTAAACTGACGTATTTTCTTAAAGACTGATTTGTTAGGTACCTCTCGTAATAGGCTGGAGCTATTAGGTGTCATAAGAGGATCTTGCAAATCCATAGATACCTGAAGTCTGTTATTTTGTTTCTTTGTATTTATTATGATCCGCCTGTAGATCTTATTACATTCCAGTCTGTATATTCTTTCACTCGAACACTCAGACATTATGGTTTGTAATAGTTTATTTACCAAGCCTTCCGCTGTGCTATTGTATTGTGTGTATTGACTATGATGATATCAACTACGTCACGATACTCCCCGCCGGGCCCACCGGTAATATGTGGAAATATCGGGGTGTCACATTTTGTAACGTTTGAAGGTATTAACTTCTAAGGTATTAACATAGTTAGTCCTTGTGGTTTGCACAAAATAACATACTTACGTACTAATAGAATATGATTTTAAACCTACAAATAACGTTAGTACCTCCAAACGTTACAAAATGAAAAGTTAATACCCTAGAATGTGATTTTAAACTATTAGTACCTAAATATGTTATTTTGTGCAAACCACAAGGACTATCTATGGAATTAACTATATATTTAAGTTTGTTACTGACAAAATAAATTTAAATAGTGTATAGTTAGCTCAGTTAAACAACCATATATATGATACTGGTTGGTTAATAGATTTTCTTAATTTTTTTACAAGTTTATAAATCGTCTTCCCACGTTGGTGAAAAAAAATGTATGCTTCAAAGATTTTTTTTTAGGTTAACGTGGAAAAATCTTACATATGAGCAAAATAATTAAGAATTTTCTTGCAGAATAATTAAGAATTTTAGATAAAATATTTACATAAGAGACAGAAAGTGTTGGTTCAAAAGCACCGTCATATAGCTAGGTATGACATTGGTATACCCGAAACCTGATACATTTGGGAATGATATATCTGATGGATATTGGGCCGGGTATTGGTATGGAAAAAAATATATTTCACGGGTACGAGACGAGTATGGAATTAGATGATACCCGACCCGATTACCCGAAACTATATATTTGTTTACCGAAATGTATACCCGAAAACTTTCTACTTTTACATTTATTTTTCTTAAATATCGTTTACTAATTCTTTAAACTTTATTATTTGAAAAATAAAATTTTGATTTAAAATATATATTTTGATGACATAATTCATATTTATATGCTATAAAATACAAAATTATTTTTTTAGATTATTATTATAATATGTTTACATTTTCAAATATATCAAATATTACTATGGTGATGATGAAATTTATCTTATTTATCATAATTTTATATATTATATATATTTTTAAAACATAAAATTATAAAGGAAAGTAGAATATATATATATATATATATATATATATATATATATATATATATATATATATATATATATATATATATATATATATATATATAGGTGAAGGTTCATTGGGGAACACTAAAAAAGTGGGGAACAGCGGGGAACCGACTCAAACGAACTCCGATTAGACTCATTCCAGCGGCGTTAGAATCGGCTCGTCGAACCCTAACTAAGATCTCTTAACCCTAAACCCTAACTCCTAAACTCTAAACCCTAAAGCTAAAAAATAAGGCTAAAACCTAAGCTAAACCGTAAAATCTAAACTATAAACCCTAAAAGCTAAACCTTAAAGGCTAAACCTAAACCCTAAACCCTAAAGTTAAACCCTAAACCCTAAAGTTAAACCCTAAGGCTAAACCCTAACGCTAAACCCCAAAAGCCAAACCCTAATATATTTAGGGTTTAGGGGTTATGATTTAGGGTTTAGGGTTAAGAGATCCTAGTTAGGGTTCGACGAGCCGGTTTCAACGCCGCTGGAATGAGTCCAATTGGAGTTTATTTGAGTCGGTTCCCCACTGTTCCCCACTTTTTTAGTGTTCCCCAATGAACCTCACGTTATATATATATATATATATATATATATATATATATATATATATATATATATATATATAGGGGAGCGCTAGAATGAGAACCACCACAAGTTATGAGAACCGCGAGAACCAAGTGCCACGGAGGGCCGTTGACCACGAAATTTTTTTTACACCTAGATCCGTATATTTTAGGACCGGGTGTAAAAAAAAAATTTCAAACGGCGCGCCCGAGGGGGTAGTTTTTTACACCCAAAGTTTGGTGTTTTTAATTTTTTTTTCTTTTTTCTTTTTTTTTTACAAACTTTGGGTGTAAAAAACTACCCCCTCGGGCGCGCCGTTTGAAATTTTTTTTTTACAGCCGGTCTTAAAATATACGGATCTAGGTGTAAAAAAAATTTCGTGGTCAACGGCCCTCCGTGGCACTTGGTTCTCGCGGTTCTCATAACTCGTGGTGGTTCTCATTCTAGCGGCTCCCTATATATATATATATACATACATGAAAATCTCAGTGGGTATACTCGATTCCTGTGGATATGCCCGATACCTAACGGGTAAATATCCGTCAAATATCTGACGCGTAATGGGCTAAATAAGAGACAAAATTTTACAACCAGGTATTGATATGAGATTAGCCATACCTGACCTATACTCGACCCATTGCCATCCCTAAAATGTTTGAGTCTCTAAAAATAATAGGCAGTCTTTGTTTTTCTTGACATATAATCATTAATCTCTTATAAAAAATGTTTAATTTAATCAAGAAAAGATCGTTTGGATAAATTTAAATCTCGTGTGTCTTCTTAGCACTAGAGACACCAAAACGATCGGCCCACCACCTCGAACTATCACAAAATACTAAAAATATACAAATGTTGAAAAAAAATTAATAAATAAGGCTGAAACGTCTCAAACCTCTACAAATAATGCTGAAACGTCTTAAGCCTTTAAAAAAAAAAATTTGACACGTGGCGGAACGCAACTGGTTGGGTTGAAAAGGCTTTTTTAAGACGTTTCCACACCATGTTTTTCCATGAAAAAGCTTTTTAAGACGTTTTTACGTAAGCTAGTTTCGAAACTTTGACAAATTCTCGGCTATTTTCACTATTTCCCCTTAAAAATTTATATTTGCATCGAGATTTGACATATGACTTGACAAGTGATAATATATTATTTTTACTAACCTTTATTTGAAATATAATTTTTTCGAGTTTTAATAATATTTTTTTTATTTCTTTTACTAACTTTTATTTAAAATATAATATTTGTTTCTTTTGTAATTTTTCATATATGATATTTCCATAGTATAAATTATTAACATCTTTTTGCGTTACGGTGTTGTAACCCATTCATGGGAAATTTTTCAAAAAGAAATTAATTTTTCATTTTTAACCCAAAAGTTTTCTTCTTTTTCATTTTAACCCTTTGATTTTTTACATTTACTCCAAAGTTTTTCATCTTTTACAATTTAACCCATCACTGTTTTATTTTCAAGTTTGATCCTCCAAACTTTTCATCTTTTGCATGTTTTTCGTTTTACGTTTCGTTCTAAATTTTCCAAGTTAACACGTCACAACGAGCGTGTGGGGTTTAAATCCAAAAACCTGCCATTTTGGTCCCTGTGGTTTGAGCACTTTTGCCATTTTAGTCCAAATCTCAAACTTTTTACATTTGGGTCCCTGTGGTTTGCATTTTGTTGCCATTTTAGTCCAAAATCCAAAAACCCTCTATTTTGACTGTTGAAAACTGATTATTTTGTCCTTTAGTGCAGGGCATTTTGGTCATTTTTTAAATTTCATTTGTTTTAGTTTTTTTTAGCAATAATATATATTGGGGATGATGATGTTGGGGATGATGATGATCATAATCAGCTCTCTCTCTCTCTCTTCTCTCTCTCTCTCTCTCTTCTCTCTCTATAGCACCACCACCGCCACCTCCTCCCTCTCTCTCTTCTCTCTCTCTATAGCACCACCACCGCCACCTCCTCCCTCTCTCTCTTCTCTCTCTCTATAGCACCACCACCACCGCCACCTCCTGCCCCTTCTCACCACCGCCACTCCGGCGTTGTCCCCATCCAACAGTCACACCCACACCTCCTTCCTCGTTTACCGGCAACCAACGCCGTTTTCCGGTTACAGCCGACACTCCGATTCCTGTCACCATCAAAGCCGCCACCACTGAAACCCTAAAGCGCCACCACCGCTGTCACCATCAAAGCCGATACTGAAACCCTAAACCGCCGGAAATTTAGCAGATCTGGAACCTTCTATGTTCTATCTACGATGGTGTAGCAAAAGTATTGTTGAAAACTAGGTAAATAATCTGTTTTTTTATTTAAAAACGAGAGATTTGAATGGTTAGGATGGATATTACAGTGTGGTCAGAGACTGTAAAGTCGAAAACCAAGAAGGAACATCCGATTGCTCAAAAGTATTGTTGCTTAAATCCCTGGAACGCGACATTGTGAACTCAGTAACTCAGTATCTGTAATCAACAATAAGTTTGTTGAATTTGAAATGGCGGTTTGTGGTGGTGGTGGTGGAGTTCACGATGGTGGTGGTGTTCGACAGAGAGGAGAGAGAGAGAAGAGAGAGATGGGTGTTTGGAGAGAGAAAGAGAGAGTGTATGTGTGCAGGTTTTAGAGAGAGAGTTCACGGGGATGGTGGTGTTGGCGGCAGTGGGATGGTGGTGGTGGGGATGATACGGTGGTGGGGGTGGTGGTGGTGGTGGTGTGGTGGTAGTTCAGAGCATTCACAAACTGCCAGTCAAAAAAGAACCATATGGTTCAGAGCATTCCGGTGACAGCTAAATTCCACAAAAATGATGGAATGGATGTTAAATGAAAAGCAAAATGACCAAAATGCCCCTGCACTAAAGGACAAAATAACCAGTTTTCAACAGTCAAAATAGAGAGATATTGGATTTTGGACTAAAATGGCAACAAAATGTAAACCACAGGGACCCAAATGTAAAAAGTTTGAGATTTGGACTAAAATGACAAAAGTGCCCAAACCACAGGGACCAAAATGACAGTTTACTCTATATTATTTTTACTAACCTTTATTTGAAATATAATTTTTTCGAGTTTTAATAATATTTTTTATTTCTTTTACTAACTTTTATTTAAAATATAATATTTGTTTCTTTTGTAATTTTTCATATATGATATTTCCATAGTATAAATTATGAACATCTTTTTTGCGTTACGGTGTTGTAACCCATTCATGGGAAATTTTACAAATTTTTTTTTTCATTTTTAACCCAAAAGTTTTCTTCTTTTTCATTTTAACCCTTTGATTTTTTACATTTACTCCAAAGTTTTTCATCTTTTACAATTTAACCCATCACTGTTTTATTTTCAAGTTTGATCCTCCAAACTTTTCATCTTTTGCATGTTTTTCGTTTTACGTTTCGTTCTAAATTTTCCAAGTTAACACGTCGCAACGAGTGTGTGGGGTTTAACTTTTTTTCATCTATTTTTTCCTGTTTGACATGCTCGTCGCAACGCGTCTATTTTTTCCTATTTGACAGGTTCGTCGCAACCTGCGGGTCCTAAATCGACTTAGTTATTCTTTTTTACATTTTACGATTCAGTCTAATTTCTTTACATTAACACACCACAATGGGCTGCGTGGTTCAACGATTCACGTCTGCTTTTCGTTCGGTGTTGTTTTTTCCTTTTTTATTTATTTTATTTTTACGAGCTTTTCCGGTCGTTGGTAGTGCCATGACATTGGTGCTACTTGGCACGATTTTACGAATGTTTTTAACCTATTAGTTATTTATTAATAATTTGTTTCGAGTTTACCCCTATACTTCATTTGCTTAAAAAACTATCTTTTACGTGTATATATTTATTTACGTGTTGGTATAAATTCAATTTGCCCTACGTTTCGACGTAAACTTTTTTAGAAAATGAGTCAGGTTAAATATAATATCTTTTCGTTAAAAAATATTTTTTTACGTGCATGTTTTTATATACGTTTCAATATAAATTCGAGTTGGTCTACGTTTCAACGTAAACTTCTTTGGGAAACGAGTCAGATCAAATATAATATGTTTTCGTGTTTATTTTGTGTATGTTTAGTAAATTTTGTTTTGAACCGAGAAAAGTCAAATTGTGGTTTCTTTTTTCACTCTTTTTTCAAAATCTCTAATTCATCCCTTTTGATCACATGTGTCAGTTGTTCCTTTATACCCGTCATGCTTTCTATATATAAGTCGGGTCATATATGATATGTTATGATTGTACTGTATAAACTCGATTTGCTTTACGTTTTAATCCAATCGCAATGTATATATAGGTTACATTAAGTTCAATCGAATACATCGAACCAAACTTTTTCATATGATTAATGCGTCACATAACGTTTGGACTAATACATTCGATGTTTGCGATATACCCGCGCCGCAATACGCGCGATCTTATTGCTAGTTATATATAATTTCAAATAAAGCCTCCGATGTATAATATTAGTTCTGTTGTTTACTAATATATTTATACATACTCATATGCATATTCAGAAATTGAGTTATAGTACAAAGTGATTTAAAATTAATAATGGTAAGAAGTCATCATAGAGTTAAAATTATTTAGAAATAAAGTGTTTCTTTTCTTTCTTAATAAACAATCTATATTTTCCTTGGTTTGTTTTCAACCATGTTGATGATAAGTGACACCTTTCTTGGGCGTCAAGCAAGTCCCTAACCAAAAAAAAAAAAAAAAAAAAAATCAACTTCCTCAAAGTGGATACATTCTATTGCAAGTAGCAACACTTACAAGTTCTTTGTTCATATGCTTGGGAGATTGCTGAGAGAGAACCTACATCAATTCCTTTTTATCTTCTATAGATATTTCCTATAATATGTCTACGGAATTTCATAATTAACGGGTTATCAAGTAAGATAAAGAGCGAATTTTAGTGCGATTCCTTCTAAATGCCGGATAATAACCATTCACATTGTCACAAGCTTATATTTTAGGCGAGTGGTGATAGCCTGGTCTCAAACTATTCCAAGATGGTATAAATTAAGAAAAATAAGCTTTATATTAACTAATTGATCTTAAATACACACTCTTTTAATAGGGTGAGAAAATATTTAAAGGTTCCATGAATACTATTCAAGAATACAACTTTAAAGAGTAAAGTTAAAAGTTTAGATGATAAATTGTCAGCATATCAAAAGACAACTAAACTTGTTGAAGCCAGATATGAAGTAAAACAAATAGTTTTAAATCAGTATATTGATGATGTTGCTAAACTTAAACAAGAATTGGCTGAAAAAAAAAAGAAAAATTAGTTAATAAACTTCAAAGTTACCATGCTTCTTCATACATTTTGGAACGTATTTTCAACATCACACCGGATGGTAAAGAGTCTAAAAAGAACAAAAAGGGAATTGGGTTAGAATACCATCAAGTTCCACCACCGCTGGAGAATAATTATACATTCTATGATGGGGAAAAGGTGGAAAAAACAATAAATATGGTTGACCAATTATCTGACAACATCGATGTGACTTACACCAAATCTGATGATCTTGGTGATTCAGAGGTGGTATGTAAGGTTGTTGAAAGTGTTCTGACAGAAGAGTCTACCAAAACAGATAAGTCCGAGTCACAGGATGAAAATGAGAGAAGTTTTCATGAAAGTTATTTTAAAAATTCAAAATATGAGAAAGTTGCGAATGATGATCCGATAGGATTGGCATATACCATGATTGGATCGGACAAGTTATTCTCAGATATTGAAGTTCCGATTCAGAATGTGATTTCGAAAAAGATTGACAAAGTCTTCAAATTGGTAGAAATTGAGAAGTCTGAAATTGCAAAATTTGCCAGAAAAGTGAGCAAGAAAACTTTCTTATACCAAACCTAGTTACAAAAAGAAAAACATGAAGGCTGACTTGGGTTATAAAAAGCAACAAAACAAAAAGAAACGGTTTGAAAAGACAAATTATCAGAAAAAGACGAACTTTGTTCACGGAAGAAGTTCTGAGAAAGAGAAAGAACTCCAATCTAGACGACAGTCTAATGAAGAGTTCTATGCACAAAAGAAACAACAACAACAGGTCAAAGATGTTACAAAGAGAACATGGTTTAAGTGTGATCAAATTGGACATATTGATCGCAAGTGTCCAAATCTTAAAGCTGTTGGTGTTGAGAAAAGGAAGTCTGATGTTGTGAATCAGAAGTCAACCAAGTTTGAATCAAAACAAACTTGGAAGCCAAAAATATCAATGGCTGAATCACAACAAACTTGGAAACCAGTGACACCCAGATTTCGAACAACACAAAGTTGGAAAACAACAGTTGATATGACAAAACCAAACCAATTTTGGAAACCAAAAGTTGTTTTGCCAAAACGAAATGTTCAAAATGATTCAAAATTTTATCAAAGGAATGTTTCAAAAGGTCAAATGTGGGTGGTCAAGAAAAAGACTTCTGAAAATGAGAAAAATAAAGAGAATGTTTTTGAGAAAAAATGAACGAAATTTTCCAGTTTTACCTGGAAAGATACGTATTAAGCTACCTGAGTCAAAGCAGGCTTGGGTTGCTTTATTCAAATAATTGAACTATTTGAATGCGCACGTGCTCTAGCAGACGGTTGAATGTCAGATTAAGCAAAGGAGCAGCCTGGCACAGGAGGCTGCAGGTCCATGCAAGTGAAAACATGGAGTTTTTTTTTATGTTTGTATATAAATAAATCAAAAATCAAAAACTCTAAGAATTGAAAAATTTAAAAACCAAAAATATGTTTTCATATTGTAAAAAAATGAAAAAAGAAATATATATATATGTTTGTTTTTGAATTTGTTAAAAACCAAAAATTTGAAAAAAAATATATGTTGATTGAATATGCCGAATGTAACGCCTCATAATTCCGCATTCTATTTTTTATATATATGTATTCGTAGGAATTGTTGGTCAGTTAAAACACGGGGATTGGGCTTGTGGACCTTGGGCCCAAGCCCAAAGCCCACTAACTAAAACCCTAGGTTTAAAAGGGTAGTAATACCCTTATCCTCTCTTTTTATTTGAAATCACAGAAACAACATGCACACCACTAAATCTCTTAATCTCCTACATCTAAAAACCCTAATCCCCCTTTCATTTTTGATCGGCAGCTCCAATCTTTCCTTCCCAATGCACCTCACACCTCTGCAACTATACAAACCCTATCCATCCTCCATATTTACTCACAACACACATGAATCCACAAGTCAAATACCCCCTCCCCCTTCCCGATTCTCTTCAGCAGACATGCCGGAACCGGCATCAACATCGGCTGGTTGTTCAGATGAAACCCCGACCACACATCTCCAATTCCTTCTCCCGGTTACTCCCTTTCCCCTCTTTTTCTCGTCCGTCTAGTAGCCACGTCGGTGACGGAGTGTCGCGAAATCAATAATGAAGAGGATGAAGATGGTGGTGGAGCAACGCCACCGACGGCTTCAGGCCGACCGGCGTCGTGGCGGCTGTGGTGGTGTTCTCCGACGAACTTTGACGGTAAACCCTCTAAACAAATCTCCGACGAATTCTCATTTGTTTTTCCGGTGTTGTGATGATGATGCCGATGATGATGGTGGTGGTTCACGGCAGCGGTACGAACGTCGGTTTAACCGACGGCAGAAACCGACGGCGTCGGTTCCCGTTTCAGTTTTGGGTCACACTTTCAGTTCAGCACGGGTTTGGGTTTGACTTGGTTCATTCTTGTTTCGGGATCTACTCGGGTCAACCACAAGTGTGTTCGGGTCAGATTTGGGTTTCAAAGTTCAGCCGGATCGGGCTTCGGGTCAGAACTAGTCAACGGCTTCGGTTCGTTCAACATAAGTCGGCGGCGGTTCGATTCGTGGTTCGGGTCAATTCGGTCAAAGATGGTCAAATTCAGTCAACGGTCAAGCCCGGTCAACCATCGAACTAACGGGTTACTCGCGAAATTTTGGTAAAACATTAACGATACGATTCTTTTTAGTATATTGTTTATATATTTTATACTAACCAGGCTCGAACCGATGCATTTATTTGTTTATTCACTTTCGGCACATTTTTACGTATATAGTTTATATCGCTGATTAAATGTTGAATTTTGAAACGTATATATCGACAACATGCCTTGTCGGAATCGTCCGAAAACAGAGGAAACTCTGCCCATTTTTGTAGAAAAAATCCGTAAAATAAAATGTGATTAATTTTAAGACGAAACCTATCAAAGTTCTAATATTTTATAAAGAAAATATAACTTTTATTGTTTAGTATTAATTAACATTTTTATCGCGGAACCGAACTTTAAATAACTTGTATTTATAAACCTACGTAGAATCCTATGATTATATTGTTGTGCTTATTGTTACGTTTTGGAAAATATATCGACACTTTAGTTGTCAGGATTGTCCAAAAACAGAGGGAACTCTGCCCGATTTTCGTTAATATATATATATACACTTTATAGTCGAACCACTAATGAAAACGTATCGGATTCAAATAACTTTTATAACAATAATTATAAATGTATATTTATTTTTCTGACAATACTTCTATAATATTTTCAATAGACTTAATATAGAATTATTGCATAAACTATATAAAACATATATACTTATCCATCGATTAGATATACTTTAAATTCCACTTCAAATCCTCTGTCATAATTCCGAGCACTCATACACCTTCGTTTGCCCATATAGGGTGACCTCGGTGTTCCATCATCCAAATCTCATACACTCGTCAACACTTGGATAATCGGAAGACTTAGCAATCTGTGAGTATACTCGAACCAAATTTTACCTTTTAAACACTTTTGGGTGCAACATGTATTCTATGTAAAAACACTAAACACTTGAAACTATTTGAGTCATATTCTATCCACATGTAAACATGTTCAATTCCCGCTAGACTATTGGGAGCTAATCTATGAATGTTTTGATGCTTGTTAATCTCATATGCTATGTAAACTGTTAGTGTCTATATGCTCATTAACTTCGTACAAGCCCACCTTAACAATTATAGCGCTATAGGAGTAATGCACCGCCCACGAGACTTGGGGTATTGTTAAGTTAAACTATGTTACCTCCCGTTATTCTTTGGGATAGGCTATTTTAACGCATTGTATTCTAGGGTTTGATCATATAGTGATACCATTTCAGCATATTAGTAGCTTGCATCATGTTATTTATGTTGGATATGAACGCGTTAAACAATTTTATTCTATATTATGCTATGTAACAAAACTTGTATACTCGCCAACTTTTTGTTGATATATTTTAATACATGTTGCAGGTTGATTGATGAGATGATGTTGAGAAGAAATGCAATTTAGGTTGACTTAGATACACACCTAGATTAAATTGTAATTCGATGTTATGTTATTGAAACAATGTTGTCGTTTATTTAAATCTTTGTATTACAATTAGTATTGCAATGAAATTGGAATTTAATTTATATTGTCACATAGTGTTGTGAAGTCTCTTGCAATCTAGTTTTCGTCTCATCCCGATGTTTCCGCCGTCGGTTGGGGTGTGATAGATTGGTATCAGAGCCATAACTATAGGGAGTTAGGAAAAGTAGGAATGCTTTTACCTAGTCTATAGTTTTAGTGCTTTATTCTTATGTTTTGCTTGAAACTACTTGCATGCTACTTTATTTGCTTTCATTTATTCTCTTTTGATCTTTTAAGCATACATGTCACTTATGTGTTAACACTTGATATGCTATACTTGTTTTATTACGTGTTAATATATGTTTCATTATTCCACTCTTTATGTGTTATTCTTGACATACTTTTTATGTGTTAATATTTGTTTCATTATTCCACTCTTTATGTGTTATTCTTGACATGTTTATATTTGTTTATCTAATCTTTAACGTACACTTTTCCTCATGCATTTTACTCGATTATTCTAAATCCGACAACACTCATATTATACAAACGAAACGAGTTTACCAAAATAGACGTGAAACCAAAATTTGGTAAACGACTTTCATCTCGCTTGATTCTAGTTTTGCACGAAATTCACCATTAAGTTAGGAGTGAAATCCACATCTTAATGGAAATTTCAAATTTAAATTCTAGTGGACCCTCGTCAACGTGTCGAAATTTAATTTGACCTGACGAGTACCAACCACACTTAGGGTACGAAGTCGTTAAGTTAGGGGTGAAACCCGCATCTCGTCGACTAATCCCACTTCTTGATTATTACAAATCCTCCCAAGTCTTGAATTTTCGATTGAATTGGAACATGTAGTAACCGGAAGGGTAAATACCGTTAGCCGACATGTCGGCGAGAGTATTTCACCTATTAGGCCAAAGCATGCTCTCAAATTCAAAAGACTTTTTGACCACTTTGGTTAGTCAACGTTCAATCTTGGGACCATCAAAGTTTTAATCGAACGTACGTTTTACTATTATTAACTTTATTTGATACAATCCTCCCTTTACACATTTCGATTTATCCTCAAGACTATTCATTTACACGCTTATCATACTAAAACCTTTTCATACACATATATATTATCTCACATGCATGATTTCATATAATTTTACTTATTTTCCTTGTAACAACAAATGGGGACATATCATCGAGATAGGAGTGATTTCCTTACCTTGACGATTGACTCCGTTCTTTTTTTTTTCTCACCTTACAACGACCTCACCAACGGATTTGGGGTGATTCCCTTACCTAGGTGATCGTTACCAATACTTCTTTTAATGGACTATATTATGTAAACACGATCATGTTATTACCTAAATCGTTTATCATTCATCAAAATCCCTATTTATTTCAAAATGCATTGTATATTCAAATGTATATCTTATACTACAAACTATTTTCACATCACTCGCATACACAAAATTTAAGTGTTACCATAAACACTTGTTCCTCGATTTTCAAAATGTTACGAAATGCTACTCATCAGCTTAGTTAGTCTAATAAATCCATTGCCCACAAAATTTCGTATTCAACATAATTATTAACACACCTATAAGATATTACAAATATTATTCAATCATTTACTAAAACTTCTTTCAAAATCAATAAAACATTTTTATTAAATACGCTTTTCAACAATCACTAAATTCTTATACCAAAATCCTCTGTTTTTGAATCAACATTTTCACAAGAACCTCTAAACTCCGAATTCTTTTGTTGATGAAAATTTATGCAATCTTACTTACTTCTAGAACCTTTCCAACCATTATTTAATGCGTCAAATGAATTTAAAACACGTGGGCAAGGAAACTTCATGGGAACCGACAATTTTCAACTATGTGAATTCTTTTAAAACCATAGTAGCGTTTCCATTCTATTACAAAGTAAAATTTACATAATCAAAGGACGTTTTATACTCCCTTTTTATTCACAAACTAGATTCTACATTCCACGACAACCAAATATATTTTAACTTCACGTTTTGCTCAAACAACTTTATATGTATATCATTTTACGTGTTTTAGTTCATATCTCACGACAATTTCACGTATACCACTCATTTTGTTTCATACTCAAAACTTCTTGGCCTTTCACATGCTTAAATTCATATATTATGATTAATACCATATACAAAATCATTATTTCCTACACTCGTATCCATATTCACATTTATACATCTTAGGTCCATGTTTATATTTATACGTACACCTTTATGTTTACTTTCATAATCACTTCCATGTTCATACATTTTACATTATGCCCATGTTCACGATTATACATTTACATTATACTTATATCCAAGTTTATATTCAGATTAATACAATTATACTTACATTCACATTTATACGTTTACGTTTACACTAATATTCGTATTCATGCTTATACTTACACATTTCATTCGTACCTAAACATTCATGTTTTACACTTAATTTTCACATTTACATCCATACTCACGCATCTTATGTTTATACTCATACTTATACTCGTATTTATACTCTCATTTATACGATTTATGTTATGCTCATGTTCATTCGTTTATGCTCGAATTCGTACTCACATTTATACTCAATTTTCATACACGTTATGCTTATACTTTTACTCATACTCCTGACATGCGTTTTGTGTTTATGCTCACGTGCGTGTTCATATTTAAACTTATACTATACTCATGCTTTTTACTCAAAATTTATACATTCGCACCTGTACGCGAACGAAACCCGAGGGATTCGCTTACGTTGGTCTTATACTATTTGGAACGCGAACATGCTTATATGTTACATTTTTTATACGCACACAATCTTATTTTCAAAATTTATGTATACCTTGATTCGTACGCAACTAGTACAAGCTATGCAGATCATGCGACGATTGGTATAATCACGGGTGCACATGGGATTATAGTAATGGGCGTATGAGAACCATAGAGTGTGCTACTGCGTATGGTAAGACACTGAACGTAACATGACACCGAATACGAGACGGACGTGATATGGTAAAAACACGGTGTATACGCCGCTGGTACATCCTTTATATAAGTGTTTTCACCATGTTACCAAACTTTCGTAAAACATGCCATGAGAAATTCAGTGTTTTGCAGACCCTTTTGGACCTAATAATAACTTTAAACAACTCACAAACGCGTTATATCCGATTATCCACGATGAGACTATAACAACCCGACTTTCAAATTCAAAGTCAAAGTACAAGTCAAAGTCAAAGTCAAATGAAGAAAAGATTGCTAATTGGATCGATTCACTTCGCGCCTCTGGGAAACGTTTCAATCTGCTCTCGGTACTACTCTCAATCTTAGTACCGCATTCCATCCCCAGACTGATGGTCAGACTGAACGCACGATTCGTACCCTTGAAGACATGCTCTGCTCGTGTGTTATTGTAGGATCGAGATTCGATCTAAGCGAGTCTATCAGAAGAGTTCTAATCCATATCAAAGGCGGAATACAATGATACAGACTTGATTATAGCTTGATTCACTCTTTAAATGTCTTATATATTGATATAACACTGTTACAGATCAAATGACGCGTCGATAGCACTTCGGTACCGGAATCAGGAACTGTTAGAAATGAATTGAAGACTCAGGTATTTATAGAGGATGCATTTCGTACGAAATGACCAAGATCCATTTCGTGCGAAATGGACATTGTCCATTTCAGCTTTGCACAATCTTCAATATACTCATTGATGACCTTCTGCTTTGTCATTCATCTTGAACTCATCATCGTCTGAGCAGCTCCCATTTCTAGGTTAGTTTTGTTCAAATTGTCAACTGTCTTGTTTAGCACATCATATGATTCTTTCACATATTTCACATCAAACAACAATTTTTCTTTCAATTCTTCTAGTTCATGATACTTCTTGTCTTTCTCCTCACAATCTTTGCAAGATTCCAAACATTTCAGACAAGGTTTCGTGACCTCAATAATCTTTTCAACTTCGACTATCTTTTCAACTTCAACGATTTTCTCAACTATTTTCTCTACTTCAACAATTTTCTCCACAACCTTCTCAATCACATTTTCACTCATCGGTTCTTCATCAAATTCTACTTTTATTTCACACTCTTCATCTTTGACCTTTTCTGTTGAATTTTCTTCAACTTTTGCTTTTTCATCTTCTGCCTTTTCAGCTTCCATTTTTGCCTTTTCATCAACACTCCTTTTTGCTTCCAATTCTTTTTTCAATCTAGCAGCCTTCTTTTCATTCAACATCTCGATCTTATCTGCAAAAAAAAAAATTAAAACTGAATCAGTCTAAGCTTTTTCTAGCATTATTAATGTACTCTTCCTCATCATGAGTATCTTCATCACTTTCTGATGATCTGAAAATCTTCGTTCTTTTTGGCTTGGATTTGACTGCTTCTTCTTTCAAGATTTGAGCAACAAGTGCTGATTTTTCTAAGAATTCTTTATCTGGAATATATTTATCCTAGCTAAATCCCTCTGGCAATCTTTCATCATCCTGATTTACCAGATAAGCTTTCTTCTTTCCATCTTCTATAGCACGGGATGATGACAGTTGTTGAGCAAGCTGATGATAAATTGATTTTCGATGATAATCATTGGTTCCAAATGGATCTTGTCTTCCGGTTGCTTCTTTGTTTTTACATTCTCGTTTAAAATGCCCCTTTTCTCGGCAACGAAAACAAGTAACCTTTGATTTGTCAAACCCTAATGAAGATGTAGCAACATCACGAAGATCATCTCTACCGGTGATTTGTGCAAATTTTTCTGCTCTTCTTACAACACTGGCTAAACACCACTTGATGTCCATCAACTCAAGTTCTTCAGCATCAATCTGGTCATAATCCTCTTTGGTGAGCATCAGATTCCCAATTCTTCCAGCAACTAAGCTTTCATACGATTCTAACATAGTAACAAGTGATGCCATGTGTTGCTTAGCAATTTCTGGAGAGAGATTTTGACCATTTTGAATATTCAATGTAACATTACATTGCAGATTTGTTGAATTCTGTCGTTGAGGACTTGGTGTTGTGAAATTCGGATCAAAACTTGAATACGACGACGAATATCCACCACTCTGAGTTACAGTACTACCATTTGTTCTAGAAGAACTATCAGCACTGAAAGCAGTCTTAATCTTTGGACTCGGAGTAGTCTCAAATTTGTTTCCTCTGTAGTATAGACTAACATCTTGTTGAGCATTTGGATTATTCATGATAGCAGTTTTCTGAATATCCAATTCATGTTCTTCAATCTTCTGAATGAACTTCGCCAAATTCATACTTTCAGATTTTCTCATATGTTTTAAGATCAACAAATATGTTCCCCATTTATTCTGTGGTAACGCATCGGCTAGCTTATCAACCCATTCATCGTCGTCTTTCTTTATTTCCAATCTTCCCATTTCCAGAACAAGATGACAATATCTATCGATAATCATTTTTGGTGTTTCACCTTCAAAAGCTACAAACATATCAAATGATTTCTTTAGTAAAGCTTGTTTGTTCTTTATCATATCAGCGCTTCCCTTAAACTTGTTAATCAACGCCAACTAAATTGATCTAGCAGTTTCTTCATGTTGAAGTAACACAAAAATATCTTCTTTTACGGATTGTTGGAGAAGACTAATCATCATTTTTTCACTAGTGTATTTCAATTTCTCAGCCGCTGAATAGTCACTTAAAGCTTTTTCAATCCCACGTTCATTTTTCGGTTTAACGTAATCTACATCCAATGAGCACCATGCATCAAACTTATAGGCTTGCACCCAGTTTTCAAAATGATTTTGCCATCCTTTAAAATCCTCGATGTACATAAGTTTAGGAGGCTTTTGAGACGTTCCCGTTTCATTTTCAATTTCAATTGTTTCAGCAGCAGTTTCTGGAGAAGCTGGAGTAGTAGCAAACGCGTTGTAAAACTCCTCTTCCATGTTTCAGTAACCTGTTTCACAAATTCACAAAGTTCAAACGAAATGCAAGTTCAAACGAAATGACTTTTGATGCGAAATGAACTTTGGTGCGAAATGGCCTCTTCAAGCGAAATGGCAATCTGATGCGAAATGGCTGATTTCGTACGGAATGACTGATTTCGTACGAAATGGCACAACAGATGATTTCGTACGAAATGAAATGTAGTTTCAAGCGAAATGGATAATCCTTTTCACGAGGAATGGCAAATTCAAGCGAAATGGAAGATCTATTTCGTACGAAATGAGCCAATACTTGTCCAATTCGTGCGAAATGAAGGTGCTTTCAAACGAAATGGGCAGATTCAAGCGAAATGGACTCCTGAAAGTCCAATTCGTGCGAAATGGAAAACAGTTTCACACGAAATGAGCTATTTCGCACGAAATGTTGCTGACGTCATACATTCGGACATGATTTTGGCACAATTGATCACGTTTTAGGTCGATTATAGGTCTGATTCTTTCAAGGATTGTTTAAAACTATGTTTCGCTTATAGTGTGAGAAAATCAATCCATTTTAACCATAAAATCTTGTTTAATTTTGAAAAGAAGGTGTAGAAGTCAGAATTTTGAAGAAATCAAGCTGAATTGGTAAGAACTCTTCCTCCTGAGCTCTGATACCACTTGTAGGATCGAGATTCGATCTAAGCGAGTCTATTAGAAGAGTTCTAATCCATATCAAAGGCGGAATACAATGATACAGACTTGATTACAGCTTGATTCACTCTTTAAATGTCTTGTATATTGATATAACACTGTTACAGATCAAATGACGCGTCTGCAGCACTTCGGTACCGGAATCAGGAACTGTTACAAATGAATTGAAGACTCAGGTATTTATAGAGGATGCATTTCGTACGAAATGACCAAGATCCATTTCGTGCGGAATGGTCTAACACATCCAATTCTCTCTATTCTATTCTACCGAGCTCCATTCTATCCAATCTAGACACAAGACTCGATACAAGACGAAGTCGACAGACATATGCACCAACAGTTATAGATTTCGGTGGTAATTGGGATTCGCATTTACCTTTAGTCTAATTCTCGTACAATAACTGTTATCACTCTAGCATTCAAATGGCACCATTTGAGGCATTATATGGAAGAAAATGTCGATCGCCTATTGTATGTCATGAGATCGGGGATGCGCAAGTTACCGGTCCTGAGCTATTGCAAGAAACGACTGACAAGATCCTCCAAATACGAGACAATCTACTGAAAGCTCAGAGTCGTCAAAAGAGTTACGTCGATAGACGCCGCAAGCCCCTTGAATTTGACGTTGGTGATCACGTAATCCTAAAGGTTACACCTTGGAAGGGGGTGATCAGATTCGACAAGAAAGGAAAGCTCGCGCCTCGATATATTGGACCCTTTAAAATTCTGGAATGAATTGGGGGCCTACAGACTCGAACAACCGGAGGAGCTTAGTAACGTCCACCCGACTTTCCATGTTTTGAACCTCAAAAAGTGTCCAGCCGACCAAAATTTACATGACCCTCTTGAGGATCAACAAGTGGACGAAACATTACACTTCGTGGAAAAACCAGTCGAGATCATGGACCGAGAGACCAAGAAAATCCGACGCTCACGCATTCCCATTGTGAAGGTTCGCTGGGAAGGCAAACGCGGCGCCGAGTTCACCTGGGAACTCGAGAGTGATATGAAGGCTAAGTATCCACAACTGTTTGTTACGCCTGCGCCTTAAATTTCGGGACGAAATTTCCTAAAGTAGGGGAGGTTGTAACAACCCGACTTTCGAAGCCAAAGTCAAAGTACAAGTCAAAGGAAGAAAAGATTGCTAATTGGATCTGTCATCCCTTGCCTAATTATCACTTGTACACTTTGACTCGATAATCGACACTCGCTTGATGTTTTTTGTTTTACGATTATTTAATATGTGAAGTAACAATGCGATAAATGCAATTAAACGCTAATCTACTTAAACGCTATCACATCGATATCGCATCGCAATTCGAATTACAGGTTCTGGATATTGTTTTACGTGTGTGTGCTATTATGTGTTACTTGTGCATGTTTGTATTTGTTTAAGGTGATTATTCGCAAACGCAATCGTAACTCTATCGCAACACAATCTCATCACGAACTCGAAATCTAAGGTTTACTTTTGTGGTTATTAGTAGTTATATTATTTGTGTAACTAATAGGTAATACTATCGCATCGCTTACTCACAACGCATCGCAACGCTCAACGCACGAAACAAAAAGTCGGAAACCAACCCACTCAAGCCATCCTATCGAAGGACCATCCGATCGGAAGGCCCTCCGATCGAATCACCTACACCGCCTTTCTCTCCTCTTGCCTATAAATACCACCTGTCACATCAGCTTTTCACTGATGTGACATCTCTCCTCTGACCCAGCTCGTTCTCAAGCTATTTTCTCTTGATTCCTCGCGATTCTTGTAAGTTTTCTGCTCCAACCTTGTACTTCTTTGATCATTGCAGACTTCTACATCATTTTCACCAACAAATCTCAACTTTCCACCGTGAAATCACTGAATTTGAGCTGTTCTAGGATGACGTCATCTTGAGTGTTCATGAAGCACCAAAGTGTGACCTCATTCCACCAAGAACAACTAAAATCTAAAGGATTTCTACAATGTTTAAACACTGATTTCACCTAAATCTAAACATTTTTCTAATGTTTCAAACTTTTCTTCAACTTTCTCAACTTTTTACTCAAAACCATCTGGACTAGTTCGGGTTCACTACTCATTCTCTAGTATAGACCCGGGCTGAGAATGGATTTCTAACGAAGAGACGATCGATTCATGGGTTGAACATGAAATTCCGTCAAGAACAGTCACCGAACGAACAGAGTGATTCCCATCTGAACGGATGACTAGGGTTGCTGTGGTTTCCGTTGTTTAACACGTTGTCATACCGTCTCGGTTCAATCGCACAACTTTCTAAACTTAACAAATTTTACAAGCCTTCAAACGGACAGATCGCCGAACAGATTGTCGTCCGATCGGATCACCATGCGATCGAACGACGATCCGGACGGATGACTTGTGATTGTTTTCAATACTTAAACAATTTCAAAACTTTAAAGAGGATTAGTTCCAGTGAATCGCCATTTGACCGAACGGTCATCCGTTCGGATGACCTGAATTGTAGGAACACTTCTTCAATTTTAAAATGCTACAATGAAAACTTCAAAGTTCCATCATACACAAACACATCCATCCCAAACGGACGACCCTTCGACCGAATGGTCATCCGCCTAGATGACCATCCGTCTAAACGGTCCTCTGATCGGATCACCACCCATCCCCACTTCATTCTGACACGCTGTTAAATGCACCGTTCAACGCTTATACTGTCGTACTATGTTCAGGCTAATCTCTCAGGGCTCCCTTCAATCCAAGACTGTGTTTACTCGTTAAACACGATCTGTGAGTATACTCGACCCCTTTTGCTTTATGCACTTTTGGGTGTTACTTACTTTACTTATATCAAAATCACAATCGACACACAACGCAAACACTTTTATAGGCTAAACGCTCTGCATGTTATACGTGTTATTTGATGAATGCTAGTATGTTATGTTTACACAGTGATTGTTGCCTGACACCTTAGCAACGATAGTACTATAGTTTGAACTCAGCACCTATCATGGACAGGGGTTGTTAAAGGCTTTTCTTCATGTATCACAGTGGTGATATGTGTTGCGCATTCTACAACTCCCAGTCACGTCTGTGCATATTTCATTGTCGATAACTTACCTGCTTCACAACTATACGTGTTAGATGCTGGTTCTGCGAAAATCGCTTTCGCTACTATTATACTAATAAACTTGTATGCTCACCTTTACGCTATGTGTATTGACTTTTATTTTAACGTATGTGACAGGTGTTTAGGATGCTTTCTCTATTTGCTGGAATCGAGCTAGGAGAGTCTAGAAACAAATCTAATAAAATCTGAGTTGTCGAAACATTTTATTTGTCTATGAGATACTTTGTCTGTAATAACTGTTTTATTTGGATATGTTATGGTATGGGACGTAATGATTAAATATATGGTAATATAGTTGTTATGGATTCTGCTGGACAATCTGTTTTTGTCACACCCCGACCACGTAAAACAACAAAACGTGGCGGAAACGTCGGGGAGTGATGTAACAGAATCATTGTTTCACAACCATGGATTATAAATTTTGTTTTATTGAATTAATGAACTCATTGTTTTATTATAAATCAGATAAATACAATTATTATCTTTCAAGTTTTAAAGTCGCTAAGGCACGAGTCCATCCTATGTATGGCATGTATCAACAATCATCACATAGCAGCACCTGAAACATGTATAAAAATAGGTACGTCAGCATAAAAATGCCTGTGAGATACATAGGTTTTGTTTATGCATGATTCATGACTTATAAGTTTAAAAGAATGTTTTAACAAAAAGTAGTCATGAACCTAAAAATGTTTTCTTTATAAAATCATGTGAAAATTTATGAGAAATTTGATGATATAAAAGAATGATGCATAAATAAATAATCAAGTAAAATGAGTTTATAAAATAATGTTTTGAATAAAATGTTTGTAGTATATATAAAAATATACTTTGGTTTTAAGAGAGTCGATTAGGTAATATTTATCAAAATATATTTCGGTTCCAAAATCGTTAAACATATAGTATATTAAATATACTTTGGTTGTCAAAATAATCGTTTTCGATAGTATATCAAAAGTATAATTTGGATTTATGTATAACATATTAAACTATGTTTTGGTTGAATAAATAACATATTTAAAATATGTTTTGGTAGTTAACAAAATATATGTTGTTTTGTACAATATCACACATGAGAGTATATCAAACTATACTTTTGGGAGTATAATAAAATATACAATAAAAGTGTGATTTAAGAATTCAATCAGACCTTAGTGCATCAAACTACACCAATTGAGACTATAGAGATACCACGAAGGCAATCCCTATTTGGATATAATATTGGTTTCTGACATTCCATGACAACAGGAATGGGGTGTCTAGTCCTATAGCGCTATATCATACTACCAATCGGTCTTGTGAACATAAATAAGTACAATTCAACAATTAATTTTATAATCTTTGAAAAATCGGTGTTTAGATCATAAATAATCATTCGGTTTGTCAAAGGATAAGTACTAATATGTATAATCAATTATACTTTGAAATCATAAACATAACAGATAGGTACACATGCTTCACCCCAAAACATTGAAAACAGTAAAAGAGGGGACTATGTACTCACTTGAGGGTGCTTAGAAGTCTTGAACAACAACCAAGCAAAGCTAGAGGGAGTACGGAATCAAACGGCACCTAATATAGGTAACTATGTTATTAATCGGATCCTAAATCGGGAGATAGGATAGAATGAGGTTCTATAAATCAAATGAGTATTTGAACTCATATGGTATGATTTAATAGACCTTACATTCTGATTTGAAACTCTACCTATGTGCTTTTGACCCGTTTCTACCCATTATGGTAGTATAAGCTACTATAATGCGTCGTTTGCGTAAAACTATGTTCGGATGGTTACCTATAAGCTATGTCAACTCTTACATGCCCAATTATACCCTAACCTGTTACTAATTCAGATTAGATGTCAAAAATATATTCACATATGCACATTACGGATTTATGCTACAAAAGGGCATTTTGGTCATTTCCTATGGGCATGTAAACCAATTAACGAATAGCTAACCAATCCTATGTGATCATAAGGTATAACCTCAGGGGTTATTCCCTATGCAACTATGATCACTAAGCAAGCTTGGTCGGATCATAATGATCGACCAAACGGGTCGGGTTCGAAAGTCTAAGCGGTTGTCTAGACCGCTTAACTTACGACTCTATACAAGCACTAAACTAATAGTGACGAGTTAAACATGTCAAAACATGTTTAACCTACTTAGAAAATTGATTTGGTATCAAAACAAAGTGTTTTGATACCTAAGAGTAGTTCCGTTGCAAAATGCGTGCTAAAACGCATTTTGACCGAAACTTGACTCGTCACTACACCTAGTTAACGTGGTAATCAGTGGGTATAATCGCTAAGGATTATAACCATCGTGATTACAATCACGTTGCAAAGTTCAACCGAACTTTGCGTTGACCATTGACTGGTCAAACTGAAAGTCAAACATTGTTTGACTTTTAAGCTAAAAAGCAATAAAAGAATGAAAGAAGGCTTACAAAAGGTCCTTGCTTGAACTTGATCTTATAAACTCTCAGGTATGAAGTTATAGAACTCCAACTTAGAGAATTTTAGATCAAGGATGAGGAAAAACAATGAATTGGCCATGCTATTTATACTTGTTGCAAAGTTACAAGATCATGACACATGTTTGTGTAACCTCCAAGCAAGAATTATGGCCCTACAATTATCACAAGCATGTTCAAAGCCTTGGGGAGGTGTTAACTTGCTCATCACACAAAGATCTTTGCATAACAGCCCCTGAATTATCAAACTGTTGCTGAAAAACTGATTTCTGGTCGCTGGGGTCTTCAGGCGGCCCGCGTAAATATATGGGATGGGCTTACGTGGCCCGTGTGGCCCTCCTAGATCAGCCATAGTTTCAATAATTACAGTTCAGGTCCCTGCACTTGGTTTAAGCTCATTTCAGCCCCTTTTGACCCCCGTTAAGCCATTTTTAAGGCTCTACAAGGTCAATAAAGTTTAGAGGACTCAAAATGTGCTCGGAAAACTCTCGGATGTCGGCTCATTTGGTCGTACGGTCGCGTTGTTCGTTAAATTACGACGAAACTCAAACGGACGCGAAAACGAACCAATTTAAGCGACGAATGGTATTTTTGCATGCCGATCACTAAAGTAAAAATATTTTAGTGTGTACAAAAATTTTGGATGTTCAGATGTGGTCAGAATGTAAGATATGCGCGAAAATGCAAACTTACGCCGTTTTTGACACTTTTAGTCCCTGTAAGATCAAATAAGCATATTTTTGCACACCGAACCACTCAAAGCTTATTTCTATGCTATGTTTAGGTTATTTATGGTATGTTTAGCTTATGATCAAGTTCCGAACTGTACGTTGCCTTACAAAACAGCAGACTTTTGCAGTTTGACGCAAATAGTCCCTGTGAGCGAATAAACTTGATTTCGACACACCAAACCATCCAAAACTTATTTCTAAGTTATGTAAAGGTTATTTAAGGTATGTTAAGCCTATGTCACCATTTCAGAGTGTTTGTTGCATTAAACTGGTTATATTTACGCATCAGTTCGCGTATAACCTTCCAAAAAGCGATTTAAAGCTCGAAATCGAACAAGATTTGATATGTGCAAATGATACACTTATTTATACAAATCCCAAGTATGAAATACAATATTTCATTGGTTTTGTATCTGTTTGATGGTTGAAGTGACACAGGTGTCACAGTCTCCCCAACTTTAGGAAATTTCGTCCCGAAATTTAATTTTAGAGGAAACTTGTGAGGACAACTGTGACGGTTTCGCTTTCAAATAAATCCCTCGAACCTTAAGTAAAACTCTGGGCCTTGTCAGGATTCTTAGCGAAATTGTCAACTATCAAAGTGAAGTCCTTGTAGTAACAAAACATGGAGTTTCGAACTACGGACAGAAGAACGTTTCTTATGAAGACTATCGTAGGAAACTTGTGTGTGCTCGAAGACAGAGTCGGAGAGTGTAAGATAAAATGACATTGGTCAAGGTCCAGGACTTCTAGTAACTTAAATAACGCTACATTCGCAATGTAATAAGGAACACTTATATATAGGAAGTACCAGCGGCGTATCCACCATGCCCTTTTTACATTGTTACCGTTTCGTTATTCTCATTTCTATAGGTCTTAACACATGATAAAACTTGCTGTGGTTTCTGTGCACTGAATTCCATAATTATGTATGCATCCATAATTACGTAATTCCTTGCACAGTCCGCACAGTTCATTTCATAATGCACAAGGGAAAAATCAATCGAATAAACATGAAGTGACTTGACTAGACCAGACCACCAAAGGATCTTTTTAATTAGATCAACGAACAATCTTTTTAATTAGATCAACACATGATATTCCTAACCAGATTTTTGAATCAATCTGATTAACCAGACCACTCAAGGGGTCCAATTTTAGAATAGTACTTTATAATCCATGGGACTTTAACGACGACGTAGAAGTCCATTAAGGATTTAAGATGGTACCTTTTTCATATCCTACTATGAATCCCTCATATTGAAATATGGAAGATTCTATGAGGATTTGGATAAATCACATAAAATCGTGGAACATATAAGAAAACACGTAAGCACATAATCACATAATTGATTAACTTGATCTTCATTTTGTTAATTTTCTTATTAGTTGAGCATACGAGTATTCAAAGCACACCAGGAATCCAATCCGTGAATTCCGTTTGGCACTTTAAACATTTTCAAGAATCTAACTATGAAGGTAGAAAGATCTTAATAGGAATTTAGTTTTGTTTCTTGAAAAGAAACGAGCATTTAAGATTTTCGGGGAGATCACAAGTGATCATAAAATGACAGAACCACACGAGTAGTTTGTCTTAGTGTTGGCATCGAAGGGTTGGATCAAACATTCTCACAATCGTATCAGTTTTGTAAAATAAAATTGAAACATCAAATTTTATTTATATAACAACTGAATTGTTCCAACGTCAAAAGATAACAGACAAAGAAATACAAAAGACTAATTGTTCACTGCTGCATCGTTGTTCGCGTTTGCCTTATTTATGTTAAACACTCGTCTACGCGCTGGATTTGCGTTAACAAGTCTTGGGCAATTGTTTCTGTAGTGAGTAAGGTCACCCCAGTTATAACACGACCCAGGTGGGAACCGTGCTTGAACAACAGCAGGATTTGCAGCAGCTTGATTTGCATAACGGCAGGTATCGACCAAATGTCCCAACCGTCCACAGTGGTTACATTTGTGACACTGCTCTTGCTCCAAATGATGACGGTTGCATTTGTTGCACAAAGGTGCGGTACCAACATAATTTTTCCTCTTATGAGGTTGTGCTGGTTGGTTTGGTGCAACCTGATTATTCTGAGCAGTTATGGCACAGTTTTGAGAAGCCTTACGCTTCTTCCTCTTGGATACCTCGGCCTGTTTTTCCTTTGGTTCAACTTAAGCAGCCTTGTCAGATGGTCTTGGGTCACCTTTTCGAAAAAGCTTACCCTTCCTGATATGGGATTCAGTCAGGGTGGCAGACAATTCAATGGCCTGTCTGATAGTAGTAGGGTTGCTGCCAGTAACGATATCCTGAACTAAGTCAGGAAGACCATCAATGTACTTTTCAATCGCCTTATCCACAGGCGTGACCATAGCAGGACATAACAGGCTCAATTCCTCATAACGGTCAGTATAGGACCGATGTTCACCGCTGTCTTGTTTAAGATCGTCAAATTCCCATTCCAAAGCCCTGAGCTCATGACGAGGACAGAATTCCTTCATCATTAGAGCCCGAAGCTCTTCCCAAGTTTGAGCTAGTGCCACATCGGCACCTCTATCACACATCACACCGTTCCACCATGTAAGAGCACGCTTCTCGAACGCACTGGATGCAAACTCAACCTTACGCTCATTCGGGCATTGCACGTGCCTGAATGTGCTCTCCAAACTTTCGAACTATTGCAGGAGCGCAGTTGCTCCTTGAGATCCAGAAAACTTCAAAGGTTTAGCAGAGTTGAAGGTCTTGAAATTACACTGGGTGTTATTGTTATTATTGTTGTTGTATAACTCATGAATCTGAGTTACTACGCCTGGAAGCACTGCAGCCATTTGTTGAGCAACAAGGGCTGCGACTTCCTCAGCAGTAAAAGGCTGAGCATCACATCGAGGAGGCATTGTCTAAAAGGAACAAGGGATCATGAGAAACGAGTGAGGTCGATGATTGGAAAAACAAAAGAGGTATTGAAAACATCGACAAAACACAAGGAAGGCGATCATTCGTTCGTTACCTTGAACAAACAAACGACACGCAGTGACTAATCAAAGTAAATGGATCAATATAATGTATCACCGAAGACATGCTCGTCTATAAGTGAACACTCACCCCAAGAGTTCACAGGTAAGAGTGACTGGTCCGATACTGCGGATTTGTACGAACACTCTAGCCTTAGACAGAAAACTCAGGGTACAGGCATTCACTCTTCCAGTTTGCATGTGTTCACATTATTTAGACCCAAACTTTGACGAGATTTTGAAAACATTGAAGGTTCAAAACCTTACAATAAATCATCCTAGAACGGATGATTAATTTTCAAAGCAGAGTCAAATTTTGTATTCTTGTTGTGGTTGTCACCTAAGGAAAGGTGACGGTATTGTTTTAAAACTAAACACAAGATAACTTGTGTTAGGGTCCTAGGAAGGTTATAGACTAGGTCAAAGCATTACTAATAACCTAATTCCCTATAACCATTGGCTCTGATACCAACTTTTCTGTCACACCCCGACCACGTAAAACAACAAAACGTGGCAGAAACGTCGGGGAGTGTTGTAACAGAATCATTGTTTCATAACCATGGATTATAAATTTTGTTTTATTGAATTAAAGAACTCGTTGTTTTATTATAAATCAGATAAATACAATTATTATCTTTCAAGTTTTAAAGTCGCTAAGGCACGAGTCCATCCTATGTATAGCATGTATCAACAATCATCACATAGCAGCACCTGAAACATGTGTAAAAATAGGTACGTCAGCATAAAAATGCCTGTGAGATACATAGGTTTTGTTTATGCATGATTCATGACTTATAAGTTTAAAAGAATGTTTTAACAAAAAACTAGTCATGAACCTAAAAATGTTTTCTTTATAAAATCATGTGAAAATTTATGAGAAATTTGATGATATAAAAGAATGATGCATAAATAAATAATCAAGTAAAATGAGTTTATAAAATAATGTTTTGAATAAAATGTTTGTAGTATATATAAAAATATACTTTGGTTTTAAGAGAGTCGATTAGGTAATATATATCAAAATATATTTCGGTTCCAAAATCGTTAAACATATAGTATATTAAATATACTTTGGTTGTCAAAATAATCGTTTTCGATAGTATATCAAAAGTATAATTTGGATTTATGTATAACATATTAAACTATGTTTTGGTTGAATAAATAACATATTTAAAATATGTTTTGGTAGTTAACAAAATATATGTTGTTTTGTACAATATCACACATGAGAGTATATCAAACTATACTTTTGGGAGTATAATAAAATATACAATAAAAGTGTGATTTAAGAATTCAATCAGACCTTAGTGCATCAAACTACACCAATTGAGACTATAGAGATACCACGAAGGCAATCCCTATTTGGATATAATATTGGTTTCTGACATTCCATGACAACAGGAATGGGGTGTCTAGTCCTATAGCGCTATATCATACTACCAATCGGTCTTGTGAACATAAATAAGTACAATTCAACAATTAATTTTATAATCTTTGAAAAATCGGTGTTTAGATCATAAATAATCATTCGGTTTGTCAAAGGATAAGTACTAATATGTATAATCAATTATACTTTGAAATCATAAACATAACAGATAGGTACACATGCTTCACCCCAAAACATTGAAAACAGTAAAAGAGGGGACTATGTACTCACTTGAGGGTGCTTAGAAGTCTTGAACAACAACCAAGCAAAGCTAGAGGGAGTACGGAATCAAACGGCACCTAATATAGGTAACTATGTTATTAATCGGATCCTAAATCGGGAGATAGGATAGAATGAGGTTCTATAAATCAAATGAGTATTTGAACTCATATGGTATGATTTAATAGACCTTACATTCTGATTTGAAACTCTACCTATGTGCTTTTGACCCGTTTCTACCCATTATGGTAGTATAAGCTACTATAATGCGTCGTTTGCGTAAAACTATGTTCGGATGGTTACCTATAAGCTATGTCAACTCTTACATGCCCAATTATACCCTAACCTGTTACTAATTCAGATTAGATGTCAAAAATATATTCACATATGCACATTACGGATTTATGCTACAAAAGGGCATTTTGGTCATTTCCTATGGGCATGTAAACCAATTAACGAATAGCTAACCAATCCTATGTGATCATAAGGTATAACCTCAGGGGTTATTCCCTATGCAACTATGATCACTAAGCAAGCTTGGTCGGATCATAATGATCGACCAAACGGGTCGGGTTCGAAAGTCTAAGCGGTTGTCTAGACCGCTTAACTTACGACTCTATACAAGCACTAAACTAATAGTGACGAGTTAAACATGTCAAAACATGTTTAACCTACTTAGAAAACTGATTTGGTATCAAAACAAAGTGTTTTGATACCTAAGAGTAGTTCCGTTGCAAAATGCGTGCTAAAACGCATTTTGACCGAAACTTGACTCGTCACTACACCTAGTTAACGTGGTAATCAGTGGGTATAATCGCTAAGGATTATAACCATCGTGATTACAATCACGTTGCAAAGTTCAACCGAACTTTGCGTTGACCATTGACTGGTCAAACTGAAAGTCAAACACTGTTTGACTTTTAAGCTAAAAAGCAATAAAAGAATGAAAGAAGGCTTACAAAAGGTCCTTGCTTGAACTTGATCTTATAAACTCTCAGGTATGAAGTTATAGAACTCCAACTTAGAGAATTTTAGATCAAGGATGAGGAAAAACAATGAATTGGCCATGCTATTTATACTTGTTGCAAAGTTACAAGATCATGACACATGTTTGTGTAACCTCTAAGCAAGAATTATGGCCCTACAATTGTCACAAGCAGGTTCAAAGCCTTGGGGAGGTGTTAACTTGCTCATCACACAAAGATCTTTGCATAACAGCCCCTGAATTATCAAACTGTTGCTGAAAAACTGATTTCTGGTCGCTGGGGTCTTTAGGCGGCCCGCGTAAGTATATGGGATGGGCTTACGCGGCCCGTGTGGCCCTCCCAGATCAGCCATAGTTTCAATAATTACAGTTCAGGTCCCTGCACTTGGTTTAAGCTCATTTCAGCCCCTTTTGACCCCCGTCAAGCCATTTTTAAGGATCTACAAGGTCAATAAAGTTTAGAGGACTCAAAATGTGCTCGGAAAACTCTCGGATGTAGGCTCGTTTGGTCGTACGGTCGCGTTGTTCGTTAAATTACGACGAAACTCAAACGGACGCGAAAACGAACCAATTTAAGCGACGAATGGTATTTTTGCATGCCGATCACTAAAATAAAAATATTTTAGCGTGTACAAAAATTTTGGATGTTCAGATGTGGTCAGAACGTAAGATATGCGCGAAAATGCAAACTTACGCCGTTTTTGACACTTTTAGTCCCTGTAAGATCAAATAAGCATATTTTTGCATACCGAACCACTCAAAGCTTATTTCTAAGCTATGTTTAGGTTATTTATGGTATGTTTAGCTTTTGATCAAGTTCCGGACTGTACGTTGCCTTTCAAAACAGCAGACTTTTGCAGTTTGACGCAAATAGTCCCTGTGAGCGAATAAACTTGATTTCGACACACCAAACCATCCAAAACTTATTTCTAAGTTATTTAAAGGTTATTTAAGGTATGTTAAGCCTATGTCACCATTCCGGAGTGTTTGTTGCATTAAACTGGTTATATTTACGCATCAGTTCGCGTATAACCTTCCAGAAAGTGATTTAAAGCTCGAAATCGAACAAGATTTGATATGTGCAAATGATACACTTATTTATACAAATCCCAAGTATGAAATACAATATTTCATTGGTTTTGTATCTGTTTTATGGTTGAAGTGACACAGGTGTCACAGTTTTGCTCAGTGCCGCACCCCGATGATTCCGCCATTGGTTGAGGTGTGCCAGATTGGTATCAGAGCCATAACTATAGGGAATTAGGCAAGACTCGACCTAGTCCAGGTCGATATCTTAGAATTGACCTAGTCTATAGTCTAAGTACCAACAGACCGACTTGTGCAAACCCAGTAGGGGTTTTTGTACAAGCTTACTTGATACTCTCGCTCAAATTCGCTGAATACTACACTCTTGCGCATACTACCGCTTCGCGTAAGGCCAGCCTATCCTAAGGCGAGCAACACACACAAACGAATGATCTGGTTGAGATTATGTGTCATAACCGCAAACTCCCAATCAAATTGCTCCTTCGGCGTGCATTTTACAATAAACACGAGAATTCATGTTGAATCAGGAGTGAAATCCATACTTCGATGCGATTCTCCCTATCTATCTCGTGATTTTATCACACAAACAGGGATGCAGTCGCTAAGTTAGGGGTGAAACCCGAATCTTCATGACTTGTCCCGCTCTATATTTTGGTTTTACAAAACTGTCACACCCCAACCGATGGCGGAAACATCGTGGCGCGACACTGATCGAAACAGATTGTCCAGGAGAATCCATAACAACTATTAATTATAATATATTAAAGTTTCATGTCCCATACCACAAACATATAAAATAAAACAGTTATTACAGACGTTGTTCTCAAAGACAAATATCCATTTCGACAACTCAGATTTTATTTAGTTTGTTTCTAGACTCTCTCCTAGCTTGATTCCAGCAATTAAAGCAAGCATCCTAAACACCTTTCACATACGTTAAAATAGAGGTCAATACACATAGTGTAAGGGTGAGCATACAAGTTTAATAGTATATTAGGTAGCGAAAGCGGTTTACGCATAACCAACATGTAACATGTATAATGTGAAGTGGGTAGGTTATCGATAATGAAATATGCACAGACGTGACTGCGAGTTGTAGAATGCTCAACACATATCACCACTGTGACACATGAAGAAAAGCCCTTAACAACCCCTGTCCATGACAGGTGCTGAGTCCAAACTATAGTACTATCTATCGTTGCTAAGGTATCAGACAACAATCACTGCGTAAACATAACATACTAGCATTCATCGAATAACACATATAACGTGCAGAGCGGTTAGCGTATAAAAGTGTTTGCGTTGCGTGTTGATTGTGATTTGAATATAGGTAACATATGTAACACCCAAAAGTGCTAAAAGCAAAAAGGGATTGAGTATACTCACAGATCGTGTTTAACAAGTAAACACAGTCTTGGATTGAAGGGAGCGCTGGAAAGTTAGCCTGATTACAGAACAATAGCATAAGCGATGAACAGTACATTAAACGGTGCTAGTGAACTGAGTGACGAAGGGCCATCCGATCGGATGACCTTCCAGACGGATGGTCATCCGAACGGATGGCCATTCACTCGGAGGGTTATCCGTTTGGGAAGGATGTGTTTGTGTAGGATGTGACTTTGAAGTTTTCGTTGTAGCATTTTATAAAACAATAAATGTTTCTACAATCCAGGTCATCCGGCCGGATGGTCATCCGGACAGATGGCCGTTCGGTCGGATGGCGGTTCGTTTGAAACTATCATTCCTTTGAAATTTGTAAAAAGTCTAAGTTTTTAGGAAATATCACAAGCACTGAAAGTCACAAGTCATCCGATCGGATTGTCGTTCGATCGGATGGCAATCCAATCGGACGGCAGTCCGTTCAGCAACCTGTTCGTTCTGAAACTTGTAAAAATTTGTTGAGTTTGAAAAGTTTTTTCGCGATTGTACCGAGACGGTATGACAGCGTGTCAAACAACGGAAACCCCATCAAGTCCAAGTCATCCGATCGGATGGGAATCACCCCATCCGACCAGTTAACTGTTCTTGACGGTTATTCATGTTCAACCCGTGAATCAGTTGTCTCTTTGATAGAAACCCGTTCTCAGACCGACACTCCACTTGTGAATGAGTAGGAGGCCTGAATGAGCTCAGATTCTATCGGTTTTATGTACAAGAGTGTAAAAGAGTTGAAAGAAGTTTAAATCAGTTTGAAAATGTTTAGATTTAGGTGAAATCAGTGTTTAAACATGTTGAAATCTCTTAGATCTGAGTTGTTCTTGGTGGAATGAGGTCACACTTTGGTGTTCTTGAGAACCCATGATGACATCACCCTAAAACAGCCCAAATCAGCCGATTTCATGGTGAAAAGTTAAGATTCGTTGGTGAAAATGATGAAGAAGTGTGTGTAGATGATAGAAGTACAAGATTTGGGGTAGAAACTTACAAGAATCGTGAGGAATCGAGAGAAAGTAGGGCTGGAAAGTGCTGGTCGAACGAGAGTTGTCACATCACTTGAACAGTGATGTGACAGGTGCTATTTATAGGCAAGATAGGAGAAAGGCGGTGTGCAATGATGGATCGGAGGGCAGTTCGTTCGGATGGCCATCCAATCGGATGGTCATCCGGACGGATGACCATTCGATCGAATGGTCATTCGATCGGATGGGTTTTGTGAGTTGATGTTTTGTTTTGTGCGTTGAGCGTTGCGATGCGTTGCGAGTAAGCGATGTGATTGTATTACCCATTAATTACATAAATAACCTAACTACTAACTAACATAAACGAAATCCTTAAATCTCGAATTCGCGATGAGATTGCGTTGTGATAGAGTTGCGATTGCGTTTGCGATTAACATTCCAAAACAGGTATAAACATGCACAAGTAACACATAATAGCACACACATGTAAAACATTATCCATAACCTATAATTCGAGTTGCGATGCGATAGCAATGCGATTAGCGATAAGTCGATTAGCGATTAAACTGCGATTTATTGCATATACTCCACATAATACAATTAAAGTAGCATAAATTAGAGTGTCGATTAACGAGTCGAGAAGTATAAGTAATAATTAAGCAAGGAGTGACAGATCGCATTTAGCAATCTTTTCTTCCTTTGACTTTGACTTGTATTTTGACTTCAAAAAGTTGGGTTGTTACCACCTCCCCTACTTTAGGAAATTTCGTCCCGAAATTTAAGAAGCAGATACTTAGCCTTCATATCACTTTCGAGTTCCCAGGTGAACTCCGCGCCGCGTTTGCCTTCCCAGCGAACTTTCACAATGGGAATGCGTGAGCGTCGGAGTTTCTTGGTCTCTCGGTCCATGATCTCGACTGGTTTCTCCACGAAGTGTAATGTTTCGTCCACTTGTAGATCCTCAAGAGGGACATGTAAATCCTGGTCGGCTAGACACTTTTTGAGGTTCGAAACATGGAAAGTCGGGTGGATGTTACTAAGTTCCTCCAATAGTTTGAGTCTGTAGGCCACCTTGCCAATCCTTTCCAGAATTTTAAAGGGTCCAACATATCGAGGCTCGAGCTTTCCTTTCTTGCTGAATCTGATCACCCCATTCCAAGGTGCAACCTTTAGGAGTACGTGATCGCCAACGTTAAATTCATAGGGCTTGCGGCGTCTATCGGTGTGACTCTTTTGACGACTCTGAGCTTTTAGGAGATTGTCTCGAATTTGGAGGATTTAGTTAGTCATTTCTTGCAATAACTCCGGACCGGTAATTTACGCATCCCGGATCTCGTGCCATACAATAGTCGATCGACATTTTCTTCTGTATAATGCCTCAAAAGGTGCCATTTGAATGCTAGAGTGATAACTGTTATTGTACGAGAATTTGAATAAAGGTAAAAGCGAATCCCAATTACCACCGAAATCTATCACACACGAGCGAAGCATGTCTTCGAGGGTACGAATCGTGCGTTCAATCTGACCGTCGGTCTGGGGATGGAAAGCAGTACCTAGATTGAGAGTAGTACAAAGGGCAGATTGAAATGTTTCCCAGAGGCACGAAGTGAATCGACCATCGCGGTCAGAGATGATGTCACGAGGTGTCCCGTGTCGAAAAATAACTTCGTCGTTGTAGATCCGTGCTAATCGTTCTATCTTTTGTAGTCTTCCTGTATCAGTAGAAAGTGAGCAGATTTGGTGAGACAGTCAACGATAACCCAGATGCTATCGTGACCTGATGGCATGCGCGGAAGTTTCGTTATGAAGTCCATAGCTATACTCTCCCATTTCCACATAGGGATTTCGGGTTGGACGAGTAAGCCAGAGGGGCGTTGATGCTCAGCCTTGACTTTCGAACAAGTCAGGCATTTCGAAACGTAGGTAGCGATTTCTCTCTTCATTCCCGGCCTCCAGTACCTGTAGCGAATGTCCTGGTACATCTTATCGGCACCGGGATGAATGGAATATCGAGACTTGTGGGCTTCATCTAGCAGAATCTGTCGTAAGTTGGTGCGCTTGGGAATCCAAATTCGGTCTAGATAATGGAATATACCGTTCAATTTATTCACCAGTTGTTCACCATTATTGTTAATCCTTTCCTTCTTCAAAGTGCGTTCGGTAAAGCAAGCATGTTGAGCGTCACAGATAAGAGCTTCGAGATTGTGCTGGGCTTGAGTATTACAAACGCTATGCAAATAGTTTCGTCGACTGAGAGCATCGGAATGACGTTTGCTTTGCCTGGATGGTAATGAATTTCACAGTTATAATCATTGAGGAGTTCAACCCATCGGTGTTGGCGTATATTCAGCTCTTTCTGGTAAAAGACGTGTTGTAGGCTCTTGTGGTCGGTGAAGACCGTACACTTGGTACCGTAAAGGTAGTGTCGCCAAATCTTCAACGCAAAAACAACTGCACCAAGCTCGAGATCGTGGGTTGTATAGTTCTTCTCGTGGATCTTGAGCTGACGAGAGGCGTACGCGATAAACTTGTCCCGTTGCATAAGAACACAACCGAGACCGAGGTTAGAGGCATCGCAATAGACTATGAAATCGTCACTTCCATCGGGTAATGAGAGCACGGGAGCGTTACAGATCATAAGCTTCAGGGTTTGAAAGGCCTCCTCTTGTTCGGTTGCCCAAACAAAAGGTTTGTCCTTGTGCGAAAAAGAGGTAAGCGGTACAGTGATTTTCGAGAAATCAACGATGAATCGGTGATAGTAACCTGCCAATCCGAGAAAAGAACGAACTTTGGATGGGTTCTTTGGTGTATCCCAACTCTTAACTGCTTCTATCTTCGCAGGATCGACATGAATACCATGACTATTGACAATGTGACCGAGGAATTGAACCTCCTCAAGCCAGAATTCACACTTGGAGAACTTGGCATAGAGACGGTTTCCCTGGAGTAACTCAAGAACCAAACGGAGATGTTGCGCGTGTTCGGTTTTTGACTTGGAATAGATCAGGATATCATCGATAAACACGATGACGAAGCGGTGGAGAAAGGGTTTGCACACGCGATTCATTAGATCCATAAAGACTGCAGGGGTGTTGGTTAGACCAAAGGGCATAACAACAAACTCGTAGTGACCGTATCGTGTTCGAAAAGATGTTTTGGGTATATCTTCCTCTTGAATTCGTAACTAGTGATAGCCTGAACGTAGATCGATCTTCAAGAAACACGTAGCACCTTGTAATTGATCAAACAAATCATCGATTCGAGGTAAGGGATAGCGATTCATGATGGTAAGCTTATTCAATTCCCTGTAGTCGATGCATATCCGGAACGATCCGTCCTTCTTTTTGACGAAAAAGACAGGTGCGCCCCATGGAGAGGTGCTAGGGCGAATGAAGCCTTTATCAAGCAATTCCTGGAGCTGACTCGAGAGTTCGTGCATTTCATATGGAGCGAGACGATAAGGCGCTCTAGCAACAGGGTTTGCTCCAGGAATGAGGTCGATTCGAAAGTCGATATCACGAGTGGGCGGTAAACCAGGTAAGTCATCAGGAAAGACACGAGGAAAATCACAAACCACAGGCACCTTGTCTATTGCCTTAACTTCCTTTTCCTCTGCTACTATGATGTGCGCCAAGAAAGCTTGGTATTCCTTGCAGAGATACTTGCTAGCTTGGACACACGACATGAGCTGCAACTTCTTCGAAGGACAGACCTAACAGTGACGGTTCTTCCATAAACACACAATTGATCACCATTTGCGAGAGAGAAACGAATCATTTTATCAAAACAGACAATTTCAGCATGATTCTCCTGAAGGAAATCCATGCTTACTTTGACATCAAAGCTACCGAGCTGCATAGGGATGAGATTGATCGGGAAAACGTGACTGTTGAGCTCAAGAGTACAGTCACGCAGGACAGACCTAACAGTGACGGTTCTTCCAGTGGCAACTTCTACGTCGAATGTTAATGGGAGGTTAACGCATTTACGGTTTAGGAGTCTTTCAAATTCGAATGATACAAAACAGTTATCGGCTCCAGTATCAAACATACACGAAGCATATATACCATTTACGAGAAACGTACCATTAACCACGTTGTTGTCTGCCTGAGGCTGACAGGCGTTGATGTTGAAGACTCGCCCGCGGGCTGCTTGCTGAGCTGGCTGCTGCTGCTGTTGGTGTTGTTGCAGTGCTGGTAGAGCAGGAGCTTGAACTTGGGCTGGAGCTTGATGGGGACCAGTACGACAGTTGGCAGTAAAGTGGCCGTACATGTTGCAGTGAACACAAAATCGACACACGATTTCAACCGGGTGATGATAGGTACAAGTAGGGCAGAGCGAGTGGGGACCAGTATACGCACTCTTGGTCGGCGGTGTATTGGTCACTGGTGCCGCTACTTGGCGGTTCTGAGGTTGCGGTTGAGCAGGTACTACATTGAGTGGAGCGGCGGTGACAACACAATTTTTTATGTTGTTGTTCTTGCGCTTGTGGCGAGAAGACTTGGAAGCTTGCGGTGTGGCGGTTTCAGCAGTGGGAGCAGCGGTGACTTGATGAAGACTCTTGGTGGTTTTATCGAAGTAACCAGCCAATACTCGCTTGTCATTGATCTCGGCAGCGAGTAGATAAGTCTCTTCGATAGTTGTCGTCTTCGCAGCTTGAACGAAGTCAGTAACATAATCCGGTAAAGCACGGATGTATTTCTTGATCGTCATTTCAGGTGTTACCACCTGGCTTGGACAAATGATACTTAGCTGCTTAAAGCGAGCTGTCAGACCGGCGTTGTTACCACCATCCTGCTTGATGTTCCAAAATTCGTCCTCCAACTTTTGGAGCTTTACGACCACTTTACTGCTATCTGCCTTACTGGTCCCCGTCAAGCTCAAGTCCAAGCTCCTGCTCTACCAGTTCCTCAGGGACAACAAGCAGCTCCTGCTCCCGCTGCCAACGCAAGAGCCTGCTATGCGTGTGGTGATCCCAACCACTTCGCAAATGTCTGCCCAAATAGAGTGGTGAAGCAAGAGCCACAACAGCAGCCAGCGAAGCAACACCACCAACAGCAGCAGCAGCAGCAGCCAGCTCAACAAGCATCCCGTGGGCGAGTTTTCAACATCAACGCCCGCCAGGCCCAGGCAGACAACAAAGTGGTTAATGGTACGTTTCTCGTAAAAGGTATATATGCTTCGTGTTTGTTTGATACTGGAGCCGATAACTGTTTTGTATCATTCGAATTCGAAAGGCTCCTAAACCATAAACGCGTTAACCTCCCATCAACATTCGACGTAGAAGTTGCCACTGGAAGAACAGTCACTGTTGGTTCCGTTCTACGTGACTGTACTCTTGAGCTCAACAATCACGTTTTCCCGATCAATCTTATCCCGATGCAGCTTGGTAGCTTTGATATCATAGTAGGCATGGATTTCCTCCGGGAGAATCATGCTAAAATTGTTTGTTTCGATAAAATGATTCGTTTCTCTCTCGAAAATGGCGACCAATTGTGTGTCTATGGCGAAGTTGCTTCGAAGAAGTTACAACTCATGTCGCGTGTCCAAGCTAGCAAGTACCTCCGCAAGGAATACAACACTTTCTTGGCACACATCATAGTAGCAGAGAAGGAAAAGAAAGAGAAGGCAATGGAAAAGGTGCATGTGGTTCGTGATTTTCCTACTGTCTTCCCTGATGATTTACCTGGTTTACCGCCCACTCGTGATATCGATTTTCGTATTGACCTCATTCCTAGAGCAAATCCTGTCGCTAGAGCACCTTATCGTCTCGCTCCATCTGAAATGCGCGAACTCTCGAGTCAGCTCCAGGAATTGCTTGATAAAGGCTTCATTCGCCCTAGCACCTCTCCATGGGGTGCACCTGTCCTTTTCGTCAAAAAGAAGGACAGATCGTTCCGGATGTGCATCGATTATAGGTAATTGAATAAGCTTACCATCAAGAATCGCTATCCCCTACCTCGATTCGATGATTTGTTTGATCAGTTACAACCCACATTGTTTAATACCAAACAAAGGCTTCGAGTTTAAAATACAAACCCATTAGAATAAGACAAGTTCCATGAAGGACTTTTAACAAAAGACACATAGAACCAAGGCTTTGACGTATATGTCTTATCTAAGATAAAACATCCAAGTCAAACCCTACAAAAGTGCGGATGACATCATTTATTGTGGACACATCTTGAAAACTTTCAACCTTCGCCAGATCCATTAATTCCCTGAAATACATGTAGTTTGAAAACATCAACAAATGTTGAGCGAGTTCATGTGTTTGTATGTGTGCACGAATAACCATGTAAACATTTGTAAGTATGCATTTGTAAACCTGTATGACAGCGTTTATGAACAGATCAATTAGTGTGTAGCTAATACATTAATATGTGTGCAACGGTGTAGGAAGGCTCAATCCTTTGCGTATTTCGTACCGGGCCACCCGGCGGGAACGACGTAGTCACCACATGGTCCAACTCATGGGCTCATGGGTGGGGCTCGCAACACCTAAATAGATCTATCACTCATGCCCTCGGTCCTTATACAAGGATTAATGGTCTTAAGTTAACGCCTACCCATTCACATGATCTAACAATTCATTCCTTAGCTAACCATACCATTTGTAATCATTGAAATATTTGTAACATGTATTTCACCCCCGAAGTTGTAAAACTGAAAACAGTTAAAAGAAAAGGGGGACATGAACTCACAATCTTGCGTCCTGCTGTCCGATGTAACTCAAAGGTCCTGTCCTGAAGTCGTGCAACTACCTACACACGTGCTACGTTTTATTAGACGGCTAGGTCGTGCCACGACTTTTAGTCTTAATTGTTATGACTTAGTATCTTTGAGTTATGTTTGATGTACTAAATATTATTCCAAAGTATATAATTAGTTGTTAAAATAATAATATTTTAACTTAAATTATATTTATCAATTATTTAGAATATTTGCTAAAATAATATATTTTAACTTGGTATATCATGTATTTATGCATAGGTATTTTCCCAAGGATGGGTATACTTATACTTGTGTATTTAGTCTTGTGTATTTTTGCCAAGTATTGGTGGCGTATTCCGGTGTGTATTTGTACGTACGAGAATACGTATTTTCTTGTATTTTCTTGTATTTATTAAATATTTTTATACTTAATCTTGTATTTAATTTTTCGGAATATTATTTTTAATCAAATAAAAATTCACCAATGTATATTCTTAAAATATATGCATTTTTAAGAAAAATTTTATAGAAAATTATCTAGGCAAAAATAATTATATCTTTATATAAACCTCAAAAATAATATATTTTCAAGATTTTTTTAGAAAATATTTATAAATCCACTTTTCACCCAAAATAATATATTCTAAATTTGTTTACGAAAATATATATTTTCTTAAAAAATAATACATCTTCTAATTGTTCAAGAAAATATATACATTTTTCTCCACTCAAAATAATATATTTTCTTCTTGATAAAATATGATATATTTTGTAATAATTGTAAAAATCATATTTTCCGTTTCCTTAGTTTCCACAGTACCGTTTAACTCATTTGCCAAAATATAAATCTATTTCCGGAATATATAAGTGTAGTCCATACGTCCGTGTTCGGTTTGTCCAATATTCGGGTATAAATTATATATTTGTTTTCTTGGAATTTTGGTAATATTTTGTATTACAATTTTTGTATTTCGGTAAGTTATATTATTTTTAAGTCCTAAAATAATATAACTAATACACATAATATACAAGTAGCACACAAGTGTGATTTCTAAATATATATTTTCCTAAATATTTACTTAGTCGCTTTTATTTTTCAAAAACCAACCTCCAACATTTGTAATTTTTGTAACAAAATTTATGGCAAGTTTTTATTTGAAAACCATGATCAAAATTTACTTATAAACTCTTGTTTAAAAATATTTTTCTAAGTGTTTAAATTCTACAAAAAATTTGCCATAGTTTCCCCTTAAAAATGGAGGTTTCCATGCTTTAAAAGCATATCATGATATTTTCTTTTAAAATCATCATCACTCATCAACAAATCATGCAAGACTTACTATGAGCCAAAATCATGCAATTTACACTACATGATGAACTTGAAGTTTTGTAAAAACTTGTAGTAACTTACTATGTTATTTAGTAGGTTTAGTTACCTTTTGAAAAATTTAGTCCTTTACAACTTACAAGATGATTTTTCTAAAAATAATTCTTTTGTATTTTTCTTGTTACAAACATGTTTCTAGCTTTGATTTAACACTAAAAATATAATTAACTTCCTTAAAAATCATGATCTTGTAAACCTTGTAAATAACTTTGGTTTCTTGAGAAAACTATTTTTTGAAATCATCCATTTACAAGACTTAATACATGTATCAAACTTCATCATACACAAGATCAACTTCATTTTCAAGTTCATGTGGAACATAAAGGATGATCATCTTGATTTTCACAAGATTCATCCTCTCACTTGCTAGATCATGTGTTTAATCACAATCTAGCAAGCTTCTTATGATGATTAACATCATAAACACAAGAAATCAACAATCAAGATTCATACACACACTAAATCAACATAGATGTTAATGTTTTTAAGCTTTATGTGAAGGTTTATCTTCTTGTTTCTTAATGATCTTTATGTTTAACCATTTACATAATCTTTTAACCAATCAAAAGAGAAGTAAAATCAAGTTACAAGAGGCTTACTACTAGCACAAGTGCTAGGGAAGAATCAAAGATGAACAAGATGATAAACATGGTGGATAAAAGCTTATGGTGAAGGTCCTTCAAGCTCCAATGCTTCCTAGCTTCTTAATCTTGCTTCTTGCACCTTAGGATCGCCTTGGATTGTATGAGATTGAAGTGAAAATGGTGGTGGTGTGGGTGGTGGTTCACGGCCAAGAACAAGAAGAGAAGAGGGAGAGATGATGAGTTTGGTGTTTGTGAAATAAGTTTATGTGATGGACTTGTGGTTTATAAACAATCATTCTCCAACATTTAAGTAACCAATAGTTTTTATGTTGCAAAAGGAAACAACAAATCCAATAAACAATTCAAGAAAATCCATGGGTGGGTCAACCCATGGTAACCGTCCAAACATGGGGGGGGGGGTATAGTTACAATGTAATGGTAAGTTTGATGTTTAAGTTAGATTCTAAGTATAAGAATTAGTGTTGTATGTGTTATATGATTATAAGGTGTGTTATGATGTTCGGTGACCGTAACTAGCTCGGAAATGTTAAAACAGTGCTTCTAGTGAAAATTTGGTGTTTCGGGTAGTGTCCGGTTGTTCGGTTGGTTACCGGTTCGTTAAGGTGCTAAATTACGCAGTTTAGTGTGCTTTATGTTCCCTTTTATGACAGTTTTGATTCCCGACACTTGGGAAGATATTATGGACCATTAAACCATAATTCTGCATTATATTTTAGTGTTAAAGTCCTGATTTTTGCTGAAAATTGCAGAATTCTGCAGTTTTTGAGAGTTTTAGGCACTTTCCGGCACTTAACTATCACTAGGAAGGCAGTTTTATGATCCTTACTTTCCTACACACTATACTAGTGTAACTCTTGGTTTCGCGCTCATTCTGTGTCTTATCATTGTTAGGAAACTTTATTTGTAAGTATTAAAGAAAATCAAGTTCAGCTTGAACTATGAAGAAGACAAAAGTCCTAAAGATCAAAACAACCAAAGGAAGACCGGATAGGGCAACTGAACAGAACAATATATACTTCAAAGAATCATAAGTTGATCAAGAACTGAAAGAAGATTATCAGAGAAGGCTTTTCTGATGGATCTGATGATATTTCTGATGAAGTATCATCAGTTTTTGGCGATTCTGATCATCAGACTTTCTGATGATTTGTTCACCAGAATTTCTGATGAAGTGGTTATCAGAAATTCTGATAAAACCCCACTTGTCTAAAAATCAGTTCTATCCTGCCACAATAACCCAAGCAAGTTGACATTATTGGATATCATGATGACAAAGGCAACTTGATTATTGGATTCAATGAATATGTCAAGAAGCTACTTTTTGTAGGACATAAACATGAATAAACAAATGTTTATTCATGTATCAAAGCCGTCTATAAATAGAAGGCTCATCAAGCAGAGAACAATGAGTTAAGCTTAGCATTCAATACATACTACAAACTCCATTGTCCTTTTACCTCAGAATTCACAAGTATTCATTTGTAATAGATAATAATATTACAATCACCTTGTAAACCATTTTGTTTCAAAGTGATATAAACTTGAAAATTCTGTAGGTCTTGTTTCTTGAAAGTCTGATTTCTATTTCCGCACACTATTTTCACATTTGTTGAAATCACTTGCCATATTACGTGAAAAGAAGTTTTTAAGTCCAAACTGGGACCAATAATTGGTATCAGAGCAGATTGAATAACTCATTTTCAAACGATCAATCGCTCATCTTCTTTTCTCTAAACATGGCAAACTTTCAAACATGGAATAATGCTTTTAATATTGGTTCAATGTCTAAACCTCCGACTCTTGTCAGAGAGGAATACCCACAATGGAAAATCAGGATGGTCAACTTCCTTAATGGACATGACCGAGCTCTGTTTCAATCCATTGAAAGGGGTCCACATGTACCAATAACGAAATACCAGCTATTCTAGCAACTGATCAATCACCAGGAATCCTTGCTTCTAGGGCTCCCAAAAGTGAAACACTTTGGAGCCAAGAAGACAAGGATCTGGTGGATGCAGATGAAAGGGCAAAGTCACTTTTAATAATGGCTCTCCCTAATGACATATTTTCTTAAGTTGATGCATGTGCATCAGCCAAGGAAATATGGGACCAGTTGGAAAATCTTTGTGAAGGAGGAGAAAGAATGAAAAGAAACAAAAGAACAAACAATGTTTCCTCATATGAGAGATTCAAAAGCTTACCAAATGAAAAACTAAATGAAACATATCAAAGATTTACAAAACTTTTGAATGAGCTAAAGAAATTTGGCATAATAAAATCAAATGATGAAAGAAACATAAAATTTCTGGATGCTTTACCTAGAGAATGGAGAAGTCTAACCATGACTTTGTCCTCAACCTTAGAACTAGGTAATATGAGTCTTCATGACTTATACAGCATTCTGATCCCCAGAGAAGAAGAAATATTTGAAGAATCAGTTCAAAGAGGGGGATCATTAGCTTTAATCTCAAACTCACAAAGAACACCTACCAATGATCCACAACCTTCAAACAGTCAAAATCTTGAAATTTCTGATACATCATCAGATTTTTCAGCTTTTGCTGAAGCAATTGCACTGCTCACTAAAACCTTTGAGCAGAGGTTGAGGGGAGGAGGCCAAAGATACCAGAAAAGTGACAGAGGGAGGATGGAAGGAAGATATAGGGATGAAGGTAGATCAAAGGATAAGGGAAAGGCTGAAGTTGTGTGTTACAAATGCAAGCAAAAGGGTCACTATGCTTCAGAGTGCAAAACCAAGAAACTGAAGGATGTTGCATATTATGAGAAGAAGCTGGAAAAAGCAAAGAAGCAACAACAAGTCAGTTTGATTGCAGGGACAGATACATGGCTGTCTGATGATTCTTCTGATGAAGAAGAAGAAGAGATGGCTAATTTCTGCCTTATGGCACTTTCTGATGAACTACCAGAAACTTCAGAACTGAAGGTAAATTTAGATAATCTTGATCTTGAACACAAGTTAAACAAGCTCATGTCAGATTTTCTAAATCTGCAAGATAAACAGAAATCAGATAGTAAAAAATATGATGAGTTGCAAAAGACCATGAATAAAGTTATACTTGAAAACCAGTTACTAATAGAAGAAAGCTTAGATCACAGAGCTAAAATTGAATTTTATGAAAAAGAAAGAAAAGATCTTTACAAGAAAATTCATGATAAGGAAATAAATGTAAAAGGTTTTCAACAAGCTAAGGAATTCATTAACTTTATTGAATCTACACCAAAGAACAAAGGAGAGGGTTTAGGGTATGTAAAAACAAGTGAAATTAAACCTACAATCTTTGTGAAAGCAACACATCAGATTTCTGATAAATCTACATCAGAATCTGATTCTGAATCTTGCAAATCAACCAGTTCTGAGAACTCTTTTGAAATATCAAAACTCAACTTGAAAGCAAAAAGGAGTGTATCCAAACAAAAATCTTTAAATATTCAAGAAGCAATTCACTCAATGTTTCAAAATTATTCACTCATTCCATCACAAGAAAAGAAATCAGAGAATTATGTTAAAGAATCTTGTATGTGTGTTGACATACTGAAGCTTGTTCAACACCATCTCCAAAAGAAAAGTGAAAAGTCTGTTCATGGCTCAGCATGTAACAAATATTCTGATGAAAGACCTTCAAAAGAAAACAATCCGATTAAAATCTCATCAGAAAAAGTACCCAAGCAAGTCTGGGTACCAAAAACCCTCTAATTTTTCCATTTCAGGACCATCATGTGCAGCAGATCTGGTACTGCGATTCTGGAAGCTCCAAGCACATGACTGGGGACAGGAGCTTACTCAGTAACTTTGTTTCAAAACTGGGTAAATTGGTAAACTTTGGGAATGGAGTAAAAGGGAGGATTTTGGGATATGGATGCATAAGGTATGGATGTTTGACCATAGAAAAAGTAGCCTATGTAGAAGGCTTAAAGTACAATCTGCTGAGTTGTGGTCAATTCTGTGATAAAGGTTTTCAGGTAACCTTTTTACCTGAAAAATGCTTGTTAATTGGCATGGATGATAATAAGATTTATTTAAGTGGTAAAAGAATAAGACAATTAATCTACTATTTTGATTTCAAAGAGGAAAATGAACATCCAAAATTGTGTTTATTTTCAAAAATTAACAAGGGTAGTAGTTGGTTGTGGTACAAAAGGTTAGCACACTTAAACTTTAAAAATCTAAACAAATTAGCAAGCAAAGGTCTGGTAAAAGAATTACCTTTTATATCCTCAAAGAAGGATAAAATTTGTGAAGCTTGTGAAATGGGTAAATCTAAAAGAAGCTCACACAAAGCAATTTCTGAATCTTCAATAACACAAAATTTGGAACTTTTGCATATGGATCTTTGTGGACCCATAAGCACTGAAAGCTTTTCTGGAAAGAAGTATATACTTGTAATTGTAGATGATTTTTCCAGATACACATGGGTAGAGTTTTTAAGAAAGAAAAGTGAAACTCCTGATCTGATCATTAATTTTATTAGAAAAATTGAAAATCTGTTAAAATTAAAGTAAGAAGGATCAGAACAGACAATGGAACAGAGTTTAAAAATTCAAAAGTTGAGAGCTTCCTTGTGAGCAAAGGAATCTCTCATGGTTTTTCTGCTCCAAGATCACCCCAACAAAATGGAGTGGTAGAGAGGAGGAACATAACCTTAGTGGAATCAGCCAGAACAATGCTTGCTTATGCAAAATTGCCCACTCATTTCTGGACAGAAGCAATAGCAAATGCTTGTTTTACCCAAAACAGGTCCATAATCAACAAAAGATACAATAAAACACCTTACAACATTATCAATGGGAGAATCCCAAGTGTAAAATTTTTGCACACATTTGGTAGTAGATGTTTTGTTTTCAATGATTTTGAAAGTCTTGAGAAATTTAACAGAAAAGCAGAAAAGGGTATTTTTCTTGGCTATTCTTTGTCCTCAAAAGCTTATAGAATTTTTATTCTAAACACAAGGACAATCAGAGAAATTTTATATGTATCTTTTGATGACTCATTAGAAACATAAGTTTCTGATGAATATATGAAGGAAATAAACTTTTCTGACAAACAAGAAAAATATGAACATCTTTTTAAAATGATTACAGAAGACTTCTTAGAACACGATAAATCTCTTACAAACAAATCAATAGATAATTCATGTGCTAACCCTGCATAACAAATGGAAAATACACCAGAAATCTTGAATCAGAACAATGAAAATATTTATGACAATCAAAATTCTGATATAAACAATACAACGGAGGCAACTGTTCAGGGGGAAACGTCAAATCCATCAGAACCAACAACCTTTCACAAGAAGTTGAGATGGATAAAAGGACATGTTCATTCTGACATCATTGGAAATCCAGAAGATGGTGTAAGAACAAGATCTGCAACAACACATGAATGTGCATTTGCTGGGTTTCTAAGCAAAATAGAACCCAAGACTGTCAAAGAAGCTCTTAGTGACTCAGACTGGATTCAAGCTATGCAAGAAGAGCTTGATCAGTTTGAAAAGAGTAAGGTATGGGATCTGGTGCCTAAGCCAAATAACAAATCAGTCATAGGCTCAAAATGGGTATTTAGAAACAAATCAGATGAAAATGGCATAATAACCAGGAATAAGGCAAGGTTAGTGGTCAAAGGCTATTATCAACAAGAAGGCATTGACTATGATAAAACCTTTGCACCAGTGGCCAGATTAGAAGCAGTAAGAATCTTTCTTGCTTATGCTGCATCCAAAGACTTCAAAGTATATCAAATGGATGTGAAATCTGCATTCCTGAATGGTAAGATTGAGGAAGAAGTTTATGTGCATCAACCTGAAGACTTTGTTGATCCAAAATTTCAAAACCATGTTTACAAATTAAACAAAGCCTTGTATGGTTTAAAGCAAGCTCCAAAAGCATGGTATGAAACACTTTCAAACTTCTTACTCAATTCTAGCTTCACAAAAGGTACTATTAATACAACACTTTTTCTTAAAACTCACAAGGGTCACATTTTGTTAGTCCAAATATATGTTGATGACATTATATTTGGATCAACAAATGAAAAGTTCTGTAAAAAGTTTCAAAAGTTAATGACCAGCCATTTTGAAATGAGCATGATGGGTGAGTTAACATTTTTCTTAGGTTTACAAGTCAAACAAAGAATTGATGAAATATTTTTGAGTCAATCTAAGTATGTGAAAACAATTTTGCACAAATACTCACTTGAAAATTGCTCAATTTCAAAAACTCCCATGGTAATAGGGAACAAACTTGATTCTGATAAAGAAGGGACACGTGTAGATATTAAAACCTATAGGGGGATGATAGGATCATTGTTATACTTAACTGCAAGCAGACCAGATATTATGTTTGCTACATGTTTTCTGGCAAGATATCAATGCAATCCTAAAGAATCTCACCTAAAAGCAGTAAAGAGGGTTTTTAAATATCTAAAAGGCACATCAAAACTTGGTCTCTGGTATCCTAAGGATACAAATCTTGAACTAATTGCATATACAGATGCAGATTATGCAGGGTGCAAGATTGACAGAAAAAGCACATCTGGTGCATGTCAAATCTTGGGAGAAAAGTTGGTATGTTGGGCAAGTAAGAAACAAAACTGTGTTGCAACATCAACAGCTGAATCAGAATATGTAGCAGCAGCAAGTTGCTTTTCACAAGTGTTGTGGATGTAAACTCAGCTGAAAGATTATAGAGTAAATCTGACAAAGATACCCATTCTATGTGACTCAAAGAGTGCAATTGCAATTACAGAGAATCCAGTCCATCACTCTAGAACAAAGCACATAGATGTCAGATATCACTTCATAAAGGATCATGTTGAAAAAGGTAACATAGAAATGTACTTTGTTCCAACAGAAAACCAAATTGCTGACATCTTTACAAAACCTCTTGGTGAAAAGAGACACAACTTTTTAATCAGCAAACTTGGCATGGTTAACATAAAAGATGAGGATGTTTCAGAAAATAAAAAGTCACAACCTGAAAACCAAACTGATGAACATCAAGATGAAAATTCTGATTATCAAAGAATAAATCAACAGGTTTCTGATAAAGAAATCCATCAATCTGATGGAATATCAGAGAATCTGATAAATTATCAATGAATCTGATAGTTTTTCAGAAAATCTGATGTATTATCAGAAAGTCTAATGAATCATCAGAAATTCTGATAAAACATCAGAAACTTTGTTAAAACATCAGAATCATCACTGATCATTAGAAAATTTTATGAAGTTACCATCTTTATTCATATCTCATATTCGTATAAACTCATAACTGTAGATAGTCTGTTTTTGAATTTTTTTTGTGTGTAATTTAAAAAAAAATCAAAAAGGGGGAAAGTAACATGCATTAAGATAAATTCGAAGTCACAGCAGAGAAAATCAACCGTCACAAGGAAAATTTTTGCAGAAAATTGATTTTTTCTTATACTTCCAATGCATGCAACGTCATTTTTCATGAAGAATTAGAGAGACACGAGGGCATAAAAATGATTAGGGGCTACGAAAGTAGCCGCCTAGTTATTCAATGCTTACTCACAACATGGGGCTTCGAAGACTGCCATATACCCACTGCAACAGATATCGTCTTAAATGAAGATATTGAACTGGAAAAGAAAATCTTTGGTTGTTAATAACATTTTCATCTATAAATATTAACAACTTGAAAAAGACTTTCTTTATCTCAAACACTCTTCTCTTCAAAAGCACTTTATCAGATATTTAATATTTAAAAAAAACGGCTTCCCCAAAAGCAATGAAACATGTACACTTTCCTCTCCCTCTTCACAAACATCATAACCTTAGACTTAGGTCTAATCTGGAAGGTCCTGCATGGGAAGATTGCAGGTATGTGTATAACATGATTATGCGAAGTCCTTTGGGCTTTGCTGTATCTACACATGTCACTATCTACCCAGACCTCCTTTAAGAATTCTGGTGGAATGTTGAAATCATCTTCAGTGGCACCACCATGTGGATAGAAAGTAAGGTTATGGGGTTCAAAATCACCCTAAAGGAGGAAACTCTCAGGGGTGTCCTCCAGCTGGGTGATGATCAAGAAAACACCTTCTTCAACAAGGAAATGGAGGAACAAACTCTGAAGGATATGGGCTATCAAACACACAACGTGTCAAGGCAGATCAGCAAGTCTAGTTTCATACCACCATTTCAGTACTTGGTGACACAGCTCAGTGTCTGCTTCTCTAAAAAGATTGGACACTTCAACGAGCTGTCTTATAGGATGATGGAGGTGGTTCATGCAGTTGTACAAGAGAAACCGTACAACTTTTCTAAGTTTCTCATGAAAGACTTGGAAGCAAACTTGCACACCCGTCAACCTTTTCTGATCTACCCTCGCTTTGTGACCAAGGTGATTACCAGACAGCTGGACTTCGGAGGAGTAAGAAGCTAATATCCAAGGGCCCAGATGGCGCAACAAGAGAACATAAGTGATCCAACCCTTGTTCCATCAACAAACCATAGTGGTCATATAACCTACATCTGGTTGTATGTTAAGGGGATGTACAATGTGCTCAATGAGTAGTAGTTTTTTTTGTTGTTTAGTGGTATTTTTTTTGTTTTGTTTAATATAGCATATCTTTGCTTTATATTTTCTCACAAACTTCACAATAGATCTAGGGGGAACTAAAATAGCATATCTGATAAAAATAAAAAAAATCCGGTGAAGTTCAAAAGAAATCTAATAAATATGGTGAAACATCAGAAATTCTGATATGGCATCAGAAAATCTGATTGTACATCAGAAAAGTGTCAAGACAACCAGAAAGACTGATAAGTCAACAGAAAATGAGAAGAAATATCAGGGAACATTGCTTTAAACCAGATTCAGAGAAACTTGTGACAAAATAACAATTAAAAAAAAAGGGTTTCTATCAAAATCAAAATTTTTCTTGGTAATCTATCTTCAAAAAGGAATGGAACAAGATGTAATCTTTTGCACAACAATACTTCTTGAAGATTAGAACAAAGATGTGAAGTTCAGAAATGCTATGTAAGTGAAATCTTCAAAACCCTACTTATTCCCTCTCATCTAAAAAAAAAAAAAAAAAAAAAATTAATGGTGATTCAATCTCTAAATATGAATCAAATGTATTCTGATGAAGTATGAAGAAAATCCAACTCTCAAAGGTTTATTCAAAGATTTTCTAATATACATCATCAAAAGAAAAACTTGGGAAGATACACAATCTCAAAAAGGTTTTTATTGGACCTTTTTACAACAAAAAGAGTCCCACATGAAGAAAAGGTGCAAGTTGGACATTAGTGTTTATCTACTAAATATTTGGAATCTCTGATTCTCAATGACAGATATATATTAAATTAGAGATAAACCAAAAGTTTTTTTAAAACGGTTGTTTATTAAACAAATTAAAACATCTTTAAGGTGTCATAAACCACCTTAAATACAAACAACACACGAAAAACACTCAAAGATCTTTGTCTCAAAACACTATAAATACCCCATTAAAAACAGAGACTTCCATATTCAACCTTCACATTCAAAAGCAAAACCCTAAAAACCCTTTTTCGAAACAAAAACCTCAATTCTCCATGGCTGCTATCAACATCAACATACCACCAGTTGAACACTCTGTTCAACTCATCACTGAAGCTGAATTCCTACCATTAAAGAGCAACAATGAAGCAATGAACGACAACATTGAAGAATATGATACAAAGTGCCAAATTTTGATCGAATTTCTGACCAGTTGTCCTATAGCTCAAGCTCTCACAAAGACCAGAGATGTGCCAGAAAGACTTATACAACAAGTTGTAAAGACACTCAATCTCTCAAATCCAAACAAGCTTACAGCACATGTATGGGGATATATCTTCATTACAATCACACCAGAGAAAATAAGGGAATGTTTGGAACTACCCTTAAGCCAAAATTATGAAGAAGCACCAGAAAAGGAAGATCTGTTTGCACTACTTGATGCTGTAATGGGTTACAAGACAAATATCTCAAAGATCAATGAATTCAAGAGATATATAAAAATGGAAATCCTGAACAAGTGTTTATCATCAAAGATTGGGGGTACAGATCAGATAAATAAAAATGTTCTGCCAATCATGTTCAGCCTCATTAGTGGGTTGAACATTGATTATGGAACAGAGATATTTAATCTGATCAGAAGATCAATTCTGACCAACACTGGAAGGATAGATTCACATCTACCTTTTCCCAGTTTTCTGTCAATCATAATTTCTGATGCATTTTCTGAAAGGAACATGGAAATTCCTACATCAGAATATATGTGGAGTACAGAAATCATGAGACCATGGACTGCTGTTGGGTCTTGGAAGTCAGATTATGATGTACCTGTTCTGTCAGAAAATATGATGAATCTGATACCAGAAAATTCACCTTACAGAGCAGAATATCTAAGGATGTTAAGCAAGAAGCTAGAGAATAAAGAAGTTTTTGATAGTGTGTCCCCTATGGAGCATGATGCACAAGAATCCTGTATACCAAGAATAGAATAGATGGGTGAATCAGAACCTCATCAAGCTGATGGAGATGTGTACATGAGTCCTGTGGCAGAAGAACATCATGCAGAAATCTCACATATGGGAGAAACAGGTGCACAACACTCTAAACTTAATATTGTTCATGATTCTGAGAGTGATTCTGATGATTCAATTTAAGGAAATTATGAAATTTCACACAGAGGCACTGTTTCTGAAAAACAAGATGTGAGTAAAACCATTGACCCATTCTCTAAATCAGCTTCAGAGGAGGAGAATGTGGTGGCAACAGGTGGAGATCAGTCTACTGATCAAGGAAACCTGGTTGAGAAAAATAAGAGTTTCTCAACAACTCATGGAGAATCTAAAAAGATTCAAGGATATGAGGAAAACAAGAATTTGAATGAGTTTTAATTTTCTGGTAAGGGTATAGAGAATATGGAATATTTCAGTTCTCTTAACCTTAGAACAGCAGAGAATGTGTTTTCTGCTAGTGTTATAGGTGGAACATCTGTTGTTCCTCCTGTTACCCAAGAACATCAATCTATGTCAACAGAGCAACTACACAAGGAACTTGATGACATAACTACTGTTTGTACTGGCAAGACAGCCACAGAAGAAAAACTTGATCTGATACTGGAAGAGATTAGAAATCAAAAGTCAGACATCAAAGTATTATCAGAAACTGTCAAAGCTGTACAGAAACAAACAGAAGATAACACTGCAGCCCTCAACAAACTGCAAGAGTCGTCAGAAAACAGAGAAAATTCATCAGAATTCAAGAAATCTCTCAAAGAATTGCAAGAAATCAAGACACAGATGGCAGAAGTTGCAAGTGCAGGGGAAAGCTCAAGTTCTGGAAGAATCCTTGAAGAAATTCAGTTCCTCAGAGCCAACAACAGCAGCATGGCTGAGGTTTTTGAGAAACTGATGGTGGAATTGTCTGCACAGAAAAATCAAGATAAAATGGAGCTTCAGAGAATGAATAAACAAGAAGAAATAAATGCTCAAACTCTTGCTGATGTTCATCTGTTAGTAAAGAGGTTGCAGTACAATGCTGCCAGACTAGCAAAAGTTGATTTTCATGAACTGAAAGCTCCAACTCCACAAGAAAAACCACCAGGAGAGTCAGAAACTCCTCAACAATAATTCAAACAACCAGAAGTCACTCAACAAAAACCAACCAGGCAAACAGAAGCATCATCAACACAAAAACAGAAGCAACCCATGGGTCCTCCTCCTAGTATGCCTAAGTTACTCATGGGTCCTCCAACAAATATTCCAAAGCCAGACACATCAAAGGTGCCTATGCAAGGATCTGTTCCAGTTCAATCATCTTCCATAGCTCTCACAGGTGAAACAAAATTCATCAAACAATTGAATATAAAAAAGAAGAGAAGAATGGAACATGAAGTAACATCCTCAAAAAGGCCAAGAAAAGTGATTGGAGAAGATTCAGATGGAAAACTCAAAGAATTCGAAGTCCTGAAAGGTGATCTACATACAATTATGTACCCCGAAGAACACTTAAAGCACTACTACTGGAACAAACAAGAAGATAAACTTGAAAGGCCACTCTCTCCATTAAGCAGAAATATTGTTGAGCTTAGAGATGCAGGAAACTTGGAAATGTTGCACAAACCAATTACAAATCCAATAGTTTCCATTGAAAGAATTATCACTATTAATGCTCCAGGAGGTGTCTTAGGTACTGGTGAACAGAACAAATACACCCTGATCAGAAAAGATAATAGTGATACAACAGTTACTGATGGAGACCTGGCTGATGATCTTCACCCAATGAGTTTAGTAAAGTTGAAGCAACTCATTGATAAAGACAAAAGCTCCGCAGTTGTGATCAGACGAGTTCTTGACAGTATCAAGAAAGCAGGAGAAAAGTTATATCAAAGGGCTGCACTGATAGACTTCGACCTGTGTATCCACTTTGAGTATAGCAAAAAGGTACTAACACCTCCTCCTAACAACACCATTCCAGCTGAAATTCCTCTCAACAAAGTAAGAGCTGGAGCTATCTTTGACATGTGTGTGGTTTTCAAAGATGCTTATGATGAGAAAGCTCTGTTCAGAGTCAGTGAAATATACAAGTATTCCAATCAAACTCTGAAATATATAAAGAATTACATGAATGAGAAACAAGAGCAGCTCAAGAAGAAGGGGAAGAACAATGAACAAATGAGGAAGGTAATTGAAAATATCATTGAAAGTTGGATGGAAGCTAGAGGTTGGTACAAAGAGCTCTACAAAACAACTCAAAAGGCAATTGATTACAAGAAAAGGTTGAAACCAGGAGACAAGTTCAGAGGTGGAGTGAAGATCAATTGATGAATGCATGAGTTTAAAATTTCTGTTTTTGAGAAACAATATTTTATTTCTCTGTTTGTTTTGAACAATGGTTAATTTGTTTTATGTTTCTGCATTTAGTTGTTTGAACTCTTTTTAAAGGATTAGTTGAAGTCTGTTCATGTTTGATATAGATAGTTCATTTTCTTATAATACTTAGGGGGAAACTGTTAGGAAACTTTATTTGTAACTATTGAAGAAAATCAAGTTCAGCTTAATTTATGAAGAAGACAAAATTCCTGAAGATCAAAACAACAAAAGGAAGACCGGATAGGGCAACTGAACAGAACAATATCTACTTCAAAGAATCATAAGTTGATCAAGAACTGAAAGAAGATTATCAGAGAAAGCTTTTCTGATGGATCTGATGATATTTCTGATGAAATATCATCAGTTTCTGGCGATTCTGATCATCAGACTTTCTGATGAAGTGGTTATCAGAAATTCTGATAAAACCCCACTTGTCTAAAAATCAGTTCTATCCTGCCACAATAACCGAAGTAATTTGACATTATTGGATATCATGATGACAAAGGCAACTTGATTATTGGATTCAATGAATATGTCAAGAAGCTACTTTTTCAGGACATAAACGTGAATAAACAAATGTTTATTCATGTATCAAAGTCGTCTATAAATAGAAGGCTCGTCAAGCAGAGAACAATGAGTTAAGCTTAGCATTCAATACATACTACAAACTCCATTGTCCTTTCACCTTAGAATTCACAAGTATTCATTTGTAATAGATAATAATCTTACAATCACCTTGTAAACCATTTTGTTTCAAAGTGATAGAAACTTGAAAATTCTGTAGGTCTTGTTTCTTGAAAGTCTGATTTCTATTTCCGCACACTATTTTCACATTTGTTGAAATCACTTGCCATATAACGTGAAAAGAAGTTTTTATGTCCAAACTGGTACCAACAATCATCATGTATGTCTGAGTACTGAACTCCCGTCAGTACTTCTAGTTTGTCTGATAACTGTGCTAACTTTGTTTCGTGCACTAACTTAATCATAATGTGTTGCATGCAATAATGAGAAATAACCATGCAACATGTGATGCACTTGTATGTATATGACAATAATCAGAAATCATTCATGCCATTAATTCGAATCAAGCATAGTTATTAAGCACAAATTACTGTTTAACATGTACAAAATTACATGGAAAATTGACAGTTGTCACAGGATTGGCGGGTTACTACCGCCGATTCATCGCTGATTTCTCGAAGATCGCTGTCCCTCTCACCTCGCTTACGCACAAGGACAAACCTTTTGTTTGAGGAACCGAACAGGAGGAGGCCTTTCAAACTCTAAAGCTCATGCTCTGTAACGCTCCCATACTCTCCTTACCCAACGAAAACGACGATTTTGTAGTCTATTGCGATGCCTCTAACCTCGGTCTCGGTTGTGTTCTTATGCAACAGGACAAGGTTATCGCGTACGCCTCTCGTCAGCTCAAGATCCACGAGAAGAACTATACAACCCATGATCTCGAGCTTAGTGCAGTTGTTTTTGCGTTAAAGATTTGGCGACACTACCTTTACAGTACCAAGTGTACGGTCTTCACCGACCATAAGAGCCTACAACACATCTTTAACCAGAAGAAGCTGAATATGCGCTAACGCCGATGGGTTGAACTCCTCAACGATTACGACTGTGAGATTCGTTACCATCCAGGCAAAGCAATTGTCGTTGCCGATACTCTCAGTCGACGAAGCTATTTACATAGCGTTCGTAATACTCAAGCCCAGCGTAATCTCGAAGCTCTCATCTGTGACATTCAACATGCTTGTTTTACCAAACGCACTTTGAAGAAGAAAGGATTATCAATAACAGCGAACAACTAGTGAATAAATCGAATGGCATATTTCACTATCTAGACCGAATTTGGATTCCCAAATGCAATAATTTACGAGAGATCCGACTAAACAAAGCCCACAAGTCCCGATATTCCATTCATCCCGGTGCCGATAAGATGTACCAGGACTTTCGCTATAGGTACTGGTGGCCGGGCATGAAGAAAGATATCGCCATCTACGTTTCGAAGTGCCTAACTTGTTCGAAAGTCAAGGCTGAGCATCAACGCCCCTTTGGCTTACTCGTGCAACCCGAGATCCCTATGTGGAAGTGGGAGAGTATAGCTATGGACTTCATTACGAAACTCTCGCGCACGCCATTAGGTCACGATAGCATCTGGGTTATCATTGATCGTCTCACCAAATCCGCCCACTTTCTGCCGATACGGGAAGACTGTAAGGTTGAATGATTAGCACGGATCTACACCGATGAAGTCATTTGTCGACACGGGACACCTCGTGACATCATCTCTGACCGCGATGGTCGATTCACTTCGCGCCTCTGGGAAACATTTCAATCTGCTCTCGGTACTACTCTCAATCTTAGTACCGCATTCCATCCCCAGACTGACGGTCAGACTGAACGCACGATTCGTACCCTTGAAGACATGCTCCGCTTGTGTGTTATAGATTTCGGTGGTAATTGGGATTCACATTTACCTTTAGTCTAATTCTCGTACAATAACAGTTATCACTCTAGCATTCAAATGGCACCATTTGAGGCATTATACGGAAGAAAATGTCGATCGCCTATTGTATGTCATGAGATCGGGGATGCGCAAATTACCGGTCCTGAGCTATTACAAGAAATGACTGACAAGATCCTGCAAATACGAGACAATCTACTGAAAGCTCGGAGTCGTCAAAAGAGTTACGTCGATAGACGCCGCAAGCCCCTTGAATTTGACGTTGGTGATCACGTACTCCTAAAGGTTGCACCTTGGAAGGGGGTGATCAGATTCGACAAGAAAGGAAAGCTCGCGCCTCGATATGTTGGACCCTTTAAAATTTTGGAACGAATTGGTGGCCTACAGACTCGAACTAACGGAGGAGCTTAGTAACGGCCACCCGACTTTCCATGTTTTGAACCTCAAAAAGTGTCTAGCCGACCAAAATTTACACGACCCTCTTGAGGATCTACAAGTGGACGAAACATTACACTTCGTGGAAAAACCAGTCGAGATCATGGACCGAGAGACCAAGAAACTCCGACGCTCACGCATTCCCATTGTGAAGGTTCGCTGGGAAGGCAAACGCGGCGCCGAGTTCACCTGGGAACTCGAGAGTGATATGAAGGCTAAGTATCCGCAACTGTTTGTTACGCATGCGCCTTAAATTTCGGGACGAAATTTCCTAAAGTAGGGGAGGCTGTAACAACCCGACTTTCAAAGCCAAAGTCAAAGTACAAGTCAAAGTTAAAGTCAAAGTCAAAGGAAGAAAAGATTGCTTATTGGATCTGGCATCCCTTGCCTAATTATTACTTGTACACTTTGACTCGATAATCGACACTCGCTTGATGTTTTTTGTTTTACGATTATTTAATATGTGAAGTAACAATGCGATAAACACAATTAAACGCTAATCTACTTAAACGCTATCACATCGCTATCGCATCGCAATTCGAATTACAGGTTCTGGATATTGTTTTACGTGTGTGTGCTATTATGTGTTACTTGTGCATGTTTGTATTTGTTTAAGGTGATTATTCGCAAACGCAATCGTAACTCTATCGCAACGCAATCTCATCGCGAACTCGAAATCTAAGGTTTACTTTTGTGGTTATTAGTAGTTATATTATTTGTGTAACTAATAGGTAATACTATCGCATCGCTTACTCGCAACGCTTAACGCACGAAACAAACAGTCGGAAACCAACCCACTCAAGCCATCCTATCGAAGGACCATTCGATCGAATGGTCATCCGTCCGGATGACCATCCGATCGGATGGCTATTCGATCGGAAGGCCCTCCGACCGAATCACCTGCACCGCCTTTCTCTCCTCTTGCCTATAAATACCACCTGTCACATCAGCTTTTCACTGATGTGACATCTCTCCTCCGACCCAGCTCGTTCTCAAGCTATTTTCTCTCGATTCCTCGCGATTCTTGTAAGTTTTCTCCTCCAACCTTGTACTTCTTTGATCATTGCAGACTTCTACTTCATTTTCACCAACAAATCTCAACTTTCCATCGTGAAATCACTGAATTTGAGCTGTTCTAGGATGACGTCATCATGAATGTTCATGAAGCACCAAAGTGTGACCTCATTCCACCAAGAACAACTCAAATCTAAAGAATTTCTACAATGTTTAAACACTGATTTCACCTAAATCTAAACATTTTTCTAATGTTTCAAACTTTTCTTTAACTTTCTCAACTCTTTACTCAAAACCGTTAGAATCTGTACTAGTTCGGGTTCACTACTCATTCTCTAGTATAGACTCGGGCTGAGAATGGATTTCTAATGAAGAGACGACCGATTCACGGGTTGAACATGAAATTCCGTCAAGAACTGTCACCGAACGAACAGAGTGATTCCCATCCGAACGGATGACTAGGGTTGCTGTGGTTTCCGTTGTTTAACACGTTGTCATACCGTCTCGGTTCAATCGCACAACTTTCTAAACTCAACAAATTTTACAAGCCTTCGAAACGGACAGATCGCCGAACGGATTGCCGTCCGATCGGATCACCATGCGATCGAACGACGATCCGGACGGATGACTTGTGATTGTTTTCAACACTCAAACAATTTCAAAACTTCAAAGAGGATTAGTTCCAGCGAATCGCCATTCGACTGATCGGTCATCCGTTCAGATGACCATCCGGCCGGATGACCTGAATTGTAGGAGCACTTCTTCAATTTTAAAATGCTACAACGAAAACTTCAAAGTTCCATCTGTGACAACCGGTGATTTACGGCTCCTAATTACGTGATTAATAGGTGATTAACGCAATAATAAATAGCTTTTACAACTCAAATTAACTTAATTAGACCTTTGGAGTGCCTAGGAACGTCTATACAACTTTACAGTGCGCGAACTGTGGTTTACAGAGAAACCTCCGAAACGTTAAACGGCAATGGATTGAAACCGAACAGGATACTGACAACGCCGACAAATATTAAATTCTTACGATATATTTTTAACTTCGTAATTTAATTTTAGAGACTACAGTCGAAACCGGATCGAAAAACGGATTTAAGACGACAACGATTCAACTTTTCACGATTATTACCGTAATCGACGAACGGGCGTGCAAACAACGACTACCGACCGTATTTTTGTGTATTTTAATTTTTGACATTAAACGGAGTTCGGGTTTTGACAACGGGTCTTGTAGGAATTACGGGCCACTTACTCACGAGATGGACTTGTGGGCCCTGGGCCCAAGCCCGAAACCCACAAGCCTAAACCTACACATAATTAATTAAATCTCGAAAAATCTCTACAAAGATCTGCAAAATCTACACAAGATCTATCCAAGATCTCATCGAATCTTTACAAGAGATTTTTGTACATGAGATCTACACAAAATATATACAAAATCTCTACAAATCTTGGCAAGAGATCTTGTCATTATTCTCTTTAAATATGCATAACTTATATTCACTAAAGCTATCACCAAACACTCACAAAACACAGACATTATGTCTGTCTTCCTCACTCTCGATCTATACAAACACCAAAACCCTATCTTCTCAAATCCATCTCTAATTTACACACACACAAGAGAAATGGAGAAGCAGGTCCCCAAATCCACTCCCTCATCCTCTCCCCCTCTGATAAAGTTGAACGGCCGGACTCCGGCCAGGCTTGGCGGAGCCGGCAACGGCGGTGGTGGCTCTGAACCACCGACAACACCCATCCCCCTTTCGATCCAGAAACGGACCACCACCACCATCGTCGGGTGGTGGTGGTGAGCGGCGCGGCGTCGAGATCAGAAGCAATGAGAGAGAGATAGAGAGAGAAGCGTGGAGAGAGAGAGATGAGGAGGAGAAGGAGCGGCTCCGCCGCAGGCGGCGGTGGTAGCAGCGGCAGTGGCGGCATGGCGGTGGTTCGAGTCTCGGTCCGGCGAGTTATCCGGTAAAAACCCATCTTTTTCATCCTTGTTTATGAAGATTTATATTGATGATGATGCTGATGGTTTCTGTTCGGGTATGAACGGTTCGGGTCAGGTCAATTTACGGGTTAACTCAGTTCAGTTGGGTGGTGCCGGTTTATGTTTGGTTCGGGTTCGGGTTTCAGTCGGTTCAGGTTTTTGGTTCGAATCAACTCAGTTGAACCAAGTTCACCCGGTTCGGGTCTAAGTCAGACGGTCAACAGTTTGGACTCGGGTCAAACCGAATTGACTCGGTCGACACCCGAGCCAACTCGGGTCAACAACCGGTCAACAGAGATGTTCGGGACAGATGCGGGTTCGGTCAGGCGGCTCGGGCAGACGGTTCGGTTAACTCAGTAAGCGAGTCAGCTCAGTCAGCGAGTCGACTCGGGACAGACGAGTCCACTCGGTTTGGTTTGGGACAGTCGGTTCGAGTCAGATTAGGAGCGTTTCGGTCAAACTCGGTCAAACTCGGTCAAACTCAGTCAACTCAGCGAGTTGACTCGGTCAGCTCGGCTTTCGACACAAGAAGATGGTAAAGATTTTACGGCACAATACATTTCATTATTTTAATCTTATTTATTTCGTGAACGAGCTCGAACCGATACAAACTAGTGCTTAATTTACATTTTGTCGCTTTTACGAAAATTATACATATTGATATTGAGAATATTGTTGAGTTTGACAAAATATATCGACACGTGGTTGTCGGGGGCGTCCAAAAACAGAGAAAACTCTGCCCGTTTTTTTTTCGAGAAAATCCGCAAACACAAAAGGCGTTTTATTATCGGATTCAAATAATCTTTTACAAAGACGACAATTTGGATATTATTTCGATAATACTTTTATAAAATAAAACATGAAATAATATTTTCAATTCTTTTATTACTTTCGACAATCCGACGATTCTTTCATGAATATGACTTTTTATATTCACGTGAAACGCCTAAATGGCATAGACATACACTTTGATAAATATCATACGAGGCGTATATATGATACGAATTGGTTATACGTTATTTTCATACAAACTTTTGTACATACACGTACGATTTCTCGAGACAACTAACGCGATTATATCAATATATTTATATACTTTTATATAAATATTCATATATTTTAAACCTCACGAGAACTAAGTCTTTTTGAGACTTCTTAAATACCGACGAATAAACGAATTACGCAAGCATAACTTCTTCGCTTCTTTCAAGTTAACAACTTACTGTCGAATCGTTCGGCTAACGATTCGGTAGAGCTCGGTGACACGTAGACTAGTTACCGCTTTTATTTAGAAACTTATTAGATATTCCGTGTTAGGAATATTGTAGAATGCACGCTAGCGAGTCTCATCTTGGAAACGACATCAGGAAGTCGTATATAGCTAGCTTTGCACAGGAATATTCAGGCGAGTTCATAACCCCCACTTTTTACTGTTTACGTTTTTGTAAATGTTTTCGGGGTGGAAAGACATGCACGTTTTGCAAAAACATACAAAGTTTTGAACAAACGCAAAACTCGTATTTCTAAATCATATTACGAAGGGATTTCGAGGAACTCAAATGATTTACGAAAGGTTTATACTAAACATACCGATTTTTACAAAACAAATGCTTATTTTCGAAATGTGAATGATTTTCGGTCAGGGTGACCAGGGATTTGGTCGGGGAGACCAGGGATTCGGTCAGGGTGACCAGGGATTGGGTCGGGGAGACCAGGGATTTTTTCGTACTTGCAGACATATTACAAAATGATTACGAGTACTTTTTACATGGTATGGTTAGCGTAAGGAGGGTTACTACTTAGATCATGTGAGTGGGTAGGCGCAACTTGGGATCATTAATCCTCATTGTAGGACCGAGGGACAGGAGCTGTAGATCTATCTGGGTGTAGCGAGCCCAGCCCCCAGGCCGAACAGAACGGACCTCGGGGTGACTTTGTGCCCGACGCATAAATCCGCTAGGTTTGAGTCTTCCTACTTGCACTTCACACATATCAATGGCCTTGCAAACCATTGGTGATCTCTTTATTTCCTTATTTGCTACATACCAGGGACATATATACTTACGAAACTACTTGTTCATACAAATTAAATACCATGTTTTATACAAAATTCAAAGCACAGGATTATGCGGGTATGGAGTCAAAGTCAGGGTGGGCATTGACGGTTATACGAATATTACAAATACAAGACTTTACCAATACATGGTTTTTATGAACATACTGTGTTACAAACACAACGTTTCCATATAACTTGGCAAGAAAATGACTTTTGTTTCGTTTTCTCAATACTATTTCAAAAACCGGTTATTCCAAAGATTTATTTCAAATCTTTCACAACTCAAAAGATTTATTTCAAATCTTTCATAACTCAAAAGATTTATTTCAAATCTTTTACAAACAAACTATGGACTCGCTCAACTTTATGTTGACTTTTTCGCATGTTTCTTTCTCAGGTTACTTTTCTAAGACAAGGCACGGTTGGAATAGGAGGACCATTGGAGACTCGAGTACTTAGTGGGCGTTCAATTTCTAGAAAGTCTTAACTTTTTGCTTCCGCTGTGCAATGAAGATACCAGTCCAGTCACGCCAGCTCTGATAATTTCGGGGTGTGACAGATTGGTATCAGAGCTATAGGTTACAGCGAATTAGGTTCCTGTTGTGATACCTAGGCTCTAACCTCACTTTTCTCTGGGACTTAGACTATTAAGACGTTGAATACATACAGAACGCCTAGTACTCGAATATGGTCTCCAACCGTTGCCGAAAAGCAAACAGTCAAAATTTTGTTTTCAAACATATGCTATTGTGATGTTTTATACACGGTACACGAAACGATTACATACAGTACACAAAAATCTGAGAGTTTAGGAAACATGCATTTAAGACCTTCGGAACAGGGAGTCAGTCTGAGAGACTAGGAGATTCAGTCTGAGAGGCTGGGAGGATAGTCTAGTGGGACTAGGAGATTCAGTCTGAGAGGCTGGGAGGATAGTCTAGTGGGACTAGGAGATTCAGTCTGAGAGGCTGGGAGGATAGTCTAGTGGGACTAGGAAGTTCAGTCTGAGAGGCTGGGAGGATAGACTAGTGGGACTAGGGGAATTACTTGATTGCTTATTGGTGACTAACATGTTTATTTGATTATATGATTGATTATTTGCGCATGTGTGTGTTTATTAAAGGTCATCACGTAGGAACCGCGAATATTAACTCGGGCACATATTATTATCCATATTGTCTATGATATTTTGACTTCCCGAGCAGGCAGCCTACGTATAACGAAACACTAGCGCACGAGAATACACGGAACTCAATTTTACGTCAAAGGATGTCGGGGTACATCACATTCTACGCAAAACGAAACACTAGCGCACGAGAATACATGGAATTCAATTTCTACGTCAACGGATGTCGGGGTACATCACCTTCTACGCGGCACACAACGCTAGTGCACAGGTATACGTGAAACTTAAGCTATACATCAACGGAGGTTGAAGTACGACACATACGACTATCGAGGCGAGGCCTTTGAGAAGGAACGATGACGCAAATTTAACGACGACGCTAGATCCCTGTCAGCAGGAGAACTAACGATCAGGAAACGACAACTTGTCACGCAATCCTGCAACGACACGAATCACGCCAGGTAGAAGACGATTGTCTCCGCATTCCCCCTACCTAACTAACGACGAATACGCTATGTTTGACATTCCATGGTAATGTCACCTAACAATTGGTCGTCACACGAAACCCCAGGTAAAGTCCTCAAATTTCTTTTATTGAAATTTCGAATTTCACACTTACTGAGTAGATTTTCGTATCTCTACTCCTCTTAATGGTCATTGTATCACGATCATTTCTTTACAAGTTACATACATGGTTTTTTTCGTTGTAACCATGCCTAAAGTTTTCTTGTCAATACATATATTTTCGGATTGCGCTAAAACCAAGTTCGATTATTTGAACTTCTGCATTACACACACTCAATTCAAGATACCATATGATGTATTGAAGACATCATATTCAAATTCGTTTTAACAAGAGTTTCATTTGTTCCGAGTCGTAGTAGACTTGTTTGGTCTACGACTCCAATAAGTCATTTGTTGATTTCGACACCTTGTGGTGGTGTATTCATTAACTTGAAGCTTGCGCTAAACTCGTTTACGCGTCTCATGCACGGATTTAATTATTTCTTTATTAATTTGTTTTAAATCCGCTTTGAATTATCATATTAAAGCAGTCTTAACACAATCGTGTGTTAAGACAATAGTACACAAATTCATTTCATATTCCGGTGTACCTCATAACGGTTCTTTCAACATCGATCGAATGCTTTGCGACATTCATTGCTTCTTCACCTTCGATCGAAAACATTATTTTCTTTAATGTTCCATTTCCAATTGAAAATTCTATGATGTCATTTAAAACAAACTTTCGGATTCACTTTATTACGCTTCCATTTGACTTCAAACACGGTGGATTTGTTTGATCACCGCTGTTACTGAACTATTTAAACCACTATGACACCTTGTGGTGTCGGTATACACTTGTAGCTTGGGCTAATTATGATTGAGCGTTTTATGCAAAACACAGGTGATACTTGTTCGATCACCTCTATTATTAATTTTTTTCATTCATTGCGACACCTTGTGGCGTCGGTATGACTTGCAGCTTGCGCTGATCACGATCGAGCGTTTCATGCAAACTATTATATTTGAGATTGTTGATTCTAAGTTCATCCAGTGGATGTTATTGCTTCTAGAACTCATTTACATGTTATAAACGTTCCTATGGAATTCGATTGGTCGAAGTCCCTGTTCATTGTTGGATCCTTGTTAACTTAGTCGCCCTGGTGACTGTATCATTACGTCTCGTTTCCTTTGACATCAATTACTGAGACACATTGCTTTTACCATTGGGTTCATATTGTTGAGGAATGTCATTAAATTCACCTGATTCGAATAAGTCTTGTTTCGATTACGCGGTCATTCACTTTGTTATTATTCGGACTTACCTGTGAACAACACAATCCCGAGGAGATAACATAGTCTAAATTTCGAGGACGGAATTTTTGTAACAGGGGGAGAATGTGACAACCGGTGATTTACGGCTCCTAATTACGTGATTAATAGGTGATTAACGCAATAATAAATAGCGTTTACAGCGCAAATTAACTTAATTAGACCTTTGGAGTGCCTAGGAACGTCTATACAACTTTACAGTGCGCGAACGGTGGTTTACAGAGAAACCTCCGAAACGTTAAACGGCAATGGATTGAAACCGAACAGGATACTGACAACGCCGACAAATATTTGTTGATACACTTTTGTGTGGACGCGGCACGTTCGGTTCGAGCCTTTAACGGAATGTCGAACAAGTCGGATATCCTCCTATCCGCTTGTGTACGACTTGTTTGTCTCCATTTGATATGTAATGTATAACGAACAATGCATGTTGCATGTCAAGGGTATAATGGTCATAATTAGAATGTTTATATGTTGCTGTCTGTTTGCAGCAAACAACACAACAGATGCAGGCCTCGACGAAACCGGCTTGTTTCGTCGAACACCTCATGACGAAACAGAATAACAACCAAGTGAATCTGTTACGTCGACATAAACGACGAAACACATCTGTTTCGTCGTGTAATGGGCTGCTTCAGGCCCAATGTGTGGCCCAATGTGTGTTTCGCCGTATCACCTTGTGTTTCGCCGAGACTTGGGCCCAGGGACTATACAAACACTGTCTGCTTTCACTGTGAAAGAAGATGAGAGCATACCCTTAAAGAAACTCTGTCAAAATTCTGTCTAAACTGTGTTTGTATCAGTTTGTTATCGGTTCTCATCCCGTTTAATCAATCGAGTGTGTTTCATTGATTAATACTGTGTCGTTACTGCTTTATATGTTTGATTTGGCATAGTTACGTGGATTCCGCACACGTGACCGTGTTTGCTATAAACAAGTGATTCGGTTCGTTATCGATCCTCAGATATCGGGACCTACAATTGGTATCAGAGCGTTTGGCTCTTATCCTTGTTTAAAATCAAACATTGTTCGGTTTTTATCAAGTATTTGTGATTGTTTTTCTGAAAAATTGTTCTTGAAAAATCATAATTTCTGAAAAAATTTCATAAAATCTGTTGGTTTCTTGTTGTTTGCTAAAGAGTTTTATCAAAAACCTAGTCAGATTGTTTGTTCATGCTTTAAACCGGGTTTTTAGTGAAAGTCTTGTGCATTTTCGTGTTTCGGAAAATTATCGGTGACCAGAAAACTCATTGTTCTTGAGTGTGTTCTTCATATCATCATATTGTTCATTCATATCTGTGCATTTGATCTTTCTATTGCATGAATCAAAGTGTTTGTTAAATAGAATACATTAAGTGGACTTTTGTGTACATGTGTGATCATTAGTTTATGGGATATAGATAAAGGTGCTTTGAAACTATAAACCTGAAAGCATGGGGTGTTGAAATTGTGTTTACCAACTTGCTTTGTATCACCAACTTGTCTTGTGTCAGATAAATATCTAACCAGCTGTCTGAGACTTATCCTTGACGAAACAAGCAGTCGACGAAACAAAAGCGTTTCGTCAAAAATATCTTCGACGAAACAAAATCAGTTTCGTCATAATATCTTCAACAAAACAAGTCTGTTTCGTCATCATTCATATTGACGAAACAAGTTTGTTTCGTGGAAAGTGTTTCGTCGTGTGTATTGTCAAATTTACACAGAGGACTTGCAGAAGTGTTCTAATTGTTTGTTTTCAAGTGTTTGACCAGGAAATATCATTCATATACCAAACATGAGTAACAAAGGTCTGTGGGATTGGAGTTCGGAGCCACAACCAGCTCAAAATCAACCTTCGTTGGCCGAATTGTTAATGAATTCATTGCCTCAAAAACAACAAGCAATAAATGCAGGTCAATGGGCAATGGTTTCTAATCAAAATCAAAACATTCAAAATCTATTGCTCAGTGAGAGTGAGACGGGTAGCAACAATCGCCCGCCAAAGCTAAATCACATGAACGACTATCCATCTTGGAAGGGTCGTTTTCACACATACATTCAAGGGCAAAACGTTGAACTTTGGACGTGTTTCACTACTGCATGTAACCCGGAACTAGAAGCAGCAGCATCAACTGCCGCTGGTATTTCTCATATGCTTGAAGATGACAAGAAAGCCTATGAATTAGAGAAGAAGGCGTTTGCTCTTCTAACACAAGCTCTTCATAAAGACATCTATCATCAATTCTCCTATAGTAAGAACACGAAAGCTTTATGGGATGCATTGGAAACAAGAGGAGAAGGAAATGCAGCTTCTAGAAAAATACGCCATGATCTTTTGAAGAAAGAATTTGAATCATTTCAATCTTTGGAAAATGAAACCCTAAATGATATGACTTCTCGTTTCTATCATTTGATAAGTGAAATGAGTTCTTATAAGGTTGTTTCAACTCATGTGGAAATGATTGCACGTTTAGCTGATGCTTTACCTCCAAGGTGGAGTCCATTCATTGAACTTCTAAAGCATACGGGTGCTCTGGATGGGGAAAATGTCACTATCTATGGATTCGTTCAGAAGTTGGAGCACAAGAATGAAGAGGAAACTCGGAAAGCTAAAAGGATTGGAGCTCCTCAAAACACAGAAATATATTTGCCTGGTTTTGCTCCTTCAGCTAGTTCTAGTTCTGTTCAACAACCGAAGCTTCAAACGGCGTTTGTGTCCAACACAAGTACTCAACCATAGTTCGATTTAGGCACTTATCTTTCACAAACAAGACCCCAATCTCAAGCCCAATCTCAAAGTACTCAACCACAATTCGATTTAGGTGCTTATCTTTCACAATCAATACCACAATCTCAAGCCCAACCATCACCACAACAAGCACATTATACCAACAATCCTCCACCCCAAAACACGAACACTGTTAAAGTTGATACTTCGAACCTCTCAAAAGTTAGCATTGAAGTAGCAAAGGAGCACATGGAACTCATTAATACAATGGTCAGTGCATACTGCGGTTTGGTCGCAGGTCAAATTGGGAACATCAGTATGACCAACGAAGATTATCAAAAAATCGATCGTGATGAAATGGATTTGATGGATATAAAGTGGGCGTTTGCAAGTGCAGTTAGAAGGGCAAGGGATTTCATGAGTCGAACAGGAAGAAGTTCTTTGGATAGTAAGCAGGATACGAAGTACGGGTTTGATAAAGAAGCGGTTACATGTTTTAATTGTGGCGAAAAGGGTCACTTCAAACGTGAGTGCACCCGACCATCCAAGCAAGGCAATCAGAACCCTTTCAGAAATCAAACAAGTACTTTAAATGCCACTCAAGGCACTCAAGACAATCGTGGGAAAGGGATAGTAGCTGTGAACAATACCACCAACCAGAACCAATCTGGACTACCAAACAACACTCGTGCATTGACTGCTCAAACAGATGAAGGGTGTAATTGGTCTTTACAATTAGGGGGAGGTGATAATGAAGGAGGAGGAACAGCGTGCTATGCAAAGATCATCAATCACATCAAGCACGTTCATAAAGAAGAATTTTCTGAAAGTGACGACAGTTCGGGTTATACCGGGAGTTCGGATGAAGAAAGTTCTATTTCGGGAGATGTGAAAGAAGAAGCGACTTCTATTGATGACTTGTTGAATGAAGCAGAGGAGTTGAAGTCTCAGAAATCTGTTCTTATCAAGAAGGCTGGGATAGCATCTAAGGAAATGGAGAAGTTCTTCTCTGAACACGGATCTTTTTCTTTTCAAACTGCATTTATGGCAAATGTTTCAGCCTCTTCGAGTCAGGTAACATCTAAAACTCCTAGAATATGTACTGATTGTGCTTATATGAAACAGGAATGTGATAGAGTGAAACTTGAATGTGACACAATTCATGGTCACAATCAAAGTTTGGTTGTTGAGATGTCAAAGTGCAAAGATGCAAATATGGCTTTAACAAGAAACGAAAAGGACTTTAAATCTTTAATTGAAAATTTAAAGAAAAGTGTTTCCGAAACTACCAAAGTTGTTTATCATAAACAAATTAGTATTAACAATTACATTAATATTGTTGAGGAAACCAAAAAGGAATTAGCCATTGCCAAGTGCGAGCATGATGCTATCAAGCAAAAATTGGAGAGTTATTCTAACTCCCGATTTGTGCTCGATCACATAATTGATGTTCAACAACTGAAGAAAAACAAGAGTGGTGTTGGATATAAGAAATGTCCCCCCCTTTGAGACACAATTATGCTCCACCACCTGATGAAGAGGATATGCCTCGTTTTGAACCCAGTGTGCCTCTTAATTATGAGGAATTTACTACTGGATTAGGGTTCAAACCGAACAATTCCTCGGGAACCTCATCTGTTGAAACAGAAACTTCAACAACAGTGAGTCAAAGTCCTCCAACTGTTGAGGATTATGATTCATCTGATGATGAAACAGATGCTAATGACCAGGATGAATCACTTGACAAGAAAAAGGGAATAGAAATTCCAATTGAGAATCATATTCTTTGTGATCCTCCTATTCCGAATGTGCAACAAGTTGCCAAACAAGTGATTAATCCTGTCAAGGACGACAAGAAACCTGTGTCTACCATTAAGAGTAACAATGTGTTGTATACTTTGGTTGGTGATTCTAAAATTTATTCGGATAATGATTTTCCAATTAAAAACGTCAATCCATCATTGATTGATAAAGTTTTTGAAGATAACACAAGCAAGTTTTTGGGAAAGACGATCCCGGGAGTTATTGTGACTCAATGTGATCCAATTCCTAAAGCTGAAATCAAAAAGCAATTTGGAAATCAAAACTCCCCAACAAAGCAACAACCTTTTGCTCCTAAGGGTAAACAACCATTTCAACGAGCTCAAAGGCCAAATGTTTCTAAATCAAAATTTGAACCAAATGGAGCTCGTTATCAAAAGAAAAACAATGATGTCAGATTTGTGGCATCTGAGGGTAGTGATAAAATTGAGATTTTTGCTAACAAATCAAACACTGATTTTGTACAACAAGTCAAGATTTTAAAGCGTAACAGTCAAAATAATTACACTCAACATTCAAACGGGTGTGATGAAAAGGCAAGTACCTCAGGCTCTACAGGTTTGACATATGAGCGTCGATCCGTTTCTCCTAAGTTTGTTGAGAGGAGAACGTGTTTTAAATGTGGAGAGTTTGGGCACATCATCAAAGATTGTGTAAACACTCCAAGAGATAAATTTGTTGAGAAAGCACCACCTGAAAAGATTCACACTCAATGTCGTCCCGTTTCCCAAAAACATGATAACAAAACTGTTAAAGAACAGGAAACGAAACAACGACGTCAGAATGTCAAGAAAATAGAAAAGGCCTTAAAAACTGAGGTCAAATCTGTTCCAAGGGAACCAAGTTCACCTTTAAAACCAGAAGTTTCAAAATCTGTTTACAAAACTCAATCTGGTAAACAAAAACAAACTTGGAAACCTAAGATGAGTGAAAGTTCAGGGGGAGCTGTTAGTTTGGAAAATCATCAACAGATCGAGATCACTATTCGTGATGCTCAGGGACGACCCAAGACCACTATGGCTTGGGTCCCCATCCTTAACTAATCATTGGATGATATGTGCAGGGTGTTCCAGGAGGAACTATCAGTAGTCATTGGATTGTTGATAGTGGGGCATCCAGGCACATGACAGGCGACTTACGGCTTCTGTACGATGTGAGAAATATTAAAGGAGGCTATGTCGCGTTCGCAGGAGACAAAGGCGGATATATCACCGGAGAAGGAATGATCTCAAATGTTGTGGTATGTTTCGAAAAGATCAATTATGTTCGTCAGCTTGATCATAATCTTCTCAGTGTGTCGCAAATCTGCGATAAGAAGTTCACCGTGCATTTTGATGATACCGGTTGTTATGTGCTTAAACCTGGATTCAAGATTCCTGATGAATGGATTCTCTTATCGGCTCCAAGAATTAATGACCTTTATATTCTTGATATGAGCCAAGCTATTACGTCATCTGCGTAAGTCACATGTTTTGTCTCGAAAGCCACGGAGAAGGAGTCTATTTCTTGGCACAGAAGAATGGGACACATTCATGTCACACCCCGATTTTCCACGTGTCACCGGTGGGCCCGGTAGGGGAGTATCGTGACGTGGTTGGCAACATAATAGTCAAACAACACAATATTTAAATGCACAGCGGAAGCAAAGTATAGATTTAATTCAACTAAACGATATTGTAATATTAAGTATCACAACCAGTCGAATATAAATCCACAGGTAGATCAAATAAAAAGGAAACAAATGTTCAACAGTTTATAACATCCAAGCTGGCGAGACTTAATATGGATGCTAGGAGACAAGCCAGCCTATTTCGCGTAGTACCTGCACTTAACCTTTTTAAGAAAATACGTCAGTTTACACTGGTAAATACAATCAACCGACTCATTTTGAAAAGAGTTTAAGAAAATGCATTTAAGGCACAAGGCACAAATAATATTTTATAACTTGGGATAATTATGTAAATATATAATACTTGTAAACGATTTACATGTTTCTTATGCGTTCAGTAGCCCAATCCGTAGACCGGGTTAAAGATCAATGGACACACCACTTTATATAATGAGACACTGACAGGTGTACGCCTACACCTGAGTGCTAAGGTCGTGGCCATTTCGTAAAATGATGCCAGGGATATCCGGGACATGGTCATTAACCCCCCAAAGGCTTTAAGCAAACAAAACATTTCAAAACAGAGCATATCAATGATTTAACCTCTATTCGATTAAAGATTCAATGCTGGACCAAGCGGTATTCTATATACCGTACCCCAAGCCCGTATAGGGAAAATAAGTTAAAAGTATTTACCTGAGTAAGTATAGTTCAAAATCAGCGAGTGCAAGTATCTTTTACTGGTTCTCCTAATCTGGAACGAAGGTTTATAATAACCTATTAGAATCCTAACGGGTCTTTAGTTAAGCTTACGCTTAGACCGGTTAGTTTTAAAGATACGGTTCGTACGCACGATTAAGCGAAGACCGGATAGAATGTGATTTAGACCCGACAAGTTTGAAGACTTGCTTAATATGGGTATATGATACACATTCTGGATTTTGAGATAAAACCGATAAGGTTTGACCCGTTTCGGCTAATTTATGTAAACTAGTTACATAAACCGAACCGAACGCGCATGAAGCGTAACGGGTATCCGTAAGAGTCCTAAACAGGTTTCCTAAGTTAACACGCCTTAAATAAGTTGTGATATCAGTAGGATATCACCCATGATGCCCCAAACGAGTTTAATCTCTTAATAAGCCCCGTAGGGGTATTTTGGTCATTTTAAAGATTATAAAAGGGTTTAATTAGACACCTGTGATCCGGGTCTGAGTTGATCAGTAAAATAGCTTATTTTAACAGGTTATAACCTTTGGTAATAAGTCTTATATACTAAAATAGTTTTAAACCCAAACTATGCGTTAAATACGCGTATAAAGTCGTTTTAAGCGACGTACGGGTTAAAATATGATTCTGAGTTTTCTGATCAAATAATCAGGCTCAAAATACTCCATTTATTATTTAAAATCAGTAGCAATTGGATTGGCGTTAAAAGGATTTGTAAAACTCATTTTATGGCCGAAAAGGGTATTTTTGGTATTAACCGAATCGAGGCGATAAACCTAGCTTATGATCAGTTTAAAAATAATTAAAAATCTTTAAAAATCCCAAATTATTATATCACATCAGTGGGTAAAAGGTTTGGTGTCCAAAATTTGGTTTAGATAGGCTTTACGCTAATGACGCCGTTTAATTACTTAAAAGCACTCAAATTACGTCATTAAGCATAACTCCTTATCTAGACCTCCAACTGATGTGAAATTTTAGGTACAAGTATAAAAATCAGTAACTAAGATTATGGCACTTTCACATTTCCAAAAATCTCGTTTTATGGACATAAGGGCATTACGGTCAATATTTAGGCAATTAACGGAAACGTCGGACGATTAGGGATTCGAGTGGTATAAACGCAGAGGCTTATACACACATGTAACTTGGTCCTAATGGAACTTTAAGGCATGTCTAAACCTATATAAATCGGGTCAGAACTGAGGTCAAAGCAAAAGTCAAACTTTTGCGTCTCTCGGTTCCGAATCGGTTCAAAACATAAAGTTGTCGAATCAAACAAGTGTAGACAAGTTATTATACTTATTTTCAAGTTATATGACTGATAAAACAGTTTACACGCCTTCCGTATCATTAAATATGCGATTAAGGTTTCTGTTGACTTTTTCGGACAACCTTTGACTCGATAAACGACCTAGTTAGGATTCGAATCAGTGAGTGCCCTTTTAGGGGTTTATTATCCATATAAATACCAACTTATAACAACTTTCGATTCGACAAAACTCTGGACCGATTGTGATTTATCACAAAGTCAAACCGTAGTTACGACGGTTTGATTTCTAGGCTAGAAACTAAGTATAAATGAATTAGGAAGGGTTAAACATACTTACACACAACTAATGGACGAATTTGAATGCTTGTGGCCTGCTTGAATGCTCTGGAAATGCTCAGAAGTGATGAATGAACAATGTTGCATAATGTGGGTCTTTATATATAACTTCAAACATGCATGGATCATCGACAACTAAGTCTAGGAGTGTTGCATTATCATCCACAAGTCCCCTACTAGCTAAAAACATGTAGGGGTGCTCACAAATGCAGATAAGATCCAACTAAGTCGGTTAAATGGCTGAAACAGCCATCTGTCATGAATCTGGTCGCTGGGCATGCCTAGCGCACCGTTAGGCTATCAGTGTAGCGGTGCGCTAGCCTGTCATCAGCCTTGTCATTTTTGCATTTTTGGTCCCTAGTCCTCCGAAACATCGCTTTCACTTGTTTTACTGAATTCTTATCCTAATATTATTGACATATGGGGCTTTAAGACTTATACCCACTTTGTAAAGCCCTTGGCCACTTCGGATTTACCCGACAAACCCTAAATTTCAACGTTGACACTTATAACCCTCGTACACGAATTTTATCACAACTTGCTCATACGATATCGAAACTTCATGAAATTTTTGTGGTACATTCTAGTGAGCATGATTATCGTTACAAAGCTTCGGGTTTGTCAAAAGGTCACTCAGAGGTATAACTTAAACATGTTGGCACATTTAACCCCTGTAGTTTGTAATATTTCACTTTATTTCACAATTCTCTTCGTATGATCCATGATCTATTCGTTTAAGGGTATAAACATCAGGTAGGGTTATTGCAAAGTATATTTATTCATTGTTGACACTTTGAACCCTTATATTTACACAGTTTCGCTGTTTGTCAACTTTAGTCCTTCAAGAACATTCTTTCACACGTTCAATCCTATGACACGTGTCAACACATTATAGGACGTGAATTTTCGAGGTGTTACATCCTCACCCCCTTAAAATAAATCTCGACCCGAGATTTACTGAAATAAGTAAGGGTATTTTTCTTTCATCGTGGATTCAACTTCCCACGTGAATTCGGGACCTCTACGAGCATCCCATTTGACCTTTACAAAAGGTATATGCTTCCTTCGAAGCTTCCTCACCTGTCGATCTTCGATCGACAAAGGTTTTTCCACAAATTTCAAGCTCTCATCAATATGCACATCTGTATAGGGTATAACCACTGATTCATTAGCGAAACACTTCTTCAGATTGCAGATGTGGAACACATTGTGTATACTACTGAGCTCTTCAGGTAAGTTTAACTTGTAGGCAACTGACCCGACACGTTCGATAACCTCGAAAGGTCCTATGTATCTCGGGCTTAGCTTACCTTTCTTACCAAATCGCATCACTCCCTTCCAGGGTGACACTTTAAGTAGGACTTTTTCACCTACTTTGAAGTGAAAATCCTTACGACTTGGATCAGCGTAACTCTTCTGCCTATTCCGGGCAGCTTGGAGATTGTTACGAATCTGGACAATCTTGTCCGTCGTTTCGAACACGATCTCTGGTCCTGATAACTGGACTTCTCCAACTTCCGCCCAACAAACTGGTGATCTACACTTTCTACCGTATAATGCCTCAAAAGGCGCAGCCTTGATGCTGGTATGGTAGCTATTGTTGTAGGAGAATTCGATTAATGGTAGGTTCTTATCCCAACTACCTCCCAAATCGATCGCACATGCACGCAGCATGTCTTCTAACGTTTGAATAGTTCGCTCACTCTGACCGTCAGTCTGTGGATGGTAAGCCGTACTAAAGTTCAAACGTGTGCCCAAAGATTGTTGGAAGCTTTTCCAAAAATGTGATGTGTATCTAGTATCTCGGTCAGAGATAATAGACACAGGTATGCCATGTAAAGCTACAATCTTATCCACGTACAGTTGGGCTAACATATCGGAGCTGTAAGTCTCCTTAATAGGTAGGAAATGTGCTGACTTAGTCAGTCGGTCAACTATCACCCAGATGGTGTCATTTCCTTTCCTTGTCTTGGGTAACTTGGTGATAAAATCCATAGTTACCATTTCCCACTTCCAAGTAGGAAGTTCAGGTTGTTGTAGCAAACCTGACGGTTTTTGATGTTCTGCCTTGACTTGCGCACATGTCAAGCATTTGGCTACATGAGTGGCTACAGACTTTTCAAGCCTATCCACCAATAGTTTGCCCTTAGATCTTGGTACATTTTATCAGCTCCAGGATGAACAGAATATTTAGAGCTGTGGGCTTCCTGGAGGATAACATCTCGGAGTCCTCCATAAATTGGAACCCATATTCGTCCATTCAATCTAAGAATTCCATCCTTACTAAGAGATAACTGCTCCTCAGTTACTCCTAGCTTTTCTTTAGGATAGTTAGCTTCCAACACAGCTTCCTTCTGTGCAGCTAACAATCTTTCTATCAAGTTGTTCTTTATTTCCATGCTCTTGGCATTGATTCGGATGGGTTTAACCCTCTCCTTCCGACTCAAGGCATCGGCGACTACATTCGCCTTGCCGGGATGGTATCTTATTTCACAATCGTAATCATTCAGAGTTTCCATCCAACGGCGTTGCCTCATGTTCAAGTCCTTCTGGTTGAACAGATGTTGAAGGCTCTTGTGATCAGAATAGATCACACATTTGATTCCATATAAGTAGTGCCTCCACAGTTTTAGTGCGAATACAACGGCACCCAACTCCAAGTCGTGGGTGGTGTAATTCTTTTCGTGCACCTTTAGCTGACGTGAAGCATAGGCAATGACTTTGCCTTTCTGCATAAGCACACATCCCATCCCGGTGTGTGATGCATCACAGTAAACTACAAACTCCTCTATTCCATCAGGCAATGTTAGTACCGGAGCATTGCTCAACTTTTGTTTCAGAATATCGAAGGATTCCTGCTGCTTAGGACCCCAATCAAACTTAATCTTCTTACGTGTCAGCGAAGTCAGGGGTGCAGCAATCCTTGAAAAGTTTTCTATGAATCGCCTATAGTATCCTGCCAAACCTAGGAAGCTACGAATTTCTGTAGGCGTCTTTGGCTCTTGCCAATTCATGACAGATTCAACTTTAGCGGGATCTACTTGGATACCACGCTCACTAACAACATGTCCAAGAAATTGGACTGCTCGAAGCCAGAATTCACACTTTGAGAACTTGGCATAGAGCTTCTCTTTATGAAGTAGTTCCAGTATGCAGTGAAGATGCTTCTCATGGTCAGCTTGGTTCTTTGAGTAGATGAGAATGTCGTCGATGAAGACGATGACGAATTTGTCTAAGTGCGGCTTGCAAACGTGATTCATGAGGTCCATGAACGCGGCTGGTGCATTAGTGAGCCCAAAAGGCATCACTAGGAACTCGTAATGACCATAACGAGTCCTAAATGCTGTTTTGTGCACATCTTCATCTCTAACCTTCAATTGATGGTAGCCTGACCTCAAGTCAATCTTCGAGAAGAAACTTGCCCCTTGAAGTTGATCGAACAGATCGTCGATTCTGGGCAAAGGATACCTATTCTTGATAGTAACCTTATTAAGCTCACGGTAGTCGATGCACAGACGCATCGATCCATCCTTCTTCTTAACAAATAAAACTGGTGCTCCCCAAGGAGACGAACTAGGTTTGATGAAACCTTTGGCTAGTAAATCATCTAGCTGCGTCCTCAATTCCTTCATCTCCGTTGGTGCCAACCTATAAGGCGCCCTTGCAACTGGTGCTAATCCAGGAATAATGTCGATTCTGAATTCCACTTGCCTATCTGGTGGCAAACCAGGTAGTTCTTCAGGAAATACTTCGGGGTATTCAGAAATGACTGGGATATCTCCAATCTTGGGTTTCGGCTCATCAATAATCACCTGTGCCATGTAGATGACACAGCCCTTCTTCAAACACTTTGAGTCTTTGAGTATAGACATCTTCTCGGGCAGCCCATACTGGGTATCTCCCTAGATAGTAAGTGATTCACCAGACGAAGTCTTGATCCTCACTTGCTTCTTATTGCAAATAATCTGGGCCTGGTTATGTGATAACCAGTCCATACCCAAAACTATGTCGAAACCGGCTAGTTTTAAAGGAAGTAGGGACAAAGGAAAAGAGTGGTTCCTAATGGATATGAAACATCCATCTAATAAGGTTGAAGCGGTTTCTAAAGTGCCATCTGCTAGTTCCACCTCATACTTCACACTTAAAGTCTTAACAGGTAGTTTCAACAATTCACAAAACTTATTATCTACAAACGACTTATCAGCGCCTGAATCAAATAACACTCTCGCATAAACATCATTTACGAGAAAGGTACCTGTTATCACGTTGTCGTCCTTGACGGCTTCCTTAGCATCCATTCTGAAGACCCTCGCATTGGTCTTCTTCCCCTCTTCATTCTTCCTTGCAAATTTTGGGCAGTTGGATTTGATATGCCCCTTTTCATTGCAACTATAACACGTTGCATCCTTTATCTTCTTGCACTCCAGGGTTTTATGTTCCGTAGACTTGCAAATCCCACAAGGCCTTGGCTGGTATTGGGATTTTGAGTCAAGTCTACACCTTCCAAAATGGTGCTTCCTGCAAATTTTACATCTGGGTTTTTCACCCGACTGCTGACCATCTTTCTTGAATCCTGACCCCTTCTTTTGGTCATTGCTACCCTTCTGCTTCTTGTCTGAACGTCGTGAGTTGTCATCCTCACGCTTTCTCTTCTCGGTATCAGTTTTCCTCAGTGACCTCAGCCTGACAGCATCGGAGGTCAGAGATAACGATATGTCCGTTACTGACCGAAAAGTGGTTGGTCTGGAGGCCTTTACACTTGCTTTGATCTCCGGTTCCAAACCCCCGATAAAACGAGCTATACGTTTAGGCTCCGGAGTCACCAAATAAGGGACCAACCTTGACAAGGTATTGAAAGTAGTAAGGTAGGCCTGACAGTCCAGGTTTTTCATGACCAGCGCCAGGAAGTCAGATTCAATTCTCTCAACCTCATGTTGAGGGCAGAAATTTTCTTTGATTAGTGCCATGAACTGTTCCCAGGTCATGTTGTATAATGGGACTTTCCCTGTGGCTTGGATCAAAGATCTCCACCAGGCTAAGGCTTCTCCTTTGAAGGACTGTGAGACAAACTTCACAATGTCCCTATTATGGCAACCACTAATATCCACCACAGTATCCATTTCATCCATCCACGTCATGCAATCAACAGCTCCTTTTTCCCCATTGAAGTCTCTGGGTTTGCACGACACGAAGTATTTATAGGTGCAACCCCTATTACGAGGTTCTTGGTTCGGTACGACTCTTTGGGATGGATTACTCCTTTGATTCGAGGAGTGGTGAGAATTACTGTTGTGGGCAGTGTGGGTCCTGGAGGGTGTTCTAGTGTGTGATGCAGAATGGGTCCTCGTATGGGTACCACTTGATCCATGGTGTTGTCTATCCATAGCTCTATTAACCGCATTGTCTATCATAGCTTGCAACTCTGCACCTGCTACGTTTACATGAGCATTATCATTCACTATCCCTGGGTGACTGTTGACCTCGTTCGAGTATGCCATGTAGCTTAAACTGTAACATATCGACAATAATTTATTGGTGAGTTTATCATATAATTGTCTTTTATGGCAATTTTTATTAACCGTGGTAACATAGACCATATATGGTTAATTTATTACTCACGTTTATTTAGGATTTCTAATATAATTTATCCTAATTATAAAACATTAACAGTTTTTATTAGCACATAAGGCCTAGTCACAGGGACAATCTAGATTTTAAGCTATGATTTCAGAGAATCAAAGCATGAAGGTTTGAACAAAGTTCATTACCTTTATCAGACAGGGTCACAGACTAACACTGTCTTTTGTCTCATATGAAAATGAGAAGGGCCCGTAGGCATTCCATTACCAATGGGTGGTAAAAAGAACTGATCATATTTATTAATGATTTAACCCATGATTCAGAGATCATTTATTTGGGTTTAGAATCTTTGAAAAGATCCATATATAATAATAACACGTGTGTTTTTAACGAATCATGTCTGCCAGGAGTGTTAACATGTTTTCAGATGTTAACAGGGATTTGAATCTTTTTAACTAGTTTTACCATCTGGGCCAGGTCTTAAAATGACATGCAGGCTAGGTTATACTTTTAAGATCCTTAATAAAGATAACATAGGCAGATAGACTTTTAAAAAGGAATGATTCTGATTTATTCATTTCATATAAAATTTAAGTATGCATAACATGGCAAAGATGAAATTTATAGACTTACATTCCATTAAACTAAAAATAGTACATTTTGCCCTAAACGGGACTTTTCACAGAAACAGATGCCCTCGCAGGAGCTATACATATAATACATGTCCTCACAGGGACGGTCTACAAAAGTAAATGTCCACGCAGGGACTACTAGAGACAAGTCCACGTAGGGACTAAGTACAAAGATAGATGTCCACGCAGGGACTACATACACACATAAATAAATGTCCACGTAGAGACTTGATTTAAACAAGGAAATACAACAATATATATATGGGGATTTAACGATCCCGTTTCTTCTTCCCCTTAAGCAAGTTTGCCAACCCACTCATAAATCCCTCATTCTTCCTACGTTCCTTCTGGAAGTCTCGCTCCACTTTGGCCAGTCTTCGGCGGAGTTCCTCCTGCTCAGGAGGAGGAGCCCGTGGTGGCTGGTACTGTGGTGGCGGCTGAACAGGTGCTTGATACCCCCGAGCTGGGTATCCCATTCCCCAAGGGGGTCCATATGGTCCTTCAGGATTATTATGGGCTAGGTAGCTTGATGCCACGTTGTAAGGATCATCAGCATAGTTATAGCCATGGTATGCTGGTGGTCCATATGGGTTGTAAGCTGCCGGAGCAGTATAAGCAGGGATTGGGTGGCCAAAACCCGGTGATGGCGGTACAATAGGTGCTGAATTCACCTCCGAAACTGGGACAGAAGGTCCACCCATCTGTGGGACTTCATGAGTAGGCGGGTAATGGCTGCCGCTAGAGTGTTGAGGGGTGTTGAGACGAAAATCAACTTCTCGTGCTGAGATCCGTGCACCAGTCCTCCTACGTCTTGGTGGTTCTGGAGGCTCTAGGTGAACTGGCGGCGGTGGAGGCGGTGGCGTGACTGCCTCATAACGTGGATCCCCAGAGGGATTTTGCTGCTGCAATGGCGGATGCTGGTGAGGTGATGAGTGTTCAGATGGTGTATAGTACCACTCACACCGTTCGAACCGGGCCATGTGACTATCCGGACCCTGGTATGGTGTTCCGTGAAAAGACGAACCGTCTGAGATCACGAACGGATGGTTCAAGGATCCGGTTGAAGCCTCGACGGGATCTGTGTCCTCGTCCATATCTTGATCACCCGAAAAGTGATCCTCTGGTCCTAGTGGGTTAAAGCCCACGTGCTCTGGTAGGTACTCTGCTGGGTTAAACTGACCCTGAAAAACAGGAGTAGGGTCGCCAAAGAAACGTTGCGGGTTGTGGGGTTCATTCTCTGACTGAGGCCCATAAGAGTCATGATATGGAGGTGTTGAGGTGTGCGAAAAAGATCGTCTGGCATCGTCTTCATATGTCCTCCATAGCTCCCTCGTTTCGTCATTCCTTGTAGAAGAAGTTCGTCGATATGAAGGCCCTGCCTCATGGTCGTTAGGGGCGCTAGCTGGCTCCTTTCCTCGACCACCTCGTCTAAATCTTGGCGGCATTATGGTACCTGTTAAAATACACAAGGTAATAACAAGGAAAAATAAAGGACAAAATTTAATTAAAAATAAAAATTTGAACAATTTGGATTTTTCCTAAGTTCTTTGTCTAGACTCGAAGATTTAGGAATGTGCAATTGTGTAACTGAGATTAAACACAAAAGGTTAGTGTTTAATTCACTCAGTGTTGGCTCTGATACCAACCTGTCACACCCCGATTTTCCACGTGTCACCGGTGGGCCCGGTAGGGGAGTATCGTGACGTGGTTGGCAACATAATAGTCAAACAACACAATATTTAAATGCACAGCGGAAGCAAAGTATAGATTTAATTCAACTAAACGATATTGTAATATTAAGTATCACAACCAGTCGAATATAAATCCACAGGTAGATCAAATAAAAAGGAAACAAATGTTCAACAGTTTATAACATCCAAGCTGGCGAGACTTAATATGGATGCTAGGAGACAAGCCAGCCTATTTCGCGTAGTACCTGCACTTAACCTTTTTAAGAAAATACGTCAGTTTACACTGGTAAATACAATCAACCGACTCATTTTGAAAAGAGTTTAAGAAAATGCATTTAAGGCACAAGGCACAAATAATATTTTATAACTTGGGATAATTATGTAAATATATAATACTTGTAAACGATTTACATGTTTCTTATGCGTTCAGTAGCCCAATCCGTAGACCGGGTTAAAGATCAATGGACACACCACTTTATATAATGAGACACTGACAGGTGTACGCCTACACCTGAGTGCTAAGGTCGTGGCCATTTCGTAAAATGATGCCAGGGATATCCGGGACATGGTCATTAACCCCCCAAAGGCTTTAAGCAAACAAAACATTTCAAAACAGAGCATATCAATGATTTAACCTCTATTCGATTAAAGATTCAATGCTGGACCAAGCGGTATTCTATATACCGTACCCCAAGCCCGTATAGGGAAAATAAGTTAAAAGTATTTACCTGAGTAAGTATAGTTCAAAATCAGCGAGTGCAAGTATCTTTTACTGGTTCTCCTAATCTGGAACGAAGGTTTATAATAACCTATTAGAATCCTAACGGGTCTTTAGTTAAGCTTACGCTTAGACCGGTTAGTTTTAAAGATACGGTTCGTACGCACGATTAAGCGAAGACCGGATAGAATGTGATTTAGACCCGACAAGTTTGAAGACTTGCTTAATATGGGTATATGATACACATTCTGGATTTTGAGATAAAACCGATAAGGTTTGACCCGTTTCGGCTAATTTATGTAAACTAGTTACATAAACCGAACCGAACGCGCATGAAGCGTAACGGGTATCCGTAAGAGTCCTAAACAGGTTTCCTAAGTTAACACGCCTTAAATAAGTTGTGATATCAGTAGGATATCACCCATGATGCCCCAAACGAGTTTAATCTCTTAATAAGCCCCGTAGGGGTATTTTGGTCATTTTAAAGATTATAAAAGGGTTTAATTAGACACCTGTGATCCGGGTCTGAGTTGATCAGTAAAATAGCTTATTTTAACAGGTTATAACCTTTGGTAATAAGTCTTATATACTAAAATAGTTTTAAACCCAAACTATGCGTTAAATACGCGTATAAAGTCGTTTTAAGCGACGTACGGGTTAAAATATGATTCTGAGTTTTCTGATCAAATAATCAGGCTCAAAATACTCCATTTATTATTTAAAATCAGTAGCAATTGGATTGGCGTTAAAAGGATTTGTAAAACTCATTTTATGGCCGAAAAGGGTATTTTTGGTATTAACCGAATCGAGGCGATAAACCTAGCTTATGATCAGTTTAAAAATAATTAAAAATCTTTAAAAATCCCAAATTATTATATCACATCAGTGGGTAAAAGGTTTGGTGTCCAAAATTTGGTTTAGATAGGCTTTACGCTAATGACGCCGTTTAATTACTTAAAAGCACTCAAATTACGTCATTAAGCATAACTCCTTATCTAGACCTCCAACTGATGTGAAATTTTAGGTACAAGTCTAAAAATCAGTAACTAAGATTATGGCACTTTCACATTTCCAAAAATCTCGTTTTATGGACATAAGGGCATTACGGTCAATATTTAGGCAATTAACGGAAACGTCGGACGATTAGGGATTCGAGTGGTATAAACGCAGAGGCTTATACACACATGTAACTTGGTCCTAATGGAACTTTAAGGCATGTCTAAACCTATATAAATCGGGTCAGAACTGAGGTCAAAGCAAAAGTCAAACTTTTGCGTCTCTCGGTTCCGAATCGGTTCAAAACATAAAGTTGTCGAATCAAACAAGTGTAGACAAGTTATTATACTTATTTTCAAGTTATATGACTGATAAACAGTTTACACGCCTTCCGTATCATTAAATATGCGATTAAGGTTTCTGTTGACTTTTTCGGACAACCTTTGACTCGATAAACGACCTAGTTAGGATTCGAATCAGTGAGTGCCCTTTTAGGGGTTTATTATCCATATAAATACCAACTTATAACAACTTTCGATTCGACAAAAATCTGGACCGATTGTGATTTATCACAAAGTCAAACCGTAGTTACGACGGTTTGATTTCTAGGCTAGAAACTAAGTATAAATGAATTAGGAAGGGTTAAACATACTTACACACAACTAATGGACGAATTTGAATGCTTGTGGCCTGCTTGAATGCTCTGGAAATGCTCAGAAGTGATGAATGAACAATGTTGCATAATGTGGGTCTTTATATATAACTTCAAACATGCATGGATCATCGACAACTAAGTCTAGGAGTGTTGCATTATCATCCACAAGTCCCCTACTAGCTAAAAACATGTAGGGGTGCTCACAAATGCAGATAAGATCCAACTAAGTCGGTTAAATGGCTGAAACAGCCATCTGTCATGAATCTGGTCGCTGGGCATGCCTAGCGCACCGTTAGGCTATCAGTGTAGCGGTGCGCTAGCCTGTCATCAGCCTTGTCATTTTTGCATTTTTGGTCCCTAGTCCTCCGAAACATCGCTTTCACTTGTTTTACTGAATTCTTATCCTAATATTATTGACATATGGGGCTTTAAGACTTATACCCACTTTGTAAAGCCCTTGGCCACTTCGGATTTACCCGACAAACCCTAAATTTCAACGTTGACACTTATAACCCTCGTACACGAATTTTATCACAACTTGCTCATACGATATCGAAACTTCATGAAATTTTTGTGGTACATTCTAGTGAGCATGATTAATCGTTACAAAGCTTCGGGTTTGTCAAAAGGTCACTCAGAGGTATAACTTAAGCATGTTGGCACATTTAACCCCTGTAGTTTGTAATATTTCACTTTATTTCACAATTCGCTTCGTATGATCCATGATCTATTCGTTTAAGGGTATAAACATCAGGTAGGGTTATTGCAAAGTATATTTATTCATTGTTGACACTTTGAACCCTTATATTTACACAGTTTTGCTGTTTGTCAACTTTAGTCCTTCAAGAACATTCTTTCACACGTTCAATCCTATGACACGTGTCAACACATTATAGGACGTGAATTTTCGAGGTGTTACAATTCACTTGAGGAAAATGAACCATTTGGTGAAAAATAACCTTGTGAATGGTGTGCCTGTGAGAAGCTTTCATCTACAAGATATCTGTGTTTCGTGCCAAAAAGGGAAACAAACAAAGAAATCTCACCATCTGAAGAAAATCAACACTGTTAGCATGCCTCTCGAACGTCTTCATATGGACCTTTTTGGACCTATGAAGCACAAGACAACATTCGGAGATGCTTACTGTCTGGTTGTTACTGATGATTATTCTAGATTTTCTTGGGTAGCTTTTATGGCACACAAGAGTGATACTCCTGGAATCCTCAAGGATCTTCTTACAATGTTGGAAAATTTTTACACGTTGAAAGTCAAGAGGATCCGAAGCGAAAATGGAACTGAATTCAAGAACCGTGTGATGGATGAGTTCTGTACTTCTAAAGGCGTTCTTCATGAATACAGTTCTCGCTATTGTCACACCCCGACCGCGTAAAACAACAAATCGCGGCGGAAACATCGGGGCGTGTTGCAACAGAATTAATGTTTCATAACCATGGATACCAAAAAGTGTTTCGTTTTACTAAACATTGAATAATTACATCGTCTGGAAATCTAAATACACAAATTAAACATAGTCTATCATTGTTATTGAGTCACTAAGGCCTTGTCCAGTCCTATGTGAGCATGCATCTTATCAATCGATATCATTCAACAATACCTGAAACATATGTGAAAACGAGGTCAGCAAAGAAATGCTGGCGAGTACATAGTTTTGTGAAAATAAGATTCATGACTTCTGTTTAAGAAAATGTTTAGTCATGAACCTTGTAATTTGCTTTGCCTTTGTAAATCATTTGAAAAATAATAAGTTCAGGTGATATGTATAATAAGAGAATAATGCATGATTAAATGAATAACCATGTAAAATGAGTTTGTATAAGATAAGTTGTTTGTAAATAAATGTCTTATGAAAAGTATGTTACTTGTATAAAATGTTCTATGTCTCAAACTGAAATGATTCAAATAACGCTGCGATATATGTAATACCATACAAACACTTATATATAGGAAGTACCAGCGGCGTATCCACCATGCTTGTATCATATTACACACGCATCGTTACTTAATCACTTATTCAAACCAAACCATCAAGATGTAAAATGTTCATGTCTAATGTAAATCATGTAATATATAATCAATGTCAAAAGTGTTTGTGTCAAATGTAAACCATGTAATGTGTAACCAAAATGATATGTATAGCTAGTGAAATGCATCAACTAAACCATAGATGAAACGCACAAAACAAAGTATTGAAGTAAAACTTGGTTTAAATCAATACTATGTTTCGTGGAAATACATGATCAAATGTAAATCATGTCCAAATGTTTACCCAATCGTTAAACCTCCTTGTGAAATCGTTCCAATCATTCTTGTTATTTTAATCATTCAAAGCGTTCTTGTTTTAATTGTGAAACTACTTAATGGTCGATTCTCTAATAACATTCAAACCTTCTTGACGCGTTCCTCGCTCCATCTCGCTCTCGCTCTCGTTCTTAACAAACCCTTACCAAAGGATAAGTTAATAATTACAGATTCAGTCGCTACCCACAACCCCCACACATAACAATGGGTGCAGTAAATAACGGGATTTGTCAGATCCTATGGTACCATAACCTAATACTGGTCGGCTTGATCATTGCTAATGAATGTCATCGGTCATGTAAACTACAACCAACAAGTTTGTTCACTTTTTGAATTTGTTATTAGTTTTTGAATTCATTGTATTCGTTCTTGAAATCATTGTTAGCGTTCTTGAAATAATTGTTATTGTTCTTGAAACCACATTGTAATTGTTCTTGAAACCATTGATAAAACATTTAGCACATATGAGTCACCCCAAAACAGTTGAAAATAGTAAAAGAGGGGAATAATGTACTCGCCTGATAATGCTTGGAGGTCTTGAACAACAACCAAACAAAGCTAGAGGGAGCACGGAATCAGTCGGCAATCTAAAACTATATAAATAAACCGGACTTAAATCGGGAGATCGGATAGGATGAGGCTTGGTAAACCAAATGAGTATTGGAACTCATATGATATGGTTTTAACAAGGCCTACATACTACATGAAACCTAACCTAAGTGCTTTCGACCCATCGCGACCCATTAAGGTAACATATGCTACTTTAACGCGTCGTGCGCGTGAAACGTGTTCGGACCGTCTAACTAGTCCTATGACAAGTGTTATATGCCTAAACATGTTACATAATCAGTTATGTGACAAAAGTTTAGGTTACATATGCTTAATTACCAATTATACATGAAAAGGGTATTCTGGTAATTTACCTAAGGCATATAAACTACCTATCATACAACTACTCAAACGATGTGACCATAGGGTATAACCTCGGAAGGTTATTCCCTACCTACTATGGTCACCTAAAGTATTTGGTCGGATCCTAATGATCGACCAAATGGGTCGAGTTCGAAGGTATAGGCGATTTATCAGATCGCCTACCCTACGACTCTAGACAACGTGGTAATCAGTGGGCATAGTCCCAAGGGACTATGACCAACGTGATTACACTCACGTTGCGAAGTTCCTACGAACTTCGCATTGACCATAAGCTGGTCAACGCTGAAAGTCAAACAAAGTTTGACTTTCGGACTCGAAAAGCAATAAAATAAGGAAAAGAACGAAAGAATACTTACCCAGGGTCCCCGAATGCTAATCCCGATCCAAGAATCTCAGGTATGAAACAATGGTTTCAACTTAGAGGTTTTCAAATCAGAATTCTTGTAAGTTATGCAATGGGGTGGATGGGTATTTATAGGAATACCCGAACCGTTAGGATCGTTTCTTGGAAAAGGGGGCACGATCAAAGCCGTACACTTGTCGGAAACTCATGGTAGCTAAAATTGGTCCTTATCATCTGACTAAGCAACTTAGAACATGTGGTGGTGGATCAAACAGCTGCAAACAGGCTGTTATAAACACTGAATCTGGTCTGAACTTGGCTAGCGCACCGTTACAATATAAGTGTAGCGGTGCGCTACTCCTAAGTTTGGCAGATTTACATATTTGGTCCCTGAACTGTATTTAGGCCATTTTCGACACGTTTAAGGCCCGTTAACCCCATTTCAAAGCTCTAAAATGAAGTTAAAGTATAGGGAACTTAAAATGTGTTCAAAAATATCTCGGATGTCGGTTCGTTTAACCGTACGGTTGCGATGTTCGGTTAATTACGACGGAATGCGCATAAGCGCGAAAAACGATCCAAATGACGCGACGAATGGATTTTTGGCAAGCCAAACACTAAAGCATAATATAGTCATGCTTACATAAATTTTTGGATGTCCGAATGTATTCAGAACGTAAGTTATGCGCGAAAATGCAAACTTATGCACCTTTTGACACTTTTAGTCCCTGAATGACCCAAAAGTTTATTTTAGCACACCGAACACCTCAAAGCCTATTTCTAAGCTATGTAAAGGATATTTATGGTATGTTTAACTTATGGTCATGTTCCGGAATGTCCGTTACAGTTCAAATTGGCATACTTTCGCAGTTTGTCAACTTTAGTCCCTATAAGCGATTTAACTTGATTTTGCCATACCAAAGCCTTCAAAACTTATTTCTAAGTTATGTAAAGGTTATTTAAGGTATGTTAAGCCTATTTCACTATTCCGGAGTGTTCGTTGCATTAAACTGGTTATATTTACGCATCGGTGCGCGTATAACCTTCCAGAAAGCGATTTAGAGTTTGAGATTGAACGAGAATTGATATGTGCAAATGATACACATATTTTTACAAATACCAAGTATGAAATATAATATTTCATTGGTTTGGTATTTGTTTGATGGCCGTGGAGGCACAGGTGTTACAGTCTCCCCTACTTTAGGAAATTTCGTCCCGAAATTTATTTAGAGGAAACTTGTGAGAGCTTGAAAATATGAAGTTGAAAAGATCGAACAACATTGGTTAGGGTTCTTGAACTTCTAGTAACCTTAATAACATTATGTTTGCAATGTAAGAGGGACACTTATATACAAGTATATAAAGTGTCATTGGTGCGTCCACCGTATCTCCATTACATTGTTCTCATTTTGTTATTGTTGTCACTATCGGTTCTTACACATAATAAACCTTACTGGGTTTCTGTGCACTAAATTTCATAATTATGTACGCGTCCATAATTAGACAATTCCTTGCATAGTTCACACAGTCTATTTTATAATGTGTAGGGGAAAACCAAATGAACAATCCTGTGATGCGTGTAACTAGACCGCCATAGAGTCCTTTTAATTAAATCAATAAATGATCTAAATAGACTATCAAGGAGTCTGTTCAGCTACATCACTAGATGTCGTTCTTTAGCCAAATTGTGAATCAATCTTTTAGACTAGACCACTAAAGGGTCTCTCATCGAATCATGGAATGGTACTATATAACCCAAGGGTCTTAACTACCAGGTAGAAGCCCATAAGGATTTAAGGTAGTACCTTTTGAATATCCTACTATGAATCTCTCATATCAAAACATGAAAGATTCTATGAGGATTTGAGAATCGGATCACACAAAATCATAGAGGAGAACACATAAACACATATCACATAACCACAAAATTGTTCGTTAATTTGTCTTGTAAATTGCGTACATACATTTAAAGCACACTTGGAATCCATTCCGTGGATTTCATTTGGTACTTTAAACGTTATCAAGAATCCAACTAAAAAGATAGAAAGATTCAAAAAGAAAATTCGATTTCGATTATTAGGAACCGAAGTGTTCGAATTAAGGTACATAAGGAATCCAATTAAGGACTCTGATTTGAATGATAATCATCCACAAGGATCTAATTGTAAAGATAAAAAGATCCCATATGAATTTTAGAAGTTGAAGATGTTTTGAAACCTTGCACTGGATGTGCTTAGGTCAAAACATGATGTAAAATGCTTATGAAGTTGAGATGCTTGATATGTCAAGGCGACATATGAAGCAGAATTTTGAAGGTTAAGTCAATGTATGAGGAAAATATTTTTGAAAACTATGCATGGGGTTCTTTTAAGAAAAATGTGCTTAACGTTTTTGAAACCTTATATATGATACTTTTTGAAATCATAAAGTAGGTGTATTAGGTAGATATATTTACAAAAATGTTTTAAAATCATGCGAGATGAATTTTTGAAATTATGTATAAGGTTTTTGAAAGACATGAATGATGCTTTTCGAAATCATGCACTTGATCAGAAAATGTATTGTGTTAATATTGTCTTCCGACTATATGAAATATTTTGAAATTAGAAAGGTTGGTTTTGATAACATGGCCAATGTTTTTGAAATAACATAGCCAATGCATCTAGAAAAATTGTTTTCAAACTATAAGAAATGTTTTGAGATCATGAAGATTGTTTTGAAATACTGGTACTGTGTATGTTGAAAAATCAAAACGTAACGGGTATGAGATTTGAAAATACCCTTAGTTATCTAACCAAGGATTTAAAGGCACAGATGTGCGAAAAGCACGATTACTCATAATGTCACCTAATTTTCTGTACTTTGTTTCTTAGAGTGAAACGAGTACTTAAAATTTTCGAGGGAATCATGAGCAATCATTTGAAAGAGAGAAATCACAAGAGTAGTTTGTAAGGTACATAGTTCCTTGATGTAGGTATCATAGGAAAAGCCATACACACCTAGCAGGGGGTTGAGCTGGTTGGTTGGGGACTGCTTTACCATTGTGAGCGACCATGGCGAAGTTCTGAGAAGCCTTTCGCTTCTTTGACTTCTTAGGGGATCGTTCATACATGGTCTTTGATTCCTCGATTGGTTTATTGGCTGATGGTGTTGTCGCCTGACTAGGTCCTGCCTGTCTTGGTGACTCTTGAGTGGCTTCATCCTGGAGATGATACATGGCAGTAGCTAATTCAACAGTCTTCAGGACTACTTCGCCTATTCGTTGAGCGAATTTTGGCTGCTTGCTCAGATATCTGGGCGTCATCGTGATGAAGAGACATTCTTGAAGAAGAAGAAAGGCATAGGGAGAAACAGGCGAAAGATTATTGGACAATCAAAACAAAATGATAACGCATGAAAATTGCGATCATTTGTTTGTTACCTAAGGCAAACAAATGAGACAGTGACTAATCAAAGTAAATGGGTCAAAAATAATGTATCGCGAAGACATGCTCGCCTATAAGTGAACACTCATCCCAAGAATTCCCAGGTAAGCACAACTGGTCTCGCGTCTGATGAGATGTATACGAAGTGCTTGCCTAGACAGAAAACCCAGAATACAGGCATTCACCCTTCCAGTTTGCACGTGTTCACATTATTTAAAACCCAAAACCTTGACGAAGTTTTGAAAACTCAAAGGGGTTCAAAACCATATAATAGAGAGTTCAAAACCTAGTAATCAATCATCCTAGAACAGATGATTAGTTTTCAAAGCGGTTTTGAAATTTATGTTCTTGTTGTGGTCGTCGCCTAAGGATAGGCGACGGTATTGTTTTATGACTAAACGCAAGTAAACTCGCGTTAGGGTCCTAAGAAGATTATAGACTAGGTCAAAGCATTACTAATAACCTAATTCCCTATAACCATTGGCTCTGATACCATCTTTTCTGTCACACCCCGACCGCGTAAAACAACAAATCGCGGCGGAAACATCGGGGCGTGTTGCAACAGAATTAATGTTTCATAACCATGGATACCAAAAAGTGTTTCGTTTTACTAAACATTGAATAATTACATCATCTGGAAATCTAAATACACAAATTAAACATAGTCTATCATTGTTATTGAGTCACTAAGGCCTTGTCCAGTCCTATGTGAGCATGCATCTTATCAATCGATATCATTCAACAATACCTGAAACATATGTGAAAACGAGGTCAGCAAAGAAATGCTGGCGAGTACATAGGTTTTGTGAAAATAAGATTCATGACTTCTGTTTAAGAAAATGTTTAGTCATGAACCTTGTAATTTGCTTTGCCTTTGTAAATCATTTGAAAAATAATAAGTTCAGGTGATATGTATAATAAGAGAATAATGCATGATTAAATGAATAACCATGTAAAATGAGTTTGTATAAGATAAGTTGTTTGTAAATAAATGTCTTGTGAAAAGTATGTTACTTGTATAAAATGTTCTATGTCTCAAACTGAAATGATTCAAATAACGCTGCGATATATGTAATACCATACAAACACTTATATATAGGAAGTACCAGCGGCGTATCCACCATGCTTGTATCATATTACACACGCATCGTTACTTAATCGCTTATTCAAACCAAACCATCAAGATGTAAAATGTTCATGTCTAATGTAAATCATGTAATATATAATCAATGTCAAAAGTGTTTGTGTCAAATGTAAACCATGTAATGTGTAACCAAAATGATATGTATAGCTAGTGAAATGCATCAACTAAACCATAGATGAAACGCACAAAACAAAGTATTGAAGTAAAACTTGGTTTAAATCAATACTATGTTTCGTGGAAATACATGATCAAATGTAAATCATGTCCAAATGTTTACCCAATCGTTAAACCTCCTTGTGAAATCGTTCCAATCATTCTTGTTATTTTAATCATTCAAAGCGTTCTTGTTTTAATTGTGAAACTACTTAATGGTCGATTCTCTAATAACATTCAAACCTTCTTGACGCGTTCCTCGCTCCATCTCGCTCTCGCTCTCGTTCTTAACAAACCCTTACCAAAGGATAAGTTAATAATTACAGATTCAGTCGCTACCCACAACCCCCACACATAACAATGGGTGCAGTAAATAACGGGATTTGTCAGATCCTATGGTACCATAACCTAATACTGGTCGGCTTGATCATTGCTAATGAATGTCATCGGTCATGTAAACTACAACCAACAAGTTTGTTCACTTTTTGAATTTGTTATTAGTTTTTGAATTCATTGTATTCGTTCTTGAAATCATTGTTAGCGTTCTTGAAATAATTGTTATTGTTCTTGAAACCACATTGTAATTGTTCTTGAAACCATTGATAAAACATTTAGCACATATGAGTCACCCCAAAACAGTTGAAAATAGTAAAAGAGGGGAATAATGTACTCGCCTGATAATGCTTGGAGGTCTTGAACAACAACCAAACAAAGCTAGAGGGAGCACGGAATCAGTCGGCAATCTAAAACTATATAAATAAACCGGACTTAAATCGGGAGATCGGATAGGATGAGGCTTGGTAAACCAAATGAGTATTGGAACTCATATGATATGGTTTTAACAAGGCCTACATACTACATGAAACCTAACCTAAGTGCTTTCGACCCATCGCGACCCATTAAGGTAACATATGCTACTTTAACGCGTCGTGCGCGTGAAACGTGTTCGGACCGTCTAACTAGTCCTATGACAAGTGTTATATGCCTAAACATGTTACATAATCAGTTATGCGACAAAAGTTTAGGTTACATATGCTTAATTACCAATTATACATGAAAAGGGTATTCTGGTAATTTACCTAAGGCATATAAACTACCTATCATACAACTACTCAAACGATGTGACCATAGGGTATAACCTCGGAAGGTTATTCCCTACCTACTATGGTCACCTAAAGTATTTGGTCGGATCCTAATGATCGACCAAATGGGTCGAGTTCGAAGGTATAGGCGATTTATCAGATCGCCTACCCTACGACTCTAGACAACGTGGTAATCAGTGGGCATAGTCCCAAGGGACTATGACCAACGTGATTACACTCACGTTGCGAAGTTCCTACGAACTTCGCATTGACCATAAGCTGGTCAACGCTGAAAGTCAAACAAAGTTTGACTTTCGGACTTGAAAAGCAATAAAATAAGGAAAAGAACGAAAGAATACTTACCCAGGGTCCCCGAATGCTAATCCCGATCCAAGAATCTCAGGTATGAAACAATGGTTTCAACTTAGAGTTTCTCAAATCAGAATTCTTGTAAGTTATGCAATGGGGTGGATGGGTATTTATAGGAATACCCGAACCGTTAGGATTGTTTCTTGGAAAAGGGGGCACGATCAAAGCCGTACACTTGTCGGAAACTCATGGTAGCTAAAATTGGTCCTTATTATCTGACTAAGCAACTTAGAACATGTGGTGGTGGATCAAACAGCTGCAAACAGGCTGTTATAAACACTGAATCTGGTCTGAACTTGGCTAGCGCACCGTTACAATATAAGTGTAGCGGTGCGCTACTCCTAAGTTTGGCAGATTTACATATTTGGTCCCTGAACTGTATTTAGGCCATTTTCGACACGTTTAAGGCCCGTTAACCCCATTTCAAAGCTCTAAAATGAAGTTAAAATATATATAGGGAACTTAAAATGTGTTAAAAAATATCTCGGATGTCGGTTCGTTTAACCGTACGGTTGCGATGTTCGGTTAATTACGACGGAATGCGCATAAGCGCGAAAAACGATCCAAATGACGCGACGAATGGATTTTTGGCAAGCCAAACACTAAAGCATAATATAGTCATGCTTACATAAATTTTTGGATGTCCGAATGAATTCAGAACGTAAGTTATGCGCGAAAATGCAAACTTATGCACTTTTTGACACTTTTAGTCCCTGAATGACCCAAAAGTTTATTTTAGCACACCGAACACCTCAAAGCCTATTTCTATGCTATGTAAAGGATATTTATGGTATGTTTAACTTATGGTCATGTTCCAGAATGTCCGTTACAGTTCAAATTGGCATACTTTCGCAGTTTGTCAACTTTAGTCCCTGTAAGCGATTTAACTTGATTTTGCCATACCAAAGCCTTCAAAACTTATTTCTAAGTTATGTAAAGGTTATTTAAGGTATGTTAAGCCTATTTCACTATTCTGGAGTGTTCGTTGCATTAAACTGGTTATATTTATGCATCGGTGCGCGTATAACCTTCCAGAAAGCGATTTAGAGTTTGAGATTGAACGAGAATTGATATGTGCAAATGATACACATATTTTTACAAATCCCAAGTATGAAATATAATATTTTATTGGTTTGGTATTTGTTTGATGGCCGTGGAGGCACAGGTGTTACAGCTATACTCCACAACAAAACGGTGTCGCTGAGAGGAAGAATCGCACGATTATTGAGACTGCAAGAACGATGTTGGTAGAGTCGGAGCTTCTTGTTCAATTCTGGGCAGAAGCTGTGTCGACTGCTTGCTATACTTTGAACAGAGTTCTTACAGTTAAGAGGCATGGCAAAACTTGTTTCGAACTTCTACAGAAAAGGAAACCGGATCTTTCTTTCCTTGAACCTTTTGGCGGTCCATGTACCATGATTGACCCAGATGGAAAGTTTGGCGCAAAAGCTATCGAAGGTTTCTTCCTTGGATATGCAACTCCAAATTTTCGTGTATGGAATCTTACCACCAAAAAGATTGAGCTTTGGAATGAAGTAAGGGTTCAAAGGTACACAAATCCTGTTAGATCTCCGGGTGATCCTTGGATGTTCGATTACGATGGGATTTTCGACTCCTTTAATCTGCCAACCTTTGATGAAGAATCTGCAGCTGTTCAAATGTTATTTGATAGTGACAACACTGCCGGCTCATCTTTGGTAAGACCAATTATTGTTAACCCACAAGATTCTAATTCAGTTAAGAATACTGTTCAAAATGAGGTATTTGAAGATGCTACTGACTACAATGAGTCATCGGAAGATGATGAACATCTTGATGCGACTGAAGGCACTTCTGCCCCGGTTGTTCCTGTTCATGGCACTTCTTTAGAAATTCCTCAAGTGCAGAATGATGATACTGCTGAAGGAAATGCATCCACTTCCACTCATATTCCCGGTGCGAAGTTGGTTGCTGATCTTAATCTTAACAATTTGGGTATTAATGCTAGTGTTCCTGAAAATCCTGAATTGAGGATTCACAATACCCATCCACAGCAGAACATTATAGGAGATGTCTAAAGCGGTGTGCAGACACGTAATCAGCTGAGAAATAACCAGAATGCTGGTTTATATTCAGCCATTAGAGAATATGGTCTTCAAAACGATTGGTCCTTTGCGTGTTACATTTCACAAGAAGAACCGAAGTCTTGGAAGGATGCTTTAAAAGATAATTCTTGGGTTGAAGCCATGCAGGACGAACTGCAACAATTTCAAAAGCTTGGTGTTTGGAAGCTTGTTGAAAAGCCGGATAACTACAAGAAAATTGGCACACGATGGGTTTATAAATGCAAGAAAGACGACCGTGGAGTGGTTATTCGCAAGAAGGCGAGATTGGTTGTTCAGGGTTTTCGCCAGATAGAAGGCATTGACTACAATGAAGTTTATGCACCTGTTGCACGCCTGGAAGCTATTCGAATCTTCTTAGATTATGCTTCTTTCAAAGGATTCAAAGTTTACCAGATGGACGTCAAAAGTGCTTTTCTTCATGGTATCGTTCAAGAAGAGGTGCACGTCGAACAACCTCCAGGTTTTGAAGATCCTATTCACCCCGATCGGGTTTGGTTGCTCAACAAAGCTCTTTATGGTTTACATCAAGCACCTAGGGCTTGGTACGCAACCTTATCCAACTATCTTCTGGAGAATGGATTTCGACGAGGTCTTATTGATTGCACACTCTTTATCAAGGAACAAGATGGAGATCTTCTGCTGGTGCAGGTATATGTTGATGATATAATATTTGGTTCCACTAATGATTCTTTGTGCAGGCAATTCGAACGTGTTATGCAAGAAAAATTCGAAATGAGCGCAATGGGGGAGATGAATTTCTTCTTGGGTCTACAAGTTCAACAAACAGAGTCTGGGATATTCATCCATCAGACTAAATATGTTGGTGACATTTTGAGCCGATTCCAAATGTCAGATTCAACGCCCATTGGTACTCCACTTCCGCAGAATCACGGGATTACTCCGTATTTGAAGGGAGAAAGTGTCAACTCTTCTTATTATTGCGCCATGATCGGATCTCTCATGTATCTCACCGCTTCGAGGCCTGACATAATGTATCCAACATGCCTGCTTGCAAGATATCAAGCAAACCCGAAGGCCTCTCATCTGTCAGCTGTCAAAAGGATTTTTTGCTATTTGAAGGGATGCCCGGACCTTGGTCTTTGGTACCCTAGGGATGATAGTTTTGAATTAATTGCATACAGTGATTCTGACTTTGGTGGTTGCAAAATCGATGGCAAATCAACAACAGCAGGATGTCAGTTCTTAGGAAATCGCCTGGTCACGTGGCAGTGCAAGAAGCAAACGTGTGTTGCTACATCAACATGTGAAGTAGAATACATTGCTGCCTCGAGTTGTTGCTCCCAAGTTCTTTGGATACAACAACAAATGCGCGACTACGATTTTGAATTCCTATCTACTCATATTTTTGTTGATAATAATGCTGCCTTACAGATCACTAGAAATCCTGTGCAGCATTCCAAGACTAAACACATCGACATTAAATATCACTTCATACGTGATTGTTTTGACAAGAGATTAATCGATGTTGTTCATGTCCCCACCGATCACCAACGTGCCGACCTGTTTACAAAAGCTTTTGATAAATCACGTTTTGATTATCTACTTTTGGTCAATGGCATTAGGGTGATACCCGAGTAAACTTCTTTGGCTGATCGTTTTTGTAAATATTTTCTTTAAAAACGTTAAAAATTCAAAAATATTTTCGTTTTCATAACCTTTTAGCTTTTTAGGGGGAGAAATTTCAAGAAAATACAAAAACATTGCAAAATTTCAAAATCCAAAAAGATGTTTTTACTTTCTGTCTTTACGTTTGAAAAATAAAAAAAAAATATATATAGAAAAACCAAAAATGAGTTTCTTGGATAAAGGAAAATGATGATGTTCACTGGTGTGGTCGGTCAATGTGCTCAAAATGAAAAACAAAAAGAAAAATGATAAGTATCTCTACTAACGATGTATCGGTAGGCTCACAATCAGACTAAAATGTGCAGGATGATACAAACCTAACAGACTTCAAGTCAGGTGGGAACCATTCATTGGCATATGGTCTTAGTACCGAAATTTTGTTTGAGAGATTGCCGAGATCTGAAATATTCGGTCTTTATGCTGCTTATCATCTGGGTATCATGGTTGTATCAAACCGTAAAAATAACGGAGACGAAGTCTAAGATCTTCCATGATACTATACATACGTGTACATACTGCATTCGACCTCAATAAGTGATCAACAATCACATGTCCAAACAAATAAGTGATAATATATCACAGATTCTTTGCGGGAGTCAAGTTCGTCTCTCTGCTGTACGGAAGTACTGACCTGTTCACGGACTTGCTCATGTGCCCTCATGCATCGAAAATCAAGTTCCTCATCAATAAGTGATTCTATCACATAGGGCTTGTTTTTCAATTCAAAATAAGTGAGTTTCTCACATTTTTATACGGTCAAACAGATGATAATCGGTATACTCACCGGTAAGATGAATTCTCGTGCATACCTTGATACGGGAATGTGTCATGAGTGGATTCACATCGACAAGTAAGTATAATCCTTACCGTTAATCGTATCTCTTAAATTATGATTACATCTGATCAGTTTGAGCTTATGTGGACCACAATACCGATAATCGAGGTAGTATACTTATCCAGAGCTTTAAACAGAAATCAAAATCATGTTGACTAAGACCATAAGCTGGTATGATTCCTTATCCTTGAGATTCGAAAAAAGATTGCATTTGTACAGTGCTTACTGTTTTTCACAGTTTATTGCTTTTTCGTTTAGTTTACCGAGCTTTAAATTTCAGTTTTAGTTCTGTTTGTAAAGTTCGTTTTTGATTAAGCCGAAGTTGTTGCTTGGTGTTTTCTGCTGGAAGCCTGAAACCCTCTTCATAAAACGTCCTTGCATTTGGAAACTCAATCAAAATGGAAATGTGTTCATTTTAAACAAATTCTGTTCAGTGTGAAAATCCTCATAATCTGTCGAAGTTAACAAGTTTTGAAAGTTAAGAACTAAAATTGAACAATTTTTAAACTTTCAAACCGTTGTCAGTCGGTGTTTGATTGAGATTTGATCTCAAATGTGTCGTTTGTTTAATTTGTTTATATTCCAATTGGTTGTTCTCATTATGCGTTTAGCTTTCTTGCCTGTGCAGATGCTATAGGCGAGGAGAACATTTTCGATGACAAGTTTTGGAATGAAGACACGAAGTGGAGGCACTCAAAGGATAAAATGATTGAGTTGCCGCTGACCCTTCATCAACACCACAAGGATCTGAAGAATTGACAAGTCAAAAGATTCACGAGCATAACTCAATGGAGAGCTCATTCTAAGGGGGAGTTTGTTAACACACTTTCTAAATGAAAAAGGAAGTTTGTTGATACACTTTCTTCTTACGACGCGTGAAGACTTTGAAGATCCTCCGACATGAAAGACATGGAAGTCGAACCATCACAGCAGCGTCCAAGGGGGAGTTTGTTGATACACTTTTGTGTGGACGCGGCACGTTCGGTTCGAGCCTTTAACGGAATGTCGAACAAGTCGGATATCCTCCTATCCGCTTGTGTACGACTTGTTTGTCTCCATTTGATATGTAATGTATAACGAACAATGCATGTTGCATGTCAAGGGTATAATGGTCATAATTAGAATGTTTATATGTTGCTGTTGTTGCTGTCTGTTTGCAGCAAACAACACAACAGATGTAGGCCTCGACGAAACAGGCTTGTTTCGTCGAACACCTCATGACGAAACAGAATAACAACCAAGTGAATCTGTTACGTCGACATAAACGACGAAACACATCTGTTTCGTCGTGTAATGGGCTGCTTCAGGCCCAATGTGTGGCCCAATGTGTGTTTCGCCGTATCACCTTGTGTTTCGCCGAGACTTGGGCCCAGGGACTATATAAACACTGCCTGCTTTCACTGTGAAAGAAGATGAGAGCATACCCTTAAAGAAACTCTGTCAAAATTCTGTCTAAACTGTGTTTGTATCAGTTTGTTATCGGTTCTCATCCCGTTTAATCAATCGAGTGTGTTTCATTGATTAATACTGTGTCGTTACTGCTTTATATGTTTGATTTGGCATAGTTACGTGGATTCCGCACACGTGACCGTGTTTGCTATAAACAAGTGATTCGGTTCGTTATCGATCCTCAGATATCGGGACCTACAATATTAAATTCTTACGATATATTTTTAACTTCGTAATTTAATTTTAGAGACTACAGTCGAAACCGGATCGAAAAACAGATTTAAGACGACAACGATTCAACTTTTCGCGATTATTACCGTAATCGACGAACGGGCGTGCAAACAACGACTACCGACCGTATTTTTGTGTATTTTAATTTTTGACATTAAACGGAGTTCGGGTTTTGATAACGGGTCTTGTAGGAATTACGGGCCACTTACTCACGAGATGGACTTGTGGGCCCTGGGCCCAAGCCCGAAACCCACAAGCCTAAACCTACACATAATTAATTAAATCTCGAAAAATCTCTACAAAGATCTGCAAAATCTACACAAGATCTATCCAAGATCTCATCGAATCTTTACAAGAGATTTTTGTACATGAGATCTACACAAAATATATACAAAATCTCTACAAATCTTGGCAAGAGATCTTGTCATTATTCTCTTTAAATATGCATAACTTATATTCACTAAAGCTATCACCAAACACTCACAAAACACAGACATTATGTCTGTCTTCCTCACTCTCGATCTATACAAACACCAAAACCCTATCTTCTCAAATCCATCTCTAATTTACACACACACAAGAGAAATGGAGAAGCAGGTCCCCAAATCCACTCCCTCATCCTCTCCCCCTCTGATGAAGTTGAACGGCCGGACTCCGGCCAGGCTTGGCGGAGCCGGCAACGGCGGTGGTGGCTCTGAACCACCGACAACACCCATCCCCCTTTCGATCCAGAAACGAACCACCACCACCATCGTCGGGTGGTGGTGGTGAGCGGCGCGGCGTCGAGATCAGAAGCAACGAGAGAGAGAGAGAGAGAGAGAGAAGCGTGGAGAGAGAGAGAGATGAGGCGGAGAAGGAGCGGCTCCGCCGCAGGCGGCAGCGGTAGCAGCGGCAGTGACGGCATGGCGGTGGTTCGAGTCTCGGTCCGGCGAGTTATCCGGTAAAAACCCATCTTTTTCATCCTTGTTTATGAAGATTTATATTGATGATGATGCTGATGGTTTCTGTTCGGGTATGAACGGTTCGGGTCAGGTCAATTTACGGGTTAACTCAGTTCAGTTGGGTGGTGCCGGTTTATGTTTGGTTCGGGTTTCACTCGGTTCAGGTTTTTGGTTCGAATCAACTCAGTTGAACCAAGTTCACCCGGTTCGGGTCTAAGTCAGACGGTCAACAGTTTGGACTCGGGTCAAACCGAGTCGACTCGGTCGACACCCGAGCCAACTCGGGTCAACAACCGGTCAACAGAGATGTTCGGGACAGATGCGGGTTCGGTCAGGCGGCTCGGGCAGACGGTTCGGTTAACTCAGTAAGCGAGTCAGCTCAGTCAGCGAGCCGACTCGGGACAGACGAGTCCACTCGGTTTGGTTTGGGACAGTCGGTTCGAGTCAGATTAGGAAGCGTTTCGGTCAAACTCGGTCAAACTCAGTCAACTCAGCGAGTTGACTCGGTCAGCTCGGCTTTCGACACAAGAAGATGGTAAAGATTTTACGGCACAATACATTTCATTATTTTAATCTTATTTATTTCGTGAACGAGCTCGAACCGATACAAACTATTGCTTAATTTACATTTTGTCGCTTTTACGAAAATTATACATATTGATATTGAGAATATTGTTGAGTTTGACAAAATATATCGACACGTGGTTGTCGGGGGCGTCCAAAAACAGAGGAAACTCTGCCCGTTTTTTTTTTCGAGAAAATCCGCAAACACAAAAGGCGTTTTATTATCGGATTCAAATAATCTTTTACAAAGACGACAATTTGGATATTATTTCGATAATGCTTTTATAAAATAAAACATGAAATAATATTTTCAATTCTTTTATTACTTTCGACAATCCGCCGATTCTTTCATGAATATGACTTTTTATATTCACGTGAAACGCCTAAATGGCATAGACATACACTTTGATAAATATCATACGAGGCGTATATATGATACGAATTGGTTATACGTTATTTTCATACAAACTTTTGTACATACACGTACGATTTCTCGAGACAACTAACGCGATTATATCAATATATTTATATACTTTTATATAAATATTCATATATTTTAAACCTCACGAGAACTAAGTCTTTTCGAGACTTCTTAAATACCAACGAATAAACGAATTACGCAAGCATAACTTCTTCGCTTCTTTCAAGTTAACAACTTACTGTCGAATCGTTCGGCTAACGATTCGGTAGAGCTCGGTGACACGTAGACTAGTTACCGCTTTTATTTAGAAACTTATTAGATATTCCGTGTTAGGAATATTGTAGAATGCACGCTAGTGAGTCTCATCTTGGAAACGACATCAGGAAGTCGTATATAGCTAGCTTTGCACAGGAATATTCAGGCGAGTTCATAACCCCCACTTTTTACTGTTTACGTTTTTGTAAATGTTTTCGGGGTGGAAAGACATGCACGTTTTGCAAAAACATACAAAGTTTTGAACAAACGCAAAACTCGTATTTCTAAATCATATTACGAAGGGATTTCGAGGAACTCAAATGATTTACGAAAGGTTTATACTAAACATACCGGTTTTTACAAAACAAATGCTTATTTTCGAAATGTGAATGATTTTCGGTCAGGGTGACCAGGGATTTGGTCGGGGAGACCAGGGATTCGGTCAGGGTGACCAGGGATTGGGTCGGGGAGACCAGGGATTTTTTTCGTACTTGCAGACATATTACAAAATGATTACGAGTACTTTTTACATGGTATGGTTAGCGTAAGGAGGGTTACTACTTAGATCATGTGAGTGGGTAGGCGCAACTTGGGATCATTAATCCTCATTGTAGGACCGAGGGACAGGAGCGGTAGATCTATCTGGGTGTAGCGAGCCCAGCCCCCAGGCCAAACAGAACGGACCTCGGGGTGACTTTGTGCCCGACGCATAAATCCGCTAGGTTTGAGTCTTCCTACTTGCACTTCACACATATCAATGGCCTTGCAAACCATTGGTGATCTCTTTATTTCCTTATTTGCTACATACCAGGGACATATATACTTACGAAACTACTTGTTCATACAAATTAAATACCATGTTTTATACAAAATTCAAAGCACAGGATTATGCGGGTATGGAGTCAAAGTCAGGGTGGGCATTGACGGTTATACGAATATTACAAATACAAGACTTTACCAATACATGGTTTTTATGAACATACTGTGTTACAAACACAACGTTTCCATATAACTTGGCAAGAAAATGACTTTTGTTTCGTTTTCTCAATACTATTTCAAAAACCGGTTATTCCAAAGATTTATTTCAAATCTTTCACAACTCAAAAGATTTATTTCAAATCTTTCATAACTCAAAAGATTTATTTCAAATCTTTTACAAACAAACTATGGACTCGCTCAACTTTATGTTGACTTTTTCGCATGTTTCTTTCTCAGGTTACTTTTCTAAGACAAGGCACGGTTGGAATAGGAGGACCATTGGAGACTCGAGTACTTAGTGGGCATTCAATTTCTAGAAAGTCTTAGCTTTTTGCTTCCGCTGTGCAATGAAGATACCAGTCCAGTCACGCCAGCTCTGATAATTTCGGGGTGTGACAGATTGGTATCAGAGCTATAGGTTACAGCGAATTAGGTTCCTGTTGTGATACCTAGGCTCTAACCTCACTTTTCTCTGGGACTTAGACTATTAAGACGTTGAATACATACAGAACGCCTTAGCAACGATAGTACTATAGTTTGGACTCAGCACCTGTCGTGGACAGGGGTTGTTAAGGGCTTTTCTTCATGTATCACAGTGGTGATACGTGTTGGCATTCTACAACTCGCAGTCATGTCTGTGAATATTTTATTGTCGATAACTTACCTGCTTCACAACTATACGTGTTAGATGCTGGTTCTGCGTAAATCGCTTTCGCTACTATTATACTAATAAACTTGTATGCTCACCTTTACATTATGTGTATTGACTTTTATTTTAACGTATGTGACAGGTGTTTAGGATGCTTGCTCTATTTGCTGGAATCGAGCTAGGAGAGTCTAGAAACAAATCTAATAAAATCTGAGTTGTCAAAACATTTTATTTGTCTATGAGATACTCTGTCTGTAATAACTGTTTTATTTGGATATGTTATGGTATGGGACGCAATGATTAAATATATGGTAATATAGTTGTTATGGATTCTCCTGGACAATCTGTTTCGCTCAGTGCCGTACCCCGATGATTCCGCCATCGGTTGGGGTGTGACAGAGACTTCATTCTTATACTCGCATTCGTTTGCTCACTTTTATACTTCCATTATTCTCCATTATTCTTCGTCTTTCAAACGAACTCCGTTCGCTAATCAAGTTTGTTTAAACATTCGAAAATGCCTCCTTACTTTTAAAACTACCTTTCTATTCTTATTCCATGTACAAACACCCGTATTTTATCGTTACCTTCAAAAACGTTTTATGTAAAGTGTTAAACCTTCTCGTTCCACTCGATAAGACAATTTTCTACTAATACGCTATTGGGTGCTATCCTTTAAACTTTCCATGCAAACTACCTCACTTTTTTTGTCAAATATAAACCATTTTGTACAAGATCTTCCTTCTTAATACAACACATTTTTAATCTCCAATTTAAAATTTTCAAACTTGTTTAAACTTGCTTTACCTATATACGCACCCACACACTTTCAACTATGTTTGACACCTCAAATCAATTTAGACAAACGAACTCCTTTACAAACCTATCTTTTCATACTTCAAATTTCATACTTTTCAAAACGTCTCAAACTTCAAAGCCTCAACAATCCTCTTCTGTTTGCCAAAACCCTTTCAAGTCTTTCTTCTGAATAAATTTCAGGACAAAATTTCCTAAAGGAGGGGATACTGTAACGCCTCATAGTTCCGCATTCTATTTATATATATATATATGTATTCGTAGGAATTGCGGGCCACTTAAAACACGGGAATTGGGCTTATGGGCCTTGGGCCCAAGCCCAAAGCCCACTAACTAAAACCCTAGGTATAAAAGGGTAGTAATACCCTTATCCCCTCTTTTTATTTGAAATCACAGAACAAAACAACACGCACACCACTGAACCTCTTCATCTCCTATATCTAGAAACCCTAATCCCCCTTTCATTTTTGATCGACACCTCCAATCTTTCCCTCCCAATGCACCTCACACCTCTGCAACTATACAAACCCTATCCATCCTCCATATTTACTCACAACACACATGAATCCACAAGTCAAAGACCCCCCTCCCCCTTCCTGATTCTCTTCGGCAGACACGCCGGAACCGACATCAACGCCGGCGGGTTGTTCAGATGAAACCCCAACCACACATCTCCAATTCCTTCTCCCGGTTACTCCCTTTCTCCTCGTTTTCTCATCCGTCTGGCAGCCACGTCAGCGACGGAGTGTCGCGAAATCAATAATGAAGAGGATGAAGATGGTGGTGGAGCAACGCCGTCGACGGCTTCAGGCCGATCGGCGTCGCGACGGCTGTGGTGGTGTTCTCCGATGAACTTTGACGGTAAACCCTCTAAACAAATATCTGACGAATTCTCGTTTGTTTTTCTGGTGTTGTGATGACGATGCCCATGATGATGGTGGTGGTTCACGGCAGCGGTACAAACGTCGGTTTAACTGACGGCGTCGGTTCCCGTTTTAGTTTTGGGTCACACTTTCAGTTCGGCACGGGTTTGGGTTTAACTTGGTTCATTCTTGTTTCGGGATCTACTCGGGTCAACCACAAGTGTGTTCGGGTCAGATTTTGGGTTTCAAAGTTCAGCCGGATCGGGCTTCGGGTCAGAACTAGTCAATGGCTTCGGTTCGGTCAACATAAGTCAGCGGCGGTTCGGTTCGTGGTTTGGATTAATTCGGTCAAAGATGGTCAAAGTCAGTCAACCGGTCAAGCCCGGTCAAACGTCGAACTAACGGGTTACTCGCGATATTTTGGTAAAACATTAACGACACGATTCTTTTTAGTATATTGTTTATATATTTTATACTAACCAGGCTTGAACCGATGCATTTATTTTTTTATTCACTTTCGGCACATTTTTACATATATAGTTTATATCGCTGATTAAATGTTGAATTTTGAACGTATAAATCGACAACATGCCTTGTCGGAATCGTCCGAAAACAGAGGAAACTCTGCACGTTTTTGTAGAAAAAATCCGTAAAATAAAACGTGATTAATTATAAAACGAAACCTATCGAAGTTCTAATATTTTTATAAAGTAAATATAACTTTTATTGTTTAGTATTAATTAACATTTTTATCGCGGAACTGAACTTTAAATAACTTGTATTTATAAACCTACGTAGAATCCTATGATTATATTGTTGTGCTTATTGTTGCATTTTGGAAAATATATCGACACTTTAGTTGTCGGGATCGTCCAAAAACAGAGGGAACTCTGCCCGATTTTCGTTAAAATATATATATACACACTTTATAGTCGAACCACTAATGAAAACGTATCGGATTAAAATAACTTTTATAACAATAATACTTCTATAATATTTTCGATAGGCTTAATTTAGAATTATTGCATAAACTATATAAAACATATATATGTAGATATATATATATATATATAATTATCCATCGATTAGATATACTTTAAATTCCACTTCAAATCCTCCGTCATAATTCCGAGCACTCATACACCTTCGTTTACCCATATAGGGCGACCTCGGTGTTCCATCCTCCAAATCTCATACACTCGTCAACACTTGGATAATCGGAAGTCTTAGCAATTCTGTGAGTATACTCGAACCCATTTTACTTTTTAAACACTTTTGAGTGCAACATGTATTCTATGTAAAAACACTAAACACTTGAAACTATTTGAGTCATATTCTATCCACATGTAAACATGTTCAACTCCTGCTAGACTATTGGGAGCTAATCTATGAACGATTTGATGCTTGTTAATCTCATATGCTATGTAAACTATTAGTGTCTATATGCTCATTAACTTCGTACAAGCCCACCTTAACAATTATAGCGCTATAGGAGTAATGCACCGCCCACGAGACTTGGGGTATTGTTAAGTTAAACTATGTTACCTCCTGTTATTCTTTGGGATATGCTATTTTAACGCATTGTATTCTAGGGTTTGATCATATAGTGACACCGTTTCAGCATATTAGTAGCTTGCATCATGTTATTTATGTTGGATATGAACGCGTTAAACAATTTTATTCTATATTATGCTATGTAACAAAACTTGTATACTCGCCAACTTCTTGTTGATATACTTTAATAGATATTGCAGGTTGATTAATGAGATGATGTTGAGAAGAAATGCAATTTAGGTGGACTTAGATACACACCTAGATTAAATTGTAATTCGATGTTATGTTACTGAAATATTGTTGCCGTTTATTTAAATCTTTGTATGACAATTAGTATTGCAATGAAATTAGAATTTAATTTATATTGTCACACAGTGTTATGAAGTCTCATGCTATCTAGTTTTCGTCTCATCCCGATGTTTCCGCCATCGGTTGGGGTGTGACACCGAAACCTTCACGACTGAACAAACATGATTATTTCATAAGTGATTAAATGGTTTTAACATTCTTAAAAATCAATGTGTTGTAAATCATGGGGGTATTTTCTGCAAAACAGAGCATGTGACGCAGAAAGTTGATGGCGAGATGAAGCTATCTACATCGGTTAATAAATTTTCTTTAAATGTTTTTAATTTTAGGGGGAGTAAGAATTTTGAAAATACAAAAACATTTGAAAATTTGAAAAAGCAAAAAACATGATAAAATTCAAAATATTGTGATAAACGGTCTCACTAATGATATGCAAGTAGGTTTTTACACATTTAGTAAATTGATTTCGAGATATAAACCTAAATATTAATAACTTGCTTATCTCGTGGCCAACATCTCTCGGATATATGGATAACCTCCGAAATCTCATTTGAGAGGTTGCCTGAGGAGATACTAGGTCTTTATACTGTTTGATATCTGGGGTATTATACCTGTTCTTCTGATTTTGCGTCAGCAATGGCCTAGACCTCGTATAATACTTTGCGTGCTTTCAAAGCTTTCCGTCTGCATAAAATTGAGAAAATATCGAAATATATAAATCAAGTGCAGTTTTAAAAAAGATCCCTAAGTGGGACACACCTTAAAGTCGAGACTTCATCTCTTTGACTAAACGGTAGTTCATACCTGAGCTCTCAAGGTCTCGCACTAACCCAGAGTACAGATATCAATATAGTATATTCACCTGTAAGACTGAATCTAGGGAATCTTGATACGGGAGTATATTCTGAGATGGGACATACGAATAAGTTAAGTACTTAAAACACTAAATCTCGTATCTTGAATCAGTTGAACTTTGTGTGAGAATTTAAATGGATCAGTATACTGGCAATCTAAGTGAATCGTTTAGAACTTAAAGTGTTTATAGCTCAACGGTGCTAGTGATTTGTTATAAGCTAATATGATCCTCTGACACAAACTCAAACAAAAATATTGTCTGTAAATATTTCTTTATTGCTTTATGTTTCAGAAAAAAATAGAAAAAGATTTTGTTTCTACTTTAGTTTCAACAGCCGATGTCTGAAAGCTGAGTTTCAAAATCTAAGTATGCTGAACATGTTTTCGAAAAATAAACAAGTTCATTAATTTGAAACTTGAAGTTTTACATGTAAAATCAAAACAATTTGTGAAATCTCCAAGGTCATTAAGTTGGACTTGGATGATTATCTGATAAGGTTTTGGATGCTTAAACTGTCAGATACATATAGTTATTTGATAGGGGGAGTAGAATCGGATAATTCTTGGAGACTACATATTGTTACATCTTTATTTAGAGCCAGGTTATCATTCAAAAAGCTTTCACTATTATATATTTGTAGTTTTCAGATATTGAACCAGATTATGATCCCGATAGTTGAGACTAAGGGGGAGTCTGAAGACGATCTCAAAGTAAGGGGGAGCTTACAATCAATGAGCCAGGTAACTATCCTGGAGGAGCTTGTAGAGTTAGAACCAGGTGTCGATCCTGAAAAGCACGAAGGCTTAAAGAAAGGGGGAGCCTGGAGAAAGAGTTAACTGAAAGGAGGAGTAGCTGAAGATGTAAGTAGATCCAACGGGGAGTCTGTTAGAGTAAAGGGAGAGTCTGTGGTGCTGATAATGTCAACACTTCATGAAGACTCAGAGAGAGACAGAAAGCTACGAGATTGACTGCAGTAACATCCAAGGGGGAGTATGTTAGTGCAGTATGTCTATCACTTTTGTCAATCACGTATCGTAGCTTAATCAGATGATACAAGACTGGTGCTGAATAGAAGAAATTACAAAGTTGGTACATGTTGCAGCCGGTTCGTACAAAGGGAAACATAAGCCGCTTCGTACGAAGGGACTCGCTTCCTACGAAGGGAGTCATAGGCACCTTCGTATGAACCCACAACTAGCAACGATGCAAATGACAAGAAATTACTTGTTCATTTGCATCTTTGTGACTTGAGAGGGGAAACTCTTGTCATTTGTTTTTGTGGTTTTGTACTTGTAAAATATCAATAGAAAACAACTAGCAATTACATCTTTGTGTCTGATCCACACACGTACTTGGATTCCGCGCAAGATACGTGTTCATCGCATTCATCGGTCAAGGAATTGATCCTCGGAGTGATTCCACATTATCCACATGGCTTCATAAGATATAAAGGAAACATCATTTACGCACAATTAATTGCGCACAAACAATTTGTTTCGAAATCGTCTATGAAGTCAGTAAGTTGGTTACCATGTACCTAGAATTAATATGATACTACGTTCGGATAAAACGATTCCTTTCGCATTTCAAATGAGCCAATTTCATTAGCTATATGTTTCGCGATGACAATCAATAAAAGCCAAGGATAATCACTATCTAGGGTTGATTTGTTCTTGAAACAAACCGTTTTCACTCAGGGTCATTGTACGTCACTTTATTAAGAGTTAAAACCAAAGATGAAGTCATTTCTTTCAATTCAGTGTAATTTAATATTTACATTAACAGTTGAACATTTCTTTCATTAAAAAAAGGGAATATGCCACATAATAGTAATAAAGTTTTAGGAGTATTCCAATTAGGTCACTAATAAAATTTATTGTTCCAATTAGATCATTCTACTTTATTTTGGTGTTCTAATGCTAGATATTTTACCTGAATAGCAGGTCATAGTCCTATATGACATTTATTTATGGTTAGTTGTTTATCTTCTTTTATGACTATAATTTAAATGCTTTGGTGTAGGAGTAATTAGTACTTTCTTTCATTAAAAATTTACTGACATCTAACTATTTTTCACGATTTTATAAAAATTTTGATAACTTTTTAGAGATTTTAAAAAAAAGAATCACATTTTTAATGTTTTTCGCATTTTTTTTAACTTTTCTACAATTTTTTAAAATTTTTCTAAATCTATTTCGCATTTTTTTCTAACCCATTTGGCATTTATGTGCCATGTCAACAATTTTTTTAAATAAAAAACCTAAATAAATGCCATGTAGGATGGATGACCTTCTATTTAGGTAAAATATATAGGATTGAAATATCAAATGAAACTTGAATGACCTAATTGGAACAAAAAAAATTATGAGTGACCTAATTAAAACACTCTTGAAACTTGGTTACTATTGTACAAAGTTAACCCTTAAAAAAATTATGTCATTAGTGTTAAATAATATATTTTATTGTCATGTTAACCCGTATAACATACGAGAACTTAAACTAGTTTAAATACCAATCAAGAAAAGAAAATTAGTTTTTTTCTTTCAAACACAAATGCTATATTTTGTCAAGGTCTTCTTTCAAACACATAATGTTATATTTTGTCAAGGTCTTAAAGTCGTATAAGATGCTTGCATCTTAACCAATTTTGTCAAGGTCTTCAAGTCGTATAAGATGCTTGCGTCTTAACCAAGTAAAATTTGATTATTTTTATATATAGCAATCATGTTAGGTCTAATTCAGTGGTGGATCTAGAAATTATTTGCTGAGGGTGCGGATGAGGTGTTCAACCATATTTTCAAGGGGTGCGGTCGGGTTTTTTGCCTAAAATATACACTATTTTTTTTCAAGTGGTGCGGCCGCCCACCCTGGCCAAAGGCTAGGTCCGCCCATGTTCTAATTCTCCTTTAGAAGATTCAAAATATATTTTGTTTAAAACCAAGTAACTTTCCTTTAGAATATTCAAAATATATTTTGTTTAAAAAACCAAGTAACTTTTATAGAATATAATTTTTCTCAATATTTATTTGAACAATATCGTGACACATAATGACTTCATCAGTTATCGAAATTCTGTATTTCTGGGATTAACACAAATAATGATTGATAATACAAACTTATAAGAGTAGCCCCAACGTTCCCTAGATCATAACCTAATCTCAAACATTATATATTGTTTTGATCTTTTATTTTTGTTGCAACTTTATATACAGTCACAAACAATTATACACATTATATGTAAACCCGAACTAAACATTAGAATACCAACTATCAAGGGTAAATTCCATCATACCCTATTTACTCCAACAACAAACAATCATACCTTTAAAACATCAAAATGTGTCGGCAATTCTTTGTGCAAGACAGTAAGCAGTCGACTGTATCGTAATCATCGGATTAACACCAACCGCAGACGGTAACACACTAGCATCACAAACATAAAGCCCTTCTGCTTCCCAACTCTCACCATTCTCATCAACTGCCCCTTCCTTCTCACTTTCTCCCATCCTACAACTCCCCATTTGATGAGCAGAACAATAAATACTCCAATCTTTCACCATCGAAAGCGGCCCATCTCTAGCGTCCACCGTCTCCAAGAACTCCTCAACATCTTCATCACTACTCCCATTACATTTAAACCTCCGTCCGTCAGAGCTTTGGGTCCCCACTTCCTTCGCTCCTGCCGCGATCAAAACTCTAATAGCCTGCTTCAACCCTTTTTTAAGATTTTCTATATCTGATTTATGAAAATTGTAGTTTATTCTTCCTGCTGATTTTACTTCACCGGATCCATAATCTTTAACTAATGAGAACACGTGAGCTGTTCTTGAGTATCTCAACATTCTTTCTTTCATATCTTTACCGGAAACCCATGGACATAACCCGGCGAAAGTCCCTGGCCCGAGGGCTGGGACTTCCAAGATGTAGCTATGGTCATCAGGTTTATGGACATATGTTAGAATGCCACCTTCGTAGCTTTTACCGGATAGATTTGAATCATTAGTTTCGGGGAAGTATCCCCATGCCATTAGAACAGGATGAAGATGAAGGTGTTTGCCGATATTAGGGTTTTTCAACCCGCTAGATATCAGTAATGGTGGTGTTAAGAGTGACCCACATGCAGAGATTGTTACTTTTGCCTCAACCTGTGATAGATTTGTGAAAGTTTAGCATTTAACAATCAAATCAATAATGCAATACCTCTATATGTATAGATGTGTTTACAATGGTAATACTATACAAACACTAATTGGTGATATGGGCCATATTCAGTCAAACTGTTTGACTCAAACACATCATATGTTATTTAGATTTAATAAGATAATAATAATAATAATAATAATAATAATAATAATAATAATAATAATAATAATAATAATAATCATCTACTAACCTGCAATCTTTTAGAGATTTTCTGGTTCATAAGCTGTGAAACCACTCCTGTACATCTCTTTCCTCTTCTCTTTCCTTCACCATTCTCTGTAAACAAAAGTTTCTCAGCTTTACATCCAGTTATAATCACAGCTCCATGATCCACAGCATCCACCAACCACGTCGAATCCGTCCCCTTCTTATCCCCCGTTGGACATCCAAAACAACACGAACCGCAATAATGATCTTTCGACGCATTCTGCGGCACATCCTCCACCTTCAATCCAAGACTCTCACACCCTTTTCGCAACACTTGATTCTGAAACCCTATTTTCACACACTTGTCAGTCACACCAATTCTTTCACACACTATATCCATTGCAGAAGCATACTCATGTGTTGTGTACAGCTTCATGTTATGTTGTTCAGCCCATTCTGTTAAAACCGACGTTGGCGTCTTAATGCAAGCGGACCAGTTAACCGCTGAGCCGCCGCCAACAGTAGAGCCAGCTTGGATCATGAGTTTTCCATCAAGTGTTGGAAGTATGCCACCAGATTCATACATTTGATCTAAAGAAGGACCCTCGAGGCTAGAATAATCTTTTGGAGTAAAATAGTTTCCTTTCTCCAGGAGCACAACTTTCTTGCCCGATTTCACGAGTACTGCGGCTGCAACGCCCCCACCGCAACCCGAGCCGATGATTACTACGTCGCAGGTTATCTTGCAGATGTTTTCTTTGAGGTTTTCTGTTACGTTCAGGCCTTTTTGCATGAGGGAGTTGACTAGTGTGTGATCGGTTTCGTTGATGATTTCCACCATGTTTTTTTGTAATGGCCGATTGTTTTGTTGGTTTGGGTGTTGTTTGGTTGTGGCTAAGTTGTAGCCGATGGCTTCCCATGTTGGATTTTTTGATTTTTCATTAACCTGTAGGAAAATTTCAAGAATATCTTTTATATATATGGCAGTCTGAGAATGAAGTAAATGCTATTAAACTACATCCAATCAGGGGCGGACCCATATGATGCGGGTCGGGGTCCACGGACCCCTAATGTTTTTTAAAAAAGTAGTAGAACCGGTATGTTGAATTTTTCAAGGACCCCATAAAATAAATTAGTTAACCCCATAGTATTAAAAGCAAAGATGGCATGGTGGTAAATCTCCTTGTGTTGCAACAAGTAGGTCTCAAGTTCAAGTCTTACATCTCTTGTTTTTAGTTTATTTTTTTCATCAAAATTAAACTAGTTTTTTAAAACACCACAACCACCCATTGATCCTCTAATTTGCTTTTCTAAAATGATAAATTTAATGTCTCCGAATGATTTTATTTCACATTTGATTACCAAATAAGACTTTCAACATATAGTGGCGTTTAAAAAAAAGCTTAAACAAAATTTTGAAGTTATGTGAAGTAGTTGTGTTGTTTAGGTAGCTATTGGTTTCAAGCAACTTATTAATCACCACAATTTGATAACTTGATTCTTAAAAATGGTTCTTAATAATGTAGTGGTTTCATGTCCACTAAATGTTTCTACATTATTTCCTAGCCCCGACCCGACCCGACTACGATGACCGACCCGAAAATTTTAATGTTCGGTTCTGAAAAATTCTAACACAAAAAAATGGACCCCAATGAGAAAAAATCCTGGGTCCGCCACTGCATCCAATGGAGAGTAAAAGTGTTTATTTTTTTTAACGGCCAACACAATCAATTTCGAGCATTCTTGGGGCACCTACTAGACAAACGGAGTACTCCGAGAGTAACCCGAGTTCATCACCAATTCCAGGGAAAACCCGGTAAACCACCCACCCGTAGGCACGGCGGTGAAATTACTGGTAAAACCCGTTTGGCTCAGGGATCTAACCCAGGTTTCCCTGGGTACCAGTGCCTCACTCTGCATCAAGTGAGAGTTACTCTCAAGAGAAATACAAGTATTCCAACTTGTTGCCCGACTACCTGCCATTACTTTGTAATTACCTTTTTTCGTGTGAAATGATATCGAATGATCATTGCCAGTACAAGTGTTTATTATGTGATGGGATGGGAATTCAGGTTTTTGTTTTTTAGTTTTTTTTTTAATGGAAAATGTTATTTTACTCTACCAAATAAATTCTGGATCTGTCCCTGACTAAGCTATTTTTGTAACAAAAATGTAGATAAGTTTTTTTTTTTTTTTTTTTTATATATATTATCTCTATTTTTGAATAGCTCGAAACCAACTCGATAATATTATTTAGCTCTCTCTAAAATAAAATAAAAAATCTTATGTTTTGGGATTAAAAGTGCAAGAATTTATAATTGTGAGGTGTAATTTTTGCTAAAAATCTTGAAAAGTGTGAATACGTAACATCAAATAAATTGTGTTGGCAAATTTCATTCGTAAGTGACAACAAAGCGTGATTTTTTCTTATTCTAGACACGTTAACTTTTGCTGGATAATTTGGCGGGCCATGAATGATATATAACTTTCAACAACAAAAGATGATCGATTCAAATAATCATATAGAAGAAATCAAGTCGTGTGAGTCAAAAATAGGTCATCTTTAGCAAACTTGGTGTGGGGAAAGTGGTGTTCTTTTACCATGTAATTTTCTTTCGTTGATGTACTCCTGGTGTTTTATGGCTGCCTAGCAACTTGCTGGGTTAGTCTTTAATATATTCCAGCCTTTCAAAAAAATATGAACCACTTGAAAAAAGTGAAGTCCTCAACCGATCAATAAATGAAAAAGGGAGAAGTCACGTATGATAAAGTAATAAAACAAATGTCCTAAAAAATATAGAAATAACCGAGCAATAAATAAAAAAGGGAGAAGTCAGGTATGATAAAGTAATAAAACAAGGTCCTAAAAAATATAGAAATAGTTTTTATTAAAAAAAAAGTAGATGACTAAAAAGCATTTCTTACTTTAACACGTAGAATATATAGTAAAAACAATATTTTAAAGTCGTGTAAAGTATATTTTTTTTCCATCCGGATAAACCTAAGACCATGTGTAGTTGAAGGCACCCCACCGTTGAGCATTTTGCGTCATGTGGCAGTCCAGTAACTAATGGGGTATTACGAGACGTTTTTCTAAAATGGGTGTAGTGGAGATGTGAGCATTGTAGGGCATTATGTTAAAAAAGGTGTAAAAAATTAAATAAAAAAAAAAAACCACCAAAAAAATGTTATTGGACAAAGATTGGGAAGGTGGTGGTGATTGGCCAAAAAAAGTGAAGGAAGGCGTGGATTTAAGAACACTCCACCTAAATTATTGCTCAAAAACACCCCTGGGGGTGGTCTACAAGTCGTGGAGGGGCGTGTTTTTTGAAAAAAAAAGGTTCAAAATCATTGCCCCTACGGGTGGTCTAATGACAAAAGACACTTCCATGAATACAAACAACGTTGGTGACCTAACCCATCATCATTCTAGAGGAAACTCATTGCCTAAAGACCCACTATAGTAAAACACATGGCTTAACCTATAGCAATTTGGCTTCAAGCGAGACTCGAGCCCGTAGTCTCCACTTTAGAAAGCTATGGATCTACCGATGTACCAGAAGATCATCAAAAATAACCATTTTTTATTATCATATGTTACAAATTCATTATTAAAATGATACATTAAAAAAGTATGTCACATAAGCCTAACGACAAATGGGGCTAGCTCACTTGGTAGAGGCTCTTGGCTTTTAGTGGGAGGTTTTGGGTTCAATCCCAAGCAAAGGTGAGTTATTTGTAAATATAGTAGTTTTGGTGAGTAACGTTAGCCATTCAAAAAAAAAAAAAACATAAGCCTAACATATTTAATGCATAAAAGAAAATCAACCATTTTGGCACACCTCTAATATTAGTTGGGCCGATTCTAGAGTCTAGACTCCATATACATGTTAACGACTACAACTCCGACAACGAAAGAGGTTGAACTACCTAATCGAAAATTGTCATGTTGCATAATTCATAGTGGGTATGGACCAAATAATACTCCCAAGGGACTTTTCTAGATCCAAATTATTAAATTTGTAGTTTTGTACTATCAAATCAAAGCCGATTAGATGTTTGTACGGTTCTTTTTTTCACAATTTACCAGTTTAACGGTTCTGCTAATAGTCTCTGACTTAAAAGTTAAAACTAGTATGGTAAGATAACATGTGGTTTAAGCTTTATTTTTTTTAATTTGCTAGTGTGTAGTTATGTATAGAGTTAATTTTCGTTTTGCTCCATGTGGTTTGGTCATTTTAACGGTTTTGCTCAAATAGTTTAAAAATAGTCATTTTCCTCCCTGATCTTTCGAGTTTGTCACCAATTTGCTCCCAGGCTCTAACTCAGTTAAAACGTTCAATTAAAAGTAGGGGTATTTCGGTAGTTTACTCCTTGGCTCTAACTCAGTTAAAACGTACAATTAAAAGTAGGGGTATTTCGGTAGTTTACTCCTTGGCTCTAACTCAATTAAAACGTTTAGTTAAAAGTCGCGGTAGTCGTGGTCGGCAGGTGGTGGTGGATGGTTGTGGATGGTGGTGGCCGGTAGAAAGAATGGTTGGAAAGATGGGGGATCAAAAAATATTTAATTATATACATGTAAATAAACAAGTTATAGGTTTATTTAGGTGAAAAGATTTACATGCCCTTGCTTTTATCTCTAAAATTACCAAAATACCCTTCTAGTTAATAGATTTTTTGGATGGAGTTAGAGGCGGGGAGAAAAATGACGATAAGTTAGAATAATCAGGGAGGAAAATGACTATTTTTAAACTATTGGGACAAAACCGTTAAAATGACTAAATCACGTTGAGCAAAATGAAAGTTAACTCTTATGTATATGTATCATATTATCGTTGTTAACTTATTATAAAATGGTTTTACTAACAATCAAGGGCATAGCTTTGTGGGGGCGGCCGAGCTCTTGAACTTTTTGCTCAGTAGTGGAGAGCAACTAGTTTTCGTATATAAATTATTTGGTATATACGTTTTTGACCCCCGGTTTTGGTAAGCTGGTAAAACCATCAAACCAAACTGTTGTGACTGGTTATACGATCTAGCACCTAAACCAATCCGGCTTGTCTGGTTTGTCTTTTTCCAAAACCGTAGTTAACAATATATTCGTTAATTTCTAATAAAACGGCCTGTGAACACCCCTACAATAACTCGAATATCATCACGAAAGAAAGAGCGAATATGAATTCACCTGCGAAAAGAAGGCCAAAAGACAAAGACTCTTGATGAACACGAATCCAAGCCGAACAGGCGTGAGAAAGTGATGTTTAAACCATTTCTGCACAATCTTCTCCCTTCTCTCCAAACTAATCTCCGAAAACTTGTTTATGTATGGCCATTTATCAGAAAAACAGAGAGACCCACCAATCAAAAGGGTACCAACCCTGCTTGAACAAAGTTTCAACACCAATCTAACCACCATAATTGCTTCCAAGAATCCCCTTTTCACCAGAAGCCGACCCACCTGTTCGATCAATTTGACTTTCGTAAACAAAAAAAGGGTATCAATCAAATTAATTGTTGTTGTTGTTACCTTGTTTGGAATGGGGTATTGGGAAGCAGAAAGAGTGGAGAATAGTTTGATTGATTCATCATCACTTTTGTTGTCATGAATTAGAGAATTTGGAGAGAGTGATGGGAAGATCACCTCACAGATGCTGGTCAAAGACTCCATTTCTGATGAACATAAGCTTATAGTTTTGGAATCTTCATCTCTGTCACCTTGTAACAGAGGGTGGCACTCTGTTTCTCTCTCTTCATACATTTGTGTGTGTGTCTGTGTGTGTGTTGAGTTAAGAGTTTGTTCCTTTGAATTGGACGTTTCAAGTATAGACAGAGATTTATAGATGGAGCGAATAATGTGTTGACAATGATTGTTTTTATTTGGTAACTATTGGGCAAATTTTTTGAACTCCAATTGTAATAATACCCGAAGATTTGAAAACCCAAAAATAATAAATATTATTAACTATGTCGGTCCTAAAAAGAGTTGAATACATCATAAAATTGATTAAATGATTATCGACCCAACATATTTATTTCAGACAATATAGCCAATGATCAAGGAATAAGATTCGCTAGTCTTCAATCTTTTCTTTTTATTTTAACCTTCGAAATCTCACAATCCAAATTTGTTTTTGATCTTTGTCGTGCCGCACCACCAAACATTACTCGCCACCATGAAATTACCTAGACCGCACGTAGACCTGTAAACGAACCGAATGTTCATGAACTATTCGTGAACTTGTCCGGCGGAAAGTTCGTTTATGTTCGTTGATTTAATAAACGAACACGAACAAAATATTTTATTCGTTTAATTAAACGAACGGACATGGATACACCTTGTGTTCGCTCATTTATGTTCGTGAATGTTCGTTCATTTATGTTCGTTTATTTACGTTCGTTTAAGTTTAATAAATACACAAATAGTTATATTTTTTTAAATATTAGGTTTTCTAACTACTTATATAAATATAACTAATTAGTAATTGAGTTTTCTAGTAATAAAAATGAAATTTTAAAATTTCTCTTAGATCGTAACGGATCACTTACTTAATTTTAGTCTCTATGAACCCTAATTTAGATGTGTTTTCTGATGAACTGTAATATATTAGACTTGTTTATTTGTGTTTAGTAATGTTAAATTGTGTTTGTTTATATTTGTTTAGGTACGCTCATTTGTGTTTGTTAATCATGTTTGTTTATGTTTATTCAAATATATTCAGTTAATTTTTTTGTTTGTGTTCATTTATGTTCGTGAACTGTTCGTTTAGGCCTTAGACGAACGAACATAAACGAACACGAAACATGCCCCCTTTCTTAATAAACAAACACGAACAAAATATTTTATTCGTTTAATTAAATGAACGAACATGGATACACCTTGTGTTCGTTCATTTATGTTCGTGAATGTTCGTTCATTTATGTCCGTTTATTTACGTTCGTTTAAGTTTAATAAATACACAAATAGTTATATTTTTTAAATATTAGGTTTTCTAACTACTTATATAAATATAACTAATTAGTAATTGAGTTTTCTAGTAATAAAAATGAAAATTTAAAATTTTCTTAGATCGTAACGGATCACTTACTTAATTTTAGTATCTATGAACCCTAATTTAGATGTGTTTTCTGATGAACTGTAATATATTAGACTTGTTTATTTGTGTTTAGTAATGTTAAATTGTGTTTGTTTATATTTGTTTAGTTACGCTCATTTGTGTTCGTTAATCGTGTTTGTTTATGTTTATTCAAATATGTTCAGTTAATTTTTTTTGTTTGTGTTCATTTATGTTCGTCAACTGTTCGTTTAGGCCTTAGACGAACGAACATAAACGAACACGAAAACATGCCCCATTTCTTAATAAACGAACACGAACAAAAAATGTGTTCGATTATGTCACACCCCAACCGATGTCGGAAATATCGGAGTGAGACGAAAATGATTCAGTGATAACAAATTTGTCACATTACAACATAAGAAATCAAATACAACATTGTTTCAAAATACAACAACATTACATGAAGCAAATACAAAATTGTTCAAAACATGGTACACCAAATACAACAACCTAATCTAGTATTTCAAAATGGGTTTCTAAAGTATCCTTACTAGATTTCATAATCCTCAATATCATCAACCTGCAATATATTTAAAATACATAGTTCAATACAAAAGTATTGGCGAGTATACAAGTTTAATACATAGCATAAGTAATAAATGATTTAAATGAATCAGCATGGCAAACTTAGTTATCAAGATTAACGTAAAACTAGCATGCGAATATTCAAGTAAATCCTCTGATTACCGCAAGTATCAAAGACATAACATGACCACAAGACTACGGGCGGTGCGTCACTCCTATAGCGCTATACATGTTAAGAGGAGGCTCGTACGAAGAAATGACAAGTTTATCACATAAGAATGTTCCAGAAACACGAATCAAGTATAACGTTTTAGCATGCATGTATTGGATTGTTTGTGCGTTTGAATAAAAGTCTAAGTCTAATTATGTAGGTTTATAAGTAAACATATTGCACCCAAAGTGTAAAATGGAAAAAGGGCATTTGAGTATACTCACGGTTTTGCTAAATCTTCATAAGTTAATCTCGCGAGAGTTGAGTTGGTTGACGAGAGCTGGAACACCGAGGTTACCCTACAGGGGTAAACGAAGGTGTGAGTGTTGGAGTTTGATCGGAGGATTTGAATTCGGAATTAAAGTACATAAGTATTTAAGTTTGAAAGTATAATTAAAACATAAAATATATTTTGTCCAGGCACTCGTTAAGACACTGAGTTTCTGTGATTTCACGGGTCCTGATTTTCCCGTCAGAATCAGTAACGAGGAACGTGGAAACAGAATAAACGGAAACCGAAATGACACAAACTATTCGGGTGACTGGACAGTTCGCACGACTCGGAACCTTTCGTGCAACTGGGACCTGTTTGATGCGAACCAAACTTCGTTTAAAACGTTTTTAACCATTAATCGGTTATGTTTGTGTGTCCAGTTTAGTTATAACATAATATATTAACTGTCCAGAATGTCATAGATTTCATAGAAGTCATGCATGGAGGTAATAACCTCGTTATAGTTCACCAAAGCACGAGTTAGTTAACCTAGTTAACTAACCGGTTGGTCATGAATAACGGAATGTAAAGGAAGAAAGTAAATAATAACCAAACAACCGAACAAGAACAACCCGGGTGTGCCGTCTCAACATGGAAGGAATGAACAAAGTGTTGGAGGTTGGACGGGGTCAACTTATTCTAGGTCTAGAAGATTGTTCGGGTGTTCGTTTTACAAGTTCAAGTGAGGTAGTGGAACTTGATTGGAAGCCAAGGCTTCCACGGTTCGCACATTATCATCTCAGAATCGTTCATACTAAAGATGAGGATCTGACCAGCATTCAACATTTAGAAAATGTCAGAACGGAATGAAACAGAACCTTTCGTGCGAAAGAAGGGTCATGTCGCACCAAAGGGATATCCTTTCGTGCGAATGGGCTGCCATTCGTGTGAGAGGCTCTGTTTCGAGACAAAAATAGTTCGGTTTTGTTTAAACCGTTCATCTTCTTGGCTGGAATCGACCCTAACACTAACCCACAACTATGAACTTAGCTTGTGAGCTTGGTGAGTCCATGATTCTGCCAAGTTCAAAATCAGAATGTTATTTTGTAAAAGTTTGAAAGATGAACTTCAATCCTTAGCTTGGTCCTTAATCTGATTGAGTGTTGTTATCAGATTGCCAAGGTAATATGAGAAACCAAGCTGTTTTGGTATGAAGAATTGTATAAAGATGAAGAAAAGTAGAAGAATTTAGATGAAATTAGAGTGTTAGTGAGTTGTAAACTCACTTAGGATGGTTCTGGAAAATGTTCAGTTGGAAAGTCCGAGTTCAGTAAGTGAGAGAGAGAATTTCGGAGTTATAGAAGGTGAGAAATGAAGATGTGAGTTCGTATTTATAGGCTGAGAATGAGTTTGGAACTAGAGGGATGTTTGGGCGACAGGGTCCTTTCGTGCGACAAGGACCTTTCACACGAGAGGGTTGTCCCATGTTGCATGAATATTCAAGTTGGTCAGTTTTGTGCGTTTTGTCGGTTTTAAGTGTTTAAACGTGCGAGTGAAATGAATAAGTGTAATGTATGAATAAATGAATATATAAATGAATTTTGTATGTATAAACAAGTGTGAGCTTGCGTATAATCGTATCAAGTTTGTATGTATAATGAAGTATGTAATGAATGTATAACGAGTATAGATGAAACATGTATGACAAAATGGATAAATGATCGTGTTTTCATTATGATTCAAGTCTCGGATTATAATGTTTGGAAATGAAAGATGAATACAAAGAGAATACAAGTTTCCATAAATAGATAATACAAACAACTTTCTAAATAAGGAAAGTTACAAAAAGCGAGGCGTTACAGTCTCCCCTCCTTTAGGAAATTTCGTCCCGAATTTTATTCAAGAGGAAGATGCAACGAAAAGATGAGGATACATAATCTTCATCTCACTTTCGAGTTCCCAAGTAAACTCAGCGCCACGTTTTCATTCCCATCGTACCTTAACTATGGGAATTCTACTGCGTCTCAATTGCTTGATACCTCGATCCATGATCTCGATAGGTTTCTCTACGAAGTGCAGAGTCTCATTGATTTGAAGATCTTCGAGTGGTACTTGAAGTCCTTCTTCAGCTAGACATTTCTTCAAGTTTGAGACGTGAAAAGTTGGGTGGACATTCTTGAGCTCTTGAGGTAGGTCAAGCCGATACGCTACCTTGCCAACCCTTTCGAGAATTTTGAAAGGACCCACATAGCAAGGAGCGAGTTTTCCTTTCTTACCAAAATGAACTACACCCTTCCAAGGGGATACCTTGAGAAGTATAAAGTCATCAACATTGAATTCCAAAGGCTTGCGTCTCTTGTCAACATAACTCTTTTGTTGGCTTCTGGCTTTAAGCAAGTTGTCTCGAATCTGCAAGATCTTGTCCGTCGTCTCTTGTATAAGCTCGGGACCGGTGATTTGAGCTTCTCCGATCTCGTGCCAACAAAAAGGCGAATGACACTTACGACCATACAATGCCTCGAAAGGTGCCATTTGAATACTCGCGTGATAACTATTGTTGTACGAGAATTCGATCCTAGTTGCCACCAAAATCAATTACGCAAGAATGAAGCATATCCTCTAGAGTTTGGATAGTACACTCGGTTTAACCGTCAGTTTGAGGATGAAAAAGCGGTACTAAGGAGAAGATGAGTACCAAGAGCAGATTGAAACGTTTGCCAAAGACGAGAGGTGAAATGGCCATCACGGTTTGAGATGATGTCAATGGGGCTACCATGATGACAAATGACTTCATACGTGTAGATACGAGCCAATTTCTCGACCTTGTAATCTTCACGAATGGGAAGAAAGTAAGCGGATTTGGTTAATCGATCAATGATCACCCAAATACTCTCATGACTAGAGGATGTATGAGGAAGCTTAGTAATGAAGTCCATCGCAATACTCTCTCATTTCCAGATAGGAATCTATGGTTGTTCGAGTAAGCCAGAGGGACGCTGATGTTCAGCTTTAACCTTGGAACAAGTGAGACACTTTGAAACAAAGGTGGCGATATCTTTCTTCATGCTAGGCCACCAATAGGACGTACGCATATCGTGGTGCATCTTATTAGCACCATGATGAATTGAATATCGAGACTTGTGCGCCTCCTTCATAAGAAGTTCTCGAAGGTTATCACGAGTAGGAACCCAAACACGATCAAGATAGTATAAGAAACCATCGGATTTGATTACGAGTTGACCTTCTGCACCACATTACATGTCGTTATAGATGTTACCTTCATTAACTGATGAATATTGAGCTTCTCGAATGCGGTTTCGAAGATCGTCGATGAGTTGGAAGCAATGAACACTCTTGACATGAGTTTTACGACTAAGAGCGCCAGCCACGACATTCACTTTACCTGGATGGTAGCAAATTTCGCAGTCGTAGTCGTTTATTGATGACTGTCTTAAGGGTCAATCAAAAACCTAATTAAACTACGTAGATAGCATAAGTAGGGTATCGTATCCATGGGGAATTTGTGGTCAGTGTTAGAGAAATTAATTAAAAACTAACTATCTAATTCGGGGGTTTGTTTGTTCGATTGTAAAGAAAGCACGATTTGTCACGAAAAGTGTTATCAGATTAAGAAGAAGTAACCTACACCCGGAATCTCGAATACCCGTTTTAACATAAAATTCTGTTTACTGATTCAAAACACACACAGACATGGCCTTGGAATTAATAATTTTGATTAATTGTTAAGGATAATTTTTTAACATTCACCATGCAACCTAACAATCCGTTCAATTGTATCAACTACCCACCAAATGACCAACCCACTAATAACGCAAGAAAGTTGCCAATACGCTTGGAGTCACCGAGAGTTTTAGCCGCTCATGTTTGTCTTCACATCATCAGTTGTCATCCCGCGAGGATCGAACATCATTAGACTGCCTTGAGAGATGAGAGAATAATGAAAAAGTTATCTAAATTTTTGTTTCTCTGTCACATGTATGGCTGCCGTCGAATTTTATTGTCTGTGATCTCTTTTTAAAAGCTGTTGTCAAACTTGCGATCCAAGATTCCTCATAATTTTCTTCACCGACATCAAAATCACCCTGTGGCCTTATACCCTCGTTTCTTTTTAACTCCATCTTTTCTAGTGGGCCATCAACAATTAAATCGAATCATGTATATTTCAGCCCAACATCCCATTTGCACAGTTTCATGCTCCTATGTCTTTATTACTATTGCCACCTACACACCACAAGTAAATCAACCGTTTAGATTTTTAGTTCACAAATTATATGAATTAATTAATTTATTTCACGTTTAGAATTTTAGTTCACAAATTATATGAATTAATTTATTTCACATTAATTTCACCAACTCACTTTTAGTCCATGGACCACCAAATTATAATTTATTTCTTTCCTCTGCTCGTCCAACACCTTTAATCTCATATGACAATTAACATCCTTTAATATTTATAAACTTGATTTCTTAAATTATAGATGTGTCACATTTAATTAATGTTTCTATTATAAATCCACATACTTTAAGTCACTTTTCTTATAACCTACTAAATACCCAAACGAACCAATGTAGCAAATTTTATAACAATATCAATGCGTTTCTAACAAAATAAATGTTCATTAACATGTACCATAATACACCGATCAAATCCCCACACTTATCTTTTTTCGTCCTGAAAAAGTTATTTGCAATGGAATTACAATCAGAAACATCGACATTCAATATATTCAGTTATTTTATTAACAAACCAAATCACACGTTAACCAAGATTGCTGGTATACTATCCACCTAAACCCAACCGTCAGCTTTCGAGCTCTTATTCATGATCCATTAAGTTCAAGTAATTATAGTTATCTATGGATCCCACACTCAAAGGACTACAACGCCACCTAATCCCGTTTCAAGCTTGTAAGATTTAAAGATTTATAATCTACCATCTTATATAAAAAACTCTTATGCTATTCCATTTAAACTTATAATGGATAGATGGATGATGTTGCGAGCTTTACATGTTTTTGATTATGATTAGTTTAGCGAACATATCCTACACGAGTATCCATCCCCATGGTTAATGCCAGAAACTTCTCATATTTTTATAACTCCACCTAGAGGGTATGTACCGCATGAGTCACCATCCCCACGACAATACCATAGGCTTTGTTTTTCTTTTTTTTTTCTTTTTAACATGTGCTCAAATGAATGGATGGAATATATTTTTTCGGGCGCCACACTGTTTCGGATTTGTTTTCACAAAAAGAAACAGGTGTGCCAATTTAATCGAAAAAACTTATAAGTATTTTACTTATAACGTACCTCTTACACTCTCCACAGTTTCAATTTTACCACAGCTTCTAAGGTGTGAACCCATAAGACTTCTAATTCAAGTTATTTTTTACCATTCCTAAGAAACTCTTCAACTAGACAGGCCTACCACATATCCTAAATTAGAAGTATGACTGACTGTTCATTATCTCATATATAAAGTAATCAAATGCCAAGAACTGATTATACCTATCATTTTCCATTTATTACAAAAACTTTCTCGAGACATTTTCTATTTTTTTCAAAATTTTGTGAATTTTTATAATTTTTGATTTTTTTAATTATTTTTTATGTATATGACTTGATACTGACACTAAGACATAACTAGACGCTAGTTAGACGCTAGTCTACCCTCTCCACACTTATTTCCTTCATTGTCCTCAATGGAGCGAGACTAATAACTCAACCACATAAATAAAACGAAATACAAAGATAAATGGAACAAACTCCTTTGGTTTAACACGGTTGAATTCCTATGAGCCTTGTTCCACCGCAACCGTATAATATTTCTTTCGTGGCTGCTTCAACATGGGATGCTTTTCTTTACATAATTCGGATCATTTTCGTCCAAATGGAGATTGAGTATGGACAAAAATGATCGAAACCTGCAAAATAAAACTCACAAGCTCCTAAAACAGGTTAAATGGTTAGTAAACAAAGATAAAACGAGAGAAGATCAGGTTTTGGAGGCAAACGAACCGGCCCATGCAATTAAAAATTATTTTCCAACGGAACCTATGCGTCGCGCGTTGCGGACCATATCTAGCATCCCTCCGCGTAGCACGGATGTGTGCTTTTGACTTGTGTTGACTCGTGAACTCCATCGACACGCGGAACCAATGGCGGAATCCCCCGCAACCCTCCTGTGGGACCATTTTCCAGCCATTTTTGTTACTTTTTAACACCCATGCCTTAGAATTTTTTTTTATTTTAACATATTTTCACCTCCCTACCCCCCAAACGCAGGTGCATTGCCCTCAATTGCACCAAAGCTTAACCAAACCTCCCCGGACTTCCCCATACTTGAACGTTTGCATGGTTTGACAAAAAATAAACTAAATTAATACGAAAAATAAAATAAAACGACAAACCTTAGGCTGCCTCCTAAGAGCGCTAAGTTTTAGATCTTCAGCAAGATCATACCTGCAATTTTCAAGGTGGTTCAAAGACATACTTACCCCCAGATTTCTCTAAATCAATTCGCTTCGCATAGTCTGGAAAGTTTGAATAGTTACGCGAATTAAGTTCAACCTTAGCCTCATCTCTCCATGCGTTTCCACCATCAGGTGGTTTACCTGCTTTTCCTCTCTTTTTCACATTCGCCTTTCTCACAGCTTCTTCGTTTATCTCATGTTTGGACCTATCACACTTAATACCAATCTCATCTGTAGCAACTGCTTCATATAAATTGTTAATAATTTCGTAAGTAATATATTTTGAATTAACATTAAAAATTAACTTACTGTTTTCAGAATTCATAGTAATTAATCCCTCTCTACAGCTGATTTGAGCATTTGAAGTGTTCAAGAACGGACGTCCCAATATTAACTTTTGTTGCTCATTCGTCCTTGTCGGTGCGTAACCCAACACCAAGAAATCTACCAAATAGTAAAATTCACCCAACTGGATCTTCACATCATTAACAACCCCACGCGGTTGCTTCCAAGTGTCATCTGCCAAAATCACGTTCCTATCAAAATCATGCAACTGACCAAACTCGTACTGATCAAACAAGCTACCTGGCAGAATATTCGTGCTCGCCCCATAATCCAATAATGCCTTGTGGATTTTCAGCTTCCCCACTTTAATAGCCACAAGCGATGCCCCTAACTCACTTTCTTCACCTTCATCACTTATAACTGCAACTACTTGCGAAGAAGAAGTAAGATCTATATTAACAAATTCAGAAACAGGAATGGTACTTACTGAACCTCTCATGATGTTGCGGATTCTTTGTAGTGTCACTCAGTAGTTTCCCCGGATCTCTTCTTCCTTGAGCTACTTTAGTCGACAATTGTGCAACTTGTTTTTCTAAAGCTTGATACGCCTTGGCTTGTAACTCTTGATCCTTCTTTATTTGTTTCAGTATTTCCATTATTTCATTATTTGATCCTTCAGCTGAACCACTTGATCTTCCTTGGTTTGCACTCTGTTGATAACTTCTTTGATTATAATTGGTTGTTGTAACCAGGCTGTCTATTCTGGTATTGCTGACCTCCTTGATTTGGTACCTGAAAATTAGGATTTAACAGATTAGTAGTATTACTGTACCTAAAATTAGGGTGATTACGCAAACCTGGGTGATATGTATTTGAGTTCATATCATATCTCTGCTGATCACCACCGTAGACCTGGTTAACTTCCTCATGAGTTGTACCAAACTGCACCGGACAATCCTCCCACACATGGCCTAAGTCGCCACATGAATCACAAACCGGATATGACTGAGCCGCATGTAATGCATCTCTTCCTCCAAGACCTTTGAACTTTGCTAATTGTCGCTCCAACACTTATTTCTCTCTTTCTAACTGAGCCGCCCGCACTGTAGAAGCTCCCATACCAGTTGACGTTGGTGTTGGATATTTCTTTGTCCGATCTGCTTGTGCTTGCCTCTTCGAGTCTGTAGCCACAATATCTAAGTAATCCCAATCCACATCCACATGATTTCTCAGAAAAGTGTCACCCGTTGTGGCCTTTATGTCTTGCCTATCTTCCTTCGACAACCCGTCATGGAAAGCGGTGATTAACTCCCATCATGGAATACCATGTTGAGGGCAATTATGAATCAACTGATTGAACCGCATTCCACGACTCATACAATAACTCACTCGTAAGTTGTTGAAATTCCCTAAGCACAGCTCTTCCCATCTTAGTTCGTTGTGGCGTATAATATTTTTCTAAGAATTGCTGCTGCATCTCTTGCCATGTGCGAATGCTTACATAAGGCAAAGAGACAAACCATTCGCATGCCGAGTCCTTTAGTAAGAACTGAAATAAAACTAGTTTAACTTGATTAATTGTCAACCCATGTCCACTTATCATGCTACAAACCGCTTCAAATTATGCAATTTTAGCATATGGTTCTTCAATACCCTTCCCGTGAATGGTAAAATGGTTAAATGTTCGATGCATATTATTCACAATAGTTTGAGCCATATATAGGCATATTACAGCTAAGATATTAGCAAGTACAGAGGAATAATGGGAAGATATACAAAGATACAACCACAATCATAAATACAAATATAAACCAAATATAAGTTCCCTCCTAAAGTTGTTGCGTTGACTTATTTACTGAATGTTCTCTAATACACCCCCGCAAGATGGAGGATCCATCAGATACGCCAATCTTGGACCGATTCTTGAGAAAAGACGCCCTAGATAAAGGCTTTGTTAGCATGTCTGCGAGTTAATCCTGAGAACTGACATGAATAACTCGTAGAAGACCAGCGGAGACTTGTTCTCGAACAAAATGATAGTCTAGTGCCACATGTTTCATCCGCGAGTGGTATACTGGATTTGCACACAAGTACGTAGCGTCGGTGTTATCACAAAAAAGGTTGGTGGTCGTGTGATTGTGATGCCGAGTTCCTAAAGTAAGTGTTTAAGCCAAATGAGTTCAGCTGAGGCATTCGAAAGCGCTTTATACTCGGCTTCCGTTGTCGAGCGAGAAACCGATTTTTGTCTTGTCGATTTCCATGAAATAACATTAGTGCCAAGATATAGTAAATACGCGGTTGTTAATCTGCCTGCATCATGAACCCCACCCCAATCTAAATCTGAGAACGCCGAGAGTGTGAGCGGAGAATCACGGTTTAGGAAGAGACCATGATGGATGGTACCTTTTAAGTACCGGAGAACCCGTTTCAAAGCTTGCCAGTGTACTTGGCGAGGTGCATGCATGTACTAAGATAATTTATTGATGGCGAATGAAATGTTGGGTCGGTTAAAGGCTAGGTATTGAAGCGATCCTACCAGTTTACGGTAGGGAGTGGGATCAATAGGTGAAGTGGAGTCATTTAGGGATAAAGGGTCGGTACTAAGAGGCGTAGAGACATCCTTTGCACCGTCCATATGGAACTGATTCAATACCTCTTGAATATGGCGCGACTGAGAGAGAAAGAGGCCCGTAGAAGTAGGAATGACTTCAACTCCAAGGAAGTGATGGAGCATGCCAAGATCTTTGACCGAAAATTTGTTGCCTAGTGATGTGACGAAGCTATCAAGAAACTGAGGGTTGTTGCCCGTGAGAATAATATCGTCAACATACACCATAAAGTAACATGTGGTCGAATGGTTTTTATAAATGAAGAGGGAGGCATCTGCAAGAGATTTGGTGAAGCCTGATAGTATAAGAAAATTCGTTAGCTCAATGTACCAAGCTCGAGGAGCTTGTTTCAAGCCGTATAGAGACTTCTTGAGCTTACAAATATGGTTAGGGAACTGTGGATGGACATAACCCGGGGGTTGAGTCATAAAGACATCCTCATGAAGCGTCCCGTGTAGGAACGCATTGTTGACATCAAGTTGGCGTAAAGGCCAATTCTTGGAGAGAGCTATGGATAGTATCGTTCGAATGGTAATGGGTTTGGTAATGGGGCTAAAGGTATCGAAATAATCTTTCCCATATTGTTGGAGAAAGCCTTTCACGACAAGTCGTGCCTTGTATTTAGATACCGAGCCATCAGGATTTCGTTTAACACGAAAGATCCACTTGCAACCGATAGGTGTTATAGATGTGTTGGGAACAAGATCCCAAGTTTGGTTTTGCAACAAGGCATTGAACTCTAAGTCCATCGCGTGACGCCACTTTGGGTCTTTTAGGGCTTGACAATGAGTTGACGGCTCAAGGGTTGGTGGAAGAGGGTGAAGAGTAGTGACATTTACGTAGTTTTGGTTAAACTATTTTAGGTTCGGTTTGCGTGTGCGGTTGGGTAGCGGATGTGGCGCAGCTGAACTAGAGTCAGGACGTGTTGGTGGTGTTGAGTTTGAGGAAGTCGGGTTAGGTAGCGGACTGGTAGGCATTGTGTCGGCTGAGATAACAGAAGGTTCGGTAGGTGAAATATTAGGTGGTGGATGGTTTGGTGAGGTAGGTAATGGAGGTTGCATGGGAGTGGAGGAGGGAGCAGTTGGTTCCACGTGAACTTGGGAATGGGTAAGAGGTTGTGTATTAAGTGTAAAGGTGGTGGAGGATGTATTCGGGGTAACAGTGGGTAGATCCATATTAGTGGTTGGTTGAAGAGTTTTGAAGAGTTTGGTTGCACTAGGAAGTGGAGTAACAGTTGATGTGTCATTTTTGTTGGGATGATGTGTTATACAAATTCAACATGTCTCGAGTGATAGAGACGATGTGAGACCGGATCATAGCATTTAAACGCCGATTTGGAAGATGAATAGCCAAGGAAAATACATTTGAGAGAGCGCGGGTGAAGTTTGGAGGAGGCATAAGGGCATAGCCATGGAAAGCAAAGACATCCGAACAGCTTGAGTTTCGAGTAACCGGGTGGCGATTCATACAACTGATCAAATGGTGATTTGAACTCAAGGATGGGTGTGGGCAAGCGGTTAATAAGGTATATAGCGGTTTGAAAAGCGTGCGAGCAAAAAGTGAGTGGTAATTTAGCATGGTGAAGTAGAGACAACCCTGTTTCGACAATATGTCGGTGTCATCTTTCGGCAACCCCATTTTGTTCCGGGGTATGGGGTGGTGTGGTAAAGTGAGAAATACCATGTTGTTGGAGGTATGGTATGAGGGCAATTAATTCCCCACCATTGTCGGTAAATAACGAGACGAGGGGGTATGAAAATATTTTTCCACTAGTGTTTTATAAATTGGGAACAATTTGGACACCTTAGATTTCCGTTTCATTGGGTATAACCATGTGTACTTAGAATAATAATAATCAACGAAGATGACATAATAGTTGTAGCCATCATTCGATGTTTGAACGGGACCCAAAACGTCCGAATACACAAGTTCAAGTGGTTTGTTAGCCTTGAAAGAATTATCACCAAAAGAAATTTTATGACTTTTATTACTGGAACAAGCATCACAATGAAATGAAAGTTTAGACACATGATTTGACTCAAGTCCTAAATTTCTAAGTAACAATTTAAAGACTTTGATAGAAGGATGTCCAAGCTTGTGATGCCAAGAGAGGACCGGATCAGTGGTAGTAACTGTGGAATTGATTTGCTTGAGACTTTGAGTTGCCGCATAGTAAATATCATTTATGTTGGTTCCCCGCATGAGAGGCGCCCCCGTGCAAAGATCCTTCACAAAAAAATGATATGGGAAAACTTCAACAGAAACTTTATTAGTACGACATAATTTTGCAACTGAAACAAGTTTATGACGTAATTGAGGAACAAGTAGAACTTTGCTTAAGTGTAAGGGTCGAGAGTGAATGGGTAATGTGGTGTGACCGATATGAGTAATAGAGAGACCCTTACCGTTTCCTAACACAATTTCATCGGGTCCACCATATTCAGATAGAGAGTGGAGAGATGCACCGTCAGGATCCGCATGATCAGTAGCCCCTGTATCAAACATCATCCAAGATGGAGGATGTGAAGTAGTCCTAGATGATGAGGTGTTGACCATCGGACTGAAAGGTGAGTTCATGGAGACGCTGATATTATTGTCTTTGAGAAAACGTGCTAGTTTCCTGCAATCCTTAGTTTCATGACCTGGAATAGAACAAAATTGACAAAAGGATTGAGTACGATTACCACGTGGAGTATTGTTTTTCCAGCCCTGTTGTGGTGAAGACTTGGAAAATCGAGAACCATTGCCATTAAACCTTTGTGGACCGCGTGAGTCCGAACCAGATCTGGCAGAAGGCCGAACGAAAAACCATTGCGCCGTGTTGGTGGTGACCATGGGTGGCGTCGATTGTGCTTCAAGGAGTGTTCTTTCATGATCGACAAGTTTGTCAAATAAATCAGCAAATGTGATAGTAGTATCACGCATTTTGAGAACGGCAGCCACATTGGCGTATTCATCGCCCAACTGATTAACAATATGAACGACTAGATCTTCATCTGTGACCGGACTACGTGCCAGAGCCAGTTCATCTGCTATGGTTTTCATATCATAAAGGAACTCAGTCATGGTTCTGGTGCCTTTCGGGTTTTTGGCTAGGCGAGATTTGAGAGAAATAATACGCGATCTCGATGTACCGGCATAACTTGCATTCAATAAATCAAACACCTGACGAGAGGTTTCGGCTGAAGCCAGAATGTACTGAATGGAGTCAGAACAACTACCAAGTATTGCAACGAGTATGATCTGATCCTGACGGAACCAGACGGTGTATTCAGGATTGGGTTTATTGGCGTCGGCCGGGAGCTGTTTGGCGGGGGTTTGGGTTGTGCCAGCGACAAATATTTCTAGACCAAGGACAACCAGAGTGGCCATGACTTGTTTCCGCCATGAGGGATAGTTTGTTGCGGTTAGTTTGATCGGAAAGTGGGTATAGGAAGTGGCTTCAACAATGGATTTTGACATTGTGGTAATGATTGGATCGAAAAAACAAACTCTGAGGAGTTTGAAGGCTCTTGATACCATAAAATGGTTAAATGTTCGATGCATATTATTCACAATAGTTTGAGCCATATATAGGCATATTACAGCTAAGATATTAGCAATTACAGAGGAATAATGGGAAGATATACAAAGATACAATCACAATCATAAATACAAATATAAACCAAATATAAGTTCCCTCCTAAAGTTGTTGCGTTGACTTATTTACTGAATGTTCTTTAATAAAAGGTAGGTAGCATGTTCAGAATATGAGGTTTTGCCTAAAATAACCTATACGCATTCCCCTGTGCAACTGGCATGACAATCGGGGATGAGTGTTCCGCAATTTGTGGACGAAAGGGACTCTCTACTCCTCTGATGTTAGGATCCGGAAATCAAGGATCCCTTTGCCGATGACGTGGTTCTGTTGGTGCCCGATAAACCTGCGGTGGAGTTTGATATTTGTCTCCACCTCGTGGCTGTCTCTGCTGAAAAGCTGGCTGATTCCGGTTCAATGCTGGATTTTGCAACCCACCTTCATACCCCATATATCCATCATTTATTCCCCCACTCTTCATCTCCATACCCGTCGTCCCGTATATCGTCTCTAACCCTGTTTTCCACTTGATCAAACATTACACCCGACCGGTTCGGGTGTGGCACTTAATTCGATTGATTCACAGCTCGCAATGGATTGGGCTGTGGTGGTAATCGGCTTTCTAATGAGTAAAGTGGTCCACCAATAACTTGAAAGTCTCTAGTTGGAGCAGTTGTTGGTTGGGTGGTTATATTGGTGGTGCAATGGGTGGAGTTTGTTGAGTTTGGGGTTGGGCGTGGGTTTGATTTTGTGGCTCAAATGTAAATGGGGGTGGTGGCATCTTAGTAATTGGGGCTTGTTGTGGTGTTTGCAGATTTGGATTTTGTTGATTTTCTAAAGGATTCATGGCGACAACCGGTGATTTTCCTTTTAATGCTGAACGAAGCAGTAGATTTTGGCACGCGGTCTTTTCGATTTTAGGATCGAATAGTAGTGGTGAAGATCTTCCTGAAAACCTAGTATGCATGCAATAAGAAATCACCTGCACACAAGTATACAAGAAAACAACGCGTAATACCGAACGAAACAAAATAAACAAAAATAAATATTTTTGGGTTTTTTTATGATTTTTTAGAAAACAAGAAAAACAACTAACTCTAAACTGTCACTAAGCGCACGAATTCCCCGGCAACGGCACCATTTTGATGACTGTCGTAAGGGTCAATAAAAAACATAATTAAACTACGTAGATAGCGTAAGTAGGGTATCGTATCCATAGGGAATTTGTGGTCAGTGTTAGAGAAATTAATTAAAAACTAACTATCTAATTCAGGGGTTTATTTTCGATTGTAAAGAAAACACGATTTGTCACGAAAAGTGTTATCAGATTAAGAAGTAACCTCCACCCGGAATCCTGAATACCCATTTTAACATAAAATTCCGTTTACTGATTCAAAACACCACATAGACATGGCCTTGGAATTAATGATTTTGATTAATCGTTAAGGATAGTTTTTAACATTCACCATGCAACCTAACAATCCGTTTAATTGTATCAACTACCCACCAAACTACCAACCCGCTAAGAACGTAAGAAAGTTGCCAATACGCTTGATAAAACGACAAGTAATTCAAACACAATCAACGTTTATCAATTAACCAACACAAGTAGTCAACTTATACTAGTTTACAAGAATAATAAAAACAGATAAATATGTCAAACCGGGCAAACGTTCATCCGGGCAGAAGTCACCGAGAGTTTTAGCCACTCATGTTTGTCTTCACAGCATCGATTGTTATCCCGCGTTGATCGAACATCATTAGACTGCCTTGAGAGATGAGAGAATAATGAAAAAGTTATCTAAATTTTTGTTCCTCTCTCACATGTATGGCTGCCGTCGAATTTTGTTGTCTGCGATCTCTTTTTAAAAGCTGTTGTCAAACTTGCGATCCAAGACTCCTCATAATTTTCTTCACCGACATTAAAATTACCCCGTGGCCTTGTACCCTCGTTTCTTTTTAACTCCCTCTTTTCTAGTGGGCCATCAACAATTAAATCGAATCATGTATATTTCGGCCCAATATCCTATTTGCACAGTTTCATGCTCCTATGTCTTTATTGCTATCGCCACCTGTACACCACAAGTAAATCCATCGTTTAGAATTTTAGTCCACAAATTATATGAATTAATTTATTTCACATTAGCTTCACCAATTCACTTTTAGTCCATGGACCAACAAACTATAATTTATTTCTTTCCTCTGCTCGTCCAACACCTTGAATTTCATATGACAATTAACATCCTTTAATATTTATAAACTTGATTTCTTAAATTACAGATGTGTCACATTTAATTAATGTTTCCATTATAAATCCACATACTTTAAGTCACTTTTCTTATAACCTACTAAATACCCAAACGAACCAATGTAGCAAATTTTATACCAATATCATTGCGTTTCTACCAAAATAAATGTTCATTAACATGTACCATAATACACCGATCAAATCCCCACACTTATCTTTTTCTCGTCCCGAAAAAGTTATTTGCAATGGAATCACAATCGAAAACATCGACATTCAATATATTCAGTTATTTTATTAACAAACCAAATCACACGTTAACCAAGATTGTAGGTATACGATCCACCTAAACCCAACCGCCAGCTTCCGAGCTCTTATTCATGGTCCATTAAGTTCAAGTAATTATAGTTATCTATGGATCCCACACTCAAAAGACTACAACGCCACCTAATCTCGTTTCAAGCTTGTAAGATTTAAAGATTTATAATCTACCGTCTTATATAAAAAACTCTTATGCTATTCCGTTTAGACTTATAATGGATAGATGGATGATGTTGCGAGCTTTACAAGTTTTTTATTATGATTAGTTTAGCGGACATACCCTACACGAGTATCCATCCCCATTTGCACAGTTTCATGCTCCTATGTCTTTATTACTATTGCCACCTACACACCACAAGTAAATCCATCGTTTAGAATTTTAGTCCACAAATTATATGAATTAATTTATTTTCACGTTTAGAATTTTAGTCCACAAATTCTATGAATTAATTTATTTCTCACTAATTTCACCAATTCACTTTTAGTCCATGGACCACCAAACTATAATTTATTTCTTTCCTCTGCTCGTCCAACACCTTTAATCTCATATGACAATTAACATCCTTTAATATTCATAAACTTGATTTCTTAAATTATAGATGTGTCACATTTAATTAATGTTTCTATTATAAATCCACATACTTTAAGTCACTTTTCTTATAACCTACTAAATACCGAAATGAACCAATGTAGCAAATTTTATACCAATATCAATGCGTTTCTAGCAAAATAAATGTTCATTAACATCTACCATAATACACCGATCAGGCACTAAATCGATACGAAAGTCGATAGAGCGAGGAGGACCAGGAAGATCCTTAGGGAAGATGTCAGGAAAGTTGCAAATGACGGGAATATCATTCTCGCTTGGACCTTTGTTCTTCTTTTCACAACATGGGCAAGAAAGGCGAAGGAACCCTTGCGCAAGTATTTTTTCGCTTGAGTACACGATATAAGCATGAGACCCTTAGAAGGTTTCTCACCATAGATGTGTAAAGAATCTCCATTAGGAAGAGGAAGATGAATAAACTTCTCAGAACAAACGACTTCAGCACGAACTCACCTAAGCCAATCCATGCCTAATATGATATCGAAGCTACCCAATTGTATGGGTATGAGGTCAATTGAAAACATATAAACATTAAGATTCAAATAACACTTAGAAAGAATGGAATCGACAGTGATGGATTTACCGTTAGCGACTTCGACCGAAAATGATTTGGGTAACTTAGATCATCTACACTTTAACAAAGGTTCGAATTCAACGGATATAAAACTTTTATCCATGCCAGTATCAAATAAACACGAAGTATAGATATTGTTAACGAGAAACATATCGTTGATGATGTCATTGGCATTCTGGGCTTGAGCTGCGGTAATGACAAACGCTCGACCACACACTTTTTGAGACTGTTGCTGCTGGTTGTTGTTAGTGTTGTGTTGATGAAAAACATTGGAGAGATGATTAGGATCGCCACACTTGAAATATGCATAGCTTGTGTTGGCTTGAGGTTGAGGTTGGTTAGGTGCGGGGTTTTGGGTTACTGATGCGTGGTCGATAACCGGTGTTCGTATATGTTTAAGTTGATGTTTTTACGTGATTTTTAGTTTCGTTTAGCCTACTTTTGATTAGAGTTGTGTTTTGTAGGTCTAACGGAGTTTAAGGAGCTATTCGGGAGCTTTACGGACCACCAGGAAGGAACATGGGTCAACCTCGAGCGAGAAAACAAGAAAATAGGAAAACTGACAGACAAGGGGGTGTCGGCGACGCCTAAGGGCCGTCGTCGACGCCAATTATTGAGTCATGTCACTGGATTTTGGCGTAGGCAGTCATACTTGGCGTCGTCAGCATTTCCCACTCTCCCTTAGGCGTCGGCGACGCAGGGGTAGGCGTCGTTGACGCCACCTCCTGCGTGGCGACGCGATTTTTTTGGTTTCTTTGATCGTTGGATGATTTTAAAACATCTTGGAGGCCATTATTCGGGGGGTTACACTTGTTTTTGAGTTTTGAATGATATCTTGGAGCCTAGAAATCATACTAATCGATCCCCAATCCTTCCAATCATTGAATCATCAACCGAATTCATCATCACTCATCATTCACCCTTCCATCCATTCATCACCATCAATCATTCCAACCCTAATCACCACTTCCACCACTTCAAAGCTTCAAGATGATGATGTTCAAGCTCTCAACATCCGGTGATCGTGTTCATCCTTCCATGAGCGGCTAGATTTGTTGGATCTGAGTTTGTTTCTGATTGTATTTTGTGTTTGTAATTAAAATGAAGATGGATGAGTGTGCAGCGGAATTATGATGAAAACAAACTTTGCATACAATCAAACGAGAGTAATACTTTGATCAAACATCTTTTACAATGAATCGGAAGATTGAATTTATTTCAATAACGATTACAATGATTGATGAATGAATGCAAACTCCCCCTCAGCCAGAGCTCGGTTGTTTGTTCATGCAAAGAAGACGATGATGCAAAAGAGCTAATAGAACAGTACAAAGTACTGAACTATTTATAGGCACTTGCAAACCACTGAGCATCTTAGCTAACGTCACCATGAAAGTGACATCTAACCTCCTAACAAACTCTAACCTCTGATCTATACAAGCACTGCTATGTTAACTACTGCTATTACATTACATTTCAAAACAGACTATAGATCAGCTGCTGCAAACTTCCACTGCTGTGAACCCATCAGTACTTGTCCGGATCAGCAGTGCTTGACTCAAGGCAGTAGATAGAATCAGCAGGGCTTTAGTTCTTTCATCAGATCTTTACTTTGAGCAGCAGTTGTAGGTCAGCACTTTGCAAGATCAGCAGATAGGAGATCAGCAGATATGAAATCACTTTCAAGGGGAGAGATTTGTATGTAAACATCTGCTTATTCTAGATCCACTACTCTGATCCAGTTTTGGCTTTAATTATCTGTTCCTCTGATAGGGTTCAATCCCAACAATCTCCCCCTGGAACAAATAATGCCAAAACTCTTCATTATTGTGGAATTCTTTATTGCCTCATCAACAGTTCCCTTATCTGACCTTTAAATTGTAATTCAAAGTCTAGGGCATCTGTATCTTCATCATCCCTGCTAAGTGGAAGATCAAGGAGATCCTGCAAATCTTCAAGACTCAGGCCAAGAGCTTGTTCCCTTGATATTTTCTCCACTTCTCCACCAGACCTGAGCAAAGTCAATACGTAGGTCTGTTTGTCAGTTTCCCACTTTTGTATTTTTGAGCCTGGTGGGTTTCTTGGGAGATGTTTATTTGCAGAAGTATTTGGTGAGGCTGGCCTATTCATAACTGGCTGAGCAGTACTTGCAGTTTGATCCAAGCTAAGAGTTTCTATGACCATTTTCTTTATGCTTTCTTTTACAAGGTCATCTCCTCTTATCATCTCTTGAATGGTTTCACCTCTCAACTGTTTGTGTGCCCTTCTTTTATAGATGGCAGCACCAGTTGGAGCAGTGGCTCTCCTGATTTGCAGCTTTGTTGGTCTTTTTGAAACCTCTGCTTCAGGATAGTCAGGATTTTGAGGAACATTTGGATCTTTCTTTCTTAGTTCCTTCAACCTTTTGTAGGTGATCCTGACCACATCTTCTTTGCATCTAGCAACTTGTCTTTTGTTTCCATATTCAGCAGCAACCAGTTCCTCTTTTATTCTCTTCAGTTCTACCTGTTTGTCAGGTACATTCTTTCTAAACTTTGCCCAGACAGGAGGAGTGTGAGTGACTTTCCTTTTTATCATGTCTTGAATTCTTGCAGCTTCATTTTCAAGCTCAGGAACAGTCCACTCTTTGTACATGTATTTCTCTCCTTTGTACTTCTTGTGAGCCATGATGCTTTCAATGTAGTCTTTCTTCAAAGTTTCAGCTGCTCTTTCTGAAATTTGTTGACTGACATTTTTTGCAAATTGTTCTAGGGATCTGACCTGTGTGAGCAGATATTGATAATTTCTTGAAATTTCTTTGTCAGATTTCCCTTGTGTGTTTCTTTTTGAGATATCCTCTGCTTGCTTGGCCTTGATTTCCAAATATTCATCAACATTTTTAGGCCAGGGATATCCTTTTATTGATGGCAAACTCCTTTTGGCAGGGTCATCCTCATAGTAAAAAGATTTTATTTCTTCTCTAACAACTGCTAGTTCAAGAGGAAATTGAACACCTGCAGGAGGTAAGGGCTTGTACATTGGAACTGAAGAGAGAGGAACTGGTTTTGGTATTGTGACAAGAGCTAAAGATTTTGAAGATGTTTGTGGTGGTGAAGTGTCATCATCTTTGAGAATTAGCCTTCTCCTCTTTGTTTGAGGAGGGGCTGATGATGTTTTGGATGGAAAAGTGGTGGTGGATGAAGTGGCAGTGGTTTGTGATAAACTAACAGTTGTTGAAACAACTGGTGTTCCAACCACTGTTGTCTTTACAGCAGATGTTTTAACAACTACTGTCTTCTGCCTTTTGGCAGGAGGTGATTTTGTTTTTGGTGGTGATGGTGGTAAAGCAGTGGATTTGGTGTATGTTGAAGTGGTGTGTGTTGAAGTGGGAGCAGATGTTGAAACCACTGAAGTACCAACAGTAGTGGGTACAACAGGAATTACAACAGCTGTTTTAGGTGGTGGTTTTGGAACAGACTTTGAACGTCTGGTTGGAATGGATTTGGGTAGCCTTACTCTTCTTGTAGGCTTCTTCTTTTCATCAATAAGATTTTCATCATCTTTTGACCCTGAAGTACCCTGATCCGGATAATCCACCCTGGCTTTCCTTTTGGCCTCTCTATCCCTTTTTACACTTGCAACTGCTTCTGCCAGTGCATTTGTAGTCACATCAATTTTCTTGCTTCCATCTGGAAAAGGGATCTGTTTGGTCATGTTTGCATTTTCAGGTTCAATGTAGAGACCATCCTCTATTCCCTTCTTTTTCCACTCCTGAATTTTCTCCCCCTTTTTGGCATTATCTGGGGGAAGTTGATAAATGAAGCGAACTTTTGGAGGAGCAGTGCCAGTGGTGTGCAGGATCTGAGTTTTGAGAGCCTTTAGATCAGCCTGAGTGTTCTTGAACCTTGACTCCATTGCATATCTCAGCTGTTGGACATGTTTTTCATGTTGCTGATCTGCTAATTGTGCTTGTTGATGGAGAAAAGGTTGAAACAAATTCCAGAGCTCATTTGTAGCAGGTGCTTTTTGTGAAGCAGGTGCTTGAGATGGAACAACAGTTGATTGTACCTTTTGTACTTGTAACACCTGTTGTAGCAGATCTTTGAGTTCTGCAACAGAGTTATCAAGATTTTCAATACGGTCCGTCAATTTCTGGTACTTTAAACCATCACCCAAGTGAATGGGATCATCTGATTTCCCACTAGCAGTGGTTTTATCAGTAGTTGATGTAGGGAATGTACTCCAAACATTAACCACTGATGCCCCTTTTTTTCTTGGTACCGGGGTCTTCTTCCTTCAACACTTGACAACCTTTTGATGTTGCCAGTAGGATATATAAATCCACTGGTGGTTGGCAGAGGTGCTATGTAAGGAATTGCCTCCAAGGAAGTCTTATTAATGTAACCACTGTCCAACTGTAAACCAGTGGGTTCAACAGGTGTAGTGGCTGCTTCACTTGGACAACCACCAAGAGTTACTTGTAACTCAAGCGGTGTAACCTCCTCAGGTTGTGTTGGTGGGTTAGCAAAGATTGATTCATCAGACCCAGTCAGTTGTTGAGGTGTATTCTCATTGATAGGGGATTGAGAAGGACTGGTTAGTGCCTGGTTCAAATCAATTGCATCCAACAGCAGTTTAGTTGGTGGGGGAATTGTGGATGTGATGGGTGGTGTAGAAAGTGGATTTGCCCCGGGTATTGAGCTGTGGATGATAGAAACAAGTGTTTCCAGAGCATCATGATGTGGAGACCCTATTTGTACAACCTGTTCTTTTTGTGAAGAAGCAAGAGGAATGTTGGTTATGGGTTGAGATATTTGTACCAACTGCTGTGAGGAAGAAGCAGCAGTGGTTTCTTGTGACTTTTGTGTTGTCACAGGCATTTGCTCTGGTATCTCATCCTCCAGAGTTGCCTTTTTGATTGGTTTGGGGGTTTTTGATTTTTCTTTTTGTGTGGCTTTTTGTGGATTGTAGGTGTGGGTTTCAAAACAGTTATTCTGCTGCTTTGATCACCTTGAGCAGTGGGCTCAGCAGCAGATACCTGAGGAGCAGTTGTAACTGCTAAATTTTGCTCAGGCACCTCTGCTTGTGTTTTGCAAGGTGCTAACATTCTTGAAAAAGTTTCAGTTGTTAAACTATTTATTTGAGTAGAATCACCTTGGTTTATTGCGGCTAAATCATCCTTACTGAATTTCTTTGCAAAATAGTAACTTAAAAACCTTGGAAACAGTAAGAATGATTTTGTTTCAACATTATTAACCAAATCTTTAAAAATTTCCCGAGAATAGTTAAAATTTTCTTCTTGAAGAATTGCATATCCCTGATTTTGAATCTTTAAAGGGATTTCATTGAAAGAAGTGGTTTTATTTGAAACACATAGTAGGAGGGTATGAAATAAAAATCTGGTTGCAGAAGGAAAATAACCTTTTTGTAAGGTAAGTTTCTTCATCATTGTGGCTTCATACCCTCTTTCAATGAAGTCAGTTTGCAACTCGTTTTTAGTGAAAGAAATTTTACCTTCTTGATCATCGAGTTGAAAGACCTCTGAAATGGATTGTGGCGTGATTTGGACAGCTTTACCCTTTATAGAAGAGTGTATGGTGGTTGCAATGTCTCCTTGTTTTTCAAGGGTTGCATTCTTCCAAAACTCCCTTTGGGTTTCCAAATAGATTCGTGCATCGACAGTGAACAAAGTTTTGTACTTTGATTTTGCCATGGTGTCAATGATGGAATCGAAAACATTGGTGGTTCCTGGTTTAGTGAGAAGACCCAGGAGATTGTGGGATGGTTTATATGGAATTTCAGTGGAAATTGCCTTTTGAGAGGCTGTTTTCGATGAAGATTTGGATGAGGGTTTTGAAGATGACTTCGATTTTGTCATTTTGAAGATGATGATCGAAGAAATTTGTGAAGAAATGAGATGAAAAACTGCTTTGAGAAGAGAATTTTTAAGAATTCAATTCGACAGTAAAACCCTGTTTTGGTGGTGAATGGGGGATTTTATAGGGAAGAAAGTGAATGCTGAGGTGGCAGCCGTTACAAAAGGTCTGACCACTATGTACTGCCCACGTGACAACCCCTGGTGAAAGTGAAGGACAATACTTTTGTGAAAGTGACTGATGAAGGCAGTGGTATGAAAGCAGTGGATGATTTTCACTATCAGTGGATAGCATATCAGTGGATAAGACACTGCTTTTGAACAACAGAGTTTATCAAAGGAATGAGAGAACAGGGGTTGACTTTCAGCAGTGGACAGACTTTTGAAGTAGAGCAGACTCTTGAACAATCAGTGGTTATGGCAGACTTTTAAGGATTTTAATGAAAATTTCATTGTTAGCTATTTTTAAGGATGGATTTTTGATTTTCTGAAAACATTTTGTTGCTTTTATTCATAGAAAAACAAGATGTTGCTTGTTATTCCATGTTCAGTATCCCAATCCTAGAGACCAAGCTTTCAAAAGTGGCTGTATCAAGTGCTTTTGTGAGCACATCTGCCAGCTGGTCTTTAGTTGGGACATGATGCAGAGAAATCAAACCTTTTTCATAGCAATCCCTCACAAAGTGATGCCTGATGTCGATGTGTTTGGTGGTTGAATGGGAAACTGGATTTTTGATGATATTTTCTGCTGCCTGGCTGTCCAACATGAGTGGTGTCTTTAAGGCAGTGATACCAAAATCCAGCAACTGATTTTGAAGCCACAGGAGTTGGGCTATACAGCTTGCAGCAGCAATGTATTCAGCTTCAGCAGTGGATGTTGAAACAGCTGCTTGCTTTTTGCTTTTTGCTTTGCCATGAAACTAAGCAATCACCTAGAAACTGGCACCCTCCTGATGTGGACTTCCTTGTAGTGTTACATCCAGCAAAGTCACTGTCTGAGAAACCTGAAAGCTTGATATTCCCATTAGCTGGATACCAGATACCAAGTGTGGGAGCACCTTTTATGTATCTTAAGATCCTTTTTACAGCAATGAGATTTGATTTTCTGGGAGCTGATTGACTTCTTGCACAGACACATGTTGCAAACATGATGTCTGGTCTAGATGCAGTTAGGTACAATAAAGACCCAATCATGCTTCTATAAAGTGTTTGGTCAATCAGCTCATCTTTTTCATCAGACATGACCAGCTTATTTGTTGCCATGGGTGTGCTGCATGGTTTACAATCATTCATATCAAATTTTGTCAAAAGTTCTTTAGCATATTTGCTTTGATGAATGAAAGTTCCATTTTGTATTTGCTGAACTTGGAGACCAAGAAAGCATTGCAGCTCACCCATTGCACTCATTTCAAACTCAGCTGTCATGAGTTCTCTAAACTCTTCACACATTGAGTTACATGTGCTTCCAAAAATAATGTCATCCACATAAATCTGGACAATCATTAAATCCTTCCCTCTCCATTTTAAAAACAGTGTTTTATCAATGGTACCTCTTTTGAAACCATTTGAGAGTAGGAAGTTGGAAAAAGTTTCATACCAGGCCCTTGGTGCTTGTTTCAAGCCATACAAGGCTTTGTTTAGCCTGTAGACGTGACCTGGATAAAATGGATCCTCAAAACCTGGAGGTTGACAAACATACACCTCTTCTTGAATTGTACCATAGAGGAAAGCACTTTTGATATCCATTTGAAACACCTTCATATTGTGGTTGACAGCAAAGGCCAGGAACAGTCTAATGGCTTCCAATCTTGCAACAGGGGCAAATGTTTCATCATAATCAATCCCCTCTTCCTGTCTGTAACCTTGAACCACAAGCCTGGCTTTATTCTTGACAACAATACCCCTTTCATCAGTTTTGTTCTTGAAGACCCACTTTGTGCCAATGGGACTAACCTCTTCTGGCAGTGGTACAAGCTCCCATACTTGTTGTCTTTTAAACTGTTGGAGTTCCTCTTGCATGGCTTCTACCCAGCTGTTGTCTTTCAGTGCCTCTTGGTACTTGACTGGCTGATGGAGTGATAGAAAACCAGCAAAAAGACAAATGTTTTGGGTTTGGCTTCTTGTGAGCACCCCTTCATTGATGTTGCCAATGATTTGATCAGATGGATGAGATCTCAAGAAGATTAAATCTCCTTGGTATGGTATGATGGCATTTGTTTGTGAAGGCTGCAAATGTGTATCATCTGAGCTAACCACTGCTGGGGACTTTGATGATCCAGCAGTGGCGTCAAAAGGTGGTGGAATAGGAGGTAATGAAGCGGACAACTGCTGACTTTTATCCACTGTTTGAGGACTTTTGTCAGCAGTGTTTGAGGATGTGGAAGCAGTGGTGGATGGGCTACTTTGGTCAACAACTGTTGAGGTAGCAGTGGTTGAGCTTTGACAACTGTTTTGAACAATTGGTGCTTTTCCCTTTGTGGCAGACCTTTGAGGGATGATGATTTCATACCCATAGTCTGGTGTTGTATCCTCTGATGGACCTGCACTGTTAGTCTTGACAGCAGTGTTTTCAAAAGTAAATTTTTCAAGATCAAACAGATCTGCAGGGTTTGCTGGGATTTTCATTGATGAAAGTTCATTGAACTTAACATTCAAAGTCTCCTCCACTGCCTTGGTCCGTGTATTGAACACTTTGTAGGCCTTGGCAGTGGTTGAGTATCCCAAATGATAACCACAATCAATTTTGGCTGCAAATTTTGAAATGGAATCTTTTAAGTTCAAAATAAAGCATGGGCAGCCAAACACCTTGAAATATGAGATCAGTGGTTTGATTTTATACAGAATTTCATAAGCAGTCTTTTTGTGCCTAGGGTTTATTAAAACTCTGTTCTGGACATAGCAAGCAGTGTTTACTGCCTCTGCCCAGAAAGTTAATGGCAAACCTGAATCTGCAAGCATGGTTCTGGCAGCCTCAATCAAAGTTCTGTTCTTCCTTTCCACTACCCCATTTTTCTCTGGTGTTCTAGGGATGCTGTACTGCCTTACAATCCCTTTCTTCACACAGAAGGCATCCAACTCCTTATTTTTAAATTCTGTGCCATTGTCACTCCTGAAGCTTTTCACTGGAAGGTCAAATTGCTTTTCAACCTGTGTCACAAAGTCTTGCAAAATGCCTGTAGTCTCATCTTTTGAGTGTAAAAGGAAAGTCCATGTAAACCTAGAAAAGTCATCAACAATAACCAAACAATATCTTTTCTTTTTGAGGCTCATGACTTGAACTGGGCCAAACAAATCCATGTGTAGCATTTGCAAACACTGGGTTGTTTTGGACTCTTCAATGGACTTGTAAGAACTTTTATGCTGTTTTCCTTTTAAACAGGAAATGCAATGTTCAGAACATGAAAACAATTTTTGTGGTAGGCCTCTCACCAAACCATTTTTTGAAATTTCAGTGATTGTCTTAAGATTTGTGTGCCCCAACCTTCTGTGCCAAAGTTCTGTCTCTTTGTTAGAGGCAGCTGAGAACAGACAGGCATCAGCTCTGGGACACTCTTTGGACATATCAACAACATAAACATTGCCACTTCTTTGAGCAACAAGTTTAGTTTGACCAGTTTTGATTAGTGCTTCAATCTTTTTGACCATTTCTGGTCCAACAATCATACAACAATCTTTTGTGAAGAATGACCCAAACCCCTTGTCACTCATTTGGGACACACTCAGAAGGTTGAATTTCAGATTGTCTATTAGATTGACATTTTCAAATTTTATATTTCCAGATTGTACTGTACCAGACCCCAGAACTTTCCCTTTACTATTATTCCCAAAGGATATATCACCCCCACCATGGATTTTAAAGTCTTTGAGGAGGGCTTTACATCCTGTCATGTGCCTGGAGCCTCCACTATCTACATACCAAAGTCTATCAAAGCATGCAGAAGCTCCCTGCACATGAAGTAAAAGGATTAGTTCATTAAGGTCTCCAAAGCCAGCAGGGCTTTGGATGGGGTCTCAACAGTGTCTGGGATAGATGCAGAATGATGGACAGTGGTTAGGTCAGGGGTTTGGACTGTTTTAGGACAGTGTTTCTCTAACCACTGTTGTGGGTCTTGACCAATCACCTGCTGGTAACCAAAAGGATGCCTGTTCACTCTGGGTTTAGAGGGCCTTTTGTAGGCCTCATAAATGTGTGGAATCCTTTGGTAAGACTGTTTTTCCTTGCCTTTTCTGAACTGATTGGCAGGGGGTGCATCAGTAATCTGAACATCTCTTTTGACAGATGTTTGGTTCAGCTGTTTCAACTGGCACAAACAGTGGTTGTTTCTTGGTGAATTTGACAGATGTTGATGATGATGATGGACTCAAGGATGTTTTAGCAATGTACTCATTCTTTTTGACATCAAAGTTTTTGAGATACACACATGCTTGAGTTTTGTGGTTTGTTTTACCACAAACAATGCAACTTTCAGTTGAAACAATGACACTTGTTCTGTTTAAATCATAAGCTTTTAAGTGGAAACAATCTTTTGTTAGATGATTCCTTTTCTCACAGAATTCACAAAACAAGTTATCAATTTTTTCTTTCTTCTTTCTTTTTTCAGACTCTATTGCAGCAGAGGTTTTAACCACTGCTGGGATGTCCTTTAGAGGTATGACTTTAGCTTTTGGAGCTTTAACACCATCAGTTGATGTAAAGTCCATTGGCTTGAAATTTTCAAGAATATCACACTCATCAGACCATTTTGGTTTAAACTGATGATCCTCAAGCTCCTTGAAAGTGGAGGATCCCATTGGTCTGTTAAGTGTGATTTTGTTACCAAGTTTGTCAGTGATTTTCACTTCTTGGCCATTCTTGTTTGTGGGGATGAGCTCAGTGGTTACATCAGTGGTTTGGACAGATTTTTCAAAAGCAATATGTTCATCATCATATTTTCTATAACCAACCCCAAATTTCACATTGCTTTCAATCTGTTTGGCAAGCATCACCTCATATCCTCTGCAGGATTCCACCCATCTTTCACAGGTAATCTGGGTGGATTCCAACTCCTTTTTCCAAACTTGGTATTTTTCTACCATAGTTTGAAGTTGGGTTTTGGTTATGCTTTGCTCTTCTTTGAGACAGCTGATCTCTTTTTCCTTTTCAGTCAATTTGTTTTTAAGTTCTTTTAAAGACTTTTCAAATTTAACTTCATCAGTTAAGATTTTATCCCGAAGGTTTTCATTCACCTCTTTGATGTTAGCAAAAGCAATTATGCAATTGTCAGAACACAGTTTTTCAAGAACTTGAGGAGATACCTTGGCAGCTGCCATCATTGCACAATCACATTGATGATCTTCTTCATCATCAACTTTCACCTTCTTTTCACCAGCCTTTTCTTCCTTCTCATCTTCTTTGTCCTCTTTGGACCATGGATCTGTCATTGGTTCAATCAGGGTACCTGAACTTTCTCCCAACAGTAGTTCACCAGCTACAGCAGTAACCACTGCTTCAGTCACCTCATCCACTGTTTCAATACTCAGCTGTTCCTCTTCAGTTTCAACCCCCTCCTGTATTGACTCTAATACCATCAAACAAAACTCATTATGAGAAGAGTCATTAGAAGCATAGAGTGCAAAATTTTCATCACTAAGGTCTTCAGGCATACTGCTCCAGTCAACAAACCCTTGAGTGAAAAAACTTTTTTGATCTGGTTGTACTGCTGCTGGAGCAATGGTTTGAGGTGCAGGCTGCACTTGTGCCTGGGGAACAGGGGATTGAACATTTTGGATCTATGGAACAGTAGTTTGGACATAGTGCACAGGCACAGGGGCAGCAGCATAGTGAGCAGTGTTCACTTGAGCTGCTGGGGCATACTGGGCATAGTGCACAGTGCTTTGGTTTTGAGGTCTAGGATTTGAGCTAAGATGAGTAATTATGGGACCAGTAGTTTGACTCCTACATTCCCTAGCAAAATGTCCCAACCTACTACACTTGTAGCACTTGATTTTCGATTTATCCAACCCAACCCTTAGATTCCCATGCAAACCTGGGAATTTTCGCCCTGTTCTTTTGTAAAATTTGCTAGTTCTAACACTTAGCAAAGCCAGTTGGTGCAGGATGTCCATTTCCTCCAAGTCAGTGGGATCAAAATGTTGCAAATCATTGAGTTCAAAGCATAAATTGTCTGACATCTGGTTTTCGTTAGCAGTGAATGCATAACTAGCAGAGTGAGGATCAGGGTTGTTAAAGTTTGCACCAGCAGTTATGTCAATGAAGTGATCATAACCCTGATCCTTACCACTGCTCCCAGATTCTTCTTGACCCAGAAGAGCAGTATTACCGAAAGTGTAATCATCAGTAACTTTTCCTGACTCTTGTAACCTCCTTTTCTGGTTCAACTCCCTTTCGTAGGTCAGGAGTCGACCGTGGAGTTGGGTCAAGGTCAGATCCTTGAACTCAGGTGAGTTTCGGGTGACAAAAGCTATGGTGTCCCATTTTTCTGGCAGTGACCTGAGGAACCTGCTATTTTGAGTTGAGTTTGTAAAAGTGGTGTTAACAAGCCTCAGTTCACTGATGAGACAACTGAAACGCTCAAATTGTTGCGTTAGTGATTCACCTTTAACGTAACAAAATGTTTCATACTGTTGGTTCAGGATTTCCCTATTGTTTTCTATGACTTCTTCTGTTCCCCCAAATTGTTCCTTAAGTGCGTCCCATAACTCTTTGGCACTGTTACAGTGTAACAGTCCAGCATAAATCTCATTGGGCAGCGCTGATGCTATGATGCTAAACGCTTTAGCATCTAGTTCGAACTTTTGATAGTCGGTTTCGGTATAATTTTCAACTGGTTTTGGAACGAACTTTTTAGCATCTTCAGCGCTTGGCACTGTAGGAACGTGGGGACCATAAATGACAGACCTCCAACAACCTGTGCTTTGTTGAGCAAGGATGTGACCCATCCTCCTCTGCCAGATGTTGTACTCATTTCTTTTTAGCATAGGTGTATTAAAAAGCGAACCGATGTTGTTTTTATCATCTTGAGATTGTGACATCATTCTTGTTGTTTTACAGACACTGAGAAATCAACTTTAATGGTGATTAATCTTTGCTCTGTTTTTTCAACAAACGAACAAACGATCAGTATCAACTATTATGAGCTGAACTATTTACGTCAAAATGATTGTTAAATCAAATTTGACTGTCCAAGCTCTGATACCAATTGTTGGATCTGAGTTTGTTTCTGATTATATTTTGTGTTTGTAACTAAAATGAAGATGGATGAGTGTGCAGCGGAATTATGATGAAAACAAACTTTGCATACAATCAAACGAGAGTAATACTTTGATCAAACATCTTTTACAATGAATCGGAAGATTGAATTTATTTCAATAACGATTACAATGATTGATGAATGAATGCAAACTCCCCCTCAGCCAGAGCTCAGTTGTTTGTTCGTGCAAAGAAGACGATGATGCAAAAGAGCTAATAGAACAGTACAAAGTACTGAACTATTTATAGGCACTTGCAAACCACTGAGCATCTTAGCTGACGTCACCATGAAAGTGACATCTAACCTCCTAACAAACTCTAACCTCTGATCTATACAAGCACTGCTATGTTAACTACTGCTATTACATTACATTTCAAAACAGACTATAGATCAGCTGCTGCAAACTTCCACTGCTGTGAACCCAGCAGTAGATAGAATCAGCAGGGCTTTAGTTCTTTCATCAGATCTTTACTTTGAGCAGCAGTTGTAGGTCAGCACTTTGCAAGATCAACAGATAGGAGATCAGCAGATATGAAATCACTTTCAAGGGGAGAGATTTGTATGTAAACATCTGCTTATTCTGGATCCACTGCTCTGATCCAGTTTTGGCTTTAATTATCTGTTCCTCTGATAGGGTTCAATCCCAACAAGATTCTTGTGGGTTTCACCCCGGTGTAGACTTTTGTAAGGTTTAGGGTTTATTATTTGTTTGATACTTGGTTTGTGATAATTTAAATTGCATTTAAAACATTGGATAATTGTCTTATGTTTGTATTGAATTTGTAAAATGTCGAATGAGTTATGAAATTTGACATTGTGAAATGAATATGTGTTAGGATCTGAGTTTCTTAGATTGTGTTTGTTTAATTGAAATGAAGATGGAACAGAGATTAATTGCAGCGGAATAAATGAAATAAACTTTTGATAACACAATCAATGGAAGAAAAGTTTAAGCACACATGTTTGACATCGAATCGAATGATTGTATTTATTACAAAAATTTATTACAATTGCATGCATGCACAGATCTCTCCCTCAACCTTAGCTCACTGATTGTTCGTACCGAAATGACTTAGAAGGAAAGAGCTGGTAGAACAGTACAGAGTACTATTCTGTTTATAGTACATCACAACCACTGAGCATCTTCAGCTGACATCACCATGAAAGTGACATCTAACTGCCTAACAAACTACAACCACTAATCTATAAATGACTGATTACTAACTACTGATTACATAAACAAAGTATAAGTAAACACTGATTCTTCATTCCACTGTTGTAGCTTGAGCAGTGCTTTGGTCTTCTGTAGTACTTGAGTCACGTCAGTAGATTGAGCTTCAGTACTTTAACTTCATCAGTTATTAGAACAGCAACAATTGTAATGGGCAGTACTTGAGTCCATTAGTTGTTAGGTCCACTATCAAGGGAGAAGACTTGTACAAATGCTGCTTATGAAGGATCCACTGTTCTGAACCAGTTTTGGCTTTATTAACTGTTCCTTTGTAGGGTTCAATCCCAACAATCTCCCCCTGGAACAGATGGTGCCAAAACACTTCATTATTAGAGATCTTTATTGCCTCATCAATAATTCCCTAACTTGCCCTTTGAATTGTAATTCAAAGTTCATGGAATCTTCATCATCCTCATCCCTACACAGTTGAAGCTCAAGGAGATCTTGTAAATCTTCTACACTCAGGCCAAGTGCATTCTCTCTTGATATGTGCTTAACTTCACCACTGGACTTGAGCAAAGTCAATACGTGGGTCTTTTGATCAGACTTTCACTTTAGTATTTTTGAGTTCAGTGGGTTTCTTGGGAGAGGTTTTATTTTTGATGAGTTTGGTGATGGAGGCCTGCTCAGAACTCTTTTGGCAATTTCCTGTAGCTTCTCTGAGTTAGGATTGTCTTCTATCATTCTTTTGATAGCTTCTTTCATGTAAACAGCTTCACTTGCTACATCTTCAGCATCAGTCTGTTTCCGCTTCTTCCTTTGATTCATAACAATGAGGGAAGTGTCAGATGATGTGAACAGTGTTTTCAAAGTGAGGGCCTGCTGCTGAGGTTCATCAATCTTCTTGGTTCTGTATGCTGGTTCTTTGGCAGTTTAGGATCTGTTTCTCTTAATCTTTCCAGCTTTTCATATGCCTTGTCAGTGTATTGCCTTGACCATTTTGCTATGGCTTTGGCTGCACCAAACTTTGCAGCAACCAACTCTTGCTTTTTCCTTTTATACTCCAAGGTAATATCTGCAATTGCCTGTTTGTATTTGCTCCAGTTTGGTGCAGGTCTTTTCATACCTGGATCTTTCTTTATTCTTTCAATTCTGTTAGCTTCACCTTTCATAGCAATGAGTGGCCAGTCTTTGAATTGCCCAACCTTGGCTGGGTAGAAATTTTCTCTCATGATCAGCTCTAGGAGGTCTTTTCTCAGCTCCTTTTGCAGGTCAGAATCAGGTGGCAAATTTGACATTTCTTTACTCAAATCTCTTGCATAATCTTCCAATTGTTTGACTTTAGTAAGTAGAAACTGCATTCGAGTTGAGTAACTGTTATCACTTTCCCCTTTGCATTCATATTTGGCCTGTAATTCAGTTTGTTTTGAGTTTTAAGTACTCATCCAAGTTCTTTGGGTCTCTAAAACCAACAAGGGAGGGGAATTTTCTTTTTGAAGGATCATCCACTGTGTATAATTGTTTCATTTCATTCTTTACTGCATGCAATTCTAGTGGATAACTGGCTGCTACTAGTACAACATCTGCAGGGTCATATCCTTCAAGTATTTTTGGATCTTTGATTGGGTTGGCTAAAGTTGGAGGAATGATTGGTTGAGGTTTGATTACAATGTAAGGTGTGGATGATATTGGAACAGGTGCTGGTATGTTATCATCATGCACCTGAAACTTTCTTTTTCTTGTATACACCTTTTTGGGAGAAGGTGTTTTTGTTTGAGGTTTTGGAACAGAAATGATTATGGCTTGAGAAGGAGTGTTTGAAGTGATAGGTGACTGACTAACAGTTGTTGAAACATCTGGTGTCTCAACCACTGTTGTCACTACAACTGTTGAAGTGTCAACTGCTATCTTCTGCTTTTTGGTAGGTGGTGTTTGTAATGAAGATGTAGTTTGTGGTGTAGCAGTAGGTTGAGTGGTGGATGGTAAAGTGACAAGAGCATTGGTTGACACAACATCTGTTGAAACCACTGATGTATCAACAACTGTTGATATAACAGGTGTCTCAACATCTGTTGGTTTAGTGGTTTGAGGTGAGGAATTTCTGGGGATTTTAGGAGTAGGTATAGTGGTTTTGGAAGGTGTGGTTTTGGGTTGGCTGACCTTTCTGGTAGACTTTCTTCTGTTTGAAGTACCCTGATCTTCTTTAGCCATTAAAACTTTCTTCTCCTTTTCAAATCTTTTGGCACCCTTTATTTCCATCCTCTCTTTTCTATCTGCTTTTTGTTCAGCAAATAGGTTGAGAGACAAATCAACCTTCTTAGTACCATCTGGCCTTGGAATTTCTACAACAGGTTTAGCCTTAGGATCTGGTGGTAGATGCAGACCTTCCTTTTCTTTCTTTCTTTCTTTCCTTTCTCCCCCTTATTGGCATCATCAGGGTTTTCCACATAATTAATTGTAAGAGTAGAAGTACCAGTGGTTTGAAGCAAATGAGCTTTAATGGCTTTTATGTCTGCGTGAGTAATCTTGTACCTTGCTTCCATCATATTCCTGATCATTTGTAGCTGAATTTCATGATGTTGATCAGCATATTTCCTTTGTTGGTGGAGCAGAGGTTGGAACAAGTGCCATAGCTCATTGGTGGTAGGAGCAGATGATGAAGCAGTGGATGGAGCAGTAGATGAAGCCTTTGAAGATTGTAACAACTGTTGCAACATATTTTTGATATCTGCCACAGATGTTTCAATTTTGTCGACTCTCTCCGTCAATTATTTGTATTTTAAACCATCACCCAAGTTAATGGGATCATCTGATTTCCCACCAGCAGTGGTTGTATCAGTAGTTGATCCAGGAAAAGTCTCCCAAAAATCATCCACCGATGCCCCTTTTTCTTGGTACTAGGGACTGCTTTCCTCTGCAGTGGTTACCTTAGTAAACACACCAATGGGTATTGGAAACACACTAGTGGTCACCTTGGTTCCCAAAGAAGAAATTTCCTTCAAGGGAGGCTTACTAATGAAACTACTGTCCACGTGTAAATCAGTCGATTCAACACCTATAGTAGCTGCTCCACTTGAACTACCACCAAGAGTTACATGTAACTCATGGGGTGTAACCTCCTCAACTATTGATGGGTTAGCAAGGATAGAGGAATCAGACTCAGTCACTTGTTGGAGTATATTCTCAATGATAGGTGGTTGAGAAGAACTGATTTGTGTCTGATCCATATCCACTACATTCAACAGAGGTAAAAATGATGGTGGAATTTGTGAAGTGAGGATGGGTGTTGAAAGAGAATTTACCCCGGGAGCAGGGCTGTGAAAGATGGATTCGAGTGGATCCAGAGCTTCATAATGTGGTGTCCCTGTGTATACAACCTAATCCTTTTGAGAGGATGCAGGAGGAGTTTCAAGCTCAGGTTGAGATCTTTCTACCATCTGCTGTGAGGAAGTAGCAGCACTGGTTGTAGGTGACTTTTGTGTTGTCACAGGAATTACCTCTGGGATCTCATCTTCCAGAGGATCCTTTTTGGAGGGTTTGGGGGGCTTTTTGGATTTTTTCTTGATGGCCTTTTTGGTGATTTTTGGTGGGGGTTGCACAGTAGTGGTTGTGCTGCTGTGGTCACCAAGAGCAGTGGGCTCAATAACAGATACCTGAGGAGCAGATGTGAACTCATCCAAGGTTTGCTCAGGTTTATCTATTTGTGTTTGAGAAGGTTTTGACAGCCATGTAAAAGTTTCAGAAGAAAGACTGTTAATTTGACAAGAAGCTCCTTGGATAAGCACATGTGCACTATCCTTTGGAATCTTCTTTTGTAAATAAAAGCTTAAAAATCTTGGAAACAGTAACAATGGTTTCTTCTTTTCTTTTATATTATTAACATTTTTGACCATATCACTGAAAATCTCCTGGGAGTAATTAAAATCAACTTAAGCCATTATAGCATATCCCAGGTATTGAATTTTCAATGGTATTTCTTTGAAGGCTGTTGTTTTATTTGAAACACACATGACAAGGGTATGAAATAAAAATCTCATGGGAGGTGGAAAACTTCCCTTTTGCAGGGTATCTTTTTTCATTTGTTCTTCATACCCTCTCTCAATTAAATCAGTTTGATATTCTTCCTTTGGGAAAGAATTTTTATCTGTATGATCATTTATTTCAAAAACCTCAGAGATGGTTTGAGGTGTGATAACAACCTTAATTCCCCCTACTATTGAAGTAATAGCCCAAGGCTTTTTGTCCTGAACTTCAATTTTGCATTTTTCCAGAAATCACGTAGGGTGTCCAGGTAAATAGGTGCGTTGCAGGTCAACAAAGTTTTGTACTTTGAAGATGAAAGAGTATCAATGATTGAGTGGAAATATGTGTTTTTACTAGTTTTCTCAAGAGTACACAGATAGTTATGAGGGCTTTTGAGTGCGAGAGCCATGGTGATTCAAAGAAGTGTTGCGTGTCGGAGAAGAAGATGAATGAAGATGAATGGAAGAAGATGAAAACCATTTTTGAAAAGAATTTTGAATTCGATTCGACAGTGAAAACCCTATTTGGGGTTTTGATCAGGGTTTTATAAGGGAAAAAGTGAAAGCTGACATGGCAGCGGTTACAAAGATCTGACAGCTAATAACTGACCACGTGACAACCTCTGATGAATAATGGAGGACAGTTGTTTAGGAAACCACTGATGATCAATATTAGTGGTTTACAGTGGTGAAAATGAAATCAGTAGCTGATTTTTAACTATTAGTGGATAGCCATCAGTGATTGAAACACTGATGTTTGGTCAATCAGTGGTTATCAATGAGAATGAGGGAACAGAGGTTGACTTTCAGCAGTGGATAGTTTTCAACAAAGCAGATGTTTGAACCAGGACAGTGGTTATGACAGACTTTTAGGATTAATGAAAATTTTCATTTTTAACTATTTTTAAGGATGAATTTTTGATTTTTCTGAAAACATTTTAATGCTTTATTCATAGAAAAACAGGATTTTGCTTGTTAATCCATGTTCATCATGCCAATCCTAGAGATTAAGCTTTCAAAGGTGGATGTGTCTAAAGCCTTTATTAGCACATCTGCCAGCTGATCTTTAGTTGGAACATGGTTCAGAGAAATCAAACCTTTTTCATAACAATCCCTCACAAAATGATGTCTGATGTCAATGTGCTTGGTGGTTGAATATGAAACTGGATTTTTGATGATATTTTCTGTTGCTTGACTATCCAACATGAGTGGTGTTTTCAAAGCAGTGATACCAAAATCCAGCAGTTGATTTTGAAGCCATAGCAGTTGGGCTGTGCAGCTTGCAGCAGCAATATACTTTGCCTCAGCAGTGGATGTTGAAACACCTGCTTGCTTTTTGCTTTGCCAAGACACCAAGCAATTTCCTAGGAATTGGCACCCTCCTGAAGTGGACTTCCTTGTTGTGTTGCATCAAGTAAAGTCACTATCTGAGAAACCTGAAAGCTTGATATTTCCATCAGCTGGATACCAGATACCAAGTGTGGGAGCACCTTTTAAGTATCTGAATATCCTTTTTACAACAATAAGATTTGACTTTCTAGGGGCTGATTGGGATCTTGCACAAACACATGTTGCAAACATGATGTCTAGCCTTGATCCAGTTAGGTACAATAAAGACCCAATCATGCTTCTATAAAGAGTTTGATCAACCAAATCATCCTTCTCATCAGACATGACTATCTTGGTGGTTGCTATGGGTGTACTACATGGTTTGCAATCATTCATATCAAATTTGTTTAAAAGGTCTTTGGCATATTTTCCTTGATGAATGAAAGTACCATTTTGCAGTTGCTTTACTTGGAGACCAAGAAAGCACTGTAGTTCACCCATTGCACTCATCTCAAACTCAGCTGTTATGAGTTATCTAAACTCTTCACACATTTTAGGACATGTGTTTCCAAAAATGATGTCATCCACATAAATCTGGACAATCATCAAATCTTTGCCTCTCCATTTTAAAAACAATGTTTTATCAATTTTACCTCTTGTGAAACCAATAGAGAGTAGAAAGGTGGATAGAGTTTCATACCAGGCTCTAGGTGCTTGTATCACATATACCTCTTCTTGAATCTTACCATAGAGGAATGCATATTTGATATCCATTTGAAACACCTTTATGTTGTGGTTGGCAACAAAGGCCAGAAATAATCTGATAGCTTCCAATCTTGCTACAGGGGCAAAAGTTTCATCATAATCAATGCCCTCTTCCTGTTTGAAACCTTGAACCACAAGCCTTGCTTTATTCTTGACAACAATGCCCCTTTCATCAGTTTTATTTTTGAAGACCCACTTTGTGCCAATTGGACTTACACCCTCTGGCAGTGGTACAAGTTCCCATACTTGTTGTCTCTTGAACTGTTGGAGCTCTTCTTGCATGGCTTCCACCCAACTGTTGTCTTTCAGTGCCTCTTGGTACTTGACAGGTTGATGAAGTGATAGAAAACCAGCAAAAAGACAGATGTTCTGGGATTAACTTCTGGTGAGGACCCCTTCACTGATGTTGCCAATGACTTGGTCTGGTGGATGAGATTTCAAGAAGATTAGATCTCCTTTGTATGGAACAATGGCATTTAAGGGTGAGGGTTGCAGATGTGAATCATTTGAGCCAACCAATGTTGGTGACTTTGATGATCCAACAGTGTCTTGAAATGGAAGTGGAGGGATTGGAGGAATTGGTGTGACAACATGTTGGTTTTTATCCACTATTTGATGATTTTTATCAACAGTGTTTGAGGATGTGGAAGCAGGGGTTTGAGGACTACTTTGGTCAACAACTGTTGAGGTAGCAGTGGATGAGCTTTGACAGCTGTTTTGAACATCTGCTGCTCTGGCAATGGATGTGAACTTCTGTTGTGGAATGATAACTTCATATCCATTGTCTGATGGAGGAGGTTGAGATGGACCTGCACTGTTAGTCTTGACAGAAACATTTTCAAAAGTAAATTTATCAAGATCAAATAACTCAGTAGGGTTTGCAGGGTTTTCATTGAAGAAAGTTCATTGAACTTTACATTCAAAGTCTCTTCCGCACACTTAGTCCTAGTGTTAAACACTTTGTAGGCCTTAGCAGTGGTCGAGTATCCCAAATGATAACCACAGTCTACTTTGGCTGCAAATTATGAAATTGAGTCTTTTAAGTTTAAAATGAAGCATGGACAGCCAAAGGCTTTGAAGTATGAGATCAGTGGTTTGATTTTTTACAGAATTTCATAAGCAGTCTTTTGATGTCTGGGGTTTATCAAAACTCTGTTCTGGACATAGCAGGCAGTGTTTACAGCCTCTGCCCAGAAAGTTAATGGCAAACCTGAATCTGCAAGCATGGTCCTGGCAGCCTCAATCAGTGTTCTGTTCTTTCTTTCAACAACCCCTTTTTTTGGAATGCTATACTGCCTTACAATTCCTTTTGACACACAAAACTCATCCAACTCCCTATTTTTGAATTCTGTGCCATTGTCACTCCTGAAGACTTTTACTGGCAAGTCAAATTGCTTTTCAACCTGTTTGAAAAAGTCTTGCAAAATGCCTGCAGTCTCATCTTTAGAATGTAAGAAATAAGTCCATGTAAACCTAGAAAAGTCATCTACAATTACCAAACAATATCTTTTCTTTTTAAGACTCATGACTTTTACTGGGCCAAACAGATCCATGTGCAGCATTTGCAAACACTTGGTTGTTTTGGACTCTTCAATGGACTTAAATGAGCTTTTATGTTGTTTTCCTTTTAAACAGGAAACACAATTCTCAGGACAGGTGAACAATTTTTGTGGAAGACCTCTTACAAGGCATTGTTTTGACAAAGCAGTGATTGTCTTGAGATTTGTGTGCCCCAATCTTTTGTGCCATAGTTCTATCTCTTTGTTTGAGGCAGCTGAGAACAGACATGCATCAGTCATGGGGCTCTCTTTTGACAAATCAATTACATAAACATTGCCACTCCTTTGAGCAACAAGTTGACTTTTTCCAGTTTTTATTATTTCTTCAATCTTTTTGACCATTTCTGGTCCAACAATCCTACAACACTCCTTAGTAAAGAATGACCCATAACCTTTGTCACTCATTTGTGAGACACTAAGGAGGTTGAATTTTAGATTCTAAATGAGATTGACATTCTCAAACTTGACTTTTCCAGACTGAACTGTACCAGACCCCAACACTCTTCCCTTACTATTATTACCAAAAGATATATCACCCCCTCCATGAGTTTTGAATTCCTTGAGTAGGGCTCTACATCCAGTCATGTGCCTGGAGCCTCCACTATCTACATACCAAAGACTATCTAAGCATGCAGAAGCTCCCTGCACATCAAGTAAATGGTTAGTTCAGGAGGGTCTCCAAAGCCAATAAGGCTTTGGAAGGGGTCACAACAGTGTGAGAGTCAAGTTCAGGAACATGGACAGTGGTTAGATCAGGAGTTTGGACAGCTTTTGTTGCATTCTTTGTAACCACTGTTGGGAGCCATTTCCTATCAATTATTGATATCCAAAGGGATGCCTGTTCATTTTTGGTTTAGAAGGCCTTTTGTAAGCCTCATAAACATGTGGTACCCTTTGGTATGGAGGCTGACCTTTTCCTCTTTGGAATTGGTTAGCAGGGGGTGCATCTGTCACTTGAACCTCTCTTTTAACAGAGTTTTGGTTCAGCTGTTTTGTAACAGCTGTTTGGACATGCACAAAAGATGGTTGTTTCTTTACTTGTGAACTTGATGAACTCATGAGTGTTTTTGAAGTGTACTCATTCTTTTTTACATCAAAGGCTTTAAGATACACATGCTCTTGAGTGAGATGGTTTGTTTTACCACAGATGGTGCAGCTTTTTGAAGGCACAATGGTACTTGTTTTGTTAATGTCACAGGCCTTTAAATGAAAACAATCTTTTGTCAAATGATTTTTCTTCTCACAAAAGTCACAAAACAAGTTTTTAATCTTTTCTCTCTTTTTCTTCTTTTCAGACTCCTTTGCAACAAAGTTTTGAACCACTCTTAGGATGTCCTTAAGAGGAATGACCTTGGCCTTTGGTGCTTTTACACCATCCACTGTGGTGAATTCCATGGGTTTGAAATTTTCAAGGAGGTCACACTCATCAGACCCATGTGGGTTTGAATTGGTATTTCTCAATCTCCTCAAAAGTTGAGGACCCCACAGATCTTTCCAGAGTGATTTTGTTACCACTTTTATAAGTTATTTTGATTTCTTGACCATCCTTCTTAGTGGGTATGATTTCAACAGAACCAGATTCATTTACAGCAATGTTTTCAACTTGATCATTTTTTCTAAACCCAACACCAAATTTTACATTACTTTTGATCTGTTTCTCAAGCATTACCTCATAACCTTTGCAGGATTCCACTCATTTTTCACATGTGATTTGGGTGGATTCCAACTCCTTTTTACAGGCCTGATATTTTTCTATCTTGTCCTGAAGTTGGTCCTTGGTTATGCTATGCTCATGTTTTAGGCTGCAAATCTCATTTTCCTTTTCAGACAATTTGATTTTCAATTCTTTAAAATATTTTTCAAATTGTATCTCATCATTCAACATTTTATCTCTAAGGTTTTCATTCACCTCCTTGACATTTGCAAATGCTATGATGCATTTTTCTGTACATAGGTTTTTAAGAACCTGGGGTGATACCTTAGTTGCAGCCATCATGGCACAATCACATACATGTTCACTCTCTTCTGGCTTTTTCTCCTCACTTTCTTCTTGCTTCTTCTCTTCTTCTTCAGCAGACCAGGGGTCAGACTGTGGTTCTATCAGAGGTTCTGAATTTTCTCCCAATAGTTGTTCACCAACAACAGCAGTAACCACTGCTTCATCGATTGTATCCACTATTTCTTCATTTGACTGCCCTTCTTTAGTTTCCAGCCCTTCTTGTATAGACTCTAATGCTACAAAACAAAAAAAACATCACTAGAAGCATCATTTTTAGCATATAGAGCAAAATTTTCATCACCTAATTCATCAGGTAAGCTACTCCAATCAACAAAGCCTTGGGTAAAGAAGCTTTGCTAATCTGTTTGAGCAGATGTTTGGGTAGCTTGTTGAGGTGCAACTTGTTGCACCTGAACCTGAGGAGCTGGGGCCTGGACGTACTGTATCTGAGGAACAGTGGTTTGGACATAGTGTACTGGAACAGGGGTTGTAGGGTGTGCATAGTGAGCAGTGTTTACATGAGCATCAGGGGCATATTGGGAATACTGCACAGTGGTTTGGTTATTTTGTGGTCTTGAGCTAGGATGTGTGATGATTGGTCCATTTGTTTGACTTCTACACTCTCTAGCAAAATGACCTAACTGTCACACCCCTATTTTCCACGTGTCACCGGTGGGCCCGGTGGGGAGTATAGTGACGTAGTTGGTATCATCATAGACAAACAACACAATATATAAATGCACAGCGGAAGCAAAGATAGATTCATTTCAACTTTATTAAAGGGTAATATTAAATATCACAAATAGTTGAAACGGATCCACAGGCGGATCAAATAGAAATAAGATATTGTTCAACAGTTTATTGTCGTCCAAGCTTGCGAGACTTATTGTGGACGCTCTAGAAGACAGCCAGCCTATTACGTGTAGTACCTGCACTTAACCTTTTGGGAAAAATACGTCAGTTTACACTGGTAAATACAATTTAACTGACTCATTTTGAAAAGGGTTGAAAATTGATTTGAATGCACGTGGCACAAAACCTTTTTATAACTTGGGTTAATTATACAATATAATCATGTGAACGAATTACATGTTACTTGTGCGTTCAGTAGCCCGGATCTTGTCCGGGTTAAAGATCAATAGACACACCACAATATAGAGTTATACACTGACAGGTGTACACCTACACCTCGTGCTCAGGTCGTGGCCATCTCGTAAGATGATGCCAAGGATATCCGGGACATGGTCATTAACCCCCCAAAGGCTTTAAGTGAACAAGACTGTTTAAACGAGCCGATCAAATTATTCAATTAACCACCCAAAGATGTAAGATTTGATGCTCGATCAAGCGGTATATTATATACCGTAACCCAAGCCCGTATAGGGAAAATAAGTTAAAAGTATTTACCTGAGTAAAGTATAAATCACAACTAGCAAGTGGAGGTAGCTTTTACCGGTGCTCCTAATCTGGAACGAAGGTTTATAATAACCTATTAGATTTCTAACGGGTCTTTATTTAAGCTTAAGCTTAGACCGGTTAGCTTTAAGGACGAAACGGTTCAAACGCACGATTAAGCGAAGACCGGATAGAATGTGATTTAGACCCGACAAGTTTGAATACTTGTATAATATGGGTATAGTAAATACATTCTGGATTTTGAGACAAAAATGATAATGTTTGACCCGTCTCGGTCAATTTATGCAAACTAGTTACATAAACCGAACCGAACGCGAAAAGAGCATTACGGGTAACCATAAGAGTCATATGCAAGTTCCCTGAGATAATATGCTCGAAATATGTTATAATATCAGTAAGATATTTTCTATTATGCCCAAAATGGATTTAAACACAAATTATGCCTCATAAGGGCATTTTGGTCATTTAAAAGATTATAAAAGAGTTTATTTGTAAATCTGAGTTACGGGTCTGATTTATACAGTAAATATACTTAATTTAACATGTTATAACAGTAGGGTATGACCCATATGTGAAACTTATCATTTAAAACCAAATTATGCACCTTAGGGGTATTTTGGTAATTTCACAAGAGCTAAAAAGGTCAAAACTGGAAACCTGAGTTCAAAAACTTATACTTACTGTTATTATATAAAAATATACTAAAAACATCAGTAGGTATCAACCTATATGTTTAATATGGTTATAGTGCATACTATGCGATAAAAACACTTAAAAAGGCGAATTAGAGCCGTTTCCGGGTTTTTAAAAGAAAGCTGATATTTTTATATTTCCAGAATGCTCAACTTATTTTATTTAACAAATAAAATCAGTAGAAAAAGGTTTGGGGTCAAAAGGATTTATAAAACTCATTTTATGGCCAAAAAGGGCAAAATCGGTATTTACCGAATTAAACTTAGAGACCCATGTTATGATCAGCCAAAAATTTAATAAAAATCTTTAAAAACCCCAAAATATTATATAACATCAGTGGGTAAAAAGTTTGATATCAAAAAGTGGGTTTAATTAGGTTATATGCTAATTACGCCGTTTAAGTAACATAAGGCTTTCAAATTACGATAATGAGCATAACTCTTAATCTAGACCTCAAATTGATATCAAATTTTAGGTGCAAGTTTATAAATTAGTAACAAATGTTTCTACTCTTTCACTTTTTCAAAAATCACGTTTTATAGTCAAAAGGGCATAATAGTCACATTTAAGCATAAATCAGAAACATGCATATGAATCGGATAGGTATTGAACCAAGATGTACAATCTCAGAGAGTTATACATATATGAAAATTTGTCCAAAATAAGCTCTAATGCAGATCTCAAACATGCATGAACGGATCAGAACTGAAAGTCAAAGAAAAAGTCAATTTATGCGACTTTCGGTCCGATTCGGGTTTAAACTGAAAATTGTCGAGATGAACATGTTGAGACATGTTCTTACATTAATTACCAAGTTATTTTAATGATCAAACAGGTTGCATGTACCCTACATTGCTAATCATGCTTAAATTTGCAAAAACACATTCTGTTGACTTTTTGAAACAAGCTTTGACTCGACAATTAGCATACTTAGAGTGGGAATCTGAAAATACCCTTTTGAGGGTTTGTTACCCACATAAATACCAACTTGTTGGTACTTTCAATTTGAGAAAAGACTGAGCAAATCTCGTTTAATCACAAAGTCAAACTAAGTTTACGATGGTTTGACTATTGCTTAAATAACTAAGCTAGAACGAATTTGAGGAGGTTATAAACACTTACAAGAGTCCTAATAAAGCTTAGAGACCACTAGAAGGTTGTCTTGACGTCCAGAGAGCTCCAGATGTTGTCTTGTGAATTTTAGAAGATGCAAGTGTTCAATGTTTGCTAATTCAAGACCCTTTTATGCAGATTTTTGATCTTTTTGATGTTGCCACATGAGTCTACTGAGGTTGTGGGATGAAGACAGGTGCCCCTAGTTGCATGTAAGTCCATTGGTGAGCTCCTTGAATCGACAACAGCTGGAAACAACTCGCAATAGACTCAGAACTGGCAGCTGTGCGCTAATATGTCGCTGGTGACTCGTAGGCGGGCCGCGAGACAGGTTACGCGGGCCGCGTACATGTGTGCGACCAGCTTAGCAAGTTTTTAACAATTACAAATCAGTCCTTGGCTTTTGTTACATGGATTTTGCTATTTTTCTTGCACATTAGACCCTAAAACCTGACTTTTAAGGACCTTGGGACATTTACAAACATGGTAAAGTCCTTGAACAACTTTGTGCTTACCCTAAAAGTCTCGAAATTCAACGTTAACGCAACTAACCCTTCGTGCACGGTTTTGATCATAACTTTCTCATACGATAATGAAACTTGATGAAATTTTTATCACATATTCCAGTGAGTATATTTTATCATTACAAAGCTTCGGGTTTGCCAAAAGGTCACTCAGAGGTATACTTTCAACATGTTGACACATTTAGCCCCTGTAGTTTGTAATTCCTCACTTCCTTTCATTTTCCGCTTCGTATGATCCATGATTTATCCGTTTAAGATTATAAACATCATGTAGGGTTATTTTAGAGCCTATTTATCCATTGTTGACACTTTGGACACTTATATTCACATAGTTTCACTGTTTGTCAACTTTAGTCCCTCTAAAGTATGTTTTCACATATTCAAAGTCCATGACACGTGTCAATACATTATTGGACGTAAATTTTCGAGGTGTTACATCCTCACACCCTTAAAAGAAATCTCGACCTCGAGATTTACTGAAACAAATGAGGGTATTTTTCTTTCATCGTGGATTCTACCTCCCATGTGTATTCGGGACCTCTACGGGCATCCCATTTGACCTTAACAATAGGTACATGCTTCCTTCGAAGCTTCTTTACCTGTCGATCTTCTATCGACAATGGCTTTTCCACAAATTTCAAACTTTCATCTATATGTACATCCGTATGCGGTATGACCAATGATTCATCAGCGAAACACTTCTTCAAATTACAGATGTGGAACACATTATGTATAGCACTGAGCTCTTCAGGAAAATTTAACTTATAAGCAACTGACCCGACACATTCGATAACCTCGAAAGGTCCTATGTACCTCGGGCTTAGCTTGCCTTTCTTACCAAATCGCATCACCCCCTTCCAGGGTGATACTTTAAGCAATACCTTGTCACCTACTTCGAAGTGAAAAGACTTACGTTTTGGATCCGCATAACTTTTCTGCCTATCCCTGGCAGCTTTCAAACGATCGCGAATCTGGACAATCTTGTCCGTCGTCTCAAAAACTATCTCTGGTCCTGATAGTTGGACATCTCCGACTTCCGCCCAACAAATGGGCGATCTACACTTTCTACCGTATAAGGCCTCAAAAGGCGCAGCTTTTATGCTGGTGTGGTAGCTATTGTTGTAGGAGAACTCAATTAGTGGTAGGTTCTTATCCCAATTACCACCCAAGTCGATCGCACATGCACGAAGCATGTCTTCCAACGTTTGAATAGTACGCTCACTCTGAGCGTCAGTCTGAGGATGATAAGCCGTACTAAAATTTAAGCGCGTACCCAAAGATTGTTGGAAACTTTTCCAAAAATGAGAGGTGTATCTAGTATCTCTGTCAGAGATAATATACACAGGTATTCCATGCAAAGCTACAATCTTATCAACGTATAACTGGGCTAACATATCGGAGCTATAAGTCTCCTTGATGGGTAGAAAATGTGCTGACTTCGTCAGCCTATCCACTATGACCCATATAGTATCATTTCCCTTTCTCGTCTTTGGTAATTTGGTGATGAAATCCATCGTCACCATCTCCCACTTCCACGTGGGAATTTCAGGTTGTTGTAACAAACCTGACGGCTTCTGGTGTTCCGCTTTGACTTGCGCACAAGTCAAACATTTAGCTACATAGGCAGCTACAGACTTTTTCAAACCAATCCACCAGTAGTTTGCCTTTAGATCCTGGTACATCTTATCAGCTCCAGGATGAACAGAATATTTGGAACTGTGGGCTTCCTGGAGGATAACATCTCGAAGTCCCCCATAAACTGGAACCCATATTCGTCCATTCAATCTAAGCATTCCGTCTTTGTCGTGGGATAACTGCTCCTCAGTTACTCCTAGCTTTTCTTCAGGATAGTTAGCTTCCAACATAGCTTCCTTCTGTGCAGCTAACACCCTTTCGTTCAAACTATTCCTGATTTCGATGCGCTTGGCATTGATTCTTATTGGTTTCACTCTTTCTTTTCTGCTTAAGGCGTCAGCAACTACATTTGCCTTGCCTGGATGGTATTTTATCTCACAATCATAATCATTTAGAGTTTCCATCCATCGTCTTTATCGCATGTTCAAGTCCTTCTGATTGAACAAATGTTGAAGGCTCTTGTGATCTGAATAGATCACACACTTGGTTCCATATAAGTAATGCCTCCATAGCTTTAATGCGAATACAACGGCACCCAGCTCCAAGTCATGGGTGGTATAGTTCTTCTCGTGCACCTTTAGTTGTCGTGAAGCGTAGGCAATAACCTTGCCTTTTTGCATGAGTACACAGCCCATACCAGTGTGTGATGCATCACAGTACACCACAAATTCTTCTATACCATCGGGCAATGTTGATACTGGTGCATTACTCAACTTTTTCTTCAAAATGTCAAAGGATTCCTGCTGCTTAGGGCCCCAATCAAACTTAACCTTCTTACGTGTCAACGAGGTTAGGGGCGCAGCAATCCTTGAGAAGTTTTCGATGAAACGCCTATAATATCCTGCTAAACCCAGAAAACTGCGAATCTCAGTAGGCGTCTTTGGCTCTTGCCAATTCATAACTGCTTCTACCTTAGCGGGATCCACTTGGATACCACGCCTACTTACCATATGTCCAAGGAATTGGACTTCTCGAAGCCAAAATTCGCACTTCGAAAATTTGGCGTAGAGTTTCTCTTGGTGTAGAAGTTTGAGAATACAACGAAGGTGTTTCTCGTGGTCTGCCTTGCTCTTCGAGTAAATAAGGATGTCGTCAATAAAGACGATGACGAATTTGTCTAAGTAAGGCTTGCAGACGCGATTCATGAGATCCATGAATGCGGCCGGTGCATTAGTGAGCCCAAAAGGCATCACTAGGAACTCGTAATGTCCATAACGAGTCCTAAATGCAGTCTTGTGTACATCTTCATCCTTGACCTTCAACTGATGATAGCCTGACCTTAAGTCGACCTTAGAGAAGTAGCTTGCTCCTTGCAATTGATCAAACAGATCGTCGATCCTAGGCAAAGGATACCTATTCTTGATAATGACTTTATTAAGCTCACGGTAATCGATGCACAGACGCATCGATCCATCCTTCTTCTTGACAAATAAGATCGGCGCTCCCCAAGGAGACGAACTAGGTCTAATAAAACCTTTGGCTAGCAGATCGTCTAACTGCGTCCTTAACTCCTTCATCTCCATTGGTGCTAACCTATAAGGTGCTCTTGCTACTGGTGCAGCACCAGGGATGATGTCGATTCGGAATTCCACTTGCCTATCTGGTGGTAAACCAGGTAGTTCTTCGGGAAAAACTTCAGGATATTCCGAAATGACAGGGATGTCTTCAATCTTAGGCTTTGGCTCGTCTATAGTAACTTGTGCCATATAAATGACACAACCCTTCTGCAGACATCTGGATGCTTTGAGCATAGACACTTGCTCAGGCAATCCATGCTGGGTATCCCCTTGGATGGTAAGTGACTCCCCGGACGGAGTTTTGACTACTACTTGCTTTCTATTGCACACAATCTGGGCTTGGTGATGCGATAACCAATCCATACCTATGACTATATCAAAGCCGGCTAGCTTAAAGGGAAGTAAGGACAAAGGAAAAGAGTGATTCCTAATGGATATAACACATCCATCTAAAACAGTTGAGGCTGTTTCTATGGTTCCATCAGCTAATTCCACCTCATATTTCACACTTAAGGGTTTTACAGGTAATTTCAACAAGTCACAAAACTTATTATCCACAAAAGACTTATCTGCTCCAGAATCAAACAATACTCTAGCAAAAACATCATTTACAAGAAAAGTACCTATAATCACGTTGTCATCTTGAACAGCTTCCTTAGCGTCCATCTTGAAGACTCTCGCATTGGTCTTCTTCCCATCTTCGGCTTTCTTGGCGTACTTTGGGCAATTAGACTTAATGTGCCCTTTTTCGTTGCAACCGTAGCATGTTGCATCCTTCAGTTTCTTACACTCCAAAGTCTTATGATCCGTAGATTTGCAAATCCCACAGGATCTCGTGTGAGACTGGGATTTCGACTCAAACCGACACTTCCCAAAATGGTTCTTCTTACAAGTTTTACATTTGGGCTTATCTCCCGATTGTTGCCCATCTCTCTTAGATCCCGACCCTTTCTTGTGGTCGTCATTTCCTCGGTGTTTCTTACCTGATTTTCGTGAGGTATCGTCCTCACGCTTCCTTTTGTTCTCTTCTGAATTCCTGAGTGCTCTCAACCTGACTACGTCCAGGGTAAGAGAGAGAGAGATAGATCGGCTGCTGATCTGAAAGTTGCAGGCCTTGATGCCTTAACGCTAGCTTTAATCTCTGGGGCTAAACCCCCGATGAAACGAGCAATCCTCCTAGGCTCTGGGGTTACCAAGTAAGGAACCAACCTGGATAGGGTATTGAAAGTGGTGAGGTATGCCTGGCAGTCTAAGTTCTTCATCACTAACGCTACGAAGTCTGATTCGATTCTCTCAATTTCGTGCTGCGGGCAATAATTCTCTTTAATAAGAGCAACGAACTGATCCCATGACAAGTTGTAAAGTGGGATCTTTCCAGCAGCTTGTATGACTGACTTCCACCACGCCAGTGCTTCTCCCTTGAATGACTGGGATACGTATTTCACTACATCCCTTTCAGCACAACCGCTGATGTCCACTATCGTATCCATTTTGTCCAACCAGGTCATGCAATCGATCGCTCCTTTCTCCCCAGTAAAGTCCTGGGGTTTACATGAGACAAAGTATTTGTATGTACAGGACTTATCACGCGGTTCTTGTTTATGCTCGACCCTCCTTGACGGGATACTATGTTGGTTCGAGGAGTGATGATCATCATCATCCTTCTTTGGCTTATCTTTCTTAGGTACCTCTTTCTTAGAGGGCGGTTTGCTATGAGCTTCCGAGTGAACTTTTGGTTTGGAATGCGGTGCAGATCGGGTCCTACTTCGGGTCCCGCTCGATTCGCTATAATGTCTGTTTAGTGCTTCGATAACAGCATCATTCACTAATGCTTTCAACTCCGCACCCGTTACAAGTATTTTAGTATTATCAGGGTTTTCCACTGGACGACTGTTTAATTCTTCAGACTTAGCCATGTAGTCTTAATTGCTACATAAAAATAAGGATAAGGTCTATTTAGAAGCCTAAACAGTATTATCGTTCTTGACGATTTATTAACCATGGTAAATAAAAGCCATATTAGTTAATTTAAAAATTTCATTCAGGATTTTTACTAGTAATCTTTTTAGAATGAAATATAATATTGGCATAATAAGCCTAGTCACGTAGACAAATTTCTAAATTATAAATTTAGATCTTATAGGATTAAAGTTTGAATAATTAAGACAAATCAATCCTTTTCTTGGCAGGGAGTCTATAAACTACGGCTGCCTTTTTGTTTTATATGACATTAATTATAACCCGTAGGCATTATGTCACAAAATATATATAAAAATATTAAACTTGGATAATTTATTAAAAGGGTGACATGTGTGATTTTACGGATCACACTAGCCAAGAATGTTAACATGTTTACAGATGTTAACAGAGAATTGAATCTTTTAAACAGGTTCTACCATATTGGCTAAATTTATGACAACATAACAGCTAGGTTTTACCTTTTAAGATCCTTATTATATTATTAAAATGGTAAATCAAAATAATAAATGTTATTTTTCATTTATTTATACACTATGTTTATGCACATAATTAAAAATGAAAAACTTAAATTAACCATTTCAAGCAAAAATTAAACCAGTACGAGTTTGCCCTAAACGGGTCTTTTACATAAACAACATGCCCACGCAGGGGCCAACTAACAAAACGAACAAACCCACGCAGGGGTCAAATAAAAAGATATGCCCACGCAGGGGCAGAACAGAAAGAAATACCCACGCAGGGGTAGAGTACTGAAATAAATATATGTCCACGCAGGGACATGAGTACCACACTAAGATAACCAAACAAACAAAGGATTCAGTGACCCTTCTTGCGTTTACCCTTAATCAAATCCACCATCTTCTTAAACATCCCCCGGTTATGCCTCCGATCATGCCGCAACTCATGCCGCATCTCTTGACGCACCTCTTGTATCTCATGAAGGATTTCTTGCATTTGGGGCGGTGACATCGCCGGCGCCTGAGGTGGTTACTGATAATGCGGAGGTTGAGGAGGCTGTTGTTGATAATGTGGAGGTTGAGGAGGCTGCAGTTGCTGATACCCATATGGTGGGTATCCATAGGTCGATGGTCCCGAAGCCCAGGGACCTCCGTAGGGACCTTCCTGATGGAGAGTGTTGGAGTTTGCTGCTATCCAGTAGGGATCCTCTGTAAAGTTATAACCTGCGTGGATCTGCTGCTCGAAGGGGTTGAATGCTGCAGCACCAGTGTAAGTGGGAATTGGGTCTCCAAAACCCAAGGGTGGCTGTGGCGCGACTGGCGCAGTGTTCACTTCTGAGATGGGGTGTGAAGATTCTCCCGTCTCTGGTTCTTCATGGACAGGCGAGTACCGGCTGTTGCTTGAATGTGGAGGGGTGCTGATGCGTATTCCCCCTCATGCGGATATTCGCACCGTCGTTCTCCTTCGCCTCGGGGGCGAGGGAGGCTGAAGTCGAGGTGGTGCTGCAGGCGGAGTGACCGCGACTAGTCGGGAATCCTCGGAAGGATTCTGCTGCTGCGGCTGCTGCTGATGCAAGGGAGAGTTATGATAACTGGGAGTAAATGCCCAGTCATATTGTTTGAACATCTCCTCATAACTGTCGGGACCATTGTATGGTGATCCCATAAACGGTGACCCATCTGAAATCTCGATGGGGTGGTTCGGTGTTCCGGACGGCGGCATTGCAGGATCAGTATCCTCATCGATGTCCATCGGGTTGCCACCCGAAAAGTGGTCTTCTGGTCCAAGTGGGTTAAAACCCACTGCTGCTCCTAAGTAGTCGTCAGGGTTGAACAAGCCCTGAAAGACGGGTGATGGATGGTCAAAGGGTGATTGGTGTCCTTGGAGAGGTATGAAGGACTGGTGAGAGTTATGGGGCTCATTCTCAGAATGAGGCCCAAAGGAATGTGGGATTGATGGGGAGGTACTCAGTGATACTGAGCGCCTAGCAGGTTCAGTAAAGGACCTCCAAAGATCCTGAGCATCCGTGTTGTGGGGGTCCGAAGGTGTTCGCCGGTGTGACGGTCCGGCCTCGTGGTCATTTGGGGCTACATGAGCTCCTTGTCCCCTTCCTCTTCCTCTCATACGTGGTGGCATGTTGACAACCTGTCAAAAACAAACAAGTGATACAACAAGAAATATATAAGACAAAGTTAGAAATAAAACCAAAAATTTGGAAAATTCCTAAGTTCCTTGTCTAGACTCGAGAATCGAGGAATGTGCAATTGTGTAACTGAGATTAAACACAAAAGGCTAGTGTTTAATTCACTCAGAGTTGGCTCTGATACCAACCTGTCACACCCCTATTTTCCACGTGTCACCGGTGGGCCCGGTGGGGAGTATAGTGACGTAGTTGGTATCATCATAGACAAACAACACAATATATAAATGCACATCGAAAGCAAAGATAGATTCATTTCAACTTTAATAAAGGGTAATATTAAATATCACAAATAGTTGAAACGGATCCACAGGCGGATCAAATAGAAATAAGATATTGTTCAACAGTTTATTGTCGTCCAAGCTTGCGAGACTTATTGTGGATGCTCTAGAAGACAGCCAGCCTATTACGTGTAGTACCTGCACTTAACCTTTTGGGAAAAATACGTCAGTTTACACTGGTAAATACAATTTAACTGACTCATTTTGAAAAGGGTTGAAAATTGATTTGAATGCACGTGGCACAAAACCTTTTTATAACTTGGGTTAATTATACAATATAATCATGTGAACGAATTACATGTTACTTGTGCGTTCAGTAGCCCGGATCTTGTCCGGGTTAAAGATCAATAGACACACCACAATATAGAGTTATACACTGACAGGTGTACGCCTATACCTCGTGCTCAGGTCGTGGCCATCTCGTAAGATGATGCCAAGGATATCCGGGACATGGTCATTAACCCCCCAAAGGCTTTAAGTGAACAAGACTGTTTAAACGAGCCGATCAAATTATTCAATTAACCACCCAAAGAGGTAAGATTTGATGCTCGACAAGCGGTATATTATATACCGTAACCCAAGCCCGTATAGGGAAAATAAGTTAAAAGTATTTACCTGAGTAAAGTATAAATCATAACTAGCAAGTGGAGGTAGCTTTTACCGGTGCTCCTAATCTGGAATGAAGGTTTTTAATAACCTATTAGATTTCTAACGGGTCTTTATTTAAGCTTAAGCTTAGACCGGTTAGCTTTAAGGACGAAACGGTTCAAACGCACGATTAAGCGAAGACCGGATAGAATGTGATTTAGACCCGACAAGTTTGAATACTTGTATAATATGGGTATACTAAATACATTCTGGATTTTGAGACAAAAATGATAATGTTTGACCTGTCTCGGTCAATTTATGCAAACTAGTTACATAAACCGAACCGAACGCGAAAAGAGCGTTACGGGTAACCGTAAGAGTCATATGCAAGTTCCCTGAGATAATATGCTCTAAATATGTTATAATATCAGTAAGATATTTTCTATTATGCCCAAAATGGATTTAAACACAAATTATGCCTCATAAGGGCATTTTGGTCATTTAAAAGATTATAAAAGAGTTTATTTGTAAATCTGAGTTACGGGTCTGATTTATACAGTAAATATACTTAATTTAACATGTTATAACAGTAGGGTATGACCCATATGTGAAACTTATCATTTAAAACCAAATTATGCACCTTAGGGGTATTTTGGTAATTTCACAAGAGCTAAAAAGGTCAAAACTGGAAACCTGAGTTAAAAAACTTATACTTACTGTTATTATATAAAAATATACTAAAAACAGCAGTAGGTATCAACCTTATATGTTTAATATGGTTATAGTGCATACTATGCGATAAAAACGCTTAAAAAGGCGAATTAGAGCCGTTTTCGGGTTTTTAAAAGAAAGCTGATATTTTTATATTTCCAGAATGCTCAACTTATTTTATTTAACAAATAAAATCAGTAGAAAAAGGTTTGGGGTCAAAAGGATTTATAAAACTCATTTTATGGCCAAAAAGGGCAAAATCGGTATTTACCGAATTAAACTTAGAGACCCATGTTATGATCAGCCAAAAATTTAATAAAAATCTTTAAAAATCCCAAAATATTATATAACTTAGAGACCCACATAAATACCAACTTGTAGGTACTTTCAATTTGAGAAAAGACTGAGCAAATCTCGTTTAATCACAAAGTCAAACTAAATTTACGATGGTTTGACTATTGCTTAAATAACTAAGCTAGAACGAATTTGAGGAGGTTATAAACACTTACAAGAGTCCTAATAAAGCTTAGAGACCACTAGAAGGTTGTCTTGACGTCCAGAGAGCTCCAGAAGTTGTCTTGTGAATTTTAGAAGATGCAAGTGTTCAATGTTTGCTAATTCAAGACCCTTTTATGCAGATTTTTGATCTTTTTGATGTTGCCACATGAGTCTACTGAGGTTGTGGGATGAAGACAGGTGCCCCTAGTTGCATGTAAGTCCATTGGTGAGCTCCTTGAATCGACAACAGCTGGAAACAACTCGTAACAGACTCAGAACTGGCAGCTGTGCGCTGATATGTCACTGGTGACTCGTAGGCGGGCCGCGAGACAGGTTACGCGGGCCGCGTACATGTGTGCGACCAGCTTAGCAAGTTTTTAACAATTACAAATCAGTCCTTGGCTTTTGTTACGTGGATTTTGCTATTTTTCTTGCACATTAGACCCTAAAACCTGACTTTTAAGGACCTTGGGACATTTACAAACATGGTAAAGTCCTTGAACAACTTTGTGCTTACCCGAAAAGTCTCGAAATTCAACGTTAACACAACTAACCCTTCGTGCACGGTTTTGATCATAACTTTCTCATACGATAACGAAACTTGATGAAATTTTTATCACATATTCTAGTGAGTATATTTTATCATTACAAAGCTTCAGGTTTGCCAAAAGGTCACTCAGAGGTATACTTTCAACATGTTGACACATTTAGCCCCTGTAGTTTGTAATTCCTCACTTCCTTTCATTTTCCGCTTCGTATGATCCATGATTTATCCGTTTAAGATTATAAACATCATGTAGGGTTATTTTAGAGCCTATTTATCCATTGTTGACACTTTGGACCCTTATATTCACATAGTTTCACTGTTTTTCAACTTTAGTCCCTCTAAAGTATGTTTTCACATATTCAAAGTCCACGACACGTGTCAATACATTATTAGACGTAAATTTTCGAGGTGTTACACTAACCTATTGCACTTGTAGCATTTTATCTTTGATTTATCTAACCCTACTTTCAAGTTCCCATGTAACCCTGGAAATTTTCTCCTTGTTCTTTTGTAAAACTTGCTGGTTCTAACACTCAGCAGTGCAAGTTGGTGCAATATGTCCATTTCCTCTAAATCAGCTGGATCAAAATGTTGGAGATCATTGAGTTCAAAAGAGAGATTATCAGAAATCTGGTTTTCACTACTAGCTGTGAAAGCATAGTTAGTTGAGTAAGAATCAAAGTTGTTAAAAGCTCCACCAGTAGTTATGTCAATGTAATGACCATAACTCTGATCCTTACTACTACTAGATTCCTCTTGACCCAGAAGTGCTGTGCTACCAAATGTGTAGTCGTCAGCAACCTTCCCTGAGTCTTGTAACTTCTTTTTCTGGTTCAACTCGCTTTCATAGGTAAGGAGTCTACCATGAAGTCGAGTCAGTGTTAACTCTTTGAACCCAGCTGAATTTCTGGTTACAAAAAGCAAATGTGTCCCATTTTTCAGGAAGTGACCTTAAAAACCTGCTGTTTAGAGTTGATTTAGTAAATTCAGTGTTAACAAGTTTTAGTTCACTTATGAGATAGCTAAAACGTTTAAACTGTTGTGTTAATGATTCACCCTTGATGTGACAAAATGTTTCATACTGTTGATTCAAAACCTCCCTATTGTTTTCAATTACTTCTTCAGTACCACCAAACTGTTCCTTAAGTGCATCCCACAATTCCTTGGAACTGTTATAGTGTAACAGCCCATCATAAATTTCATTGGGGAGTGCTGATGCAACTATGCTATAGGCCTTTGCATCTATTTCAATTTTTTGAAAATCCTGTTCGGAATAGTTTTCAATTTTCTTAGGTACAAAGGTTTTTGGATCTTCAGCACTCGGCACCATCGGAACATGTGGTCCGAAGACAACCGACTTCCAACATCCTATATTTTGTTGAGCTAAGATGTGACCCATCCTATGCTGCCAGATGTTATATTCAGATCTGACCAACATAGGTGGTTTGAAGAGTGAGCCAGTGTTATGAATGTCCTATGACTGTGATGTCATTCTGGTTGTTTTACAGGCACTTAATAATCAAATTTTGTACGTGATTATACCTTACTCTGTTTTTCAAGTAAAAACGAACAATCGAAAGTATCAACGAAATTGAGCTGAACTTTTACGTCAAAATGATTGTTAGATCAAATTTGACTGTCCTAGCTCTGATACCAATTGTTAGGATCTGAGTTTCATAGATTGTGTTTGTTTAATTGAAATGAAGATGGAACAGAGATTAATTGCAGCGGAATAAATGAAATAAACTTTTGATAACACAATCAATGGAAGAAAAGTTTAAGCACACATGTTTGACATCGAATCGAATGATTGTATTTATTACAAAAATCAATTACAATTGCATGCATGCACAGATCTCCCCCTCAGCCTTAGCTCACTGATTGTTTGTACAGAAATGACTTAGAAGGAAAGAGCTAGTGGAACAGTACAGAGTACTATTCTATTTATAGTACATCACAACCACTGAGCATCTTCGGCTGATGTCACCATGAAAGTGACATCTAACTGCCTAACAAACTACAACCACTTATCTATACAACCACTGATTACTAACTACTGATTACATAAACAAAGTATAAGTAAACACTAATTCTTCATTCCACTGTTGTAGCTTAAGCAGTGCTTTGGTCTTCAGCAGTACTTGAGTCACGTCAGTAGATTGAGCTTCAGTACTTTAACTTCATCAGTTATTAGAACATCAGCGGTTGTAATGGGCAGTACTTGAGTCCATCAGTTGTTAGGTCCACTATCAAGGGATAAGACTTGTACAAACGCTGCTTATGAAGGATCCACTATTCTGAACCAGTTTTGGCTTTATAAACTGTTCCTTTTTAGGGTTTAATCCCAACAATATGCGTATTTATGCCTTGTCTTAGGTTAGGATTTAATTGTCCGAGGTAGCGAAGTGCATTGTTGTCCTTCTTGAACGTTGATAGAAATTGGTACCCAAGCCTTGTGATTATAAAACCGTTAATGAACTAATTCATCTAAAACAAGTTAAAACATTTAGTAATCCTAGGCTTTGCAATTGTTGAACCGGGTGTGAACCTTGTTTTCATATATTGTTTTAAACCAATCATGAAGTTTTTGTTTCATTGTTCAAAGTTATTCGTAGTTAATAATCAAAACCAAATTGTCGGGCCATTCCGACACACTTCAAATAAACTATTTGAAAAATCTTTAGCAAGCTTCATAATCTAAGTGACAAACCTTTTAAATCAATCAAGTCCATTCGCAAACCACAACGCTTCGTGGTTCGACCCCTTACTACCACAAACGCATTGTTAAGGGTAATTCGGGATTATAGATATTATCTTTGACCGGAACGCAACACTCCGATCAAACTTTGGCGCCGTTGTCGGGGAGTTCATGCACTTTGTGTTTTGGTATAGTTGATTTGTGTGATTATCTGTTTAAGGTGTTTCTTTTTGCTACTTTCTCTATTCCCTTGTTATGCGGGTGTGTTAGTTGTGCAGATTACAGGTAGTGCATGCATACAAGGAATTCCGGGAGGACTTCACCGTTAATATTCAAACCGAAGATCGAGAGGGTAGTTAGAAGGAACTTAGCCAACCGGTTGGAGGAAACTCTTGCTTCCGACCCACTTAACACCTATCCACCATCTTCACCATCCGTTGAACCTAGTTCAATGGAACCCCAAAATTCAAACCACCCTAACAACCAAAACCAATTTCAGTATCGAGGCAACCTTCGCTCCAATGCAAACATTCAACAAGATCAACCGAGCATTGGCAACAATTCAAGACCACCAACACCACCATTCCAAAACCGTGGCCACAACAACAACCAATGTTCAGCCACACCTCCGCATCAAAATCCCAACCGACAAAACCCAATACCACCCAACATCAACAACCGAAATATTAACTCTAACCATGGAGCTAACCAAAATCGTGGCAATCCCGAATGAAAACCCATTCTTCAATCTTGATGATTTGAGGAATGCCATGTCACACCCTGACCGATGGCGGAAACATCGAGGCGTGGCAATAGGCGAACCAGATTGCTCAAGAGATCCATAAAAACTAATTGTTACCAATATTTTTAAGGTCAATTGTCCCATACCAATCAACAAATATTCGACAATTAATTATTACAGATAATGAGTTTCTCTCAAACAAAACAAGTTTGACAACCTAGATTTTCTAATTGATGTAGTTTCTAGACTGCCTATCTTGATTCCACAAAAGATCAGCAAACATAGCATCCTAAACACCTGTCACATACGTTAAAATAAAGTCAATACACATAGTGTAAAGGTGAGTACACAAGTTTAATAGCATATAGTATAGCGAAAGCGTTTACGCACAACCAGCATGTAACATGTAGAAATGTGAAGCAAGTAAGCTATCAACAATGACATATGCAATCGACATGAGTGCGAGATGTAGAATGCGCAACACATTATCACCACTGTGACCATGTGAAGTAAAACCCTTAACAACCCCTGTCCACGACAGGTGCTGAGTCCAAACTATAATACTATCGTTGCTAAGGTGTCAGGCAACAATCACTGTGTAAACATAACATACAAGCATTCATCGATACACGTATAACATGCGAGAGCGGTTAACGTATAAAAGTGTTTGTGTTGTGTGACGATGTGATTTGATATAGGTAACGTATGTAACACCTAAAAGTGCATAAAGTAAAAAGGAATTCGAGTATACTAACAGTATGTGTTAATAAATAAACACAGCCTTGGATTGAAGGGAGCGCTTGGAGATTAGCCTGAACAACGAACGATAGTGTAAGTGTTGAACGGTGCGTAAATCGGTGCGTTGGATCGAATGGTGGGTCGATCGGATGACCGTCCGGATGACCATTCGGTCGGCTGGTCATTCGATTGGAGGAGTGTATTTTGTAAAATGTTTGAACTTTTGAAGTTTTCGTTGCAGTATAAATAAAGCCATTCGATCGGATGGTCATCTGGATGGATGGCCATTCGATCGGATGGCTATTCGTTTGAAAGCTGATATTCTTTGAAGTTTTGAAAAATTGTTTAAGTGTTGAACTTATAAAGTCAGTCATCCGGTCGAATAGTCATTCGATCGGATGGTCGTCCGATCGGATGGATATTCGATCGGGCAACCATTTTGTTTTGTTAACCTGTGTAAAATCAGTTAAGTTAAAAGGTTTTGCGGTTTAACTGAGACGGTGTGATGACGTGTCAAACAACGAAAACCGTACCAAGTCCAACTCAGTCGTTCGGATGGGAATCACCCCATTCGATCAGACTCAACTGTTCAAGATGAAGTTTCATGTTCAACCCGTGAATCGGTCATCTTCTTCGGTGGAAATCCGTTCTCAGACCGGTTCTCAGCTAGAGAAGGAGTAGAGAATCCGAATGAGTCCAGATTCCATCGGTTTTCGAGTAAAAAGTGAAGAATATTTAAGAAACGTTTGAATCAGTTGAAAAGTGTTTAGATATGGCGAATTCTCGACTAGATCTAAAGTTGTGAGTGTGGAAATCCTTTAGATCTGAACCGTTCTTGGTGAGATGAGGTCATTCAACAGTGTTTATCGGAATCCGTGATGATGTCACCCTAAAACAACCCAAATCAGGTGATTTCACGGTGAAAATGTAAGATTTGATGGAGAAGATGATGAGAAAGAGTGTGCTGATGACAGAAGTACATGATTTAGAACGAGATACTTACGAAATCGCGTGGAATCTAGAGAAAAGAGCCTTAGAACGTGCTGGAACGAGTTGGGTCGGATAGAGCTGTCACATCAGTGAACAGTGATGTGACAGGTGGTATTTATAGTGTGAGAGGAGAAGTGAGGTGGTGGAGGTTAAGTGGATCGGACGGCCGTTCGATCGGATGGTCATCCGGTCAGATGTCCATTCGATCGAATGGTCGTTCGATCGTTTGGCTCGCGCGGGTTAGTTTTGCAACTTTCGTTTCGTGCGTTGAGCGTTGCGTTGTGTTTAAGCGAGTTGCGAGTAAGCGATGCGATGGTATTAAACAATAGTTACACAAATCACATAACACATATAAAGTCATAAAAGTAAGTCTGCGTTTCGAGTTACGGTGAGATTGTGTTGCGATGGAGTTGCGATTCTGTTTGCGAATAATATCCCAAAACATATATATGGCACAAACAAGTAAGGCACATAATAACACATAAAGAACATTACCAATAACTGCGTGTCGAGTTTGTGTTGCGATGTGATAGCGTTTAGACTAATATGCGATGCGATAAATTGCGATAAATAGTATGCGTTGTAAATGCGTTAAATGCAATAAATACGTTTTGAATAAGCGTTATAAAATGTGTTGTAGAACATAGTTTAAAATGTCGTTAGCATATATATATCGTTTATAGAAACACGACCCAGGTTAGAGGCATCGCATCCGGTTATCGAAATAAGACCCAGGTTAGAGGCATCGCAATAGACTACAAAGTTGTTGTTTCCATCGGGTAGCGCTAGTACGGGAGCGTTGCAAAGCATACGCTTGAGAGTTTGAAAGGCTTCCTCTTGTTCAGTTCCCCAAACAAAAGTCTTGTCCTTATGCGTAAGAGAGGTGAGAGGAACGGAAATTTTAGAGAAATCAACGATAAATCGACGGTAATAACCCGCCAATCTTAGAAAAGAATGAACTTCGAACGGGGTTTTCGGTGTAATCCAACTCTTAACTGCGTCAATCTTTGCGGGGTCGACGTGTATACCTTGACTATTGATGATGTGACCGAGGAATTGAACCTCCTCAAGCCAAAATTCGCACTTGGAGAACTTGGCGTAGAGGCGATTCCCTTGGAGTAGCTCGAGTACCAAACGTAGATGTTGCGCGTGCTCAGCTTTCGACTTTGAATAGATAAGGATATCATCGATAAACATGATGACGAAGCGATCTAGAAAGGGTTTACTCACGCGATTCATCAAATCCATAAAAACCGTGGGTGCGTTGGTAAGTCCAAAGGGCATAACGACGAATTCATAGTGACCGTATCGGGTTCGAAAAGCGGTTTTAGGGATATCCTCCTCTTGAATTCGTAACTGATGATAACCAGAGCGTAGATCGATCTTGAAAAAATGCGTAGCGCCTTGCAGTTGATCAAACAAATCGTCGATTCGGGGTAAGGGATAGCGATTCTTGATAGTAAGCTTATTGAGTTCGCTATAATCGATGCACATTCGGAACGATCCATCCTTCTTTTTGACGAAAAGGACAGGTGGGCCCCAAGGAGATGTGCTAGGGCGTATAAAGCCTTTATCAAGTAATTCCTGGAGTTGACTCGAGAGTTCACACATTTCAGACAGAGTGAGGCGATAAGGAGCTTTAGCAACAGGGTTTGCTCTAGAAATGAGGTCGATTCGAAAATCAATATCACGAGACGGGGGTGGACTAGGTAAATCGTCAGGAAAGACAACAGGAAAATCACGAACCACAAGTACCTTTTCCATCGTCTTCTTTTCCTTTTCCTCCGCTACTACGATGTGTGCCAAGAAAGCCTTGTATTCCTTTCGGAGATACTTGCTTACTTGAATGCACGACATGAGTTTGAGATCCTTCGAAGATACTTCGCCATAGACACAGACTTGATCACCATTCGCGAGAGAGAAACGAATCATCTTATTGAAACAAACGACTTCAGCACGATTTTCGCGAAGAAAATCCATGCCTACTATGATATCGAAACTACCAAGTTGCACCGGGATAAGGTCGATCGGGAAAACATGATTGTTGAGTTCAAGAGTACAATCACGGAGAATAGAACTAACGGTGATGGTTCTTCCGGTGGCAATTTCTACATCGAACGTCGTTGGGAGGTTAGCGCATTTACGGTATAGGAGCTTTTCAAATTCAAATGACACAAAACAGTTATCGGCTCCAGTAACAAATAAACACGAAGCATAAATACCGTTGACAAGAAACATACTATTGACAACATTGTTGTCAGTTTGAGCCTGGCGGACATTGATGTTGAATGCTCTGCCGCGGGCTGCTTGTTGCTGTGGTTGTTGCTGCGCTGGTTGTTGTTGCACCTCTTGTTTCACCACTCGGTACAAGCAGACGTTTGTGAAGTGGTTAGGGTCACCACATGCGAAGCAGGCTCGTGCTTGAGCAGCGGGAGCAGGAGCTACTTGGTTACCCTGATGAGCGCGGAGTGGAGCTGGCAGTGCAGGAGGAGCTTTAACTTGAGCTTCCTGACGAGGACCAGTGCGACAGTTCATGGTAAAGTATCCATAGAGGTTGCAGTGGACACAGAAATGACAAGCTATCCCAGCTGGGTGATGACAAGTACAAGTAGGTCACAGAGGGTGAGGACCAGTGTACGCACATTTTGCAGCCGGTGCGTTTGTCACAAGTGCGACTACTTGGCTATTCTGGTTCTGAGATTGGACAGGAACATCATTGAGAGGAGCGATAGTTGCAGCGCAGTTCTTGTTGTTACCCTTGCGTTTGTGTCCTTGACGTGATGACTTTGAAGCTTGAGGTGCGGCGGTTTCAGTAGCGGGAGTAGCAGTGACCTGGTGGAGATTCTTGCTTGAGGTCTTGAAATAACTGGCCAAAACTCGCTTATCATTGATTTCAGCAGCAAGTTGGCAAGTCTCCTCAACGGTGGTAGTCTTGGCTGCTTGAACAAAATCGGTAACACAATCAGGTAGAGCGCGAATGTATTTCTTGATTGTGATGTCGGGAGTTTAGACTTGTCCAGGGCAGATGATGCTGAGCTGCTTAAAGCGAGCAGTGAGACCAGCATTGTCACCACCTTCTTGCTTGATATTCCAGAACTCATTTTCCAGCTTCTGGAGTTCATGTGGGGGATAAAATTCTTTCATCATGACTTCCTTCAATTCCTCCCAGGAGAGTCCATAGGCTGCATCGTTCCCACGCCTGTTTCGCTCTGCAGCCCACCAGTCTAGAGCCCTGGACTGAAAAACTCCAGTTGCGTTAACAGTGCGGAGGTTGTCTGGGCATCCTCTTTGACGAAGAGTAACTTCAATTGAGTCAAACCACTGAAACATGGCGTTGGGCCCGTCTTCACCAGTGAAGTCTTTAGGACCACAGGCCTTGAATTGCTTAAAACTGAATGGCGATTTAGGCACGTCACTTTTAGATTCGACAGACGAGCTGCTCTTCACCTCATTGATCTCGCTCACGATCTGAGGTATGACTTTAGCCATTTCTTTGGCGACTAGAGAAGTGATGCGCTTGTCATCTTTGCTTCTCTGAGCATTTCAGCGAGTGTGGGAACCAAGGGATGACATTGTCTGCAACAGACATCGCCATATGGTTCAGACGCGATTCGATTATATCGGGTCTTGAAAAGTTTAGCGTTTAACCACCATACTATTATTATTACTCCATAAAGCACAGGAAAACGTCTAACACGTAGGCAAATAGTCACGTAGGCACATAGTCCACATAAGCACGTAATCACGTAAGCAAATAAGCACGTAGTCCACGTAAGCACATATTCACTATATTTTACACGTATTCACCTACATATTTTGCACGTATTCACCTATCTTTCACAGCTGCATAAAGCGATCGAGTGTTGCGAGTGCGAGTGGCGTGTAGCGATAGCGAGCATCATAGCGTGCAAGAGTTCATAGTTTGTCTGCTATTTGTTAGCGTGTTGAGATATGTGTGCAGTGCGAGTTGTGCGCGTTTATCAAAGCAATGTGCGAAAAGCGAATAAGTCTCCAAAATCAAAACATATAAACATATAAACACATAAAATCACATTGAATCGAATTTTTTTCACAGAGTCAGCGGCTGCGAGCTCGAAATCGAAACAGATCATCTGGGTGTGAGACATCGACTACCCAAAGTGATTCGACTATCCACAACGACTTCGAGTACATGCTTTGGCCTAACAGACTGTGCTCTCGCCGAATATGGCGAACGACACTCATCCTTTTGGTTAGTACGTGAATTGGGTCGTTGTAATCCATCGAGACTTCGGTGAGAGTTTTGTAAAAACCAAATAGAGAGTGGAACGTGTCGTTAAGATGCGGGTTTCACCCCTAACTTAACAACTGCATTCCTAATAGTACGGTATAACCACTGAATAGAGACGGAGAATTTTTGTCGAGATATGGATTTCAATCCAGACTCAACGCAAATTCTCGTGTTTGATAGTAAAAATGCACGTAGTGCGAGTGATCTTATCGAGAGTTCTTGGTTTTCACACCTAATCTCGACTAGATCACTCGATAGGGTTATGCGAGTGTTTTTGAAAAAAACGTGTAGTGTGTCGAGTTAGCCTTAGGAAAGGCTAAGTAGTTTGCACGAAGCTGTAGTATGTGGTGTTTGTTCAAAGATGTGAGTTTTAGTGAGTACAAACGAGAGTGAAGAGTATGCTCGTGCAAAACCCCTACTGGGTTCGCACAAGGCGGTCTGTTGGTACTTAGACTATAGACTAGGTCAATTCATAGACGACAACCTGGACTAGGTCGCGTCTTGCCTAATTCCCAATAGTTATGGCTCTGATACCAATCTTTCACACCCTGACCGATGGCGGAAACATCGGGGCTTGGCACTAGGCGAACCAGATTGCTCAAGAGATCCATAACAACTAATTGTTACCAATATTTTTAAGGTCAATTGTCCCATACCAATCAACAAATATTCGACAATTAATTATTACAGATAATGAGTTTCTCTCAAACAAAACAAGTTCGACAACCTAGATTTTCTAATTGATGTAGTTTCTAGACTGCCTATCTTGATTCCACAAAAGATCAACAAACATAGCATCCTAAACACCTGTCAAATACGTTAAAATAAAGTCATTACACATAGTGTAAAGGTGAGTACACAAGTTTAATAGCATATAGTATAGCGAAAGCGTTTACGCATAACCAGCATGTAACACGTAGAAATGTGAAGCTAGTAAGCTATCGATGATGACATATGCAACCGACATGACTGCGAGTTGTAGAATGCGCAACACGTTATCACCACTATGACCACGTGAAGTAAAACCCTTAACAACCCCTGTCCACGACAGGTGCTGAGTCCAAACTATAGTACTATTGTTGCTAAGGTATCAGGCAACAATCACTGTGTAAACATAACATACAAGCATTCATCGATACACGTATAACATGCGAGAGCGGTTAGCGTATAAAAGTGTTTGCATTCTGTGACGATGTGATTTGATATAGGTAACGTATATAACACCCAAACGTGCGTAAAGCAAAAAGGGATTCGAGTATACTCACAGTATGTGTTTAATAAATAAACACAGCCTTGGATTGTAGGGACCGCTTGGAGATTAGCTGAACAGGGAACGATAGTTTAAGCATTAAACGGTGTGTAAATCGGTGCATTGGATCGAATGGTTGGATCGAATGATGGTCATCCAGACGGATGACCATTTGGTCGGCTGGTCATTCGATTGGAGGAGTGTAGTTTTGTAAAATGTTTGAACTTTTGAAGTTTTCGTTGTAGTATAAATAAAGTCATTCGATCGGATGGTCATCCGGACGGATGGCCATTCGATCAGATGGCTATTCGTTTGAAAGCTGATATTCTTTAAAGTTTTGAAAAATTGTTTAAGTGTTGAACTTGTAAAGTCAGTCACCCTGTCGAATAGTCATTCGATCAGATGGTCGTCCGATCAGATGGCTATTCGATCGAGCAACCATTTTGTTTGATAACCTGTATAAACTCAGTTAAGTTAAAAATTTTTGCGGTTTAACCGAGATAGTGTGATGACGTGTCAAACAATGGAAACCGTACCAAGTCCAGCGCAGTCGATCGGATGGGAATCACCCCATTCGATTAGACTCAACTATTCAAGATGAAGTTTCATGTTAAACCCGTGAATCGGTCGTCTTCTTCGGTGGAAATCCGTTCTCAGGCCAGTTCTCAGCAAGAGAAGGAGTAGAGAATCCGAATAAGTCCATTCTCAGGCCAGTTTCATGTTGAAGAAACGTTTGAATCAGTTGAAAAGTGTTTAGATATGTTGAATTCTCGACTAGATCTAAAGTTGTGAGTGTGGAAATCCTTTAGATCTGAACCGTTCTTGGTGAGATGAAGTCATTCAACAGTGTTTATCGGAACCCGTGATGACGTCACCCTAAAATAGCCCAAATCAGGTGATTTCACGGTGAAAATGTAAGATTTGATGGAGAAGATGATGAGAAAATAGAAGTACAAGATTTAGAGCGAGATACTTATGGAATCGCGTGGAATCGAGAGAAAAGAGCCTTAGAACGAATTGGGTCGGATAGAGCTGTCACATCAGTGAACAGTGATGTGACAGGTGGTATTTATAGTGTGAGAGGAGAAGTGAGGCGGTGGAGGTTAAGTGGATCGGACGGCCGTTCGATCGGATGCCCATCCGATCAGATGGTCATCCGGTCGGATGTCCATTCGATCGAATCGTCGTTTGATCGATTGGCTCGCGCGGGTTAGTTTTCCAACTTTCATTTCGTGCGTTGAGCGTTGCATTGCGTTTAAGAGAGTTGCGAGTAAACGATGCGATGTAATTAAACAATAGTTACTTAAATAACATAACATATAAAAACTCATAAAAGTAAGTCTGCGTTTCGAGTTGCGGTGAGATTGCGTTGCGATAAAGTTGCGATTGCGTTTGCGAATAACATCCCAAAACATATATAACGCACAAACAAGTAAGGCACATAATAGCACACAAAGAACATTACCAATAACTGCGTGTCGAGTTTGTGTTGCGATGTGATAGCGTTTAGACTGATATGCAATGCGATAAAATGCGTTAAATAGTATGCGTTGTAAATGCGTTAAATGCAATAAATATTTTTTGAATAAGCATTATATAATGTGTTGTAGAACATAGTTTAAAATGTCATCAGCATATATATATAATTTATCGAAACACGAGTATCCAAAACAATAATTAAGCGAGAAAAGTCAGATCTAAATAGGATCTTGGCTTGTACTTTGACTCAGAAAGTCGGGTTGTCACATGCCATCCCCGATGATGAACCATTTAGTGTACTCGGTTATCAATCGCCGGAACACGTGAGTATTCACTCGGAATACTCGGACGATAGGGGAAACTACGATGAAAGGGTTGAAGAAGATGTTTGGGGTGATGTGTATGCGGATAACATCTACAATGCGCGGGGGTTTGAGAATGAGGATTTCAGCTATCAAAACACTGATTACATGGGCAACGAAGGGTATGGATATGGATATAGCCAAAACGACGGTTATGGAAACAACCGCCAACCACGAAATAACAATCAAAGGAACCGGGATGACAGTTATTACAACAACAACAATAATGCTAACCGCAACCGGATTCCCTAATTCGTGGGTGGTGGTAATCAAGTTGGAGATAGAGGCGGAGATAGAAGAGGAAACCGAAGACCGGTGGATCAAGAGGTTAATGGTCCACGTCGTCGTCCACAACAAGCTCCAAGGGGTGTGAATGGTCGTTTTCGACCGGTGGTCACCGAAAATGACTCACCAATTGTTCCTCCATGCCGAGGAGTGAGGTCCTTTAAATGTAAGCCTGACTATATCAACATCCTACCTCACTTCAACGGTAGGACACATGATGAGCCGTATACCTACTTGGCGGAATTCTCCGCTATTTGTAGTACGATGGGGGGCGTGATTTCGAGACAAAGGAAGTGAAATTGAGGTTGTTCCAATTTTCATTGAAAGATAAAGCAAAGCAATGGTTCCTCACACTTCCGGCGAATAGCATTCGCACATGGGCCGAGATGTAACAAGTCTTCCTTGATGAGTACTATTCAATAGCGAAAACCGATGATGCAAGGGATGAAATTCGGTTATTTCGCCAACTTTTGGGGGAATTGTTACACGAGGCGCTTACGTGGTTTAAAGAATTGGTTCGAAAATACCCTCACCGTCAAATTCCAAGGTGGGAGTTGTTGAAATGTTTCGTTAGTGGGTTGGATGCTGATGAGCACAAGTACTTGCTATCCGCAAGTAATGGCACTTTATTAAACAATCACAAGGAGGATGATTGGGATTTTCATGAGAGGATGAGCAAAAATTCGAAGGCGGTTGCTATGGCGGATCGATCCAAAAGCATCCGGTTTCCCGATCTTGATTCAAGTGTCAAGGATCGAATTGCTACTTTAGAGCGGGAGTTGGCCCGTATGAAGAGAAAGGATGTTGGAGCAGTCTAATTTGCGGTATGTGAGGAATGTGGAGACATTGGACATAGAGCCGAGGAGTGCCAAGTGAATATGGCACAAGCCGCTGAAGAAGTAAGCCAAGTGTATGGAGAAAGAAAGCAATATGACATGAACTCCAACACTTACCATTCGGGTTTGAGGAACCATCCAAATTTCCGGTGTGGTAATGCTTCAAATCAAATGAACCTGAACTTTCAATTGGGGAATCAAGGTGGTGGTCAAGGTGGATCTTTGTATCAAAATCGACAAGGAGGTAACCAACGGGGTTACCAACACAACAATTACAACCAAGGGAGTGGTAATCAAGGGTATCAAAGCCGAGACAACTACCAAAGAGGTTACAACCAAGGAGGTAATATTAGCGGGTCGGGGAACAATCAAGGTGGTAGAGATGACTTGAGTGCGAAGATGGACACGATGTTGAACATGATGAAGGAGACGCGAAAGGAGAATTAAGTGCAAGACAAGTCGCACGAGGCGTTGGCGAAGCAAGTGGGCCAACTAGCATAGGAGATGGCTCAACTAAGAGGAAGCGGAGGAAGACTTCCTAGTGACACCACCGTGAACCCTAAGCATCAAGGGTCGAGCTCGAAGAACACATGTGAGGTACCAATAAATAAAATTTCTTTACATAGTGGTCGAGTCATAGATAGTGTAGTCGAGCTACCATCACCCAAGTTTGTTGAAGGGGTGGTGGAAGATGTTAGTGATGAAGAGGAGGTTGACGGTCAAACGGGTCAAAATAAAAATGATTCAAAAATTAATAAAAATACCCCTGTTGTGACCGTCCCCGTCCTAAAGGCTAAGGACAAGGGTGTGGAGGTTAATATCGCCCCTTATCCTAAAGCTTTGTTGGGACCGTCTAAGAAAGTGGTAAGGAAACATGGCCCACAATAAGAGGAAATGTGGGAAATTTTTAAACAAGCTAAAATCAATTTACCACTCTTAGACGTGATTAAACAAGTACCATCCTATGCTAAGTACTTGAAGGAACTTTGCACCCAAAAGCGAACTCACAAGTTTCCTAAGAAACTTGATTTAATTAAAAATGTGAGTTTGATTCTTTCTCGTGCACTTCCACCATAGTTACAAGATCCGAGGGTGCCCATTATTTCAATACAAGTGGGTGAACTCAAAATGACAAGGGCACTTTTGGATGTTGGGGCAAGTGTGAGTATCTTTCCATGTAGTTTATATAACCAATATGATTTTGGTCCACTTTAAGCGTCGAACACCACCGTGGTGCTAGCCGACTTGACCCCTAAACTACCCCGTGTGATAGTCATGGATGTAATAGTCAAGGTTGAGGACTTTTACTATCCGGTGGATTTTCTTATACTAGATTATGTTTCTTTGGACCGAACCAAGCAACCAATGATTATTCTCGATCGACCATTTTTGGCAACATCAAATGCCCAAATAAACTGCAAATCGAGCATGGTCGACATGACTTTTGGTAACCGTTGGTTGCGGTTAAATATCTTTTCAGGATTGGCGGATCCTCTTGTCGGCAATGAATGCTATATGGCAGACATTGTTGACGAGTGTATACCTCTATGTGACATTAGTGTTAAGGAGGAAAACACAATAGAGGAATGTTTCATGTTTGACAGGTTGCAAATGGAAACAAATTGGGGCATGGATGAGGAGGTGAAGAAGATGAAGGTAATGGCGGTAAAGGAAGGAAGGCCCACTTGGACACATCAAGTGGAAAGGCTTCTAGAAAACATTGATACAAAGTGAAGCCGTCACTGGAAGAACCTCCGGTTGTAGAATTGAAGGTGTTGTCTAAGCATTTGAAATATGCTTATGTGGGTGAGGGCAACACGCTACCGGTCATTATTGCATCAAACTTGATCGCGGAGCAAAAAGAGAAGCTGATGAAGGTATTTGTCACCAATAGGGCGGCTATTGGGTGGACCATTGCGGATTTGAAGGGAATTAGTCCCTCGGTGGTGATGCACAAGATCATCACAGAAGATGGTATCACTATTTCTTGTGACGCACAACGGAGATTGAATCTAAACACACGAGAGGTGGTCAAGAAGGAGGTTCTGAAGTGGCTAGATGCGAGTATTATATACCCCATTTCTGATAGCAAATGGGTGAGCCCGACACAGATTGTTCCTAAAAAGGCGAGCATTCAAGTCGTCACGAATGACGCAGGTGAAGAGGTCGCCACTCGGCCGGTAACCGGGTGGCGTATTTGTATTCATTATAGGAAGTTAAATGCTGCAACTTCCAAAGATCATTTTCCTTTACCGTTTATTGATCAAATAGTCGAGAAATTGGTCGGACAAAAGTTTTATTGTTTTCTGGATGGTTATTCCGGTTACAATCAAATTGCCATTCACCCGGAAGACCAAGCAAAGACACCGTTTACTTGTCCATACGGTACCCTCGCATTTAGGTGAATGCCTTTTGGACTATGTAACGTCCCCGCCACCTTTCAAAGGTATATGATGAGTATCTTTTCAGATATGGTGGGGGAGTCTTTGGAAATCTTCATGGATGATTTCTCGATATTTGGATCATCGTTTGATGCATGCCCTGACCAACACGAAAAGGTTTTAAAAAGATGTGTAGAGAAAAATTTAATTTTGAGTTGGGAAAAGAGCCATTTTATGGTTCAAGATGGAATTGTGTTGGGGCATGTGGTGTCAAGTCGTGGGATAGAGGTTGACCGTGCAAAAGTGCAAGTCATCTCTACTTTGCCTTATCCCACGAGTGTTAAGGGTGTTTAATCATTCTTGGGTCATGTGGGGTTTTATAGGAGGTTCATAAAAGGCTTTAGTGATATAACAAAACCTCTATGTAACTTTTTATTAAATGATCAACCGTCTGATTTCAACAAAGACAGTCAAAATGCCTTTAATGTGTTGAAAAAGAAGTTGGTTGAGGCCTCAATCTTGCAATCTCCGAATTGGTCTTTACCATTCGAAATTATGTGTGATGCAAGTGATTATGTAGTGGGGGCCGTGTTGGGTCAACGGGTAGATAAGAAACAAGTTGCCATATACTACGCAAGTAAGACTCTTTCGGATGCATAATTAAACTATACAACTACCGAGAAAGAGCTACTTGCGGTGGTATATGTGACAACCTTCATTTAACCAGGTATCCGTACAATTAATTAATTACAATTAAGTGCGTAATGACTGTGCTGAATTACTTAATTACTTAATTACTTTCTGATTACTGCATCATACATACATGTGCATCACATATTACATAATGTCACATCATTATCACAGACAAACTTTAGTGACATACTTGATGCACAAAGCTCAGTTAGCACAGTTAGCGGATAACTCAGAAATATACTGACAGTACTAGTACATAGACATACAGTGTTTTGAGACCCAGTATGGGCCAGAGACAAGGTACTACACTAGTATGGAGTGTAGGAAAGTGAGGACCATAAAACTGCGTCACTAGGTGATAGTTTGAGTGCCGGAAAGTGCCTAAAACTCACTTTAAGTGCAGAATTCTGCATTTTTCAGCAAAATTCAGCTTTTGAACACACTAGTATTATGCAGAAAATTGACTAAATGGTCATGAATACTTTCCTAAGTGTTGGGAATTAATTGTGTCACAAAAAGTTACATAAAAGACACTATACGGAATAACTTAGCACTTTAACGAACCGGTATCTAACCGAACAACCGGACATTACCTGGGACACCAAAATTTTGCCAGAAACATTGTTTTATTATTTTTGGACCAGTTATGGCCCCCGAATACCCCAACACATTATATAATGTACCTACACACATAACATTAGATATTACACATAACCTCCTAAATATTTACCAACTTGCCATCAAATTTTACAATTAACCCCCCCCCCCCATACCCATTTACGGTCACAAGAGGACCCACACCCCACTCAAGATTTGTTGATTATTTTAATGGGATCTTACTTGATTTGGTGAACAAAGATATATGATGAAATCTTATAAGTATGGCTCCTTAGATCATAAATCATTCTATTCTCTCACTTCACAACTTCTTCACACCACCTCCCTCAACATCTCTCTCTCCCTCTCGGCTCACTCTAAGGCCGCCACCACCACCACCTTGCCACCACCATCATTCCATTTTTAAGCTCAATTCAAGTGCAAGAAGGTGATCCATGGAACTTGAAGCTTGAAGATCTTGAAGAATCCTTCTCATTTGCTTTCATCATCCATCTTTGTCATCTTTTTCTCTAGTGATCTTCCCTAGCTTTAAGCTAGTTGTAAGCTTCTTGCTACTTACTTTTACTTCTTATTTTGTTGATTAAAAAGATGTACATTGTTAAGAATCACAAGAACACTAAAAGACTAAAGAAGGATCATGAACATGAAGCTTAAAAGTGATGAAATCTTGTTAAAATAATGTTGATTAAAGCATGCATGGCACTTGATTGTTGATTTCTTAGTAATATGATGTTGATCATCATATGGAACTTGTTAAAGTATGATTAAAAACATGGTTTAACAAGTTAGAAGGTGTTTATGGGTTCACATGAAATAATCACCTTCTTGATCAAACATGAACTTGAAAGTTAAAGGATTTTCTTGTAAAATGACAAACCAAGTGAACTAGTAAACTTGTAAATCCGAGAGTTACAAATGATTTTTCTAAACAAACCAAGTTCAAAAGGCGATTTTTGAAAGATCATAACTTTTCTTGCACTTACATTATTTTTGGAAATAAAATAAGTGTAGGAGGCTAGTAAAACATGAAGATGTTGTAAATGAATATTTTTGTAAAATTTGTTCACAAGTTGTTAACACCGAGATTCTTTAAAAATGAGATTTTTAAAGGGATGAATACACTTTGGAAGGTAACTAAAGCCACTAAACGCTTTACCAAGTTACTACACATTTTTGTGAAATATCAAGTTCATGATGTTATGAAAATCATATAGTTTTTGCACTTGGTGAACATAATATGGGTTAGTGACTTGTTGTTGATTGTTTGAATGATTTTTGAAAAAGAAAATGATATGCTCATGTAGCATGGACACCTCCGTTTTTAGGGGAAACTATGGCGGGATTTTCTAAAAATATAAACACTTAGAAAATATTTTATAGACAAGTGTTTACTAGTGTATTTTTAACTTTGTTCGCCATAGGTTTTGTAACAAAAATATAAAGTATCAGAGGTTGGTTTTGTACATAAAAATGGCTAAATATATATTTAGAATATATATTTCATACTAAGACACTTGTGTGAATATTTGTTTATTTTGTGGAATAGTTATATTATTTTAGGGTAAGATAATATATCTTAACAAAAGACCATGAAATTACAACTCCAAAATAATAACGAAAATTACAAGGAATAAATAATTAAGTTACACACTTGACATTGTGAAACCGAACGCGAAAACGTAACTTATGAAATATTCCGGAATATACTTTTGCAAATATATTTTTGGTAAATATTGTTTTGGATACAAGAAGTGAAGATATATTATTTTTGGAAAAGATATATATATTTTGGAATACATTATTTTTGACAAATAAGTTATATATATTTTCTAAGTGGGACTTAAAAAAATATATTATTTCAAATATGAACATACATGTATAAATACCCCCATACTTGGGAAAGAAATATGGAGTAAATACTTTAGAAGTATTAATACAAAAATATTGAATGAACAATTATTCCAACACTACATATAATTTAAGTTGAAATATTAATTATTTTGACAAATAATTATAACTTGGAATAACATAAGAAACGCAACTCAAAAACATTAAACTCTAAGCCAAGGCACGGCCCGTTCATCTACTAGACATTAGTACGTTGTAGGTTGTCGTGTAGCTGACAGAGTTTGAGTTACGGTACAAGACGCACTACTGTGAGTTCATGTCCCCCTTTTCTTTTAACTGTTTTCAGTTTTGTACTTCGGGGGTGGAATACATGTTACAATTATATCAGACATTTTTATACATGGTATGGTTAGCTTAAGGAGGGTTTACTGCGCGATCATGTGAGTGGTGGGCATGACACTTAAGGCCATTAATCCTCATTGTAGGACCAAGGGACATGAGTGATAGATCTATTTGGGTGTAGCGAGCCCACACCCATGAGGCCGGGGCGGCCCATAGTGGTGACTATGTCTTCATACCGGAGACAAATTTGCTAGGTTTGAGTCTTCGTGCACCAATTTCACACATACCATTGGCTTTGCAACCCATTGGTGATCTGTTTTTCCTTATAGCTACATACCAGGGACATTTATACATACAAGACAGACTTTAAAGGTTTTATACATACTCACGAACACATGAACTCGCTCAACTTTTGTTGATTTTTCAAATTACATGTATTTCAGGAAACTAGTGGATCTGGAAAGGGTATGCATGTGTCGTCAGCTGCGTTTGAATAACAGATGTCATCCGGGGGTTGTAGAGTTTAGGGGGTGTATCCCTTTCCTAGACGGGATACACAATTCTAAACTCGGGTTTTATTTAAGTACTTTTTGAGTCTTTATGAACTCATTTGAACACGTTCTGGTTTGTAACTTATTTTGGGTATTGATGTATTCAGACAAGTAAGTCATGGTTCTAAACTTTAATTAATGGATGAACATCTCGTGTTTTTATCATATAGCATTGTTATGATTGTTGCTATGGTATTAAGAAGTCACACCAATTAACCACGCTTCCGCAAAAGTCAGGGTGTGACAGTATATGCATTGGATAAATTCCGGGCTTATATATGGGGTACTAAAGTGATTATATATTCTGATCATTCTGCTGTTAGGTACCTCATGGACAAGAAGGATGCTTAGACGTGGTTAATCCGATGGGTTCTCTTGCTACAAGAGTTTGACCTTGAGATACGGGACAAGAAGGGGAGTGAAAATGTGGTTGCGGACCACTTCTTCCGGTTGTTAGTGGAAGAGGGTTCTTCACGTGTGGAGATCAATGAAACCTTCCCAGATGAGTAATTATTTGGTATGCTAACATAGTTAATTATTTGGTGACAGGTGATCTACCAGCTCATTAGGATAAAAGGAGGAGGCTGCACTTTCTTTCGCAGATCAAATACTACACGTTGGAGGGACCGGATTTATTCAAGATATGTCTGGATCAAGTCATGAGTAGATGCATCCCGGATGATGAGATCCCGAGTGTCTTGACGCACTTGCATTCATTTTCTTGTGGGGGGCCATTTTAGTGGTCACAAAACGGGGCACAAAGTGCTCAATAGTGGGCTTTATTGGCCAACTACTTTAAAGACACGTTTCACTTTGCTAAAAACTGCGTTGAGTGTCAAAAGTTTGGGGGCATTTCAAAACGCGATGAGATGCCCATGCAACCGATTCTCATTGTCGACATTTTTTATGTATGGGGGATCAATTTCATGGGCCATTCCCTAATTTGCTTGGTAATCTATACATCTTGGTGGCGGGCGACTATGTGTCTAAATGGGTTGAAGCGATCGCCACCAAAATAAACGACCATACCGTGGTTTGTAACTTTGTGTAAACCAATATTATTTCTCTATTTGGGATACCCCGAGTAATCATAAGCGATGGGGGATGTCATTTTAAGAACTTCAACTTTGGTAGGCTATTGAAACGGTATGGCGTTATCCATCGGATTGCTACCCCCTACCACCCGCAAACGAGTGGTCAAGTGGAAGTGTCGAAAAGGAAAATCAAAGAAGTTTTGCAGAAGACCATTCGACATGACCGTAAGGATTGGTCAACCAAGTTAAACGATGCCTTATGGGCCAACCGGACGGCACATAAAACACCTATCGGCACTACACATTACCGCTTTGTTTACGGTAAGAATTGTCACTTACTGGTGGAACTTGTAGATTGTGCTTTGTGGCTATTAAAGAGGTTAATATCAAATATGATGATGCAGGTAAAGAACGCAAGCTAAATTTGTGTGAGTTGGAAGAGCTTCGGGAGGAGGCATATGAGTGTGCGTCAAAATATAAGGATGGCATTAAAAGAGCACATGATGCCAAGTTGAAGTTGGAGTTCGTGGTGGGTCAAAAGGTTTGGTTCTACAATTCATGGCTCAAATACTTTCCCGGTAAGCTCAAAAGCAAGTGGATGGGCACGTACATCATTACACGGGTCAGGAAGCTAGGAGATGTTACCATTGAGGACCCGAAGGATGGGTCGAAGCAAACAGTTAACGGTCTCCGCCTTAAACAGTTCCTTGATGGTAAAGAGGAGAAAAAAGATGCGAATGTGGAGTTGGTAAGCTTCTTGGTGAGCGTGCCAACATACGAGGTCAATTAAAGGACCGGTAACATTTATGTAGAGTTTTGTACACTTAATTGTTTGTTTCATATCGTTTGTTATTTTTATCATTTTCGTGTCGTACTAATCTCGTTGATGTGTGAAGTTCCGGACATCACGAACGAGTCTTGAAGATGAAAGGTATGTCTTAGGCTTGTCGTGTGTATTGGGGATAATACACGGCTTTTCGGGGGGTGGTAGGTGTCACACCCCGACCGTGTTAAAATAACAAAACTGCGGCGGAAACGTTGGGGAGTGTCGTAACAGAATCATTGTTTGACAACACATGGATTTGAAGTTATGTTTTATTGAATTAATAATTTTTTAACATTGTCTTGATATAAAATAAATGACTTCAAACATATTGTCTTTCGTGTTTTATGTCACTAAGGCCCACGTCCAATCCTATGTTTTGCATCATGATCATCAAACAACAGCACCTGAAACATATGTGAAAATAAAGTCAGCATAAAAATGCCGGCGAGTACATAGGTTTTGTGAGTGTGTCAAATTCATGGCTTGTATTGCAATACTTCGTACGACTACTAGAGTTGATAATTGAAAACCTTGTATCGAAAAGTGTTTTGTATTGCAATATAATTAACCAACTAAAACAAGTTGGTTTATGTTTATGAAACCTCATAGCCATGAATCTTGACCAAAACATTTGTTTTTGTTAACCAATAGTAAATCGTCTCGTGAGAAAACTTGTATGGTTTATATCATTTAGTAAACATCATTGTGTGACATCGTTTGAAATCATTTGTCCAAGTGAACAAAATAACGCCACGGAATGCAATATGATAAAAACACTTATATATAAGAAGTACCAGCGGCGTATCTACCATGCTTTTATCACATTACACCCGTCCCATTATCTAATCACTTACCATAAACCAATCGTTCAAAAATTGTTCAATTCATCTGTGTTATAAACCATCGTTCAATCGTTCATGTCATAAACCATCGTTCGTGTTATAAACCATCGTTCAAGCGTTCATGTCATAAACCACCGTTCAATCGTCTGTGTTTTAATTGTGAATACTAACTTTTGATCGTTCTAGTAGAATACATTCAAACATGTGTGACTCGTCTATACCACCAAAGGGTATCTTTAATCGACTAACAAACCACCAAAGGGTTTGTTAAAATAACAATTTATGTCGTTACCCACATTACCCCAATAACCATGGTGATACTTCGATAACGGGATTTGTCAAATCCTATGGTACCATAACATACTACTGGTTGGCTCGGCCAAAGCTAATGAATGTCATTCGTGTTATGTATCAACGCACCAACAAGTTCGTCCACATTATTGAAATCGTTGTGTTTAATATAAACCATAACATTTGTTTTTGAAAACTCGAAATTGTTTTAGCACATATGAATCACCCCAAAACAACTATTAGCATAAAATAGGGGAACTATGTACTCACTTGAGATTGCAAGTATCCTTTATCTAGTTAACTAACATAGCTCGGGGAGTCAAGGAATCAAGTGGCACCTAGTATCGGATCACTATGTTAATAATCGGGACCCAAATCGGGAGATCGGGTAGAATGAGGTCTTGTAAACCAAATGAGTGTCAGAAATCATATGATATGGTTCAACAAAGCCTACATTCTGATTTGAAACCAATCCTAAGTGCTTTTGACCCGTTATGACTCGTTAAGGTAGTTTACACTACTTTAACACGTCATTTGCACAAATGCGCGTTCGGATGGTCTAACTAGTCTTATGATAAGTCTTATATGCCTAAACATGTTTAATAATGTTGCATAATCAGTTTAAGTGTCAAAATTTAGGTTACATATGCTGGAATTGAAATTATGCGCAAAAAAGGGCATTTTGGTCATTTTCCTAAGGCATATAAACTACCTATCATACAACTAATCAAACAAAGTCACCATAAGGTATAACCTCGGAAGTCTATTCCCTATACAACTATGGTACCAATATATGTTTGGTCGGATCATAATGATCGACCAAACGGGTCGGGTTCTAAAGTCTAAGCGGTTGTCGAGACCACTTCACTTACGAACCTAAATAAGCACTAAACTAAAAGTGACGAGTTAAACATGTTTAACTAAGTTACAAAACTGATTTGATATCAAAACAAAATGTTTTGATACCTGAAAATAGTTTCGTCGCAAAATGCACATAATCGTGCATTTTGACCGAAACTTTGACTCGTCACTTCGACTAGTCAACGTGGTAATCAGCAGATATAGTCACAAGGGACTATAACCATCATGATTACGGTCACGTTGCAAAGTTTAAACGAACTTTGACTTGACCAATTTTGGTCAAAGATGAAAGTCAAACACTGTTTGACTTTCAAGCTTGAAATAAATAAACAAGACATGAAAGAACACTTACGAATGCTCTAGGCTAGAAAATAAGACTAAGAATGCTCTGGTATGAAGCCTCCAACTAAGTGTGGTAGCCTCAATTCAGAGCAAGAGTGAAAAGAAATGGAAATGAGCAAATTGGAATGATGAAGTTCTTGGGTATTTATAGGAAATCATGTACCTTTAGATCTTTGCCAAGTGTTTGTGTGATGATCAAGGAATAATCCACACCTTACACTTGTTAGGACCTGATAAGGGGACTTGGAAAACACACAAATCATCCCACAATAACCAAAAACTAGGTTTAAAATCAAGTGCAGCAGGCTGTTTTGGTTGAAAAATGGTTTCTGCCAGCTCTAGGACTCACGGCACGCAACCCAGGAGGTCTCAGTCTTCGCGGCCCGCCAGCCATCTGCTGGTCAGAAGTTTTAGTTTTGTCATTTTTAGTTCCTGTAGCTCCGAAACTTGATTTTCGACGCGTTTAACCCCCGTTAACCCAATTTCAAGGCTCTACAAGGATGTTAAAGCATAGGGGACATGAAATATGCTTGGAAATATCTCGGATGTCAGTTCGTTTGGTCGTACGATCGCGTTTTTCTGTTAATTACGACGAAACTCGAACGGACGCGAAAACGATTCAAATTGTGCGACGAATGGTATTTTTGCATTCCTATCACTAAAATACAATATTCTAGTGATTACAAATTTTTTTTTTGGATGTCAGGGTATGGTCCAAACGCAAGATATGCACGCATATGCATACTTTCGCAGTTTTGATGCTTTTAGTCCCTAGGATCAAATAAGCGTATTTTCTCATACCGAACCCCTCAAAACTTATTTCTAAGCTATGTTAAGGGTATTTAGGGTATGTTTAGCTTATGATCTTGTTCCGGAGTGTACGTAGCTATGCGAATTGGCAGACTTTTGTAGTTTGTCGCAAATAGTCCCTGTGATCGAATAAACTTGTTTTTGCCATACCAAACCCTTCAAAACTTATTTCTAAGTTATGTAAAGGTTATTTAAGGTATGTTAAGCTTATGTCACCCTTCCAGAGTGTCTGTCGCATTAAACTGACTACGTTTATGTAACAATTTGCGTATAACTTTCCAGAAAGTGTTTAAAAACTTTGAAATCGAACAAGAATTGATATGTGTAAATGTCACATGTAATTGTACGAATCCAGAGAATGAAACACAAGATTTCATTGGATTCATATTTATATGATCGTTGTAGAGGCACAAATGTCACAGTCTCCCCTAGTTTAGGAAATTTCGTCCCGAAATTTATTCGTAGGAGTCTATTTGTATAAGTCATGTTAAGCAATTGTCTTGCGCGAAATCTAGAGTTTGATCTATTTTCATAGAATACTCCAATAACGATCTCCACGTAAGGCATAACTTTATTATTCCCTAGTGGATGCTTCCTCAGAGAATGCAGAAAGTGGGAATGGGCTGTTATACCTATGATGCTCATCCCCTAATGGATACTCCCTCGATTAAAGCAAGAAGTGGGAATGACGGATTTGATCAATGATAAAACCAAATCAACAATAGTTTTGTGAGTATCCTTTAAGAATCTAACTATTAAGACAGAAAGATCTTGTAAGGATTTGTATTTCTTTTCCCCAATGGATATTCTTCAGAAGCGGAAATGAATGGATAATTCATTTTCCTCAATAGGTTCTTCGTCAGAAGTGGAAATGAAAGAATGTATAAGTTGTTCATTTCCTAATGGTTATTTCTTCGGAAGCGAAAATGAATGGATAATTCATTTTCCTTAGTGGATACTTCGTCAGAAGTGGAAATGAAAGATTATTGTATAGATTATTCATCTCCCCGATGGATATTTCATCAGAAGAGAAAATGAATGGATAATTCATTTTCCTCAGTGGATACTTCGTCAGAAGTGGAAATGAAAGAATCAATACAGGATTATTCATTCCCCAATGGATATTTCTTTAGAAGCGAAAATGAATGGATAATTCATTTTCCTTAGTGGATACTTCAAAAGAAGCGAAATGACTTTATTCATTTTCCTCAGTGGATACTTCATCAGAAACGAAAGTAAATATGGTTTTCGAATGGATTATTCATTTCACAATAGATATCTCTTTCAGAAGCGAAAAATGAGTAGCTAGTTCATTTTTCCTCGATGGATACTTCATCATAAACGAAAATAAATATTGATAACTTTTGTTTCTTGTATAAGTTAACACATGACAAAACTTGATGTGGTTTCTGTGCACTGAATTCCATAATTATGTATGCATCCATAATTACGTAGTTCCTTGCACATTCGGCACAGTTTATTCTATAATGTGTAGGGGGAAGAATCAAACAAATAATCTTGTGATAACTTTGACTAGACCACCATATGGTCTCTTTAACTAGATCAACACATGATCTCTTTAACTTTGGAATAGTACTTTAAAATCCAAGGGTCTTAACTACTGCATAGAAGCCCATTAAGGATTTAAGATAGTACTTTTGGATATCCTTCTAAGAATCCATTATATGAAGATATGGAAGATTCTACAAGGATTTGGATAGCGAGCATTTGGATCACACATAATCACATAATTGTCAACTTTGTCATTAACTTGTTATCAACTTGTTATTAACTTGTCGTCGATTGGTACACATGCATTTAAAGTACACTAGGAATCCAATCAATGGACTTCAAATAGTACTCTAAACATCCTCAATAATCTAACTATGAAGATAGGAAGATCTTATAAGGATTCGGTTTTGTCTCATTGAATCGTAACATACGTATTAAAGCACACAAAGAATCCAATTAAGGACTTTTGATTTTGTGCTTTAAACATCCACAAGGATCTAACTATGAAGATAGGAAGATCTCATAAGGATTCGGTTTTGTCCTTATTGAATCGTAACATACGTATTAAAGCACACAAAGAATCCAATTAAGGACTTTTAATTTTGCGCTTTAAATATCCACAAGGATCTAACTATGAAGATAGGAAAGATCTTATAAGGATTTGGAATGTGTGTAGCGAAGATGTTTTGAAAACCATATACTAGGTATGCTAAGTCAACATACGAAGTAAAGTGTTCATGAAATCAAGGTGCTAGATATGCTAAGCCAGCATATGAAGCAAAAAGGATCCTTGAAATCAATGTGCTAGGGATGTTAAGTTAACATACGAAGCAAAGTTTTTATGAAATCAAGGTGCTAGATATGCTAAGCCAGCATATGAAGCAAAAAGGATCCTTGAAATCAATGTGCTAGTCATGTTAAGTCAACATACGAAGCAAAATGTCCTTGAAAATTATGCATGGAATCTTTGAAAATATGTTTTTGAAACCTTATGTAATGTTCTTGAAATCATGTACTATGTGTATTAGGTAAATATGTTTATAAGATGTTTTAAAACCATGTGATATGATTTTTGAAATCATGTATGAGGTTTTGAAAACATGTATAATCTTTTTGAAATCATATACTATGTATAATGTCGTGAAACCAGGAAGTAATGATATGTACATAGACATATTGCGTAAGACCAATTAAGGACTTACGGAAGTACCCTTAGGTATCCAATCAAGGATTTAAAGCGGTACTCTAAGTATTCGTCAAGAGTGACAACTTGTACCTTGTACTCTGTTTCTTAGAAGAAATGAGTACTTAGGATTTTTGTGGAGATTGTGACAACCCGAGTTTTCAAGGTCTCTATTCGACGTAACTTATCTGATATGCAATATACGTGTTGTTTATAGATTAGTATGGTGTGTTATATCATATATGTGTGCATGTAGTGATATAATATGAATAATATGTTTTATATAATGTGAGTGGAACCTTGGTTGAATACCCTACCTCACGAAATCACCTTTTTCCACCTTAGCCGAAAACCCTCCTCACCCTCCTCACGAAATCACTTGTGGACGAAAACACCAAAGTGTTTTCGTCAGGAGGTGGCCGGCGAAAACAGTAATGGGCCTTGGCCCAGTGTCGATCTTTTATATGTTTTCGAGCGTGAAAGTTTAATCCGGAAAACCCTAGTCACCTCTCTTCTTGCGACGGCAACCTGGTGTCTTTGAAGCTCCCTAGGACGATCAAGCAATTGTTTTGTCTATCACGGTCAGTGTTTAGCCGTACATAATTCCTTGATTGATATCACTGTTAACTCTATAAATGAAATCATTGTTTGTGAATATTAAGTGATATGTAAATTCATGTTTGGATGATGTTAGCATGTGTATCCAAATAAACAAGCATCATTTGGTCGGCCACTAGATTCTTACTTGCATGTAAATTTGTCAGTGACATGTGATGTGTCATATGTGTGCAACTTGTATATATCATACATGTGTAAGTAGATTGAATGCAATCAATTATGTTCTCTAATGATCTCATGATTTTGTTTAAGGATCGATTGGATATGTGATACATGATAACCATGTTAAATCAATTAAAGTGAATCAAAGATGAAAGATCATCACGTGGTTTTGTCAGGACCTTTTTATAAACATTGAGACTTGCAATCAGGTCCAATTAAATTGTCACGACAAATAATTCATCAGTTGCTATTTGATTCATAGTGTGCGTGTAATGTTTTTAAAAGAGTTGTCGGCCACTATACTCAATAGTTGGTGCTTTTATAAATTGATATTTCAGTTTGTATAAGAAATAAAGAATTGAAATAAGATTAATCGCAAAATTTAAACGATAACAGTAATTGTTTTGGGCCGGTTATATGTGGAAATCTATGAACACATGTGTTGGTATTTAGGGTCCGTATATAAAAGATTAAAGAGGGATCCAAGGTAAGAAATTAATGCTCCTGCACTTTAAAGTTTGAATGATCAAATCATAAGTTGTTCTCAATTATCAGTAGCATAGGTAAATATAATTGTTGCTGTTGAATTCGGCGAAGACACAAGGACCAGACGAAAACACCTAGTGTTTTCGTCAACATTAAGCTAACGAAATCACCTGGGATTTCGTCGCCTGGGTGATTTCGCCATGTGGTGATTTCGCCAAATAGGGTTTTCGACCACTAAGTGTTTTCGTTTAACGACCTGTAACTCTGTAACTCGTATGTTAAATCGGTTAGATGGTTAACCCTGTAAGTATTAACTGTGTTACGCCTGTCTAGTATGTTATGTATGTTAACTGGGTTATGTTAACAATGTTAAGAATGTTAAGCTCGTTATGTATGATAACTCTGTTAGTTTTGATTTAACTCTGTTATGACACACTGACTATGATAAGTGTGATAACTCAACTATGCATGTTAGTCCTATTGATCCTAGTTAACGCTGTTAGCGCAGTTAAGGGTACCAAGACTGTTAATGGGTAATTGAATTAAAGTAAATTGTGAAAGACATTTATGAGAAGCATGAATTGTATGATACTGATGTACTGCTTACGTGATACATGATGTTAACTGCCAAGCACACTTTGTGTCATAGATTGCATGCGAAACTTTACGAACTTGAACTGATTGAGAATACGTGCATACTATAGGACTTGGCTGATTTCTTGTGAGCACATAGTTAAACATACCGAGCAAACCAAGGTGAGTTCACACTCTTACCAAGGCATGGGATTCCCGGTGTTGGGAATGGGATTTAATGATTACTTGTACTTACATCACTACGGAAATACGTACCACTGACCTCATTAGGTGTAGGACACCTATAGATACAGCTAGACTAGTAAAACATGGGAAGCCCCCACTAATCTTCGCACACATGTCTGGGAGACCGCGATACAAATTCAAATACTACTAGTCTAGGATACATGGGAAACCCCCACTAACCTTCGCACACATGTCTGGGAGACCGCGATACGAATTAATACGATACTTGGTACAAGCGAACAAATGATTTACGAACGAATACTATAACTAAACAACCAACTGTGAACTCGCTCAACTTTGTTGTTGACTCGTTGTTACATGCCTTGCAGGTCGTTAGGTACTCATGGAGTTTGCACGGGGAAGCACAGTCGTTGTGGGACATGGATCGTGGATGCCATGTTAAACGTTAATGACATTTCAAACTTAATACTTATGTTGGGTTTTACATTTATGCTTCCGCTAAACATTGATACTATACTTTTGTTTTGAACACCTTTCATATTGTTTGGTTGAATTACATTTACTAATTACATTGTTCAATATGATTGGAGGCTTGATCCTGGTCATGTCACGCCTCCATGCGGTGATACTCCGCGTGTGGATTTTGGGGGTGTGACAGAGATCGCGAGCAATCTCAAAAATGGAAGAACTACGAGAGTAGTTTGTCTTGCAAGGAACACGGTTCCTTGGTGTCCGCATCGTAGGGGCATGTTACTCATACATGTAACCACATTTGTTTTAGTATATCGAAATGCAAATAAAATTTTGTTTATAAACCAAACTAATTGTTTCAAAGCTCTTGGATAACAAATGAAATAAAACATAAAGTTCAGTTGTTTCAAAGTAGCATCGTCTTCCAGTTAGCCAAATGCTCATCCACGGCTGGATTTGCATTAACAAGCCTTGGGCAATTGTTTCTGAAATGGCCCATCTCGCCACAGTTGTAGCAAGAACCAGTTGGAAAACGAGCTTGAGCAGGGTTGTTAACAACTTGATTTTGTGTAGTCGCCAGTGTTGTAAAAGTCGCTAGGCGGTCCCTAGTCGGCCGACTGGGGAGTTGGGAGTAATCGGAGTACTCGGAGAGTACTCGGGGAGTACGCGGACATGGTAAATATAAAGAAAATTAATTGTTATATATTATTTATGTGTTAAAATAAGCATAATTCATTTCAACTGAGTATAATTTAAAATGAAACATGTTTAAAGTTCAAATATTCTGAGTACAACTCCGACTAGTCTGAGTACAAGGCCGAGTAGTCCGAGTACAAGGCCGAGTAGGCCGATTTTGACCGAGTTTGACCGATTAAAAGTCAACAAACCACGTTGACCGCCTAGACCGACTAGGCCGACTAGGCACCGAGTACTCCCGAGTAATCCCGAGGCCGACTAATTGAGACCGCCTAGGAGGAAGTCGCCTCAGAGGGGATCCGAGGACCGAGTACTCACCGAGTACTCGGCCGAGTAATCCGACTTTTACAACACTGGTAGTCGCAACTCGGCAAACACTAGCTGTATGACCAACAAGCCCACAATTTAGGCATTTGAGCAACGTACACTAGCATGATGATGAAGGTTACATTGGTTTCACAGAGGTGCAGATCCATTGTATGGCTTTTTAGTAGGAGGTTGAGTTGGTTGGTTAGGGGCAGCTTGATTGTTTTGAGCAACTACATCGAAGTTCTGTGAAGCCTTACGCTTCTTTGACTTCTTGGAGGATTCAGTCTTGTCATCCTTTGATTTTTCTTGTGTAGTCTTGTCCGATGATTTCTTATCACCTTTTCGGAAAAGTTTACCCTTCCTGATATGTGATTCAGTCAAAGTAGCGGATTGCTCAATGGCCTGTCTAATTGTGGTAGGGTTGCTACCAATAACAACGTCCTGAACTGGGTCAGGGAGGCCATCAATGTATTTTTCAATCCCCTTATCCAAAGGCGGAATCATGGAAGGACACAACAGACTTAATTCCTCATAACGATCAGTGTAGGCTCGATGGTCACCGCTATCTTATTTAAGATCGTCGAATTCCCTTTCCAGTGCCCTGAGTTGATGACGAAGACAGAATTCCTTCATCATTAGAGCTCGAAGCTCTTCCCAGGTTTGGGCCATTGCCACATCGGCACCCCTATCTCTCATCACACCATTCCACCATGTTAGTGCCCTTTTCTCAAAGACACTAGATGCAAACTCAACTTTTTGCTCGTTTGGGCATTGAACGTGTCGGAATGTGCTTTCTAAACTCTCGAACCATTGTAGGAGCCTAGTAGCTCCTTCAGAGCCAGAAAATTTAAGCGGCTTAGCCGAATTGAATGTCTTATAGTTGCATTGAGCATTGTTATTGTTATTGTTGTTGTTTGCTTGAATTATCTAAGTAATAAGGTTCGGGAGCACAACAGCGATTTGCTAAGCAACTAAGGCTGCTATTGCAGCATCTTGAGTTTGATCGCGTCTAGGAAGCATTCTAAAAGAGCAGAGAAACATGAGAGGAAATGAGTGAGATGATATTGGATAGTCAAAATTGAATGCTTAAAAATATCGACAAAGTTTAAGGATTGTGACAATTCATTCATTAACTAAAACAAACAAACGTCCCGGTGACTAATCAATGTAAGTGGGTCTTTATAATGTAGCGCGAAGATATGCTTTAGCCTATAAGTGAACACTCACCCCGAGAGTTCCCAAGTAAGAGTGACTGGTCCGATGATGTGGATTTGTACGAACACTCTAGCCTTAGACAGAAAACTCAGGGTACATGCACCCACCCTTCCGGATTGAACATGTTCACATTTAAAGCCCAAACTTTGACGAGATTTTGAAAATAGTGAAGGCTTAAAAGCCTATAACAAATCATCTAAGGATAGATGGTTTCCTGTGAAGTTTTGGAAAAATTTTGACTCGAGAGAATGAATTGTGTTTCCTTTTTGTTAATCACCCAAGGATAGGTGATAGGTGTTGTATTAAGAATCTAAACGCAAGAAAACTCCCGTTAGGGTCGTAGGAAGGTTATAAAATAGGTCAAGAGCAATACTAATAACCTAATTCCCTATAACCATGGGCTCGGATACCAACTCTTCTGTCACACCCCGACCGCGTTAAAACAACAAAATCGCGGCGGAAACGTCGGGGAGTGTCGTAACAGAATCATTGTGTCACAACACATGGATTTGAAGTTATGTTTTATTGAATTATTAATTGTTTAACATTGTCCTGAAATAAAATAAACGAGTTCAAACATATTGTCTTTCGTGTTTTATGTTACCAAGGCCCACGTCCAATCCTATGTTTTGCATCATGATCATCAAACAAAAGCACCTGAAACATATGTGAAAATAAAGTCAGCATAAAAATGTCGGCGAGTACATAGGTTTTGTGAGTGTGTCAAATTCATGGCTTGTATACATATTGCAATACTTTGTACGACTACTACAGTTGATAATTGAAAACCTTAAATATTTTATATCTATCAACATATTAATTTTTATAAGAACTGCATGTATATTATGTTTTATGTATATGTGACAAAATTAATTAAATAAAAGAATTTAAGTAAATTGCCAAAATCGTCCCTAAGATTTTATATTTGCCAGTTTCATCCAAATTTACTTCAACTTAACAGAGAAAATAAACTATGTTAGTGATTTGGATGAAAATGGAAAAAAAATGCCAAAGGTGAAGGGCTATTCGGCACAAAAAAAGCCATTTTGGATGAAACTGGCCAAACAGACATAAACCTCAGGGATGATTGTGGCAATTTACTCTAGTAATAATAGTAATAGTAATAGTAATAGTAATAGTAATAGTAATAGTAATAATAATAATAATAATATGACAGCTCTCTAACTTTTAAAATAGAGACAGTGGGCACAGCCTACTCAAGAAAAATAGCGGCAATTTTAATTCGGTCACTGACGTTCTACTTTGCTCATTTGCACCAGGAACTGGCAAAACGTAAGATAATATAATAAAATACTAAAAAACAAATAAAAACTTTATAAAAATTATACACTTTACATGGGACAAATATGTGTATTTTACCATACATCAATATCCCCACACTTACTTTTTTTCGTCCCTAAAAAAGATCTATGCATACGGAATCATAATCAAGCAAAAATGCGGGTTAAAAATTTAAATTACTTATTAACAATTAAAACTCGTGTTAACTGCGATTGCAAATATACGTGTCCACTTAAACCCACACCCGGTTCCAAGTCCTTATCATGCAATTTATATTTAAGTTCGGTCAATCTACCTAGGGTCTCACAGTAAAAGCCGTAGTTTAACCTAATCCCGCCTCAAGCTCATGAAACAAAATGAACAAATCGCTGGATTCTTTCCTAACCGTTTTATTCTAAAATTAAGAGAATTTATCATCAAACTTTTTATTATTATTGTTCTTCTTTTTGAGCACTAGACTTTGCATCACCTAACCCATAGGCTTTTTTAACTAGAGTCACCATCCCCAAGTGCGACAACATGAGCGTCGATAAATTTTTTCATTTTTTTTCTATGTTAACCTAGAGGCAATCTAAGTCAGAGTCACCATCCCCAAAGAAGATTACACAGGCCTCGTTTTTTCAATATAGCTCATTTATTCTAATTTTTTCTTTTGATCAGAAATTCTAACAATTTTAGATTATAACGACATTTCTTACACTATTTTCGGTGGTTTCGGCTATCTACTTTTCCTAGATGATAACCCACTAGCAGACTAGCAATTAAGGTTTTTTAATATCAAAAGAAACCTAGATACCGGGTCGAGCCTACTTACATCCCAAGGTAGACACAAGTTTAAATTTATTTAACTTATATTATTATTATTATTATTATTATTATTATTATTATTATTTGAAACCCAAACATGCCTGACAGTACTGTCATTTTCCGTTTTTATTTTCAAAATTTTCTAAATCAAGGACATTTTCTATTTTTCAATTCTTTTTGTATTTTTTTTCAATAAATTATGACTCAAGACTCTACTAACTCGACACTAAATGATAGTTTTCCATCCCCACACTTAAAATCTACATTGCCCTCAATGTAGGATGGAAACCACACTCAGAAGACTAAAATAAATAAGAAATAAAAACACTAAGGGAAACAATGGAAAGGACTTAACTGGTTTTATGACGCGTAAGCTCCCGAAGTCTCGTCCAATCCAGCTCGATCGTATAGCATTTCATTCGCGATAGACTACAACTCTGACTGGTACACTCCGTAAATGCCTTGAAATTTGAAAAGAAGCTCTAAAATCACTCGAATGGAGATTGCGTACGGGTGGTACGATTTAAACCTGCATAAACAAAAACAAGAAAAAACCAAAGCAGTACCGACTCGACACAAAAGACCGACTCAAAACTACTAAGTTAGGCTCACAATACAAAATAAACGACTCAAAGTACAAGTAAACACATACTGGATAGGAACCATATGCTAGAATCTATCAAACCGGACATGGAAAACAACTCAACCGGAAAATACACCTGTCACGCTACATGACGGGTTCCATCTACCTTATCCGCGTGTCGCGATGAGCAAAAAAACATTTTTAATTCTTTTATCGTCGCGCTATGCGAACCAAGCACCCTGTACCCTTCGCGTGATGCGAAGGGCCTATTTTCACAGAAAGTTTCTGACTTTTGTTGCCTCCTTGCCTTAGAAAATTTTCCAAATTCTTTCTAACTCGTCCAAAACACTTTCTAAGCCAAATTGTTGACTAGAAACCATCTCAGAACTCCGTTTCTTCGCATTCTTAACTCCTCCATGGACATGATCACCTGCAAAACAACTTAAAACACGAAAACGAAAACACAAAACTACCTAAAATATGAATATGACTTAAACTCTACAAACTCTACAATGGGAATTTCACCATAATTTCTCAACTTCCTTAACACTCACGGAGGATCATGTAGACCAAGCTCACCTTCCTACCCTAACTCTCGGGCTCTAGCACTATCATACCTACGAATAAACGAATCTCTCCATATCCCACAACCTCTCAATTCATCATCGAGTGGTTTGAACCTATGTGTATTCAAGATATATCCATCCCCACACTGAGCCTTACTCAGTGTTTCTATCTTATATTCTAACATTTCCATTCTTTTCTCTAATTCCTCTTCTCTCCTATCTGGTGGATCCCAACACTTGGGTTCTAACATCTCCTCTAGACTAGGATCACTCAACCCCTCTTTCTCATCTCTCTCATCCTTTTCACTCTCCCTAACTGATGCTACTGCCTCCACCCGAGCACCTGAACTCCTCGCCTTATTGACATTGAAAACTACCATTTCCTCACTAACTCTGAGTGTAATAGTGCCTAAGATAGCATCTCTGAGGGCCTTAGCGGTACACAAAAATGGACGTCCTAAGATTAGAGGCACATTCTCGTCCGCTTCCATATCTAGCATTACAAAATCCACGGGGAAAACAAATTTGTCGACTTTTATGAGCAAATTTTCAACTATTCCCCGAGGATACTTAACGGTTTTGTCAGCTAAGCCTAAGGTCATGCAAGTAGGTTTGAGGTCACCAAGGCCTAGTTTTTCGTAAAATGCATATGGCATCAGATTAATACTAGTACCAAGGTCGGCTAACGCGTGGTTTTGAACGTCACTACTGAACAAACACGGTTCGTGAAGATACCCGGATCAGTGAGTTTCTCCGGTAACTTGTTCGTCACCACAGCAGAGCATTCAACATTTAACGAGACATTCGAAAGCTCCTCTAATTTATCTTTTCCTTTCAAGAGATCCTTCAAGAACTTAGCATATTTCGGCATATCCTTGAGGGCTTCAATTAACAGAAGATTGATCTTAAGTTGTTTAAACATGTCTAGGAAATACCCATATTCCTTTCCTAGGTATATTTTTTATTCTTTAATCGTTCATGATAAGGAAGACGAGCATGATCAATCTTAGGATTCAATCTAACTGGCTCAACCGGTTTCCTAACAGCCTTCTCTAATGGAGGGGACTCTAACTCTATCTCCTCATCCACCGGTTCCTCTTCCTCTGCTCAAACCGGTGGCCTCTCAACTTCCCCTAACTCTCGACCCGACCTAGTTGATATAGCTTTAACATGATGGTTGGCTAGCTTGATTTGAGTGTTGCCTGAGAAGTGACCCGGTGGTCATTCTTGCAACTGACGAGAGATTTCACCTATATGCCTTTGGAGATCTAGAAAGTTTGAATGATTGTACTTAAGCATGATGGCATGTTCTTCTAGACCACTACCCAAGTCTTTTAGGGTTTTCTGTGTGGTTTGGTCTTTAACTAGTAATTGAGAAAAAAGTTCCCCAATCCTATCTAAACTCCTACTTGAACCCCCACTCCTAGTTTGACCCTCTTGGTTTGAACCCCCACTATAGAATTAACCCTGCCCCTGGTGTTGATTTTGATTCAATTGGAAACCAGGGGGATTTCAAGAAGAACGCCAATTATTACTATTATTATGCTAGTTAGAATTATAATTGGAGTTACTAAAGGTGTTAGTGGAACCAGGGTTTTGACTGGTAATATACTCTACATGCTCTTGAGTAAGTGTTCGGCATTCGACTGTATCATGACCTCCCCTACAAACCTCACATATATCTACCTTCATCCTAATCTCTTGAATTTGATTACTTACATCTCTCTTAAGGCTATCAAAAGCAGCGGCTATCGTCGTTTCCAAGCTTACTTGGTGTACTCCTCGAACGGCTGAGGAAGTACTGGACACAAGAGTAGAATTCCTGGTGGTAGATCGTTGTTCATCATCGGAATGAGCAAAACATTCAAACAGGTCATTGCATTTGGTCACTATTTTCTTACCCATTAAGTGGCCTCCTGCAGAGGTGTCAAACCAAGCTCGGATTTCAGGAGTGAGACCGTTGTAGAATTTCTCTACAAATGCCTACTCTGAAAGATCATGCTGAGAGCATCGAGAAAGTAAGCTTTGGAATCTCTCCCAGGCTAAATAGAAGGGCTCGTCAGGCTCCATCCGGAACGAATGGATCTTATCGCGAAGGCGAGATGCTTTATTGGGTGGGAAGTATTTAGCAAGAAAAGCACTCTAATGGCAGCCTAGGTGGTGAAGGAACCTGCTGGCTGCGAATCATGCCATGTGGCGACGTGGCCAGCAAGTGAAAATGGGAAGACCTGAACGTAACGGGCGTCAAGATTAGCACCTTTGATATAGAAGGTGCTGCAGATTCGGGTAAGGTGGTTGATGTGGGTATGAGCATCCTCGTCATCATGACCGTGAAACTGGCAGGAATTGTTAATAGCAGTCATGATATAGGACGGGATCTGCCAGGATTTGTCATTGTTCACTACGGGAAGGGTGATAGGAGAGTTCACACTAGTGAAAACGGTGGTGGATTGTTGGTGGACGGTTTGACGACCAGACATATTTGGCTCAGCGGGTTGCAGACTAGAAGGGCGGGAAGGTGGTGGAGAATTGTGTGGTGATGACTTCGACGTGAAGTCAAAGGCTGGTGGTTTAGATTGAAGGGTAGAGTCAGAAAGGGAGGAAGTGGAAGTAGAAGATTTACTAACCTTAGGTGTGAAAGAGGAGAAGGAAGAACTGTCCACTTGTGGCTTCGGTGGCGGTCCTTGTGAACGCGTATGGGGTATCCACTAAAAACCGACAAAGACAAATAGAACAACTCTAAAAATAACTGACTCAACAAAATAATAAAGACACTAGACTACTTAGACTCCTACGACTCAAACAAAAGAAAACAACTAGCACGTATAATGTCAATTAAGTCCAAATAAGGTAATCAACACAATTGGCAAAGAGTCCCCGACAACGGCGCCAAAAACTTGATGTGCTAAATGTGGTCAAATAAATATAAACTAAATTAACCTAATCTAGACACTCTATGCTTTAAATTTATAAACTTAGAGTCGATCTAAACCTAAACCACACAACCGACAAGTGCACCAATCAATGTAGTATATCTAAAGTAAGTCCGAGTATCAAACCCACGAGACTCTGTAATTACGTTAACTAGACTCTATCTAGACCTAGACTAACACGGACACGAAACTAATCACTTTTATATTTAGGGGGGGGGGTTCTAGATATCCTAAAATTTGCAAATTAGGTTAGATAAATTAACTAAAATTAATTGGCACGAATTGACTAGGGTTTTACTCAATTGATGGAAACGACTACCTAGACTGGATTCCTGATTTATTATAGTAATGACTTTATTATGTTTATTAATTTTTATGGAACCGGGATCTTAATATTCTAAACCTACCGAGACACCGAACAAGACCCTCGACCCTTCTCACGGAGACACTTATGGAATTCTAAATAGGCTGCTCTGATTACCGGTTACTAGACTCCTTCACATGTTATCTAGGTTTACAAAAGTACCCTAATACGATTCACTCCCTCACGGGTTATAAACCTAGGATAAGTTTGGAATATCATTTTAACATGTTAGACAACTATCACTAAAGAAACTAGTTCAGACTCCTCACAGATATCCTGCCTAGCAATTTAATAATGGATACCTAACAATACTTTCGCACATCACAACTATTGAAATTAGTAGAACACTAAAAATTATTAAATTTCCAATTATTACTTCTAAGGTGTATCGCGCGATAACCCTAAAGATTATAAATTTATTCCGTGATACAGACAATCACCAAAACTTATAACCTACTATGAATCTATTGCGTGATATAGACACTCAGTAAAATTCATACGAAGCAACAAAAGAAAATAAAACAATTTAAAGAATGCATATACATTAAAGCATAATAACAAACCGACTACTTTTATAAAGAATCCATAAATAACTAATTAAACATAAAAAATCAAAACTTATAAATCCATGATCACAGTCTAGGCAGTTAACAAAATCTAGCCAAGCATAGTCATTAAAAACATAAACACAAGAGTAATTTTAATTGCAAGAGACATGATTAAAGAATAAGAAACAAAGAATAAGGAACCCGAATGATACAAAGATGATCCGGACGACCTCCTCGGCTTCCAATCTCCAACCCGTAGCTTCAAGCTCTTACAACCGCTCTAAAAACTCCAAACTTGCTGCTGAATTCATCCCCACAAGTTGATAATTCGTGACTAGGGTTTAACGGGGGTTAACATGTATTTATATATAGTTCAAAATAAGATTCCTGGCCCAAAACGAATCATCTACGTAATTACACCCCTTCGCGGCATGCGAAGGGGTCTTCTTCTATTCTCCGCGTCACGCCAAGCACACAAGTAAATGCTACCGCCTCCATTTATTAATAATTGGTAGCCACTTCTTGTTTTTTCTTTTTATTCGTTCACACCTGCCTCCATTTATTTGCCGCCTCCAACTTTATTAATATATTCAATTCCTCAAAAATAAAATGATAATAATAACTACCTTTAATAATAATAATAATAATAATAATAATAATAATAATAATAATAATAATATAGCAGCTCTCTAACTTATAAAATAGAGATAGTGGCCACGGCCCACTCAAGGAAAATAACGGCAATTTTAATTCGGTCACTAGCGTTCTACTCTGCTCAACTAGCTGGTTATTTCCTTATTACTCGTTTTTACTCCATTTGCACCAGGAAACCTGGAAAAAACACAAAATAATATAATAAAATACTAAAAAAAACAAATAAAAACTATATAAAAATTATGCACTTTACACGGGACAAATATGTGTATTTTACCACACATCAATATGCTATGACACAAATAATAGGGGCCACCCAACAAAACTGAATTTCTGTTTTGCATAAAAAGTTTATTAGGAATGGTGTTTTTTTGTAGAATGTCTTCTTACAAAGAATCAAATGAGATATGTAGTGCATTTTTATCCGATGATACTTTCTTGAAAAACATGAGTAAACCGATGTATGTGAAATTTGAGAAATATTGGGGGGAAATTGGGATCCTTATGTCTATTGCGTCAATTTTAGATCCTCGTTTATGAAGTGAAGAACGAGATATGTAGTGCATTTTTATCCGATGATACTTTCTTGAAGAACATGAGTAAACCGATGTATGTGAAATTTGAGAAATATTGGGGGGGGGGGGGGGAATTAGGATCCTTATGTCTATTGGATCAATTTTAAATCTTGGTTTTAAGATGTTCTCAGTTAAGTGGACTTTTGGGAGGTTGTATTTAGAGGATGAATGTAAGATCATGGTTCAAGATGTGAAAAGTAAGTTAAAATCTCTTTTTGACTAATATTGTAATGCATATAAGACATCTGAGGCTGCCATGAGTAGCTCAAAAACAGCTTATCATGAATCAAGTACACACACGAATGATTTTTTGCTTTCCTCAATTCAAGAACCGTTTCGATTGAAAGAAAATCTGAACTTGAGGAGTATTTGGATTAGCCGAACCTAAAATGTATGGATCCAAAACTTGATGTGTTGAAGTGGTGGAGTCAACATTACAACAAGTTTTCGGTTTTGAGTAAGATGGCGAAAAACATTTTTAACATACTGATCACTACCGTGGCTTCACAATCAGCCTTTAGTCCTGGGGGCGTATATTGGATGACTACCAGAGCTCTCTTTCAAAGGATATGGTGGAACTTCTTGTTTGTGGAAGTGATTGGTTAAAGGCCAACTCAAAAACAACCTTAAAACATTGAAAGTAAGCTTTTATTACATTTAAAGTCTATTATACTTTTATAGTTTATGCATTAACATTTATATTTAGTTTTTTGCATGTGTAGCAAGCTACAAGAGATGAAGAAAAATTGGAAATTGATGTGTTGACTCCAGACGGATCTGGTAATAAATGAAAGGTATTTTTATAATTAACAAACCATAAAAACTGTTATGTAATGTGTAGAACTTAATGATTTTGTTTAATGCTTGTGGTAATAGGTTATATATGTTGATTTGAAGTGGAATTTTGTGGATGGAGATGATCAAGCTTTAAGAAGATGTTTATGGCTTTTGAACTAAACGACAATTTGTATTTCGCACTTTATTTTGTGCTTCAAATTTGATATTGTTAAGAACACTTTTTGGATCACGATTTCAGTTATGTATTGCTTTTGTTATTGTTTAATGGAGCCTAGTTAGGTGTTGGACATGTTTTAATTAAGTTATGATTTATATTTGTTGAATGCAACCTTGTAATAGTCTTGATTTCAGTTTTATTGTTGTTGCACATGTTTTAATTAAGATGCTGAGAAAAACCGAGCGAAAACGATACACTGGATTAAAATTCGAACCGAGCACGAGCATCACTTTTGTGCTCGGTTTTGCAAAATCGATCTGAACCGATCTTCTCAGTTGTAATTCAATCCGAGCACGAGTAGACCCTCGCTCAGATCGGATCGGCTCATGAACACCCCTAATGTAGAAAATGGAAACATGAAAAGTTTATCATATTTATTAATACGAAGAGAAAAAAAGGAAAAAGACCAAGAAAAAAATAAAACAGGAAAAACCAATTATGTAGGATGTAGAAAGCAGGACTCGAACCTGAGAAGCTTTGGAAGCTAAAATAGGTGCAAACCACCATGACGTGTGCGCAACTACACACATATTTACAATGTATTTGTGTGTCGCGAATTGGGTTTTAATATTTATAGAAATGGTTTATACCTTAACATTAAAACACACACAAAAGGACAAGTGTATCCCCTCATATATGTAGCAAAGTATTGGTAAGAGATAGATATCGATCCATGGAACACGGGCATAATTGAGTACTAAATCTTTGTCATTAATTTACCAGATAGGAAGATATGTGAATTGGTTTTTTTAATTAAAATTATCTAAAACTATATTTAAAACATAATAGACTCCAAATATGAAAAATATAAATTACCCTATTTCACAAACAACCTAAGCATGTTATCTACATCACATATGTCACAAAAGCACTTGATCAAGTTTCCAATTGCAAGACAGCTAGTTACCGGGTCTGGATTTCTAGCATTATGATCTTTTGGAAAGTTAACGCGATGGTCACACGTTAACCACCTAAAATCATTCATTAGAGAGCTATTGATATTTATTCATGCGAATCTTTAAAGATAGGTTATTTACCTGGTCTGGATTCCTAACCTCACTTATCAAAGAAAGCAATACCGATGGTCATAATACAGCCATGAAGATAAGCATTAAAGTAGATCATATAATAAACTATTTCAACTTACAAATATTGAACACAAATCTACTCAGATAGCAATTTCAACCAAAACTACTAAACAAAGATCATAAACCGCGTCAAGAACATGTAAAAACACCATATAATTCGTTAGAACCCTTACGTGCAAGAAAGTATTCCTAATCAAAATAAGATTTATCTTGTATAAAACCAATACCCTGGTCCGATTTCATGGTGTAAGAAAAGTCTACAAACAAGTGATTAATCAAGGAATTGTAAACAATCTTAACTAACCACAGATTCATTATCCAATACAATCGAACATAATCAAGAACTCAACATCAATGAAACATTCATCATATAATCATGAAGATTCAAACATGAAAAAGTACTAAAGATTCATACAAATAAGATTACAACTTAAAGATTATTCAAGAAACAGGTTCATTACTACCATTACACAATACTACATTAAACATAAACTAACATCAGCTCAATACTTGAATAATGATCAGAATACATGTTTAAGAACAAGGAATCGAACCATAAACAAGCAAGGAATTGATGGGTTGGATCGGTTAAGCTTCCACTCGATCTTAAAGCTTCAATTCGGTCTGATCAGGAGAGCTTCAGAACCCAGAAATCGCCCAGAAACTTGGAGAAAAACCCAACATTCTAACCAGTAGCGAATGCTGCTATTTATAGGGAATTTTCTTATCTGCACGGCCGTGCAGTTGGCTACACGGTCGTGCACTGGCACTTGTTGGGTGACGTCATTTATTCCATTCGGGCCAGACAAGTGGACTAGTGGACAAGTTGGTCTCGGTCATCATATCAGCACGGTCATGCATTTGGCCGCACGGTAGTGCGGGGTCATCAGAAGTATCAGAAAGTCATTAGAATTTCTGGTCCAGGTAGTGCACTGGGTCGTGCGGTCATGCGTTCCGAGTAAACAACAACACCCCTCTTGCACTGGCAGTGCTTCCGGGGTCAGAGGTCATTCACGGTAGTGCATGTGGATAGCACGGTCGTGCGTGATCTGGCAGTTCACCAGAACCTTGCCAATTTCACCAGAAATGTCCTTAAATCGCCCCTTTTTCACTAGATTTATCCTTTGCACATTGTTTAAGACCTGAAAATAGAAAAGTACCTGATTTGGTACCTAAACATCGCAGTTTCGGTCAAAAACGCATAAAACGGAAGTAAATTGTGGGATAAAAAAATGTATAATTTAACGTATATCAAACATCCCCACACTTGAACTTTGCTTGTCCTCAAGAAAACTTGAAATAAATTAAGGAAACAAATCTAAACATTTACAAAGTTACTAATTTATTTGGTGGTCAAATTCGTTTTCCAAAAAGTCATTATCAAAGATTTAAAAAGTAAACAAGCCTATGTTAATACATGAAAAGATAAACAAATAAGCAATGACTTCACATTCGATTGACTTAGCATGCAAATCTTTACATTTCTCACAATGTTCACACACACTCGGTTATATTTCTAAATCATACATATAATTTGTATGTAAAACACTCGATGCCAAGTCAATGAATCATGCAATATTATAAGCTTCTCAAAAGATTTAATCTCCACCAATTAACATGTGAACAACATAAATCAAGAGGTCTTTTATGGGTTGTATTGATAGGCTATGGTTAAGGGTATGGAATGGATATCTAAAAGTGGCTAAACGGTTAAAACTCGACGGTTTAACTAGCGTAAATGAATCAACAACTATACATAACTAACGCTTAAAGACGATTTTACCCTTTTCGAGCTATACAACATATCTTGTACTATTTAGCGCTTAAAATTGCTCTAACTTGATCGTCTTTGATCTGTTTTTCGATCTCTATTTTCTGTTTTTTTTTTGAAATAAAAATAATTACACACAAGCTAGTTGGATAATAACTTTGACCGAGTTTTAACACAAAGGTTTAAAAATAAAAAGGCTAAATGTGGTTAAATAGGCTAAATAGTTTGGTAAAATTTGAAAAATACAGAAAATAGGCTCAAATGACGAACTAATGGATAATGTTGGGTGTGGAATTTAGACAAAGAAAAAGGCTAACACAAGAAGGTATCCTAAGTGCCTCTATCATATTCATGCAATTTTCACATATTCATGATCTTGAAAAGTATACAAATGTCAAGTTCTAAATTACATGAAACATCCGGCTCACTCATATTCCGAAAAAACAATAAGCATGTGAAGAAAGTAGTAAAAGGCTAAAAAATATGCTCATGAAAACGGAAGGAATGGGTATAAATGTTAAGATAAATATGCAAGTCTTTCTTTTTGTTTTGTCACGCTTTTTAGTTATCTTTTTCAAAATCAATTTGGCTTGTCAGTTTTTTATCAAATCTGATGCTTTCTAAAGAACACAAGTAACCATTTTGGTTTTATTTTCTAAAATAAATATGTACAAAAAATGAGGACAATTAAGGACAACCAAAGTTTAAACCTTTAAACCTTCGAACCCCTCCCCACACTTGAACTTCCCATTGTCCCCAATGTGAAACATGAATTAGTTAAGCGATTATGAAGAGCTAAACTAATAATGTGAAAAGGGATAGAGGTACTCCCTCAGAGTTGGAGTAGACTTGTATGAATAAGCTTTGAATCTAAGTCTTCTCAACTCTGTGTGTGTTCCTTACAAACCTGCTTAGTATGTCACTAAATAAATCAGCAAACAATACTTTTGATCAAAATGTTAGATAACTAAAAACAAATCCATTATTCAAACAAAAACAAACATACTACTAAAACATTTTAAAAACAGACAAAAAGTTTTAAAAACCCAAAATAAAATAAAGTACTGAATAAGAACTAAGATAAAACACCAGTGTCTCTGAATGGTGCGCTCCACCTCCGCCTAATCCTCCTCATCGTCATCGTCGTGGCGGTGTGCTCAAGATGAACCTACGCCGTGGTCGCCTGGGTTTCCGAATGGAAACTGTGGTGGATCTCCGAAGTAGTTTGGATAGGCGTTCTGTAGCCCTCCAAAGATATAAGAAAAGCCAACGTACATATCCTCTCATAGTGTTTTGAGTCACTCTCATAGTGTCCAGAGTCACCTGCATCTGTTGGAACTGCTGGTAGAACTCTGGCTATGAAGGGATACCGGGAGGCCAATTCTGATGTGGCTGATAATCGTACTTGTGTTAATGTTGGTGTTGCTAGTGCTCGTGCCCTGGTGGTGGTCCTAAAACATGTTGTGGCTCATGAACTTCTTCTTCATGCTCCATTTCGATGTCTTCGTCCTGTGGTGGTAGTGGATCCCATATTTATCCATTAAGGCCCCTCAGTCTCGGGCCATTGTCTATGTCCACCACTAAACCCATTGCTTTCAAGGACCTAATGTCTACATCCCCTCCTACATGAACTAATTAAGACCATTGACTACCTCATTTGTCATCATCCCCAGGGTATATGCTAGTTGAGTCACGTATTCACCTCCATGGATCTCGCTGCTGGTGGTCCTTCCTGCGCTGTTTAAGAAAAACTCAGCCATTCTGGCGGCAAGGTTCACATACACTCCATTAACTATTGAATATAAGAAGAGTACATCTGGAATGGGACAGTTTCTCGAACTGTCCATGCGTCCACAGATTGTGTGGCTCATAACCTGATGAATGACCCTCAGAAGCGAGTCTCGTAGCCTTGAAGCTTTTTCTTTCCTAGCATCATATGGTGGCCCATCTGCCACTTCTGCCCAAAAATTGGCCCTTTTGTTGGTCACTGCTAAACTTGTATATGTTGGTAAAAAGCTCGGTATTGATTTCTTCATCCGTGTAAATTCCTAGCTTTCTTCCGAGTTTAGCAACGGACCACTTGTGCCATTTCCTACCCAATCTGAATTGTACCATATGTGTATGTTTGAAATCTGGATTATCGCTTCTTGGCTTATCATAAGTATATGAAGCAAAAAACTCAAGTGTGAGCTTAAGGTACACTGGTTGCCGAATGTTCAACAACCTAGACATTGGATATTAGATCATGTCGGATAGTCTCTCTTCTTGGTTTAGGGCTGTCATGGTAGGCTAACTTAGTCTTCTTGGTTCCCCGATTTTCCCCCTTCGATTCCATAAGGCTTCCATTTTGTTAACACATGGACGGTCCTTCAATTTGTTTTGGTCGAATTCAAGAAATCGGTGGTTCATCTGCATACAGGAATATAGTAAAATAAGAGCAGAATCAAAGATTTTAAGTGTTGCCACTAGAACAGTGTTTTAATGAGTTTCTGTTGTCGTTTCAGCACACACACGGTCGTTCATTTCAAGCGCACTGTCGTGCGGTTTCGAGATCGGAGACTTGTTAGTGCCGGAAATTCAAATTGCACTACCGTGCAGATTGTTGCACTGTCGCGTGTCTCGGAATCGTGGTTCTGACTCAGTGATTTGGATATGTTTTCCGTTCGGCACCGCCATGCCAGTCAAGTGCATGACCGTGCATGATGATAAGCTTTGAAAAATCAGTTTCTTTCATCGATTTTTACTTTTCTAACTCAAATCAAAGCATGTATTCAGTGAATAGTCATCAAATCAGTGTCTAGAACAAGCGATTAGCACCAAACATTCAAGGTGTGATTATGAAGAAACCCGCAATTGTTCTTGAATCAAAACCCTAAATCTACACTAGAAACTAGATTAAAACTGAAAAACAAGTAGGAAACATACATTGAATGAAGATTGGAGTGAAATCTAAGCAAAAATTGGTTAGTTTTAGTATGTGGGCGACCAGGAGCGTGCGTGCGGCTGCTAGGGTTTTGAAGTTATGAGATATTTTTGCTACAAACTCGTTTAAATACCCTAAATTTACCATTGCTAAAATCCCGTGCACCGTCGTGTGGCGATCTGCATGGGCGTGTGGATTAGCATTGCACTATGGTTCGCAGGGTTGTGCCGCTGTGCACAGTAGTGTAGTCTGTCCGCACGGGAGTGCGTGTCTGACGACTACCATGTGCACTGTTGTTTGTGGTCTGGTGCGATTACGGAGTGCACGGCCGTGCTGCCAAATGCACGGTCATGCGGTATCTGTGCTTTCAACAGACAAAACCAACAGTGAGCTTTTAACTCTGTATTTTCTCCAAAATTTTCCATTTTTGCAAGGTTTTGTATGTTATAACTGTGAACCAACTTCCAAACTTTAAAATACATGGATCAAAATTTTTCGTACCTACGTTAAACAAGAAAAAATAACGAAATAGGAAATAAATGCAACAAAATAAATATGTACAAAAATACACCTAGCGTGTGAAAACACGCTCGCTACATTTGTCAGCGAGCCGATAGCTGGAATCATCTTCCCCACACTTGTTTTAAGCGTGCAGGACATGGAGTTCGAGTTTTTCCTCCACCGAGTCAACTGGTCCGTTGATGTAAATTTTAAATCGATGACCATTGACCTTGAAATTCACCCCGTTTAAGCCCTTGATAGTTATGACACCGGGGAATAAACACAGCCTTGAGTTGTATAACAAGACAACATCTCCTACGCGGAAATCCTTATGGTCTCTCAACTTCTTGTCATGAAATCTCTTGATTCGTTCTTTGTACCTGCTAGAACTCTCATAGGCATGGTTTCTTAGCTCCTCAAGCTCGGGGATTTGCAGAAAACGGGCTTCACCTCCGCTTTTCAAATCCATGTTTGCCGTTTTCAAGGCCCAGAATGCCTTGTGTTCTAGCTCGACTGGTAGATGACAGGCTTTTCCGTAAACCAACCTAAAAGGAGTGGTCCCTATAGGTGTTTTAAACACTGTTCGAAAAGCCCACAGAGCGTCATCTAATTTTCTGACCAATCCTTGCGGTTCCGACTAACGGACCGTTCAAGGATTCTTTTTAACCCCCGATTCGTGACCTTCACTTGCCCGCTCGTTCTAGCACTTTCTTTGCAGTGTAATTCACTCCATGATGACCTCCGGTGGGCCCCTCGTGACAGTGGCGCAGAATGCTAGCTGCATCCTCTCCAAAAACACATCTACGGATATCGGCTCCGACTCCAAACAAGAATGGTTCGTCCCAAATATAATATTTTAAGTCCGCAAAAAACATCCTCTTTTGCTGATACGACAATCCTTTGATAAGCATTCCGCATGTGAGGTAGTTTGCGAAGTCGGCGAACCAAGGTGACTCGTCATTTAGCTCGACACTCAAAAGAAATTCGTGGGGGAAATTGTCATTTATTGGCTCCTCTTGCGAATTCTCAGAATTACCATGCTCGAGTCTCGAGAGATGGTCGGCTGCTACGTTTAGAGCACCCTTTTTGTCTTGGATCTCAATGTCAAATTCTTGTAGTAACAAGATCGATCTGATAAGACATGGTTTCGCGTCCTGTTTGCTAAAAAGGTACCTGATAGCTGCGTGATCCGTGTATACAATTGATTTGGACAACACAAGGTATGAACTGAATTTGTCGAAAGCGTATACTACGGCCAAAAGCTCTTTTTCTGTAGTCGTGTAATGCTCCTGAACATCATGTAGAGTTTTGCTGGCGTAGTAGATAGGATGAAAATGCTTCTCCCTTCGTTGTCCTAAGACTGCTCCTATTGCGAAATCACTTGCGTCGCACATTATTTCGAATAGCAACGCCCAGTCTGGTGCAACCAAAATAGGGGCTTCGATAAGCCTTTGCTTTAATTGGTTGAACGCATTCATGCATTCGTCTGCAAATACAAATGGAGCATCTTTTTCTAACAAACGGGTCATCGTTCTTGCGATTTTTGAACAATATTTTTTATGAATCGCCTATAGAACCCTGCATGACCCAGGAAACTTCTAATTGCTCTGACCGAGGTAGGGGCGGAAGTTTAGAAATGATATCCACCTTTGCTGGATCGACTTCCAACCCGGCTTCAGAGATTTTGTGCCCCAGAACTACCCCTTCCTAAACCATGAAGTGGCATTTCTCCTAGTTTAGCACAAGATTAGTTTCCTCACATCTTATCAACATTCTTTTCAGATTTCCAAGACATTGATTGAAAGAACTCCCGAAAACAGAAAAATCATCCATAAATACTTCCATGGAGTCCTCAATCATATCATAGAAAATGGCTACCATGCAACGTTGAAATGTGGCTGGTGCATTACACAGCCCAAAGGCATACGCCGATAGGCGAATGTACCAAAGGGAGATGTGAAAGTAGTCTTCTCCTGGTCCTCAGGAGCGATAGGAATATGAAAATAACCAGAAAACCCATCCAGAAAATAGAAAAATGACACCCCCGATAGACGTTCCAACATCTGATTGGTGAATGGAAGCGAGAAGTGGTCCTTATGGGTGGCATCGTTGAGTTTGCGATAATCGATGCAAACTCGCCATCCGGTGACGGTACGGGTTAGAATAAGTTCATTCCTATCATTCGGGACTACAGTAATACCACCTTTCTTAGGTACTACTTGCACTGGAGTTACCCAAACTGAATCAGATATAGGATAAATCAGCCCTGCATCTAACAACCTAATTACTTCTTTCTTCACCACGTCTTGCATATTTGGATTCAAATGCCTTTGATGCTGCGCACTCGACTTGTAATCGTCTCCCATTAGAATCTTGTGAGTACAAAAAGAAGGATTAATGCCTTTGATATCCATAATTTTCCACGCCATGGCTTTCTTATGAAGCTTTAGAACCTCGAGAAGCTGTCTCTTTTCCTCGTATGTTAAAGATGCTGAAATGATGACTGGCAAGCGACACTCCTCGTCTAGAAAAGCATACTCGAGATGCGGTGGGAGTTCATTTAACTCCAATGAAGGTGGATCTTCAACCGAAGGCTTTTGACTTTTCTTCAACTTCACGGTTAATTTCCACGAACTGACTTGGACTTTGGGAACCATCATCACCGATTTGGTAAACCGGTTGCTCGACTCTATGGCCCTCCTGCGAAATGCCATCTAGGTCCCCACACAATAGATGTGTCTCTGTGTCGATTTCCTCAATAGTACCTCGAAAATGAGAGCTTACACAAGTGTTGACAATGTCGACATAGTAAAGCATGTCATCGTGACTTTGCGGATGCTGCATTGATCTTTTAATATCAAAAGTCACGTGCTCGTCATTCACTCGGAGTGTGATTTGGCCAGCTGCCGCATCAACAATCATCCTCGCAGTATTGAGGAACGGGCGTCTAAGTATTAATGGCACTTTTGAGTCTTCGTCCAAGTCAAGAATAAAAAAATCCACGGGAAACACGAATTTATCGATTTTAACAAGCATGTTTTCAACGAATCCACGCGGATACTTGATTGAACGATCTGCAAGTCGAATGTTCATTCTAGTGGGTGAAGGTTCACCAAGATCTAATTTAGAAAAGACCTTATAAGGCATAAGGTTTATGCTCGCTCCTAAATCAACCAATGCGTAACTAACAGACATGCTGCCAATGAGGCAGGGAAGAGTAAAACTGCCCGGATCTCCCATCTTTTCAGGTAAAGATTTTGGAGAAGGGCTAAACAGTTTTCATTCATCAACACACAAGACAAGCTTTCGAGTTTTTGCTTGTTAGTGAGGATGTCTTTTAAGAACTTTGCGTATGTAGGCATCTGAGCCAACGCCTCAACAAATGGTATGTTTATATGCAAATTGTTTAAACATTTTGAGAAACTTACCATGTTGTTCATCATTCTTTTGCTTCTTCAGTCTGCTCGTATATGGAACTGGAGGAGTATATTCTGCCACTGGCTCTTGGAGCTATGCTGTACTTGCTGGGATTCGCCTAGCATGCACCTCGTCCGAAGCCTCAGTATGGACCATCTTAGTGATCGGTGGTGAGTCCGATTAGTCTGGTCCCATGGTTTTACCACTCCTCGTCATCACTGCATTAACATGCCCTCTCGGGTTTGGTTCCGTGTTACCTGGAAGACCGCCCTGGGGTCTTTCAGAGAACATTTTGGCCAACTGGCCGACTTGATTCTCAATGGTTTGTATTAAAGCCTTCTGACTCCGCATTTCCCCTTCTTGCGCCATGAAACGCTCCTCATGCTGCTGGTATCATTTATCAAATATTTGATTGGCATTATTGGAGTTGTTTAACAGTTGCGCCATCATTTCCTCTAATTTTGAGTTACTTTGAGAGGCTTGTGGTTGGGAAGTGCTTCCGGAACCCTGAATATTGTAACGTAGTTGAAAGGATTTCCCTTGAGAATGAAAAGATTGTCCCTGAGGCTGTTGTCGCGCGGGATCCGAGCGGGGTTTGGTTACTAGAATTAGATTTCCACCCAAAATTTGGGTGATTTCTCCAGCCCGGATTGTACGTGTTGCTGTAGGAGTTATTTTGGGGCCTAATTTGATTGCCCAAATAGTCCACCTCTTTGTGTCCTGAAAACATAGCACCCTGCTCACAAGTACCTGGCTCGTGTGACACTCCACACTGCTCACATGATGATTGTACCTGCGAAACGTTCTGAGCTTGATCAAACCTTGCTGCCAAAGCTCCAATCTGCGCAGCAAGAGCCGAGTATTTATCCACAGAATGAACTCCAGGAATAGACGATGCTTTACTTCGCACTCCAATGTGTAGGATTGGATTTGACTCCTGAACGATTGCGAATGACACGTACGACGTGCGGAATCTGTGTACGTGTGTGGACCGAACACGAAAACGTAATAAACCGATGATTCTATTAACCATATGACAAATACAAGCACCGTGAATCACCTTGATCACTTTCTCTCTCTAGAACTTCTCTCAAGCTCTAGGAGTGCAAAGGTTTCAAAAGTTCTCAAAGTTGTGAAATGAACAAAACATCTCCTATTTATATGGCTTCTAATAAGGAAGGTTTCCTTATTTACAAAATGCCATTCCCTATAACTAACACTCTAAACCTTGTTTTGTTCCATTTCTTGCTATGATTCGGATTGACGGAGGCGATAGACATTCGTGCACTCACACACTGTGACGAGAACTCGAGTTCAAAGTAGCTTTTTCTATAATTGTGTGGGCTTCAGTTGGTGTCTTAGTTCCAAGATCGCCTCCCACATATACGTCTATACGCTCTTGTGAGTCGTAGTTGAGTCCTTGGTAGAAGTTCAACACAAGCTACCTTTTGGACAACCCATGATGTGGGACATCGATCAGAAGATCTTTGAACCTCTCCCAAGCTGCGTGTAGAGATTCTCCTTCATCCTGCTTGAATGTCATTATACGGTTCTTTAGCGTAGCTGTCTTTTCCGGAGGGAAGTATTTTTGCATAAAAAGATCTGTCATCTCGTTCCAAGTCGTGATGGACCCTGCTGGAAGTGACAAAAGCCAAGATGGGCTTTGTCTTGCAAAGAAAATGGAAATAGCCGCAAACGGATTGCGTCTTCAAAAACGTCTCGAATTTTGAAAGTCGAGCACACCTCAAGAAATGAAGCGACGTGTCGACCCGGATCCCCGTTATCCTTTCCATCAAACTGCACAGAATTTTGTAACATATTAATAATACTAGATTTTATTTCAAAACTCGGTGCTGCTATTGTAGGTCGGGCGATGCTTGGTAGCAGGCCCTCTCCTCATGGACGGTCGGTCTCATTCAAAGGCTGGTCGTCTTACGCCATGATGCTTCCTCTATCGTCCCCTGAACTCTCACTGTCAGAAAGTATCACCGGTTCGTCGATTGCGGCCACAATTCTTTGTGAAACGACAAGTGATCTTTCGCGAAGCCGCCTAATTCTTCTTAGGTTATGTTCTGGTTGGTTGGCAAGCTCAGCAATAGCGGGTACGGGGGTTGAAGACATTAACCTACAAGTAAAAGGAAAGCATTATACAGAAAAAGAATGTAATATTATTATAAGTAATAATATTATACTATATATAGATATACACCAGAAATGAACAATACATCTTCCTCATGAATCAGAAGCTGGTCAATAAACAAGAGATGACTATCAGAAAAGGCTATTATGATGGATATGATGATATTTCTGATGAATATTATCAGTTTCTGGTATAGTCTGATCATCAGATTTTCTGATGAAGTGGTCATCAGAAATTCTAATGAAAGCCACTTGTCTGAAATATACTATCATACTTATTTATTTATTTAATTGTTTATTTATTTAAGTCCGATTTTTTTATAAAAGAAATAAATAAACGAACAAATGGTTCGATTCCGAACACGTAAATAAATAAATGAGTAAATAAGCATAAGTAAATAAATGAAAAATGCATAAATAAATATATAGACAATTGGTTCGATCCTGAACACGTAATTTAAATAAATAAATAAATAATCTGTTCAAATCCGAACATGGGCATAATTATAAATATAAACATGAATGAATTAAATGAAATAAAAAGACAAATGGGTCGAATCCAAACACGTAAACAAATAACTGAATGAATATAAATGAAATAAATAAAAAAATTTGGTTCGATTCCGAAAACGTGCATAATTAAATAAATATAGAATAAATAATAATATAAAATGGTTCGATCCCGAACACATAACTGAATTAAATAAATAAATGACAAAAAGAAATGTTAGTCGAACAATTAAATATGGACAGAAGGATTGGAACATTTTAAGTGAGTTTAGCTCACTTCTTTACTTCATTTCTTCTACTTTTCATCTATTTTTCTTCAAATCTTCTTTGGAAAACCTCTTGGATGGTATTCACAAGCTTTCCTTGGCAGCTAAAGTGAAACCTCACCACTTATGAGGTCCAAACAAAGATAAAAGTTCTGATTTTCATCGTATGTTCTTACATCTTACCATTTTGTTTTATTCAAGTTCGTGAACAATATGTTTTGACTTGAAACTTGCTGGAATCTGGTACCCATCGGGTTCACAACTAAGTTCATAGTTGTGGATTTGCATTAAGGTTAATTTCCACCAAGAAACAAGCAAAAACAGAGACTTTCGCACGAACTAGTCCATTCGCACGAAAGGCTTCTGACTTCTCTTTGTACTTTTAGTCTAAGCATGTTCCAAAGTGTTGAAACCATACCAGATTTACCATCATAAATATGGATGAATCTGTGTTTTGGCAGAAGTGTGAACTGTGGGAACCTTGGCTTTTCAAACTAGTTCCACCGCCTCACTGATGGACTTGTATAACAACTCTCCTAAAATCCTTATAACATCCCTATACGTCCTAAAATACACCCCGTATAAGAAAAGTGAGCCTGAAATACCTTTATTTTATAACAATTAAAATAAAAACAAGATTCCCAAATCGCTCGCGGGGCGCGACGAAGACAACAAGAGTTGTCGCGGGCCGCGACCCCTTGGCCACCAGGCCGTACCCTATGCTGCCACGTGCCGTGTTACGTGCCGAAGCTATTTCATGACCAGACAAGGCTAGAGCCTAGTCTAGGTCTCACGCGGGCCGCGTAAACATTAGACCAGGCTCTCGCGGGCCACGAGCCGCCCCTGTCCCAACCTATAAATTGAGTGTTCGACGTTCAGTTCAATTAGCTCAAAATCAAAAATTCTCTCACAATCTCTGATAGCAATTATAATTCCCGGGTATAAACCCACTAAAATAGCGAAGCTTTGCCTTGATGTAAGTATTATAACCCCCGGTTACGTATTAGATACGCTGCCCGATTGATCTAGTGCTCCGTAACGCATGTCGAGGCTCTGCCTCACTAAGTCGTTGGAGTTCTATCTCGGGGAGGGTATAGCTAATGTAAAATTTGGGTTATTATACTGACACGTGTGCATTGTTTAAATTAATAGATTATAACCAGGAAGTCACAAGGAAATATCTAAATTAGCAAAGTGAGTAATCCTTCTTTTTGTAAACTATTTTTGCAAAACCTCAATTGTTTTATATTATAATTAACAGTGATTGAGTATTTGTAATTCTACAATTATCGTCGGTATGTTGCGGTTTTGTATACATAACTTGTTGCTACACTGTGAGTAGTAGCATGACCACAAGTCAGGATTGACAGTACCGTGGGTGGTAATTAAAGTAGATATAAACAAATGTAATTGCTGGATTGCCCTCAATGCTGTAAAGTGATAAAACTTGTTTTGATTAAACTGGGATTCACTCACCAGTATTTTCCACTGACAAAAATGTTTTGAACGCGTTTCAGGTAACAAAATGTGAAAGCCAAATAGAAGCCAGCTGGAGAGCACTGAAGGCTGGGAAAAGTGGCTATAAAAGTTACCTAAATAAAGAAGTTTTATTTCAATAAATTAGGGTTTATCCCTATAAACATATTATGAATGGAAACCTTGGGTTTTACCTATGTGTTTATTATTTATAAAATGAGGTGTTTTACTCTGATAAAATATTTCCTAACTACGGTCCTGATGTAAATTCTGCTGCCAAATTGAATAAACACTGATACCACCGCTCAGAGTAGCTCGCGGCCGCCCGCCTCCCGGGGCAAGGGGTCGGGGGTTGCGACAGGAGGTGGTATCAGAGCTACAACCACTAATTTCAGCCACAGAAATGTTCTACTGACATCAAAATTGTCAATTTTTTTAGGAAATAATCTATGTGACTATGTGCATACATGTATATTATTGTTTGGTGTTATTTGACAATCTGTTAGTTTACAGTATGAGTGATCAAGGACCATCTGACGTCTATCGTCACCTCTCTAATTCTCCTAGAGATGAAGGAACTTCCTCCCTGCCTACTCCTTCGAGGTACTCAGCTGACACCGAAGAGGGGATATTCATCTTTAAAGCGCAATCCGCAGAACCATTCCCTACCAAAAAGAGAGGATGGTTCAGTCGGGGAGCACATGAGCGTAGGAAAAGAATGAGGAAATTACAGCAACAAAGGGCTTTAGCAGCAGCAAATAGGGAGATGAACGCCTAGACCCAAGACATAATCAATAGGCGAATGGCCAACTTTCACATATTAACTACTACTGCCGCAGACCCAAACCTAGAACAAATCATTGCACCCCAGCCACTACCACTATTCCTAACTCAACCTATGGAAATAGAACCCAACCGAGAAGAACCAGTTCCCATACCAGCTTTTAACCCGGATGAGATACCTAGAGTTCCAGCACCCAATCCCTTAGCTTATGATCTGTGGAATGACGACCATAGGGATTATAGAGAACTCTACCCACAAGAGGAACCGATACAAAACCCTGTGCACCATACCCAAATCTTGACCCGCTAGATCCATATTGGGATGTTGACCAGTATCTTCGAGAAATACTAGAAAACCCATACCCATATGGAGACCCTTTACCGCTGCACCCTGACCCAATACCCGCACCGCCACCACCCATGAGTACAGAAAATGTGCAGGAACCCCGCACATTTGGTGAGGAGTTAGTAGATGAAGGAGAGAGAATAAGGCAAATAGGGGAGAAGCTCGTTTGGAAGTACGACGAGCGAAATGAAAACCACTAGTTATTGTGAAAACTCGGAAACTAATTAAAAAAGCCAAAAAAACATACCAAATTTTTTTTTTGCATAATAATTTTCGCTACTTTTAGTATATAAAAAAAATTCAAAAAAAAAAAAATTTTGTAGTGCACATGTGTAGATGTGTAATACAAATTTTTTTTAAAGTTTTTTTTATATACAAAAACCTGCGATTTTTTATAAAAGAATTGAAAAAAAAAATTGGGTGTGTTTTTTAGGCTTTTTTTAGTTCGTTTTTGAGTTTTCACAATAAAAGTGGTTTTCATTTGAACCATCCCCTATATATCAATCAATCAATCAATCATACCCAGTAAAATCCCCTATATATATATATATATAGGGTAAGGATAGTGTAAAAATGGCCTAAAGTGTGAGAAGTGTATTATAACACTATATATAATACTATATAACACCATATAAACACCGTATAACAATATGTAACACCATATAATACCATATAACACTATGTAACACTATATAACATTATATAACAAATATAACACTATACATCTATCATAGACATGCTATCAGACAACCTATAGTGTTATATTTGTTATATAATGATATATAGTGTTATATGGTATTATATGGTGTTACATATTGTTATACGGTGTTTATATGGTGTTATATAGTATTATATATAGTGTTATAATACACTTCTCACACTTTGAGCACTTTTTACAGGATCCTCTACCTATATATATATATATATATATATATATAAATATGAGTAGTTTGAAAAGAAAAAAAATCAACTAAAATAGATAATCTAATACCTACTGATGCATAACTAGTAGTATGTTTTAAATTCCAGTTACAGCTTGTAATAGATTCATATATATATATATATATATATAAAATAGAGTAAATGTCGCAATGTTCGGCGGTTTTGACCAATGTGTTTGTTTGTGTAATTGTGGCATTAGATCTTATTCTGTGATATTAATACCTGATAATTGTTTGTAAATCCAGATGGACAACGAAAAAAATAAGGAAAACCAGAATAATGATAACCAAATAAATAACAGTGCCATTCAACACATAGTAACCCAAGGAATTAGAGACGTTATGCCATATATTATCCAGACTGTTAAAGAAGTGAAAAATAATAAAAGTAATAGTGGAAGTAAACGACCACCTACTGAACCCAGTCACAGCGTAAACAATGGACCGTTACTTCAATTGCCTATTCCAAAAAGAAGAAGAACCATGTGATATGGTTGTTCTTACAAAGAATTATGGTCTTGCAAACCAATAGAATTCTCTGGCAATGAAGGAGCCATTGCAGCTCTACGTTGGATAGAAAAGACAGAGGCTGTCTTAAAAATAAGTAAGTGCGCAAAGGAATACAAAATCATGTTTGCTTCCAATTTTTTAAGAATGTAGGCTTAGAATGGTGGAATACTATTCTCCAGTCTATGGGAAGTGATAGAGTCTATAATATGGAATGAACTGAGTTTAAAAACATGGTCGAAAGGAAATTCTGTCCTCCCAATGAAAAAGAACAAATTGCTAATAAATTCTTAAACCTTAGAATGACTGGAGTAGACTGTAAGGGTTACACTACCGTACTCTTCGAATATGCTAGAATAGTGCCAACCCTAGCTTCACCAGAACCAATATTAATCTCCCGTTACATATGGGGATTAATCAGTGAGATTAGACATGTAGTCAAGGCAGCTAGACCGCAAACCATAGAAGAGGCTGTAGAACTAGCAAATACCTTGACCGATGAATTGGTACGTACGCAAGAAGAGAACCAGAGAAAGAACCTAGTTCAGAAACTCACTGATGGACTTGTATAACAACTCTCGTAAAATCCCTATAACATCCCTATACGTCCTAAAATACACCCCGTATACGAAAAGTGAGCCCGAAATACCTTTATTTTATAAAAATTAAAATAAAACAAAATTCCCTTCGCTCGCGGGGCGCGACGAAGACAGCAAGAGCTGTCGCGGGCCGCGACCCCTTGGCTACCAGGCCGCACCCCATGCAGCCACGTGGCGTGTTACGTGCCGAAGCTAGTTCGTGACCAGACAAGGCTAGAGCTTAGTCTAGGTCTCTCGCAGGCTGCATAAACATTAGACCAGGCTCTCGCGGGTTGTGAGTCGCCCCTGTCCCAGCCTATAAATTGAGTGTTCGACGTTCAGTTCAATTCGCTCAAAATCAAAAATTCTCTCACAATCTCTGATAGCAATTATAATTCCAGGGTATAATACCCACTAAAATAGCGAAGCTTTGCTTCGATGTAAGTATTATAACCCCCAGTTACATATTAGATACGCTGCCCGATTGATTTAGTGCTCCGTAACGCATGTCGAGGCTCTGCCTGACTTAGTCGTTGGAGTACTGTCTCGGGGAGGGTATAGCTAATGTAAAATTTGGGTTATTATACTGACACGTGTGCATTGTTTAAATTAATAGATTATAACCAAGAAGTCACAAGGAAATACCTAAATTAGCAAAGTGAGTAATCCTTCTTTTTGTAAGCTGGTTTTGCAAAACCTCAATTGTTTTACATTATAATTAACAGTGATTAAGTATTTGTAATTCTACAATTATCGTTGGTATATTGGGGTTTTGTATACATAACTTGTTACTACAATGTTAGTAGTAGCATGACCACAAGTCAGGATTGACAGTACCGTGGGTGGTAATTAAAGTAGATGTAAACAAATGTAATTGCTGGATTGCCCTCAATGCTGTAAAATGATAAAACTTGTTTTGATTAAACTGGGATTCACTCACCAGTATTTTCCACTAATGCGTTTCAGGTAACAAAATGTGAAAGCCAAATAGATGTCAGCTAGAGAGTACTGAAGGCTTGGAAAAGTGGCTATAAAAGTTACCTAAATTAAGAAGAAGTTTTATTTCAATAAATTAGGGTTTATCCCTACAAACATATTATGAATGGAAACTTGGGTTTTACCCATGTGTTTATTATTTATAAAATGAGGTGTTTTACTCTGATAAAATATTTCCTAACTACGGTCCTGATGTAAATTCCGCTGCCAAATTGAATAAACACCGATACCACCGCTCTGAGTAGCTCACGGCCGCACGCCTCCCGGGGAAGGGGTCGGGGGTTGCGACAACTTGTAAATGAACAACCAAGCAGTTTGCTAGAGTCAAAATAAGTTAACCCCGCCTCGCCTCCAACACTTGTCATGTTGGGAATGACATGCCCTGGTTGTCCTTATTTGACTGCTTGGATTATTTTATTAGTTAGTTCTATTATACTCCTTCATGACCAACCGGGTTTATCAACTATTTTGATAAACTTTGAGCTTTAGTGAATCATATAAGGATGTGTTATACTTCCATGCTTGACTTCCATGAAATCTGTGACAATACTTGACTGATAATACTATGCTATATAAGATATATATATAAAATATACATAACCAGATTCATGACATTAACCGGTTAATGGTTAAATGTTCGAAAGGACCTTCGGTTCACAAGAAGTGGCCCATTCGCATGAAGAGAACCTTCTGTTTGCACGAACAGGTTCCCTTCGCACGAAAGGACCTTCTGTTCGCACAAACCGGTCCCCTTCGCATGAAGGAACCTTCTGTTCGCACGAAGGAAGCTTTTTGTCCACACGAACAGTGTTATGAACTTAATTTATTTCATCTCCGTTCTAAATTCCTCATTTTGATTATGGTGGGCAAGTTAGGACTCATGAAATCACATGAACTCAGTGTCAAAACGTGTACTTAGACAAGATGTATTTTCATATATACATGTTTTCTATACTTAAAAATTCCAACCCGAATCCTTCGTCAAAATCCGATAATTTAAACCTTCATTTCCATTTCTCAACAACTCGTCAATTCGTGGATAATCGGGAAGCATTGCAAAACTGTGAGTATACATGACCCTTTTTACTTTTACATTTTTGGGTGTGATACGTTTTATACTATTAATTAGACTCGCATGAAGCATTGTTTTTAAAGTATTGTTTTTAAAGTATAGTTCAATACAAAAAGTATTGGCGAGCATACAAGTTTGAGTACTAGCATATGTATAAAAGTTTGAACAAATCCACATGGCAAAACTATTATCAAGAATTAACGTATAACTGGCATGCAACTATGTATAGCGCTATCGGTTGGGATGTGACATGAAAGCCACCGACCATGGTTTTAAGATTATACTAGTAATTAGACTCGCATGCGTTGCGGCGCGGGGACCTTACAAACATCAAATGAATTAGTCCAAACGCTTTATGATGCGTTAACCTTATGAAATTTTCAAAGTTGAGGAGGTGTAAAAATAGAGTAACACGGTGCAAAGAGTAAAAACGCAAAGTTTGAAACTTAAGGGGTTGGTGGCAGCAAAAATGGAGTAATAGTGCAGGGAGTAAAAACGCAACGTTTAAAACTTGAGAGGGTGATAGTGTAAGAGGTAATGACACAAAGTTTAAAACTTGAGAGCGTGGTGGCGTAAAAATATGAAGTAATAGTGCAAGGGGTAAAATATAAAGCTTAAAACTTGAATGTGTGGTGGCGAAATTCAAACTTGAGGGTTAGAATGCGGCGCGTGGCAGATGGAAACGTGTAGTAAGATAATACACGATTTGTAAAGGCGTAACGTGTAAAATACAATTTCAAAAAAGTGCATAACACAATATGTAAAAGACAATTACAAAAAAATGTAAAATACAAAGGTAGACACGAAGTGTAAAACACAATGCTTAAGACATTTCGTAAAACACAATGCAATGACATTTGCAAAAGTATGAGTAGAAGTCTAGGGGTTACAATTGTAATTTTTTAAAGTTGGGTGGATGTAAAAATAGAGTAATAGTGCAAGGGGTAAAAATGCAAATTCTAAAAAGGCAAATTGTAAAAGCAGAGGGGTGGTGGCGGAAATGTGTAAAAGATGACAAAGTGGTGGTGAAAATGTAAAAGTAGAGGAGTGGTGACGTAAATGTGTAAAAGCTGAGGGGATGATTATGGAAAAGCAAAGTAGTGGGGTTGTGCTGAAAAAGTTTGAAATATGAGGATGTGGTTACGAAAATTCAAAGTAAAGGGGGTTATGGTGTCAAATTTTGAAAGTTGGGTGTCGATGGCGTAATTTTTTTTCTTTAAGATAGATAATATAATTAGTTGATTTTTTTTTGAACGGCAAACACTTTATATATATATATATATATATATATATAAAGAGCCAGCAAGAAACTGGGGAAAAAACTAAAATTAAACAAAAACGAAAAACAGAAACAGAACAATTACAACATGTCTGCTATATCAAAATCTAACCATTTCCCCCACGACGGCGATTTAAGTCTCGATCTATTAAAAATCCACACATAAGAGTCTTCCTTGATATGATCCACAGATTTAGAGACCGGAACAAAGTTATCTTTGAACACTTTCATATTTCTAGCATTCCATATCCTCCAAATCGTAGCTAACGCAATGGTGTAAACCGTCTTCTTCCATCTAGCATCGCCCAGCTGATTCTTTATGTACCCGATTAGCTCATCTAAGCTGCCAATATTCTCAGGGAATTTATCACGCAGCCATGTCAATATGTTGCACCATATACACTTAATCCAAAGACAATCCACAAAAATATGCGTCGGGTCTTCGTCACTTAACCCGCACCGAGGGCACAGGACGTCAGTTATCGGGACACCCCTATGTTGAAGCCCAATTTTCGAAGCAATCTTACCAAGTAAGGCCCTCCATAACAGAAAGTTTACTTTCGGAGGAGCCCAAGAGTTCCAAACATAAGCAACAGGTTCCCAACCTCCCGCATTGGCAGCCTCCTCGATGTCGATTCTGACTTGTTTTACCGTAAAGGATCCATTGGGTGCATTACTCCACATCCATTTTTCCCCATTTTGAATCAGCTTGTCTTTAATATTAATTAGTTGATATGCTTGAAAGTTGAAATGTCTTAAAAAGTTATATATGTTATAATATAACAAGAATTAACACAAGATTAGTGCTAAAACTTTAAGAACTTTAGAAGTGTTAAGAGAAAGAAGAAGAGAATTGTATAACTTATGAAAGTGTATACATGAGGTGCATTTTTCCTTCTACCTTGAGCTAGTATTTATACTACAAAAAGATTAACTATTTGGTACACAAGGTTAACTATTTGGTAGACAAGATTAACTATTTAGTAGACAAAGCTATCCCTAAGTTTGACAAAGAGTTCATCCACTTGCTTGGTAAATCTTGATCTTTATGGTAAATCTTTAATAACATTCATAACACTCCCCCTTGGATGACACTTTGCAAACTTCGGGGTCTTTAAGTACTGCCTCATTAAAAACCTTGCTAAAGAAAAACCCAATGGAAAAAAACCTTAGCTAAGGGAAAAAGAGTGTAGTTTATAACTCCCCCTCAAGTTTGCAATTTGTAAGGAATCACATTCGCCGTACATGACGCATGCCAATGTCATGAACATGTTTCCTGAAAGTTGTTGTAGGTAGTGCTGTTGTGAAAAGATCGGCTGAATTGTTGCTTGATTGGACATATCTCATCTCGACCTGACTGTCTTTAATAAGGTCCCGAGTATATGCAAAGAATCTTGGTGGTATATGTTTTGTTCTGTCACTTTTGATATACCCTTCTTTCATTTGAGAGACACATGCGGCATTATCTTCATGGATAGGAGTTGGACTTCGATCTTTCTCTAGCCCACAAGAAGTCACTATGTGTTGTGACATAGATCTTAGCCATACACATTCTCCTAAAGCTTCATGTAGTGCAATGACTTCAGCATGATTTGAGGATGTTGCGACAAGTGTTTGTTTATGAGAACGCCATGAAATCGCAGTTCCTCCGTTCATAAATACATATCCAGTTTGAGATTTTGCTTTATGAGGATCAGATAAATAACCTGCATCTACATAACCAACTAACCCTTCTTTTGAACCGTTAGGATAAAACAAGCCTAAATCAACAGTGCCTCGAAGATATCGAAAAACATGTTTAATCCCGTTCCAGTGCCTTTTAGTTGGAGCTGAACTAAATCTTGCTAACAAGTTCACTGCAAAAGAAATGTCAGGTCTCATACAATTCGTAAGATACATAAGTGCTCCAATTGCACTGAGGTATGGTACTTCTAGACCAAGAACTTATTCGTTGTCCTCACAAGGACGAAATGGATCATTTTCGACATTAAGTGACCTAACGACCATTGGAGTGCTTAAAGGATTTGACTTGTCCATATTAAAACGTTTCACCAGCTTTTCAGTATAATTCGTTTGATGCACAAGTATTCCATTGCTCATATGTTCAATTTGTAAACCAAGACAATATTTGGTTTTTCCAAGGTCTTTCATTTCAAATTCTTTCTTTAAAAGAATAATTGCTTCATGAATTTCTTTTTGCGTCCCAATTATATTTAGGTCATCAACATATACAGCTATGATCACATATCCTGATGTTGTCTTCTTAATAAAGACACATGGACATATAAGATTATTTGTATAACCTTTACTTGTCAAATAGTCGCTCAAACGATTGTACCACATCCTTCCAGATTGTTTCAACCCATATAAAGATCTTTGTAATTTGATCGAATACATTTCTTTGGGTTTTGAACTTAACGCTTCAGGAAGTTTAAATCCTTCAGGAACTTTCATATAGATGTCACTATCAAGAGATCCATACAAGTAAGCTGTAACGACATCCATAAGACGCATTTCTAACTTTTTAGAAATTGCTAAGCTGATTAAGTATCTAAAGGTTATTGCATCCATAACGGGAGAATATGTTTCTTCATAGTCGATCCCTGGCCTTTGTGAAAAACCTTGAGCTACAAGTCTCGCTTTATATCTTGTAACATCATTTTTCTCATTTCGTTTTCGTACAAAAACCCATTTATATCCTACAGGCTTTACAGCCTTAGGTGTAACAACAATAGACCCAAAAACCTTTTGTTTGTTGAGTGAATCTAGTTCAGCTTGCATAGCGCCTTTCCATTTATCCCAATCATGTTTATTTTGACAATCATTGACAGATTTTGGTTCAGGATCATCATCTCCACCCATGATGTCACTTATTATAGAATAAGAAAATATCTCATCAATATTTTCCATTTCATATCGATTCCATATGATATGTGTATGACCATAGTTGATTGATATCTCTTTGTTAGTATCATTAACATCTTTCTCATGAGAGGTTTCGGTATTTACTGTTTTATCAAGATCATTCTCTTTGTGGTCAATTTCTTTTACAAGTGTTTTTCTTTTTTCGTGGATTCTTATCCTTTGAACCGATTGGCCTTCCACATTACAAACGTTTTTGAGATTCATGAGCTATCTTATTATCTATTGCCTTACTTGGAATCTCAACTCGAGCTGGAGCATTAGCAGCTGGTATATGAGATTTTGTAACTCTGTTTGTATCAGTAAAAGCATCAGGCAATTGATTTGCAATGTCTTGCAAGTGTATTATCTTTTGAACCTATGTCTCACATTGTTTTGTTCTTGGATCAAGATGAGACAATGAAGGCACACACCATGAGACATCATTTTCTCGTTTTTTATTTTCTCCCCCTAATGCTGGGAACATTGCCTCGTTAAAATGGCAGTCATCAAAACGTGCTTTAAATACATCACCTGTTAAAGGTTCAAGATATCGTATGATGGAGGCTGTTTCATATCCAACATATATTCCCAGCCTTCTTTGAGGTCCCATTTTTGTGCGTTGTGGTGGTGCAATAGGAACATACACTGCACACCCAAAAATTTTAAGGTGGGAAATGTCTGGCTCATGGCTAGAAACAAGTTGTAGTGGGGAGTGCTTATGATTTGCACTTGGTCTCACACGAATCAGTGATCCAGCATGTAAAATTGCATGACCCCAAATCGACACAAGAAGTTTTGTTCTCATTATTAATGGTCTAGCGATTAGCTGTAAACGTTTGATCAATGATTCAGCTAAACCATTTTGTGTGTGTACATGAGCAACATGGTGTTCGATAACAATTCCCACAGACATACAATAATCATTAAAAGCATGTGATGTAAATTCACCAGCATTATCAAGTCTCACCCTTTTAACAGTGTAATCAGGGAAATGTGCTCGTAGTTTGATAATTTGAGCAAGAAATTTTGCAAAGGCAACATTACGAGTTGATAATAAAGAGACATGAGACCATCTGCTGGATGCGTCTATCAAGACCATGAAATATCTAAACGGTCCACATGGTGGATGAATTGGTCGACATATATCACCTTGAATTCTTTCAAGAAACATTGGTGATTCCTTGTCAACTTTTTAGGACGAAGGCCTTGTAATTAGTTTTCCAAGTTAACAAGAGGTACATAGAGGCATTTTATCTGATTGGGGGATCTTTTGATATTTCAATGGATGTCCATGTGTGTTTTCAATAATTCTTTTCATCATTGTAGATCCTGGATGGCCTAGTCTGTCATGCCATAAATTAAATGTCTCAGGATCACAAGAACTTTCCTTTACTGCCATATGTGCTTGAGGCACATTAATGTGTGTATAATGCAAACCAGAGTGGAGCATTGGCAGTTTTTCCAATATATGATCTTTGCTCATGATGTGTAAATATTTCTTATTATCAACAGTCCTTTACTGAGTATCATATCCGTTATGATATATGTTTTTGAAACTCAACAAGTTTCTTGTTGATTTTGGGGAAAATAAAGCATTCTCTATTAAGAGCTTTATACCATTTGGTAATATTAAATTACCTTTTCCCACTCCTTCTATCAACTTTGTAGGACCTGATATTGTATCAACGGTTCCTTTTGTTGTTTTCAACTCATAAAAATATTTCTTAGATTTAAGTATAGTATGTGTGGCTCCACTATCAGCTATACATATATCTGCATCATTTGTCTGCTCTTGTACTCCAGTGGTATTCATTTTAATCTTGAAAATATAAAGAGAAATAATAATAAGTGTATAACGAAGGCATTGTGAATTATTTTATAATAAGAAGTTTATTTATTAGTTGAAAACGTTACACGAAAAGAAAGACTACTGAAACATAATAAAGACACTTATAATAAAGGAAATTACATAATTGTTGCATATAATTATTATGGTTTAGCAACATTTGTTTCAGAGTTCCATGTTATTGGTAAAGTCGGTGACATTCATTTCGACGTTGATATCATTAAAATTATCCACATGGTTCATCTCCTTTTCTTTTCTTTTCTTTTGAGAGAGGCTTGGTAAAGTTCACATACATGTGAAAGTGTACGACAAGCCTTTGACCAATGGTTTGCACTTCCACATCTGAAACAAGAAGTGCCATTGTTTTCGGACCTACCAGCTTCATTCCTTTTGTTATACTGGTTGGGATTGGTATTTTGTGGAGTGTGGTAATTGGGGGTTCTTTGATTTCGACCACGACCACGACCGCGACCACGTCCACGACCATGGGAATTACCTCGGAAATTATTATTTCTTTTGAAGGAATAATTGCGACCATTACCTTTACCAAAATGGCCACTACCACGGCCACGGCCTCGTCCCCATTTTCTTCCAGAGTCTTTAGTATCATCATTAATAACAGCATTTGCTTCTGGAATGGCTAATGATCCAGTGGGACGAGCTTGATGATTTTTCATTAGTAGCTCATTGTTTTTCTCTGCTACGAGGAGAAATGAATTTAGATAAGAATATCTTTGAAACCTTTGCAACTGATATTGTTGTTGCAAGTTTATATTTAATGCATGAAATGTAGAGAAAGTTTTCTCCAACATATCTTCCTCCGTAACAGTTTGCCCACATAATCGGAGCGTTGAGCATATCCTGAACAAAGCAGAGGTGTATTCATTCACCTTTTTAAAATCTTGGAACCTGAGATTGTTCCATTCATCTCTAGCAGTGGGAAGTAAAACTTCCCTTTGATTATCAAATCTGTTTTTTAAATCTTCCCACAAAACGTATGGATCCTCAAAATTTGAATATTCAAATTGCAACATCTCATCAATGTGTTTATGGAGGAAGACATCGGCTTTTGCCTTGTCTTGATCGCTACATTCGTTCCACTCCGTTATCGTTTCCAAAACACCCATTGACTTGAGATGTCGCTTAACATGTGCCATCCACGGCATATAATTTTCTCCGGTGATATTAAGAGTCGGGAATTCAATTTTTGCGATGTTTGCCATGTTGTTGCTAAACATAAATAAGATAAATATTAAAATCTAAATACTCATTAAAAATGAGATAACATACAAAGGTACAGCTATAAACAAATAAATAAATACATAAGCACTAAAAAGATGAGGTGGAAGCTCATATATTAAGGTCGGCAACAATATTAATATTATGCCGGCCATTATTAAAACAGGGTGAATCATCTTCGAAAATTTTTCTTGAATAACTTTGAGAAGAAGAGTGTTTGCTGTGGAAAAAATGAGATTGATAATGGGTTACTTATAGTGGTAAATTATAACCGTTTTGTAACGGTTATATTACCGTTTTATAGCCGTTGTACAACGGTTATATATATATATATATATATATATATAATAAATGATGTATTAAGGAAATGTTATTTTATAAGATATAAAATTAGGATGTATAATAATAAGAATAAAAATGTTAGTATACATGAATGTAAACTCTAAATTAAATGTTAGTATGTGCGTATAAATAAAAGTTAGATGCATAAATAAATACAAGTGCTATCAAGTCTTTCAGTCTCTTTATTTTATTTTTCATTTTTTAAGTATGGGACTTAATTGTTTTTATGATAGGAGCGTCTGGATAACAGGGTCTCCTAAAGGAAAACAATCCCACGATACATAAAAAGACATGTTACATTTTTGTAGTCCAACAACGATCGTATATCCATCGTAAGATACATCTGCACTGGTATTAGTTTATCATAACAATTATAGTTTATATATTAATCAAATGCTTACTTTGATTATAATTGCTTGAACGTTTCCTTGGCTAGAGCCTCGTGCTGATAACGTGTTATAATATAACAAGAATTAACACAAGATTAGTGCTAAAACTTTAAGAACTTTAGAAGTGTTACAAGAGAAAGAAGAAGAGAATTGTATAACTTATGAAAGTGTATACATGAGGTGCATTTTTCCTTCTACCTTGAGCTAATATTTATATTACAAAAGGATTAACTATTTGGTAGACAAGGTTAACTATTTGGTAGACAAGATTAACTATTTAGTAGACAAAGCTATCCCTAAGTTTGACAAAGAGTTCATCCACTTGCTTGGTAAATCTAAAGGTAAATCTTGATCTTTATGGTAAATCTTTAATAACATTAATAACAATATAAGAGTTTTTCAATTTTTATATTAATTTCTCAACCATATATTTCTTGTTTGCTGACACCTCTTCGGCCACAATGACCTGATCCTACGCTGACAACGCTGAGGCCTACACTTTTGTTAATTTTGCCTACAGTGGCAGATCTAGAAAATCCTTATACGTGAAACGTTTAAAAAAAAGGGTTACGAAATTGAAAATAAATGTTACCCTTTTTTTCAAAATTTACACTGTCGCCGGAGCGTTAAGGGACAATAGTGGTTACCCCTTGTTACAAGGTAGATCCACCCGCCCCTGCTTTCCCGGCCAAAATCTACCTCCTAAAAACGTCAAGATGAAAGTAGGGCCAGTCGTTGTGAATTACACTAACAAGCAAAATGACACATACGATTAGACACATTTCTTTACTTTTACTTGCTATTTTATCCATGCAAGATTAGACCACGAGTTTAATCTGAAAAAGACATACGTTTGAGGCTAGCTGCTCCCATGATGGGATTGACAAATAAAAAAAAAGATTTCCAAATAACATGAAAACATTACTCAAGCCCAAGAGTCCCATATTAATTGGTTTGGGAGAACGCAACTCAATTACCTTTAATATAGAAGTAATGGGTTGGAGTCTCAATTGGTGTAATTTGCTAGGTAGGTTAGGGGTTTTACCATAATATGCCTTCAAACGATGAGTTTCCTCTGGAATGGTGGGCGTGCCTGGACACTGGCGCTCTTTGCGTTTGCAGGACATAGGTACATGACCTTTCGCCAATAGATTTCCCGGTGGCCAAGCTTAAATACTATTCATTGACGGTTAAAAAAAACATTTCTGCAATCAGTTTTATTTGTCACATCTATTGTTTGATTCTGATTATTCCATAAAATTAACATATAGAATGTGTGCAGAACTATAAAAACTTTTTTTTTAATTATTGGACGCGTTTAATGGTTATAATACTACTACATACTATATATCATGTTAATAAATTCTAACCCTAGTAAATATCATGGTTCATTAATTTTAGGCTTGCTTACTCACTTCTAGTTTACACCAAATTTAATTCTAAACTATTCTTTGCTTGGAATTAAACCCAAGACATCCTATTAAAAGACAAGATTCTCTACATGTTAGATGCAACATACAATTCAAACTAGAGTAGGGATGCTATAACTTATAAGCCCATACATATGTCTCATAAAACACAAATTTTTAATGTTACACAATTGAATGGCGTGCAAGACCAATATTCAATTAGAATGGCGTGACTTAAGTAAAAAATCAAACAGAATACAAATTCAAATCGAAGAAATCATAAAATAAAAAATGATTTGGGAACATCAAAACCGTAATTGTGTTCGTAAATCACGAAATCGATTAGCATTGGTACATAGGCACCGCTTTTCTTCGTAAATCGATAGTTCTCTTCATATACTACTACATGTGGAGATCGAGATTTTTTGTCGGAAAGAAGGAAATTAATAGTATAGGGTCTATTATGTAACTTGGTGTTCTATATAAGACACCTTTTAGTTGTAACCCTAATTGAGATGTTCAATACAATTCTTGATCAATACAATTCAAACCCTAGTTCATTCTCTATACCAATCAACATGGTATCAGAGCAGTGTTGTTGATCCATAACTCTGATCGTCAATCTCAGAACCAAAATCGTTCAACCTATCTCAACAAAATCAAACCCAAATAAATAAAAAAAAAACCCAAAACCAATCAAGCATCAAACCGATCAAACATCAAACTGTGGTCATACCAGCCGGCTAGTTTGTCGGAAACAACAGCACCAGAAAGCCCGATCGGAGACTCCATCTCCAGCTACTCACACCAGCCGCTGCCGCCACACCCGTTTTTTTGTCCGCAAAACCCTAGAATCAGTTCGTTCCTATTTCGCGTGAAGTGTGTTTCCAGTTCCCACGAAGTGAGACTCTATTTCGCCCCAGTTCTCTATTTCGCGTGGAGTGACCCTCCAGTTCTCTATTTCGCGTGAAGTGACCCTAGGTCGTTTGCAATAGCGAATTTAGCAGATACTCTGAGCGAAATTAAATCTTGAACGCGAGTTCAAGTGCCCAGCGCATTTGATAAATACGCTGGGTTAGCTGGTTGCTCGAAAACAGTCCCGGCGTAAACAGTACCGGCGTAATTAACGGCGAATTTACTTGATTGCGGCGTATTTGACTGTCTATTAAATACGCTCGATTTATTTATTGTCTAAAAAAAGAGAAGAAAAAAAAAGAAAAAAAAGGAAAAAAAATGGAAATCAATCATGCCAGTTCGTGGATATTCGATTCTGGAGCCACTGACACCATGACTTTTGATCCATTGGACATACTGTCACTGTCCAATCCTAAAAAAACTCAAATCCAGACCGCAAACAATGGAATGATGCAAGTAGAAGGAGGAGGGACTGTTGAAATTTCACCAACTATGAAATTATCAAATTGTCTCTATGTTCCATCATTATCACACAAACTGCTCTCCATCAGCCACATTACCAAGGAGCTGAATTGTACTGTACTAATGCACCCTAATTTTTGCCTTTTACAGGATATTAGGACGGGTGTGATTATTGGACGTGGTACTGAGCGCCAAGGATTATACTATGTGGATGAAGTGGCTCAACAGGGTACTGTGATGTTAGCACATGGAACCGAAAACCGGGAAGCCTGGCTATGGCATAGACGTTTGGGACACCCATCCGTTGGCTACTCGCATCTCCTACTTCCAAAACTCTTCCCGTCGAAAGAAAAAATTGATTGTGAAACCTGCTTTCGTGCCAAAAGCCATCGACAACCATTCAAACCTAACAATACAAAAGTTGCTTCACCTTTTTCACTAATCCACTCTGATGTGTGGGGTCCTGCTCCTGTGATGGGGGGGGGGGGGGCAAGGCCTTCGGTACTTTATACTATTCGTGGATGATTGCACTCGCATGACATGGGTGTATTTTTTTAAAAAACAAGGCCGAAGTTTACGAGAAATTTATAACGTTTTATGCTATGATTCAAACTCAATTCCAAACTCAAATTCAAATCCTTCGATCCGACAATGGGGGGGAATTTGTCAATACATCTATGAAACAATTCTTTAAAACCAAAGGATTAATTCATCAAACTTCTTGTGCTCATACCCCCGAACAAAACGGTGTTTTCGAACGAAAAAAACCGTATTATTCTTGAAATGACTCGAGCCCTTCTAATTGAATCTCAGGTACCCAAATCTTTCTGGCCGGAGGCAGTTGCAACCTCCGTGTATCTCCTAAATCGGCTCCCAACCAAAGCTCTTAAGTTTAAGACTCCCTTAGATTGTCTGTCTAAGTCTGCCAGTATTCCCCACCCTCTTACACTTGAACCTCGAATCTTCGGGTGTACAGCATTCGTCCACATACCCAAAACCAACCGAAACAAGCTTGGCCCATGTGCCGAGAAATGTGTATTTGTCGGCTATGTGATTGATCAAATAGGGTACCGATGCTATAATCCAACAACTCGTCAAATGTTCACCACAATGAATGTTGACTTTCTTGAAACAAAATACTTTTATACTACCCAACTCAGTGGTCAGGGGGAGAATGACAGTATAGACACTCTGAGTTGGTTAACCCAATTTCCCTCATCTGAAAAAGTAACAACAGAAAACCATCACAGTGCTTCGAGTCCTTCAAACACAGCCGTACAATCGGAGGAGCACAGTACCACTGAAGATAGTCCATCCAACGTGATACCAGAGGTAAGAAATACTGAGAACCCTGAATGTTCTACGTCTTATAACTATGAGACAACAGGGGAACCCACAGAACCGATAACAACAGAGCATACAGAACATGTTGATCCAAATGTTGAACAGGTTGAGCAGGTTGAACCAGTTGTTGAATAGGTTGAACCAGTTGCAGCAGAGACATCCGGAAGGTATTCCCTCCATCCAAGAGAAAATAGAGGAGTTCCTCCTAAGAGATACTCCCCAGAAAAGGTGGTTCCAAGGTCTAGGTACCCTATGGCAAACATTGTCACTGGAAACTTGTCTAAGGAAGCTAAAGCTTTTACAGCTGCCTTGTGCTCTAAACAAATGCCATCTAAAACACAAGAAGCCTTGAAATCTGAAGAATGGAAAAAGGCAATGGAGACCGAAATGGAAGCTCTCAAGAAGAATAACACGTGGGAGAAATGCATCCTCCCTCCAGGAAAGAAACCAGTGGGATGTCGGTGGGTGTTTTCAGTCAAACACAGACCTGATGGAACGATTGAATGATACAAAGCTCGGCTGGTGGCAAAAGGTTACACTCAGACTTATGGAATCAACTACTCTGAAACCTTCTCCCCAGTAGCCAAAATCGATACAATCAGAGTCCTGTTTTCTATAGCTGCCAATAAAGGTTGGCCTCTTCATCAATTTGATGTAAAAAATGCCTTTCTTCACGGGGAACTGAACGAGGAGGTCTATATGGATGCTCCACCAGGTTTCAATGAGAATTTCAAGGCTGGAGAAACATGTTGGTTTAGGAGGTTTACCCTTGCTATGAAAAAATATGGCTTCAAACAAAGCAACTCAGATCATACCCTATTTTTGAAACGTAGGGGCAGTCTTGTGACTTGCTTAATTATCTATGTTGATAACATGATTCTTACGGGAAACGATGAAGAGGAAATGTCAATGTTAAGAGATAAACTATTTTCGGAATTCGAGATGAAAGATCTGGGAAGATTGAAGTACTTTCTTGGAATTGAAGTTCTGATATCTAAACAAGGGATTTTTATCTGTCAAAGGAAATATGTCCTTGATCTGCTAGCTGAAATCGGAATGATTGAATGTAGACCGGCGGACACCCCAATGGTGGTTAATCATGTCTTACACATGGAAGATGGAGCAGATCTTGCAGATAATGAGAGATATCAACGAATGGTGGGAAAACTGATATACCTCTCCCACACTCGTCCAGATATAGCTTATGCAGTAGGAGTGGTGAGTCAGTTTATGCACCAGCCCCAAGCAAGCCATATGGAAGCAGTATTAAGAATCATCAGATATCTCAAGGGAACAGCAGGTCATGGTATACTGTTTAGATCAAATGGGCACTTAGAAATCCAAGCTTACACAGACGCCGACTGGGCAGGGGATAAAGGAACGAGAAGGTCAACCTCATGATACTTCACCATGGTTGGAGGAAATCTTGTTACCTGGAGAAGTAAAAAACAAAAGGTAGTCGCCCTATCTAGTGCAGAAGCTGAATTCCGAGGGGTTGCTCGTGGCTTAGCAGAGGTTCTGTGGATTCGCAAGCTCCTAACTGAGATTGGCTTTCTTCCTACTACAGCAATCAAAATCATGTGCGACAATAAAGCTGCTATACAGATCTCAGAAAATCCAGTCCAACATGATCGAACAAAATATGTAGAGGTAGATCGACACTTCATTAAGGAGAAATTGGAGGAAGGTATCATAGAGCTCCCATATATAGCCTCGAAAGATCAACTTGCAGATATTCTAACAAAGGCAGTCAACGGAAACGCGTTTAATAGTTGTTTGAGCAAGTTATGTATTGGTGACCCCACTACTCAACTTGAGGGGGAGTGTCGGAAAGAAGGAAATTAATAGTATAGGGTATATTATGTAACTTGGTGTTCTATATAAGACACCTTTTAGTTGTAACCCTAATTGAGATGTTCAATACAATTCTTGATCAATACAATTCAAACTCTAGTTCATTCTCTATACCAATCAACATTTTTAACACTGATTTGTCATGCCCTAGATATAAAACAAATGTATTGAGACCTAAAACCCTTAGTTTATATTATCATACAAGTCGGAACATATACATACAATATATCACGTGTATTAACAATCGCCATCAAATACTAAAATCCTTCAAATCGTTGTTATAATTAATACCAAATCTTCTGGAATTCACTCTCACGTGGATTCACGGGATTCACATCTTTCTGGAAGGTGGCTTAAGCATTGCCAATCATATTATATTCAATTGCCCAACTGTAAAGTCCGTCTTTCAACTTTCCAATCAAATTATGAAAATAATAATTACTCATTTAAAAGGTCGGGTCCAACCTTATTTGTTTATTAACGCCTTAGAGCTTACGGAAATAAGTAGTGATACATGACATGATATCTGGGGTACGTGAAGCATTAAAACTGGTATTATGTGTGAGATTAGTTATATTTTTTTTTACTAATTTGAGACGGGTATGATATTAGATAGTGTGGTAATTTCTAACGTAATCTATACCTGAAAGAAAAGCAACACATAGATAATTAGGTGTTAGGCTTTCATATAAACCAGCTTAATAAATTAGTCGTGTTCGGATTGCCTTGTTTAACATGTTTGGTTAAAAGGTTGACTCATCAACTCATTTAATTAAACATGTTACTAGCTAATAGAAGGAGAATGTGGGAAGAATTACTGGCTATAAAAAACGTGTTATCGGGCCTTTGGATTTTGCTAGGTGACTTCAATGAAGTCAGAATACCGGAAGATAGGTTTAATTATGTATTTGATGCAAATGGAGCTATGCATTTTAATAGCTTCATTAGTAGTGGGGGATTCCAGGAGTATAACATGGGGGCATGAAGTACACTTTCCTATCAGGCGATGGTACAAATCTAAGTAAGTTAGATAGAGTATTGGTTTGTGAAAATTTTATGACGAAGTGGCCAAATGCATCCTTATTGGCTTTAAATAGGGAGATTTCGGACCATAGCCCAATCATTTTAACAATAGTCAATAATAGTTTCAGTCCATCCCCGTTTAGACTTTTCAACAGTTGGTTCTCGTTGGAGGGTTTTGACGAGGCAGTAAAGAATGGGTTGGGAAAACAGTGTGATTCACGATTTAAAGATGAAGTGCTGGCTGTGAAATTAAAAGCAGTAAAAGATGAATTAAAAGCCTGGCGAAAACGAAAAAAAAGAAGAAGAGGAGAAAGAATTGGTAGTCGCACAAAACAAGTGAAAGATTTGGATGGGCAAGCCGAAAATAGACTTTTAACTGAGGCGGAATTGGTAGATTGGCATAATTGCAAAAAGTTAATTAGAGAGTGGCAAACTGTGCAAGCCATGGATATGCAACAAAAGGCAACAACATGATGGGTGGGGTTAGGAGATGAAAACACAAGTTATTTCCACGCGATTGTTAATAGTCATGTGGCTAGGAACAGGATCAACGGGTTATGGATAGAAGGAGCTTGGGCGGTGGACCCAAATGAAATAAAGGACCACTTCATGAAGACTTTTAAAAAAAAGTTCAACGAGCCGGTGAAAGTCAGACCTAGGATCGGACCGGAAGGTTTCAATCGTTTGAATATAGACGAAGCGGCTGGCCTAGTATTACCTTTCACAATGGAGGAAGTTAGGATGGCTATATGGGAATGCGCTATTAACAAGGCCCTGGGCCCAGACGGGGTAACTTTCAACTTGATAAAGACCTATTGGGAAGAGCTGAAGGAGTCAATAATGCAGGTCATGTCGCAGTTTTTCACTCACGGATCAATTCATCACACATGTGGAGCTTCTTTCATCGCGATCATCCCAAAGGTAATGGACCCTATGACTCCTTCAGATTTTAGGCCAATATCACTAATAGGTGTGGTGAACAAAATTATATCTAAAGTTCTAGCTAATAGAATGAAGGGGGTTATAAAAAGTGTGGTATCAAATGTTCAATCAGCTTTTGTATCAGAAAGAAACATTGTTGATGGGCCACTAGTAATTAATGAAGTAGTCGGGTGGGCGAGGAAGAAAAAACAAAAAAATCTTGTATTCAAAGCAGATATAGAGAAAGCTTATAACACACTAAATTGGAAATTCCTCATCTCTGTTTTAACACATATGGGATTTCCACCAAAGTGGATGAATTGGGTTATGGGCATACTGTTTGCAGGAAGGGGTTCGGTTTTAGTGAATGGGTCCCCAACATGAGAGTTTCAATATAAAAGGGGATTGAGACAAGTCGACCCATTATCCCCTTTTTTATTCATTGTGGCAATGGAAGCTCTTCATGTCATAATGGAAAAGGCTAAAAACTCTAATTAATTTTCGGGTGTAAGATTACCAAATAACGGCCCATATATTACTCATATGTTATTCGCGGACAACTCAATTTTTTTGGGGGAATGGGAGGAGAACAACATAAAAAATTTAAAGAGGATACTTAGAATTTTGAGTAAATTTCCGTTTTGCTCCCTGTAGTTTGGTCATTTTAACGGTTTTGCTCCAATAGTTTAAAATAGCCATTTTCCTCCCTCATCTTTCGAGTTTGTCGCCAGTTTGCTCCCTAATCTTTCGAGTTTGTCGCCAGTTTCCTCCCTGATGGAGTTAGAGGTTGGGCGCAAAATGAAGATAAGTTAGAAAAATCAGGGAGGAAAATGGCTATTTTTTAAACTATTGGAGCAAAACCGTTAAAATGACCAAACCTCAGGGAGCAAAACGAAAGTTTACTCTTGAATTTTTTACCTTCTATCGGGCCTAAAAGTAAATCCACGGAAAAGTCAATTATTTGGAGTTGGCACTTCTGGCGAAGAACTTACAAACATGGCAGCGATCTTGTTATGTAAAGCTGGGAAACTTCCATTTATTTACCTTGGTTTAAAAGTAGGTGCAAACATGAATAGAATAATTCACTGGAAGGAGATAATTGAAACTTTCAATAAGAGATTATCAAGTTGGAAGGCCAGACATTTATCTTTTGCGGGAAGGGTAGTTTTGGTAAAAGCAGTGCTTGGAAGTCTACCAAATTACTATATGTCTCTCTATAAGTGTCCGACCACTGTTTTGAGAATTCTCGAAGGGATTAGAAGAAAATTTTTATGGGGAGGATGTAGTTTGAACAACAAAATAAGGTGGGTTAGATGTGAAAGAGTAGTAGCTTTAAAGGATTTCGGAGGATTAGGCATTGGGAATATAAAAGATTTAAATTTAGCTCTATTGCTTAAGTGGTGGTGGAGACTGAAGATGGAACCAGGGAGTCTGTGGGTAAAAACAATAGAATCGTTGCACCAAAATCATAGGAATATGAAACCCATTCCGCTTAAAAAACTATTAACGGGAGTATGGAAGAACATTGGAGAGATAGATAAGGAATTTCTAAAACATAATGTTGATGTCGGCTCAAGGTTAAGAAGTATTGTTGGTATGGGGGAAAAACTTTGTTTTGGCTAGATACATGGATCGGAAACGAACCATTAAGGAAGCAATTTCCTAATGTTTTTCAACTTGCAGCAAATAAAAAGGCAAAAATTATTGACTCTTATCGGTTGAACAACGGGTGCAAATTGTGGGATTAGGCGTGGACGAGAACACCGATCAGTGAAGAAGAAAAAAACGAAATGCGAGAGTTGTCGAGGAAGCTGCAACACACTCATACATCAACGAACGGAGACAAGTGGGTTTGGTGCGGACCTGATAACGATGGTTTCAAGGGAAAGGATGTGAGACGCTCTCTCAGCCAACAAATGGATCTGAACGAATCTGTTTTCAGCTTCGAATGGAACAACTGGGCAACGAAAGAAAGCTTAATGTTCGTTTGGAGAGCCATTAAAGAAAAAATTCCAACAGCAACTGCTTTATTACATAGAGGTATGAATTTGACTGATACATTGTGCAAGATATGCGGTGCAGCAAACGAATCAGCGGCCCATATTCTGTTACAATGCAATTTTGCGAAACGGGTGTGGGAGGAAGCAACAAGGTGGCTTAGGATACCTATGGTTAACACCGAGGGTAGCCTAAAAGAATTACTACTGGAACTAAACGATTTGAACCGAAATAGGAAGACGAAAAAAGCGATACAAGCTATAGCAATTCAAGCAATGTGGACCCTATGGAAAGCCAGGAACGAGAAGATTTTTGGAGAAAAACAAAGTACGGTACAAACGGTAATGGCAACAATAAAGGAGACAACTTTCCAAGGAATGAGGACGAGGTCAAAATATAAAAGTATCACACAACAAGAATGGTAGGATTTTAAGGTAAATTGGTAACGTATGTAGATTTAGATTTGTTTTGTTTTTCATTCTCTGTTTTCTTTTTCTTTGGATGTTTTGAATTACTAGCTCCTGGCTGGTATGTATATGTTTTGGTGGATGAATAAAAGGGTTCCGTTTGCTATTAAAAAAAACATGTTAATCTACCAACTTGTTGACAACCCATTTAATAACAAATTTATGATAATCTATTTATTTGTTTAACATATTTACAACTTGATTACATTTCATTAGACTCGTTTAGATACATGGGTAAATGGGGTTGTGTTCATGTTGCATATGTGTATATGTTGGGTTAGTGTTGATGTCTTTGACACGAAAAAACTATACGAGTCTTGCTCAGGTCAACGACTGAACCCACCAATCCAACACGATGATGGTCGTATTGAATGAGCGGGTATTTGATTTTTTTAAGTTTGAAATTATAATTATGTAAGTATTAAATTATTAAAAGTGCATTTTAGTATTTGATATTTCAAATCAGTGATTTTTTTAAGTTTGAAAAAACTATACGAGTCTTGCCTAGGTTCTGTTTTAACCATGTGATGTTAAATTTGTTGTGTTCTTAGATTCTTTTAGCATTTAATCTCTAGATGTATTAAATCGATCTGTATTTATTGGTAACTTTAACACTCTTTTGGTGAATAACTAATCCCAAACTCACTTTATTTGATAAATTAAAAGGACTTTTTCCAATGGCTTGTGCTGATTATGATGGTATGCTTTATGCTGTTGGATAGGGAAGATGATGTTAATTTTAACATTACATCGTCTCAGTTAGCCTATTTTTGGCACCAATTCAAGGCCGTTAGCTTGTCAACTTGTAAGTTATCTCTGCTTTCTTGAGGCTTTCTGCCATGTAAGAGGTTAACACTGATATATTTTTGGTATGGGTTGGGTATTTATTATCTCAAAATTTAGCATAGTTATGTAAGTAATTAGGATAAAATAATAAAATGACACTATCTGAAAAATCGATTATTGTTAAAATTTTATATATTTTCAAAATATATACAGAACCTAAATATTCTTACATTTGCTGGTGCAACATTATAAAGGGAATGCCACCTACATATAATCCAACAAGAGCCATCTCGTAGGGATGAGATTTTTTACCGAAATACCGGTACCGTACCGGTACCATACCGATGCCGTACCGTACCGATCATAAACGGTACTGGTATCGGTAATAGATTTTTTGAAATTCGGTATCGGTAAAAAACGGTATCGGTACCGGTATTTTTCGGTAAATACCGGTATTAATACCGAATTTTATAACCATCGGTAAAAAGCATGGAATCCATTGAAGTAAGTTAATTTTTTAATGGTTTGGTTATAAATTATCAATATCTCTTTTCTTATTTTTAAATTTTTAATATCTTTGTGGTTGGTTGTGTAAGGAGACGATACTATTGTTGAAGAAACCCCTTTTGTCGAACTTGATGGTGTCTCGGAATTGGTTAAAAGTCAAAACCATGGATGTTTAATATGTTTACCTTTCATTTACATTCCTCTGTATATTACTCTAGTTTAGTTAATAATAGATGGATGGGTTGCACATTATATTTTTTTAGGTAAAACAATGAATTACACCAAAGCGGTACCAATGTGGTAAAGTACCGAAATACCGGTACCGTTACCGGTGCCATACCGGTACCGATACCGGTGCCGTACCGGTACCGAATCTATAAATACGGTACGGTAATCGGTATCCAATTATTCAACACGATGATGGTGGTATTGAATGAGCGGGTATTTGATTTTTTTAAGTTTGAAATTATAATTATACAACAACAACAACAACCATACCCAGTAAGTCCCACGAATAGCAGAGCTATTTATAGGGTCTGGGGAGGGTGGGATGTAGACAGACCTTGCCTCTATCCATAGGGATAGAGAGGCTGCTTCCAGAGAGACCCCCGGCTCGAAAACAAACAGCAAACGGACACATCAAGTCAAAGAATATAGAAATGCTACAGAAATAGTACGTCACCCATACCAAGAAAAAGATCTGAGTGGCTCAATATAATATAATGTAAATCATGTATAATAGCATGCATCATCGATTAGGCATAAACACAATGTACATCAAGTATATTAGCATACAACGTCATTTGGTCATAAACACAAGAAGGCAAAAACCGAAAAAGTCCATTAAAAAATAAGAAAACCTACATCCCTGAAAAGCACCTAAGACCTTACTGCAATGTCCTCTAGAAGTCCTTAACCCTAATCCTACGCCTCCACGAAGTCCTATCATGGACCATGTCCTCAGAAAGGTGCAACTCTAGTAAATCATGCCTAATCTGTTCATCCCATGTCAGTTTGGGTCTGCCTCTCCCTCTCCTCCCCTCCACACTAAGAGTTTCCACTACTCTAACTGGTGCCGTCGCTTCCCTCCGCTTCACATGCCCAAACCATCTCAATCTCCCCTCCTTAATCTTGTCCGATATACTAGCCACTCCTAGTCTTTCCCTAAAAACCTCATTTCTTATCCGATCTAACCTCGTGTGTCCACACATCCACCTCAACATCCTCATCTCTGCTACCTCCATCTTGCGCGCTTGTGTCTTCTTGATAGCCCAACAGTCTGTTCCATATAGCATAGCAGGCCTAACTGCTACCCTGTAAAATTTCCCCTTTAGTTTAGTTGGGAACCTTCTATCGCACAATACCCCACTGGCTGCCCTCCATCTACACCAACCAGCCTGTATGCGATGGGTTACATCCCTATCTATGTCACCATCTCTTTGCACAAACGCCCCCAGATACTTAAATGTAGTTACCTGGGGGACCAATTGATCCTCAATGACGATTTGGGTTTCATCATCAATGGCTACACCGCTGAAATCACAATGTAGATACTCAGTCTTAGATCGACTAATCTTTAGGCCATTGCCCTCTAAAGCTACTCGCCACTCCTCTATCCTCGCGTTTAGGCATTGTTTAGTCTCTGCTATCAACACGATATCGTTTGCAAAAAGCATGCACCATGGAACTGTCTCCTGAATCAACTTGGATAACTCATCCAAGACAACCGCAAAAAGAAAAGGGCTCAACGCAGACCCCTGGTGGAGTCCTACCTCCACCGGAAAGAAGTTAGTATCTCCTATAGGCGCGCGGACAGCAGTTTCCGTTCTATCATACGTATCCTTAATTATGTCTATATACTTTCCCGGTAGCCCTCTACCCTCCAAACTATCCCAAATAAGTTGCCGTGGGACAGTGTCATATGCCTTTTCTAGGTCAATAAACACCATATGTAAATCTTGCTTCTTCATTCTATATATGAAATGAGTTTTAGATTGTTTGATATTTCAAATCAGTATATGAAATGAGTTTTAGATTGTTTTTCGAGAAATGAAAATCATAACGGGTAAGTTTTAATTAACCATATATACGATATGTACGTGACACCCGTTTATAAGGAAGATCTCATATATACTCCTACAAACTTATTAATATTGTATATACTCAATCCAAACTTAAATATAGTATACTAGGCTATTTGCCCGCGTTAAACGCGGCCTCAACAAACAAACCAATTATTCAAGTTCAAATTTAATATTATCTCAAAACATATACATTGGAAGAAGCCGAATCTTTCTTCAAACAATCCAACGTATAAATAAGCGACAATAGTCAAGCTAACCCAATTCAACCTGTTTTGACCTGCACCAAAATTGACACGTTTGACCCAGTTCTATTTTGACTCTCACTTATGAGGCTCATAGTCATACTACATACGAGATGCCATCATTGTTTTATAGATTCGGTACCGTATTTATAGATTCGGTACCGGTATCGGTACCGGTATTTCGGTACTTTACCACATTGGTACCGCTTTGGTGTAATTCATTGTTTTACCTAAAAAAATATAATGTGCAACCCATCCATCTATTATTAACTAAACTAGAGTAATATACAGAGGAATGTAAATGAAAGGTAAACATATTAAACATCCATGGTTTCGACTTTTAACCAATTCCGAGACACCATCAAGTTCGACAAAAGGGGTTTCTTCAACAATAGTGTCGTCTCCTTACACAACCAACCACAAAGATATTAAAAATTTAAAAATAAGAAAAGAGATATTGATAATTTATAATCAAACCATTAAAAAATTAACTTACTTCAATGGATTCCATGCTTTTTACCGATGGTTATAAAATTCGGTATTAATACCAGTATTTACCGAAAAATACCGGTACCGATACCGTTTTTTACCGATACCGAATTTCGAAAAATCTATTACCGATACCGGTACCGTTTATGATCGGTACGGTACCGGTACGGTACCGGTATTTCGATAAAAAATTTCATCCCTGCTCTTGTTGGATTATATGTAGGTGGCATTCCCTTTATAATGTTGCACCAGCAAATGTAAGAATATTTAGGTTCTGTATATATTCTGAAAATATATAAAATTTTAACAATAATCGATTTTTCAGATAGTGTCATTTTATTATTTTATCCTAATTACTTACATAACTATGCTAAATTTTGAGATAATAAATACCCAACCCATACCAAAAATATATCAGTGTTAACCTCTTACATGGCAGAAAGCGTCAAGAAAGCAGAGATAACTTACAAGTTGACAAGCTAACGGCCTAGAATTGGTACCAAAAATAGGCTAACTGAGACGATGTAATGTTAAAATTAACATCATCTTCCCTATCCAACAGCATAAAGCATACCATCATAATCAGCACAAGCCATTGGAAAAAGTCCTTTTAATTTATCAAATAAAGTGAGTTTGGGATTAGTTATTCACCAAAAGAGTGTTAAAGTTACCAATAAATACAGATCGATTTAATACATCTAGAGATTAAATGCTAAAAGAATCTAAGAACACAACAAATTTAACATCACATGGTTAAAACAGAACCTAGGAAACCACAAGTTTTTTCTACCAACTATATCTTCGATTCTCTTCCATATGAATAGTTAAAATAGGGAAGAAAGAAAACACATATAAAAGAATGTCAAATCGGCGTCCCACAAGTATAAGCTGCACAATTCATGTGTTGGTCTTTATGCCTTCAATCATAGCTGCAAAATCAAATCCCAAAAGATGCAAACAAAATCAATGTTAGTTTACATCGTTCTTACTAATGAATGAGATGAATCCAAGATTACGTTTTGATGATGTTCCATGCAATTGAGAATGTATTTGAAGATCTTAATCTCACATGGGATGGTGAGACAACCTCTATAGTCAACCCAAGCTCTTCTCAACCTCTCCAAGAAAGACATTGAACAATGGGTTGCTAAGATAGCTCGTTGGAACGATGAACCGTCGAAGCTCGGATCCTTCATAAACTGCCAGGTACCCTTTAAGGACATCATTTAGTTGATTTGGGTTTAAGGTAAAAATCTTAAAATGAAAGTTGTCTGCAAGGTACCCTTATTGTGTAAGAATTGAAAAAAAGAACTCATAAAGAATATTCAAAATCTTAAAACAAAACCTAAACTATGGCGAGAATCGGTCGTCTTCTTCGATTTGTTATATATAAATATATGAAGCTTATATAGATTTGAGTATATTTACCAGGCCAAACTAAGCAATGGATCGACTTCTCTTCTTTTGACCTTGATGTTATGATCCCGCATAGTGTAACCACCTTTCAAATCAACCTCCACCGTCAGATTCGGCTGAGATCTTTATGAGTTCACATTGGATGACTGATACAATCTATTGTCACTCACACTAATGAGTTAACAAATCCTAAACAACCAACAATTTAACAAACTAAGTCGACGAAGAAGACGAATAGAAACCGAAGATGGCACCTCATAATATACCGACTCCTAGTACCAGTATCCAGACACACCTAATGGTCCAAATTATTATGCTAGAAAAATGGGAAATTATAAACCTTATTTTAAATCCACTCGCAAACCTGTCTGCTGGCATATAACTAACTACAGCCTTCAGATACTAGCATATTACAGGATTAAATATACTACAAAACATGAAAAGTGGTTTAAATGGAAGCTATGTTAGGTATACAATCATTTACGTATGTATATAGCAACAATTTATAATAATTTAATCTTATAAGTTATGATGGGATTAAACACAACGATAGATAAGACATAAACCATACCATGATCCCTTTTATCCAACATTGTTTCTGATGGTTCCAAGAACTGTGCCACATGATGCATGATTCACTCATCACCTCTCAGATGAAGCAAACTGAAACATAATAAGAAATCGAAGAAAGAATAAAAAAATAGGGTTTACACCCATCATTAGCAAATTACAAATTCAAGTAGCTCTAAGTTGAACCTACACTTTACAACCATCACCATGAACACACATAATTTGATCCATATTTTGTTCGAATGTTTCCTCAACTATGCTTCAATTGTGTGTGCGAATAGTAGATAGCCATGGATTATAAACCCTAAATAGCATTAAAGCATTAACCAAAATCGGAAGAAGCCGAATATTTCTCCAAAATCAGTACCAAAACAACATTCAAGCATTAACCAAAACAACATCAATTTTATTTGCACAGAGAATTGTTCACATTACTCATAAATGTAACCTTGTGACCTATTTATCCCCTATCAATCTAGCTACTCACAAGAAGTGTTTACCGGTTCATTTTACCCCTATAACTATAGCTACTCACAAGAAGTGTTCACCAGTTTATTAGTAATCTATAATATTATATTAAGAGAACTGGGTTTTCTACCCTTTTCGTAATTTTGCCTAGGTACAAAATTTGTAGCACCATGTACAAATGAAGCAAGCTATTTTAGAAGGGCTAAACTTGCACATTGTTTAAAGTTTTAAGACACTATAAGGGTATAATTGGAATTCTGGATTACCTGAGCTTTTAAAGCTTGCTTCTTCATTTATCGTCGATCCATCATTGAGATTGAATGTGGAAATTGAATGCTTTAATTGCTATCAGTTACCCCAAAGAACTCAATCGTTCCTCCTTCAATGAGATTATAAAATCACAGATTTTTATGGTTCCCTGAGTTCCTCTTTTGATTCAAACTATCCATCCTTCGAGTTCGACCACGATTTTCATCAGTGGATCCACAAGGTATAAGAATTCATGGCTCATTTCAACAGTCATGGGCCCATCCTCAAGAAGTTAATACAAGTTGGAAATTGACATGGCTCATTTTTTGGTCAGAATGGCCGTATAATTATTCATGGCTCATTTTTGGTCCTTTTTTCATGCATATTTTGTTGGATATTGATATGCCATAATGTCTTTAAGGTCGGAATTGTCACTCACTAAACATACTTTACACAAGTCGGAAATGCGACTATATTAAACTTTTTAATACAAGTTGGAAATTGCGACTATTTCATGAACAAACAGTAAATATAATAATAATCTAGCAACAAATGTTATTTATTTCTTAAAGCTTAAACCTTTCAAGTGAAAAATCATACATTTAATAACTAAGCTACAAATTAACTGTACATGAAAGTGGATGGTAGATGTTTTCATATTATGGTTATATTGGTTTAACTTTTACAACTATTTTTCGTTGAATGGAATAACATGTTAGAAATCTAGAATGGGTTATGATTCGTAATAGACATTATAATTGAATCTCATATTAGTCGGGACACCCGCCGCAACGCGCTGGCCTTCCCACTAGTACATCAATATTATTCTACATCCTTTTAACCTCTCTTTTTAGTATTACATCAATATTACTCTATGTTCAAAAAACTTTTTATATGTAGAAAAAAGTTACCCAAATTTAAAACAAAGATATGGTCTTTGTGAGAAAAGCATTTAAGAAAGTTTTTTTCCTAGTTTAATGGCTAAGATGAAGCTCAAACGGAATACATTTTACCAATATTGTTGTGCGTGTGTATATATATATATATTGTTTGAAATATTTATAACATAATTACATACAAAATTAGCATATCTTATTGAATACAACACCAAAAATTAGCACATAAAAGATTAAGACCACATACATGAATCATGAATGACATTTTCAATTAATAAAGATATCAAATTAGCATGCTCAATATAGTGACATATGAATCAATGTTGAGAATAGCACTACATATTATAGTACTAATTGTTTTTTCTATAAAATAAAGCTAAGAATAAGGCACTACAAACAGGTTAAACATAAATCAAGGTTGAAAGGGTCATTTTTAGTAACGTTACCTTCTCTATATAATATGAGTATTTGTACTCGATCTCTAAACATTTGTTGTTTGAAATTACTTATTATATAATAATGAAAAAATGATCGATTAGAGTCGTATATTATCGAAACAGGTCAACCTAGATTACATGTTAAAAAATTTAAATCAATGAGATGCATAGCAACTTATAAATCAAACATTGCAGGGCTTAACTTAATCATTAAAGCTTTAGTCAACCAAACCCCTAAGGCTTTAGTCAACCTCTGAGAAATGAAAACAACTTTTAACTCATAAACATTGTGCAGAGGTCGGAAATGAGAAGGCACTTTGTCCAGAATCTTATTTTTTTATTATCTATGTCACACCCCCAAAATCCACAAGCGGAGTATCACCGCAGGAGGAGTGACTGACCAGGATCATGCCACCAATCATATTGAACAATATAGTAAAGTAAATGAATGTCCAACCACACAATATAATTGGTGTTCAAAAACAGTTTAACAAGTCTAGGTTATCAGCGGAAGCAAATAGTTCAAAACCCAAATCATAAGTTAAAAGTGTTTAAGTTCATCATGAACACTCAATGTCCATGCTCCACAACGACACCTCCCATGCAAGCTCCTGCTAAGTACCTATCGACCTGCAAGGCATGTCACAACGAGTCAACAACAAAGTTGAGCGAGTTCACAGTTAGTTTCCTAGTTTTAATGTTATCCCAAAAGCCATAAGTTGTTTCGAAAACCACGAGTTATCCAATTCCTTGTTTCCCAAACCATAATCAGTGGGGGCTACCCCATGTTAACCACTAGACCCGTTACCATATCGACAACTGACTGAGTCATGTTGTGCCCTACGTTAATGTCTATCATCATTGACCAAGTGCCCAGATCCATTAGTTCACTCCCGTCCTCTGCGGCACGGTGTGAGGCTTGTCAAACCTAAATAGAGCTATCTAACTAATGACCCCCTCGCCATTGGCCCGGCGATTAAGTCGATATAAAAATGAGGGACTTCATGATAGAGTTTTGTCTAGTAAGTTATATGTTGTCGTCCTTCCCAACCGAGGACGGAGGTACGTAATCTACACAAGGAGAATACGCAGGTTAAAGGTTGTCATCCTTCTCAACGAGGATGTAAGTACATATTCTACCCGAGAAGAATATGTAGGTTTCGTTTTAGTTTCCTAACCCGTTCCCAAACCACCGGGAATCCCATGCCTTATAGAAAGTGTGAACTCACCTTAGGTTAGCTCGGCAGATACACGAAAAGGTCACTTGAGCTATAAGTGGTCAACCACATCCTAACATGGTTACCATACAAGTCAGGTCCAGGTTCAAGTAGTGCACATAAGTTTTACACACAAACTAACAGGTTATAACACGTAATGATCATGGCATACACACTGCACATGCTAAACAGATAAATTAAACATATAAAACCCATGGTTATGCGGTCAGGATGCATTGGGCTGAAGTATGCAAGCCCAATAACATCTTGTGCGATTGAAGTAATTGAAACCCAACCAAAACCCCGGCCCAACATGTTGTGCGATCAGCACAACCTTGTGCGATCCACAACATGTTGTGCGATCCAGAGTGTGCCCAGCCCAAACATATATACCCGGCCCAATTAATATCAAACATTGGTCTTGTGCGGTCCGGATGGACTTTTGCGACCGAAAAGTCCTTGTGCGATCCAGTTAAGTTGTGCGACTAGGTTGGGCCAGTCGGCCCAATAACATATATTAAGTCTAACTACTGTGTGTGGCCCAAGACTTGTGCGATCGACACTGGCTTGTGCGATCCACATGTCTTGTGCGATCATGCAATGCTGTGTTGTACAATGTGTTCTAACCAGTTGTACCTTAACTTGTGCGACTGTATTGTGCGATCCATCTCTTGTACGATGAAGAGTGGATCTTGTGCGATTAGTTGAGATTCCTAAAATCATGCGATTTGTTATTCCTTCCTTATTTACCTGATTACAACAATTAATTCTAACAGTTTTCCTATTTTGCATCCATCGATCAAATCAACCAATTATCAATTAAATCCTCATGAACCCTAATTGATACTTAGACAATTCATCATTAATATAATCAAACTAAACTGTTTAACCTTCTTGAATTCATACAATAACTCATAACATAAAACAATCAGATTCAAGTTCCACCTTTTCATCACACAATGCTTTTTACCAAATCATGCAATTAACCCGAATATGATGCACAAAAGCCGATTATATTCATCCAATTCAAGATTATCATTAACATCATATGATTGTCAACCCTATATTGTTTTAATCACTCTATACATATGAGCCGATTGCATGAACACTACATCTATTCGGTTCTTAACTATCTAAATCAACATCAAGCATTTATCAATCCCTATGATGATCGAACAGTTTGTTCATCATAACACTTTAAACATCCAATCTCGAATAACATATATTCAATCATACAACAAGCATCAACCATATCAACAATCATACAATGATATGACACTAACCAGTTAGGAGAGTAGAACGATGATAAGAAAGTCTTCGATGGGAAGGGGGTGTTTGCCGTCGGCTTCGAGAGAGTAGGGTTTGTGTGTTTAGAGTGTTTAGCAAATAATGAGGAGTATACCCCCTCCTCATGAGGTTATGCGCAACAATGGAATGGGCCGAACCCATTGCGGGCTGCCCTTGCGGTTTGCGTACAAGTGGAGTGGGCCGAGAGAGGTGTGGAACAAAAAGCCCAAAGGCTTGTGCGATCGGCCAAGTGTTGTGCGGTTGGGTTGGGTTGGGTTGGGTTGTGTTGTGTTGTGCGACGACATTATATACATACATTACATACATTCACATGGCATAATAAACATTCCATTAAAACCTCGTATCACGTAATCACATATTGTTCAAACAAGTTACATCGAAGTACAACGAAAGGTTTGAAATACGAGTTGTCACATCATCCCCAAGTTGAAAGAAATTTCGTCCCGAAATTTAGCACGTACTTACTGAGGAAGCTAGTTAGGTTGCGTGGTTTTCCTGGTTTTCCTGGGGCATCACAATCTATTTAGTGTTTCAAATATCTCTAAAAACAACATGTAGTTTCAACGAGAATAGTTTTTGTTATTATTTCAATAAAATGATTATTAGAAGCTAGTCAACCTGATTCTTCAAAATCAATCAAGTGCCATATCAAAGAAAAAATAAATAATATATAATTATTAGAGAAGTGACGGTACCTCCTTGGTATATAAATACCCTGTTTATCAAGCTCTGCATAGAGTTCTACCAACCAATCTTCCATGAGAAGACTTCTAGAAACCTTGTTGACAGACCTGCATAAGTGAAATATGCTAAAGGTTTATTATTTATTTATAACGACATTGGGAAACTTAAGGTGAGTCCCAAAATTGAATGACTATAATACAACCATAACCCAGGCTCATATTTTAGCAACTGATATCTTAGTTTAAGCACGGATTGCAGACCTTATGTCTTGTGTGACCAATTGAGAAGATAGCTTTGTGAGCTCAGCACTCGAACTACCGAGAGAAACATCAATGGCCTTGATAACGCCTGAAGAAGATAATTTAGTGATCAAATGACGTCAATATTACATGTTGAGCTGTATAAAAATAATACATGTTTCTTTACCAGTTACCTAAGACAACTGACCTGTTTGGACATTTATTAAAAAGTTTCCGTTCCAACACTGACGAAAAAAATTACCAAATGCAACTAACTGTATGAGATTGTGAGATTGATTCATATAACCTCAACAACATATTCAATGCTGAATTGATCTAAAAAAATTAAGATTTGAATACACTAAGCACCAATGTGAAAAAGTATATATAGACCTTTAGTATTAATTCGTAAAACACAAAAAAACACTGCCAATTAAAGAGCTTACCTTAGGAACACAACAATACACAACAATTGTCTTAAGTGATCGATCGACCACGTTGGCGTTCCTTAAGTACCTACTATACTAACATGAATCATGAAACTAAACCAACAATAACATAACCATTAAAATGAATTACAATGACTATTTTTATTATTGTTGGTGGTCATACAAAATTAAAAACTAAAAGTATACCAAAAAAGTTACAACTTGCATCTAAAAGTGAACATTAACACAACTAACTACTAAATTATGATAAAAAGAGGAAACGATTTCACATTGAATAAAAAAGGATTCAAAGTAACCCTAATATTTTAGGATAAACCATAAAATATAATTGTCAAAAAAGAGGGCCGGATATTATATAACCATGATTACATTTTAATAATTTACAACAAATCAAAAGAGTTCAACCCTAAATTATAGCTTAACCAATTAGAATGCTTAATACTAAAATTATAGATAAATTGGTAGAAATCAAAATAGATAGGAGCAAATTGGAAAAAAGACGATTAAAGATTATAGAAGAACCGTTCTATAAATCAAGAATCTTTAGGGTTCGAATCTAAAACATGAAATCGTACTTGTCCGTTTTTTAGGGTTTGAATCTAAAATACCAATTTTTAAAAGAACAAAGAAGGTAGAGTTGGATTGATGAGCGATGCAAGATACAAAAGAAACAAATATTAATGAGAAAATCTAAGTAAATCAACAATGATAATAGGAAATCGAACCACAAGTAAGAGATTACCGTCGATTATAAAGTGTTGAAATCCACTAAATGAAGATTGAAGCCAACTTTGATTTCGTCGCTGATGATCTTTCAAAGAGAGAGGATGATAAGAATTAGGGTTAAAGTGACAAGAATGAAGTTTATGTTAGAAGCTTTGTATTTTAGGTAACTTAATTAATAAAATTCGGGTATATCCATTTGCAAATTGGGTTATCCGTGTATGGTGTAAGTTTAGGTGGGAAAAGACATTTGAGGTGAAACCAGGGAGTGACAAGTGTCTCTCATTGGTTTCTTTTATATATAACTAGCGATAAGACCCGTGTGTAAACACGGGTGGTTTTTAGAAAACCATGCATAACACATTTTGATAGAAAGTAAAAAAATAATTAGTGCAGACTTACAAAATTGATATAAACTAATGGTCAATAGGTTTAGTCAACAGGAATTCCATTATGTTAATAACCAAACCACTGTTGTCTATCAACTGTTAAAAACCTCTATTGCTTTCCAACAGACGTTTGCTAAGAACTGTCATCCATTATCTCTAACAGAGTTTGCCACATTGATAGATGATAAGTATCAGATGTCACACCCTCAAATTCCACGTGCGGAGTAATACCGTGAGGTGTGAGACTGACCATGATCCAGCCACCAATCATATTGAACATTTATAAATATAAAGCAATTTATCAAAATACGATTAGTGGCAATTAAAGTCCACAATTAAGTCTTAAGTTTCAAAACATCATAAAAGGAAATAATAGAAGCATAGTTTCAACAGTTAACTCAAAAGTCCAAGTTTAAATTTATTTAAAACCCGACACGGGTTAATGCAACCACTAAACTCCTCAAGCCACAAGCTACTGCCTTCATGGATTACCTGCAAAGCATGCAGTAGGGTGTCAACATAAAGTTGGCGAGTTCACTGGTAGTCCAGCTTTAATTCCATAAAACTTGTTTAAATACTTAAGTTGTTAAATTTCCCATTTATATCATGTTATGAGGAGCTACCTCATATGTAAGCTACTAAACTTCCATGATCATACCGAAACTATCGCACTTAAGTTGTTGTTGTTGCCCTGTTTGTCAATGTCTATCATCAATGACGGATGCCAAGGACCTATTAGTTCACGCCCGTCCACTCAAGGCACGTTGTGAGGTTAGTGAGACCTAAATAGCGCTATTTAACTAATATCCCGTTCGCCAGGCCAGGCGACTAATTGGTATAGTAAAGTAGGGACTTGTGATAGAGTTCCGTTTAGTAGGCTTGTTCATGAAATATAAATAGTTTTTAACTGAGCGTCCCGCACAAAGGGAAAATGTTACCCGTATCCCGCACAAGGAGATAATGTTACCCGTATCCCGCACAAGGAGATACCATTGTCTATCCCGTTCCTAACTACCGGGAATACTTGCTTTAGTAAAGTGTGTGAACTCACCTCGATTTGCTCGGCAGATTGTTTACTCGTTACAATATTTTAGTCAATCACGTCCTATTATACTTTACCACATCTAATTAGATTCGCAATCACACCTTTGTCACGAAATCAAATATTCATCACGTAGCGCGCATCGTATTTCGACATTACTTATTTAACACATCAATTATCTCATATTTAATACGTCACATTTAGACATAACACAATCACATTTCAAGTGTGCGGTTTTAAATGGAGTGTGCGACGTGGTATAGAGTGTGCAATTGTCTCATGCAGTGCTTCCTTTATAACATGCCTTAGCCTTATGAGATTTTGTACCCAATCATTTATACAGTGGGCGGCCGTTAATTCATATGGTGCATTACCCAACATTTACCCTAGGCCCAATTACTAAGTCCTATTGGCCCAACCTTTGTGTCAACATAACAGGGACTGTGCGACTATCCTATCATTGTGCGACCAAAGAAAGGACTTTCATGTTTCATTTTTTTTAGTGGTCCCCACATCCGTTGTGCAAGTCAGGAGTGTGCATTCCCAAAACAAATGTGCCACCAAAATCAGATGAATGAAAGGAAATGGGACCCGGAAAAAGAGTGTGCGATTTATATAACAATATTATTCTATCACTAACATGGATCAATAGAATAAGACAAAACATTTTCATCATCATTCCAAAAAAGGACAAAACATTTATAATCATTCTGTCATTCATAATTCAAAAACTCAGATCCTGGTATGAATTTTTACGCTCAAGCTCTCAACAAATTTCAACCAAAAATCGAACAGTTCATATTTGTTGGACATTAGACTCGCACAATCATCATCCTTGTCATCTTTCTTAATAGCTAGCCGGCATTATCATCATCACCGTTTAAACACTAACAACAGTTTATCATAGCTATCATCTAAACAAAGTTGGACATCATTATCACTTAAAACCAGTCAACAAAACTAATCTTTCATATTTCCATTATTCAGATATGCATAACCAGGTGTACACGGAGCATTTATAGTTTTACACTTTTATTAAAGCATATTTTGAAGGTTTTAAATGGCAAGCACGTAACTTGGATCATATATCAAGAACATTCATTCACATAACGTCAGATCCATTCATACCTACGCACATATGTTTCTTGCTATCATCAAACTCTCACACAGATTCAGTGACACCCATTTAACATACAAGATAATCAAGTTTAACCTTTTAAAATGACGTCCAACTAACCTAGGTTCGATGTCGGAACGGTGTGTGTGCGGCATGAAAGAAACGAAGCTCCGATTTTGGAGCTGGCCGGAGGTAGATCAGAGTGCACCGTCGACGCCGTCGAACTACCGGGGTGAAATGAGATGACCGGAGACTGAATGGTGAAACCGTCGGCCGGATGTTTTCAATCGAGCTGGGTTTATCCGATTATGGAGGGAGGGTGGCGTTTGCAGGTGTGCTATTTGGAGAAGAAGTCAATTATGGTGAGAGTGTGAGAGATGTGCCTCGGAATTGCGGCTGATGATTTTAAAACATTCTCTCTGTTTGTTTGTTGGCTGTCATAAATATATATATCCATAACTAGGGTAGGGATGTGAGTGTCTTTGGGCTGCTTTTGGGTCTCTGTATGTGTGGTTATGAGGGGTGGTTATGAGGGGATTAAAACTTTGGTAGTCCAAAGTTGTTTTTTTTTTTTTTACGCATGTACATATACATATTATGTCCACATAATATCATAAATTCATTTAACATCACACCCAAACACATATGTATTATTTGGTTCAAGACTATATAAGGTAATCCCCGCTCGTTAAATTCATATAGAAAATTTATATAATTTAAACTTAATAAACATCAAATCAAAAATTCAGTTCACATAAATTAAATTAAGACTCTCGGTTCGGAAATAGAACGTGCGGGTAAAACCCGAAGTGTCACATTATCCCCATGTTTCAAGAACTTTCGTCCTGAAAGTTAGAGCGCAACCACTGACGAGCTAATGTGTTTCAATGTCTCCGCGGGGTGTCACGTCATCCCCCTGTAGGTTTGTAATTACGTCCCGAAATTCTGCTGTAGCCTCAGTGTTGGGAGCTTTGTTTGCAAACAGTTGAGGATACTTGCGCATCATCTAGTCTTCTCGTTCCTAGGTAAATTCTGGGCCACGGCGTGAGTTCCAACGAACCCGTACGATAGGTATCCTGCTACGTTTGAGGGTTTTGATTACTCGGTCCACGATCTCAACCGGTTCCTCAACGAAACGTAGCTGGTCATCAATGGTGAGTTCCTTAAAGGGAACGATAAGCGTTTCATCTGAGAGACACTTCTTCAGATTCGATACGTGAAAAACGTTGTGTACCGCACTCAGCTCTTCAGGCAGATTTAGTCTGTAAGCTACCTTACCGATCCTCTCGGTAATTTCGAAAGGTCCAACGTATCGCGGATTAAGCTTGCCCCTTTTGCCAAAACGTACCACGCCCTTCTAGGGTGAAACTTTTAGTAGAACACTGTCCCCGACCTAGAATTCTAGAGGTTTCCTACGCTTATCAACGTAGCTTTTCTGACGGTCACGCGCCGCCGCCATTCGTTGTCTAATCTGGGCAATCTTTTCCGTTGTGTCAACTACGAGTTCCGGGCAGGTAAATTGGCTTTCACCAACTTCCGCCCAACACAAATGAGAACGGCATTTTCGACCGTACAATGCCTCAAAAGGTGTTGCCTGTATGCTGGTGTGGTAGCTGTTGTTATAAGAGAATTCTACCAGAGGTAGGTGTCGTTCCCATCCATTGCCAAATCAATAACACATGCTCGCAACATGTCTTCGAGTGTCTGGATGGTACGTTCGGTTTGACCATCAGTCTGCGGGTGATAACAGTGCTCATGTCTAAGCGTGAGCCAAAGGATCTATACGTAGCTTGCCATAATTTAGAAGTAAAATGTGGGTCACGATCGGAGATGATTGAAATTGGCACTCCGTGCCTGGCAACTATTTCTTTCAGATAGATGGCTGCATGTTTCGATTACTTGTCTGTTTCGTTGATCGCGAGGAAATGCGCAGATTTGGTTAAACGGTCTACGATCACCCAGATGGTATCGTTTCCGTTTTGAGATCTTGGTAAGCCGGTAACAAAATCCATGGAAATCTGTTCCCATTTCCAGGTTGGCAACTCAGGTTGATGCAATAGTCCAGACGGCTTCTGGTACTCGATCTTGACTCTAGCGCAAGTCAAACATTTACTGACATACTTTGTGATGATCACATTCATGTTCGGCCACCAATACAAGGTCTTAAGGTCATGGTACATTTTATCGGCTCCAGGATGTATCGAGTAGCGAGACTTATGACCTTCATCCATCACAAGCTCTCGAAGATTCCCATAAAATGGAATCCAGATACGTTCCATAAAGTAGTAGACGTCGTCGTCCCTACGTTCAAGTCGCTTTTCCATACCACGCAGTGATTCTGCTAGCAGGTTTTCTTCCTTTAGTGCCTCAGTTTGAGCGTCACGAATCTGCTCAGGAAGGTTTGAGTGAATACTAAGCTGAAGTGCACGCACACGCTTAGGCCTAGTGTCCTTATGACTGAGGGCATCGGCTAAAACGTTTGCCTTGCCTGGATGATCCTTGATAACGCACTCGTAGTCATTCAAAAGTTCAACCCATCAGCGTTGACGCATGTTCAATTCCTTTTGATCCAAAATGTGCTAGAGACTCTTGTGATCGGTGTAAATTGTACATTTGGTACCGTACAAGTAGTGCCTCCATATCTTGAGAGCGAACACTACGGCTCCCAGTTCCAAGTCATGAGTAGTGTAGTTCTTTTCATGAATCTTGAGTTGTTGTGAGGCGTAAGCTATAAAATTCTTACGCTACATCAATACACATCCAAGCCCTTGTATGGATGCGTCGCAGTAAACAACGAAGTCGTCTGTGCCATCAGGTAACGAGAGAATAGGTGCACTACATAGTTTCTCCTTCAATAGTTGGAAAGCGGACTCCTGAGCATCACCCCACTTGTAGGTGACACTCTTCTGAGTTAGAGTTGTAAGGGGTTGCGCGATCTTCGAGAAACCTTCAATGAACCTACGATAATAACCCGCCAAACCCAAGAATTGACGGATTTCGGTCGGAGTTTTGGGTACATGCCAATTCTTGTTGGAGTCAACCTTAGATGGATCAATATGAATCCCAGCTTCATTGACCACGTGTCCAAGGAAATGGACTTCACGAAGCCAAAAGTCGCATTTCGAGAACTTGGCATAGAGCTGTTCGTTTCGGAGGAGTTCTAGGATAAGACGCAGGTGTTGCTCGTGTTCTCCTTAGCTCTTCGAGTAGATCAAAATGTCGTCAATGAAAACGATAACGAATTTATCGAGATAGGGTTTACACACTCGGTTCATAAGATCCATGAAAAACGCAGGCCCGTTGGTCATTCCAAAAGGCATGACAAGAAATTCGTAATGACCATAGCGAGTTCTGAAAGCAGTTTTGGAGACGTCCTCGTTAAGAGAATAATGTTATGAACAATGAATTTAGTCAACCCATGTTAAAAAGGTTAGTCAAAAGAAGTTAAAAGGGTTAGTGAACCGATGTTAAGAGAATAATGTTATGAACAATGTATTTAGTGCTATCATTAAAAATGAGACCTGGGAACTTGTTACTACAACACCAGATATAAACATTTTTCGCAGCATATGTTCTCAGGATAGGCCTCATGCAGAGCAAGTATCAGATGCTTTCAGAAACTTCTACTGCTTTCCAACAAACATTTCCTAACAACTGTTCCTCCATTATACCCAACAGACGTTGCCAGCTTGACAGATGTTAAGTATCATCATAGATTTTGTAAAACTTCCTTGTAAACTACATTAGTAGAGGTTGTACAAACTCATTTTTCTTTATCACAAATCAAAAGTTTCAACCCCTTCCTACTTTTTACCCTAGATACAGCAACATAGAGCTGGCCAAGACTAAACACTGGACGTGGAAGATACAAACCAACACGCTCCAATGATTATCGTTGACTTTTATTTATTGTCAGAGCAAAACACAGAGAAAGTGGGAATTGTCTTCGAGAAATCTTCACTGGTATTCATTTATCAGAAGGTGTCATCTTCAGTCTTGAAATGAAAGTATGGTGACCTATATTAGTCCCTGTGATAATTTTTGCTTCAATCACAACTTGTTTGAGTTTTATGAGTTGTAAACGTGTACCGTTACACAATCCATTTGCCTGATTACTATTTCTAAGTAACATCACTGGAGCACCAAGTTTCAATACTAATTTATGGTTAGGTAAACTAGAAAACGAAGATCGTTTAACACATCAAGAGGCAACAATGCCATGTTAAGCTCTGATTCTTCCTCAGATTGACATAAACTATCTAAACTAAAATAAATATTCTCTTCACCAGGAAGATTCTCTAACAACTCTTTATTTATTGAATCCACCACTTCATTAGTTGGAGCAAGAATCACTCTTTGTTGGAAATACGTTAAATCTCACAAATACTTATTCATGTCTGGATATGTAAATGAAATGAGAGAAGAAATAGGATTGACTTGGTCATCAATAAGTAAATCATCTGGAATTTCAAAATCTACCTCACCATCATTTTCTTCACCAAACAGACCATCACCAAGCTTTAAAATCCATTCTGTAAATTCCTTTATTTCTTTTAAATCTGTTTCCTAACATCCAACTCTTAATCTAATATTCTCAGTTAGCTTTAGTACTTCACAGTATCGCCATATATAAGAAGAATTCAAAGAAGCATTGACTATCATTGTTCTGTTACCTTTAGGGATGACCGGAAGAATTTGTCTAAAATCACCACCAAATAGAATGACCTTTCCCCCAAAAGGCATGTATTCCATGTTCGGTTGACTAGAACGTGATATGTCTCTCATTGTTCTATCGAGAGCCTCGAAACAATGCTTGTGAGTCATAGGTGCTTCCTCCCAAATAATCAAAGTTGCTCTTTTAATTAAATCACCTAATTCAGTATTAGGCTCTATCGAATATATTGAATTCTTATTAATGTTGATTGGAATTACAAACCTTGAATGAGCAGTTCTACCACCATCCAGCAAAAGTGAAGCAATTCCATTGGATGCAACATTCAATACAACTTCACCTTTCAATCGTAATGCAGTTGCGAATGTCTTCCAAAGAAACGTCTTTCCAGTTCCACCATAACCATATACAAAACAGACAGCTCCATCACCTTTATCAATCGCTTTCATAACAATTTTACATATTCTTTCCTATTCGGCAGTTAAACACTTTACATAACCATCATGTTCCCTTTGAAGAGCTACTCTGTCATACGATAGTTCTTTCATTATCAATCAATTGTTCGACGATGAAACATAATTGTCAGGAACACTTGGCATATCATCAAAATTTCTCACTATACTCCCATTGATAAGTAGCAACTTTTCAATTTCAGATAGACAGATATTTTCAAGTTCTTCTTGTTGAAGAACCAAATCTAAAACAAATGTTGAAAAAAGTATTAGTTTTTTTCCCAATAACGGAGTTATTGCATAATTTTAATGTAGTTGTATATAACTTTAATAAAATAATCACATTACTTGCAATACTAGTTATCTTTTGTTGCTGATACAGAATGTCTTTATATAACAGGGACTTCGTTTCCGACCAAAAAACACCAGGACGAGATATCGAATTTGACAACAACATTACAAAAAAAGTCCTCAAGAAATCTCTGGTTGGCCATGTGCTAGCTTCTTTGACAGCATTAACATATTCCTTATCATCATCCAACAGTCCCCGTGTAAAACATGCATATTAGGGGGTAAATTGTAACTTCCTTATCTCAATGGCGGTAAGATGTAATTTATTATTCCAATGGCGGTTTAATTGTATTATGTGGACCAATCAGATAAACTCCGATCATTTACATAGAGGCAGATAAAAACATACTTTACCTTTTTAACGACTCTACACATCCCTTTACAAAATTGTTTGCCTGATCTCATAAAAAGTGCTTCAAGTTTTAATCACCAATGTCCATTTCAATATTTAATCACTCCACTTGAATACTTCTTACTTTTGACATCATCAACAACTTCGATCAAGGCATAATAATATTTATTAAAATTTGTATGCACATGAGTTTCATATGCACATCATTAACGACTATTATGAAGACTGTGATCATGTATTGCATGTTTTAGATGATGTATGAATTTCATTTTACATGTTTTTATTTTTTTATAGTGTTTCCGATTCGAAGTTTTCTTTGATATGGTGCTACATTTGGTTTCTTGAAAGCAATCAATAAGGTATATTTATTTGTTTTTCTTACTTGATATTAAATAATATGATTAAATGACCAATCTTTTGTTTATGGACTTTTAAAAAATGTTATTTCCTTGCTACTCGGTTCTACATTTTTTCAAGGAATCTTTATTTATTGATTTGCTCTAAATAAATCGATAAATATTAAATGTGTTATTTAAATGAAATAGATATGTTAAACATTGTTGGTTCATATTTGTTATCATAGTCTTTATAAATAATGAAGCATCTGATAAAATACATTGTTTCATTGTTTATTTGATTTATAGATAAACATCATATCTTGGAAGATGTGTTTTTATAAATATTTGGACTCTCTTAATGCCAAAATCTTGGTAAGATTATTACATTAAAACCATTTTCTGCATTTTTATTGTTAACGATTAATTCACATATAACACTTGCCAATACTTAAATACTTGAACTCCACAGATAATACCAAAAATCTTTGCAAACAATCATTTACTCAATGAAGTTCCTGGTAATATTACTGTTATAGAGTGTGCAAACGGTATGAGATGGGAGATCCGATTCTCAAAACACAGTGGAAGTTTTGCTCTAAAAGAAGGATCGTCCTCAGTTGTCTCTGCCCTTTCATTGAAAGAAGGATGTCTATTGGTATTTAAAAAAACTGCACCATACACATATCTGCTGACACATTTTGAAAAAGTTCATCGTTATCCAACAAAACTCCCAATGATTTCTAAGTTCACATCAATATCATTTGAGAGGAACTTTGGATGTATGGATTCATTCTCCCATAGTTTTTCTGATGCTTCTAATGACGTGTTGGTAAGTTTTGGTATTTTAATCCAATACTTAAATGTTACTATACTAATTAGTGATATACTTTAAAATTTACTGTATCTTTGTTGATTTCGTAGTAAAGTTTATATCTTTTGTTCAGCTAATACCCAAGGACTTAGTTAACATCAGTATTGGAGTTGGTAAACTTAAAGAGACATTTAAGATATATGTGAATCAGTGGGACTCTTTTGATGTAGTACTTCAACGGGATCCTCTTTGGAATTGTTACTTTATAACTGATGGATGGGAAAAGGTTGTACACTACATGGGTCTGCAAACAGGAGTTGTACTTGTTTTAAGATACGTAGCGGATTACATCTTTCAGCTTACTGTCTTTGATTTGAATGGATGTGAGATTGTTGCACCCAAAGCCAATGACAGTCTGAAAGGCGATACTTCCTTACCCAAATTAGAAGTTGCTCCAATTACCGAAGATATGGCTCATCAGTCGGATGTTGAAGAATCCAATGACGTAGATTCTGATAGTGATTATGTTGTATCCGTTGAATCATCCGATGATGGCGACGATGCAGATTTTGATGCTACTGTCTCAGATTATGAAGCTGATCCTGATGTATATCCCTTAGAATTCGTATGGTACTGCAGTAAACATTTTGTAAGTTTGTTCTGTAATATATTATGCCTCATTCTTTGGATGTTAAATGTTTGTTACAATAAAAAATTTGTTACTTTGCTTAAATACATTATTTATTTGTAATTGATTATTGTTATTTTATATTTATTTTAAGCGTCTGAATGTGAAAGTGGTGTCATTATCAAGGATTCATAGATCATTGAAGATGACAGTTGAAAATCTGAATGGAGATGGCATTGTAATTGACTTTCGACAGAAGAAGCATGGTAAGGGATTTAGATACGCGGCTTGTCAATGGACCCAGAAGTTCACCAAGCCCAATGGTATCTACAGAAATATGAAATGCAAATTTGTCTACTCTATAGAAAAAGCCAAGCTGATCTTAAAGAAAGTCTACAAATAGTTATGGTTGTTGATATTATCTCATGTGAGATGAAGTTATGGGATGGTGATGTATCAAACTTGTATATTTTCCAAACTTACGAATATTTAAATTATAACAATGTATGCTTATCTTGTTAGTTATATTAACTTAAATTTTTGTTGTACATTCATTATATTTTAATGGGCTCTTCATGATACATTACAACTTGAATTATACTTTGTAAATTTATGGCCAATCATCGACATTTAAAAGGCTTCAACAAATTTATGGGTGATCATTGTCATAACTTCACTTGAATTATACTCTGCAACCTCTAATTACAAATAACAGTCTTTTAACATCTACAACTAAAGGGATACACTCAGCATCTCTTTAGATAAAGTCTGTCAAACCCAAAGCTCTGTTGAATACAAAATCTGTTGAAGCAAAGTCTGTTGTTCCAAACAACCTCTGCTGATAAACACAAAGACTGTTGTAGCAAAGGTCTACCAAAAGAGAACCTCTGCTGATGAATATGAATACAAAAGTATCATGAAGCTAACATCATTCTGCTATTACTTAACAGATGATGCAGTCTTTAAACATCTGAACTAAAAGGATACACTCAACATCTATTTCGCTAAAGTCTGCCAAACCCAAAGCTCTCTTGAAGACAACATCTGTTGAAGCAAAGTCTGTTGAACCAAACATCCTCTGCTGATAAAAACAAAGACTGTTGAAGCAAAGGTCTGCCAAAGACAACTTCTGCTGATGAATACAAAAGTATGATGAAGCTAACATCTGCTGTGGCTTAACAGATGATGCAGTTCAACAGAGGATTTCAACATATGAGAAGCACACGAATCATGATCAACAGATGCTATGGTCTGTTAAATGAAAGTCTGTTCTACAGATCCTAATGTAGCTCAGGTCCATTCCCATCTAGGTCACATCAGATGTTAGCAATCTGTAACAGAGGTTAGTCTCTAACAGATGTTAATGTATATGAGATCCTAACGGTTTTCCTACTAAACAATTCATTAAATTTGCATTCATTCACTGACAATAATATACAACTCTACTACTTGTGCAAAACAGGAATATCAACAATAATATAATATATAATATAATAACAATAATATTCAAATTGTAGCTATTACATGCTAAATCCATCAGTTTAGATGATTCTCATTTTTGTTGTACATTCATTATATTTCAAATGTCTCTTGACAATAAATCACAACAAGTTAGTGATCGACATTTAAAAGGAGAAACAAATTTATGGCCAATCATTGTCATAATCTAACTTGAATTATACTCTAAAACCTCTAAATACAAATAACAGTCTTTTGAAAATCTGCAACAAAAGGAATACAGTCAACATCTTCTTATATAAAGTCTACCAAACCCAAAACTCTGTTGAAGAGAGAATCTGTAAAAGCAAAGTCTGTTGAACGAAACAACATTTGCTGATAAACACAAAGACTGTACAAGTAAAGGTCTGCCAAAGAGAACCTCTGCTGTGGACTAACAGATGATGCAGTTCAACAGAGAATGTTTAACAGAAGAGCTTTAACAGACCATGATCAACAGATGATAAGGTCTGTTGAAGCAAAGCCTGCTCAATAGATTCTAACAGTTTTCCTACTAACCAATTCATTAAAGTAGTACTCATTCACTAAAAATGATATATAACCCTACTACTTGTGCAAAAAATGAATATTAACAATAATATAATAACAATAATATTCAAATTGTAGCAATTACATACAAAATCCATCAGTTTAGATGATTCAAATTGTAGCCATAACATACCAAACTTTCAAACACACCAGGTTAAAACAAAAGTTAACAATCATAACTAAAAACCACAATTTTAGTCTTCAAAATAAGTTGTTTTTACTTTCCATTCAGACTTAATCCAGAATCCTTTTCAACCTCTACTGCTGAAAAGTGTTCTGTAACAGATCACAAAACAACTAATGAATATTTATTCAACCTGTTATTATATTGCCAGAAATAAAGAGTATAGTTATGATTTGCAGAAAGTAACAAAAATTACCTTTGCATTTCCTTACACTTTACATGCTGTATAACAGCCATCGCATGCTCATGAGCTGTCATTTTAGAGATGAATTCGTTAAACTACAGAGCATAATCATTCCACACAATACATCGTAAAACCGTAACCCTACATGGAAACAATATTCATTTAACCATAAACTAAACACTAATTTATAACCAGTTTTCTAGAATCTATAAAATCAAAACAAAAACTGAATGAATAACAACATAAAATCAAACGAAAATTATGACCATCTATTAAAGTAGTAAATGAGCAACAAATTAACTAACATATTCACCTGAAGAGGGAATAAATTTGTTAATCTCATTTATTACCATGATTCCACATTAGATACAAAGACTGTTAGTCTCATTTATTAGCATTACCTTGATTCCCCTTTAAATACCAACAGTCCTAATCTCATTTTTAAGATCATTCCACAGTAAATATAAACAATAATTTGAATTCATGACTGAACATGTAAACCACCACTTACTCTAACTCTTGAATATCGCTTTTCTTACTGTTAGTTTCTTTTGAAGGTCGGCCAGCGAATTCAAGACCTCCACACCAAATAACAGATCCAGCAACATCTACTTGAAGAACATTTAAACAAAGTATTTTTTTAGCATACAAACCTACAGTTTGTGATAAAAATAAAAAAACAAAGAATATACATCCTCAATAAACTACCATGCAAAACTCAGGAACATTTATATTACAAACCTACAAAGCATAGAATCAGGAATTCACACATATACATCTATTTTTAAACACAAACAGACATTACCTTTTCATCAATAAAGATGAGATCCATTTTATAACCTTCATTCCATTTTCGGAAGATCCTCGCTCTCATGTGCCACAAATCTTTCCAAGGAACATTTATAATAGAAACCTATAAAGCATAGAAACAGGAATTCACAGATATACATCCATAGAATCCTTTATACACGAACGGGAAAACACAAATACACCATACCTTTTCATCAATGAAGATGAGATCCATTCTATAACATTGATTCCATTTTCGTATGATCCTCGCTCTCATGTGCCACAAATCTTTCCCAGGATTCAAATCGTTAACTAAACTAAAATTGTTAATCTCAACTGATGCTGACGTGCTTCTAATTCGGAAATCGGAAAGAATTCAAATTTCAAAATACAAAAGTAGAGAACAGGAGAGTGGAAATATGAAGAGAGAAATGAGAAAAAAAACTTTATATAAGAAGATGATTGACAGAAATGAGTGAGTGACATGCATTAATTGCAAATTACGTATTCCCAGGCATTTTGAATTTGAAATTACTGGCAACTAAACATCTGCTGAGATATAGCATTATATGAACCTTCAACCGCTGCTGCTTTTAAAGTATGGATGGATATGAGCAGAGGTTTTGGGAGGCAGACTTTTAGATAGATTTTAAAATGATTTTATATATTAGGCTTTATGATACAGTAATGACATAAGAAAAGCATTGTTGGACAGCCTCTTTGGCTGCCACATCAGCTTTTCTTATGTCACTCAGATTTATCCTTTTATAGAAAGTATAGATATATATAGATGTCCTTAAAAACTAATTAAAATATTTGATTTATCCGTTTTATTAAAAAGAACTCAAAAATGATCATTTTGTAACAAATGTATCATTATGTTATGATTATCCACATAACCCCTATCTTTCCTTTAGTTTAGTATTAATGTATAGGACTATAAATTGTTGCATTTGTATCTTATCTATACGTGAATAAGAATGAGCTTCTTACATTCTATGTCATCTCTTTATATCTATGATCTTTGTTCATCTATTTAAATACTTTATATAATGCTTGCTAGGAGGTAGTTGTTACACAACATGTTATCAGCACGGAAGTGCTTTCACCAAATCCCTAATCCCATTACCTAGTTTCTTATGAATGTTAGCCTCTTTAACTAGCCTTCACACGCAAACACAACCGAAAACATGACCTATGTTCCTCAACAAAGACCACATAAAATTTGTTCTGATCGGTAAATACTTTGTGATTTAGATTCATAGATGCAATAGTTGATTAACCCAACGCATATGATTTATTACTGTCTTTGAAGCTGATTAAGGTAACCTCGATTTTATTTCATGGCGTATGCACACCCTGATAAAACGATTACATCATAGCCGGGTGTGATCTGAATGGCATCATCATTGCACAGCGGAAGTATTTAGCTAAGACTTCTAAACAGTTAAACGCCTGCTAAGTACTCGAATGTGACATCTGTGCCTCCACGGTCATCAAACAAATACCAAATCAATGAAATATTGTGTTTCATACTTGGTATTTGTATAAATATGTGTATCTTTTGCACATATCAATTCTCGTTCGATTTCGAGCTCCAAATCGCTTTCTGGAAAGTTATACGCGAACTGAGGCGTAAACGTAATCAGTTTAACGCAACAAATACTCCAGAATAGTGACATAGGCTTAACATACCTTAAATAACCTTTACATAACTTAGAAATAAGTTTTGGAAGGTTTGGTGTGTCGAAATCAAGTTTATTCGCTTACAGGGACTAATTTTGACAAACTGCGAAAGTATGCCGATTCGTACTGTAACGAACATTCCGAAACTTGACCATAAGTTAAACATGCCCTAAATATCCTTTACATAGCTTAGAAATAGGCTTTGAGGTGTTTGGTGTGCAAAAATAAACTTTTGGGTCAAACAGGGACTAAAAGCGTCAAAAAGTGCATAAGTTTGCATTTCCGCGCATATCTTACGTTCTGAATAAATCCGGACATCCAAAAATTTATGTAATCATTAAAATATTTTATTTTAGTGATTGGCATGATAAAATTCCATTCGTCGCGTAATTTGGATCGTTTTTGCGTCCGTTAGGACTTCCGTCGTAATTAACCGAACAACGCAACCGTACGACCAAACGAACTGACATCCGAGATGTTTTTGAGCATAATTTAAGTTCCCTATACTTTAACTTCATTTTAGAGCCTTTAAATGGGGTTAACGGGTCTTAAACATGTCAAAAATGCATCGAAAATCAAGTTTCTGGGCTGCAGGGACCACAAGTGTAATTCTGCCAAACTTGGCTCTAGGCGGGGCGCGTAAGGGGGAGACCATTCCTTACGCGGGGCGCGAGAGCAGCCCAGTTCAGCAAAAACCAGTTTCTTCAATTAGCAGCTGGTTTCTGGCTTTGGTTCTTGGTTTTTCAACACCATGAGCTTGTTTTGGGGCACCCATAGGTTTGTAAAACAATGGGCACACTTGGAGGGTTGAGATTGAAGCTCGGTATTCGAGAAACGATCTTAACGGATCTTGAATTCCTATAAATACCCAACCCCACTTCACTTCAACTCACACTTGATCTGATTTTATGCTCTAAGTTGAAGCTTTTGCTTCATACCTGACTATCTTAGATCAAGTTCTTCCTAGCTTGGACCTCTTGTAAGTTCCTTTCATGCTTTTATACATTTTTAAGCGTAAAAGTCAAACAGTGTTTGACTTTCTACTTTGACCGGTCAATGGTCAACACGAAGTTCGTTTGAACTTCGCAACGTGAGCGTAATCACGATGGTTATAATCCCTTTTGACTATACCTACTGATTACCACGTTGATTAGGTGTAGTGACGAGTCATAGTTTCGGTCAAAATGCGTGTTCATGCGTATTTTGCAACCAAACTATTCTTGGGTATCAAATCCGTTTGTTTTGATATCAAACTTGTTTTCTAACTTCGTTAAACATGTTTTAACATGTTTAACTCGTCACTTCTAGATTAGTGCTTATACAGGGTCGTTAGATAAGCGGTCTAAACAACCACTTAGACTTTTGAACCCGACCCGTTTGGTCGATCATTAGGATCCGACCAAACATGTTTTGCGACCATAGTTGTATAGGGAATAACCTTCCGAGGTTATACCTTATGGTCACTTCGTTTAGTTAGTTGTATGTGTAACGCCCGGCTCTTTTGTACTTTCCAATTATAGAAAGTTTTGTTCGTATTTCTATTTTTGGAAACTTTGTATTCTTGTAATTTTTTCCTTCTTTGTAATCATTGTGAAACCGAGACTTGGATCATTAATGAAACTCGTATTTTATTACAAATATGTTATACACACTTTATATATGCTGGTATGTTCGATTTTGTGAATCAATTGATGTTAAATCGTTATTCTTGGAAACAATGTGCTAAACTTGTAATTAAACTAAACTTATGCACGAAACGTGTTTTGAACGTGAACGACACTTGATTATGACACTTATACACTCAATTATACTTGGGTTATGAACGCCATGCTCGATTTTATCTTATACTATGCTTATATGTCAAAACAAGTCCCTAAACTATCAAGAATGCACCTAAAAGCATCAAACATAAACTTCAGGGACTAAAGTGCAACAAAATGAAACTCATCAGAAGTGAGGCGCCGCGTGACGCCAAGCCTCCTCGCGTCACGCGAGGCCCTTGTTTCGGCAGACTTGTGTTTTCTTCCAGCTTTATACACGAAATCCCAAGTCCTAGTCTCACCCAATCCCCTTTAATCCACCTCTAATCACCTCCAATCAACTCTAAACTCTTCCACTATAAATACACACTCTCTCTAACCCTTTTTACACTTTCACAACTCATTACACTTCACAAATTTACTCTAAATCTGCAGCAAATCTGAGTTCTTGGACAGATTCATACACTTCTACAAATGTAACTTGCTTTTTTCACTCCAATTCACTTGATTCTTTCTTCTATTGCTTTGTTATGTCCTTGGGTTTGATTCCTTGGTTTTTCCTTGGAGAAATCAGGCTTGGAATTGCCCTAAAAAGGACCTAAACTTTCTGTTTTGTTACATACTCTTTCAAACTTGTTTAAACTTCATCCAACTTGTGTCTAACACATCTCACACCAATGTCCTAATGCTTACAACCTCTCTTATGGTTGGTTAAGCTTAAAAACATGGTTGAGACACTTAAATCAGAGGATTAAACCTCATAAACTTTCTGTTTTGTTAGGGTGTTTTGACCCACAAGTCATGTTCGAGCTAGTTCTTGATGTAGAGTGATTATGGCAACTTGGGTTGTTCCAAACATACAATCCTCACATGATTTGATGATTCCCCTTAGTTAGATTGTTTATATTATACTAATCCTAGTTCGTGACCCTCCTTGGTTGTCTTTACATCAAGAGAAGTGGTGAACATTCAAGGGGTTCCTAAACGGAAGCTTATTCTTCCTACCCCATACATGACATCCACGAATAACTTGAGGTGCCTAAATGAAGATCTTAATCTTCTACCTCCTACTTGAATTATCGAACTTAATAATATGTAATACTTAACCTAAATATAAATATGCACTCATTCGAACCTTTAATATTAAACTTGTGTTTATATGTTAAAGTAGTAGAATACCATCTAAGACTTAACACTCCAAGTATGATTCTAATGGGCATACTACCCATGAAAAACAATATAACCCTAGTGGTTACGTAGTGTCATATAAGAGTATAAGTTAAAGATGATTATTTTGATATCATACTTTATGTTATGTTAAACTCCAAATTATAATCTTCCGTTGAACGCCAAACTCACACACCTACGTTTCCTCGTGTAGAAGGACTAGGTGCTCCAACTTAATCTACTCCAACAATTCGCTCGCGGGAATTCCAAGTAGGAAAGCTTGCAACCACCGTGAGTATACTCGATCCCTTTTTCCCTTTTTACATTTTGGGATGCAACATGTATAATTATGCAAACGACTTTTGAACTAAACATACTCAATCTTTGAACGAATGCATGAAACTAATGTGACTTACTTGCTATTCTTGTATGCTCTATGAACGATTTGGAACGTTATATGCTCATTGACTTGTTCGCCCACCTTAACAATTATAGCGCTATAGGATTAACGCCCCGCCTGCTGAACTATTGGGTATTGTTAAGTTTACCACCCCGCTGAACGATTGGGATTAGGCTATTTATGCGTTGTGTTCTAGGGTTTGATCATATTGTACGCCAAAATTGCATAATAGTAATCACATATTATGAATCATGTTGGATTTGAGTTTTATTCTATTATACTATGTAAACAAACTTGTATACTCGCTCATTGCCTTTGCATTGAAACTCTATTTTAATACATGTTGCAGGTTGATTAGTGAAGTATGGATGATTGATGAAACAAGTTTAGGGTGGACTAGATACATACCTTAAATCTATTTATCTTTTGTTGATTTGAATTTGAACAATGTTGTATTTCCATTTTACATGTTGTATGACAATTTAGTTCTCGCAATGAAATTTGAGTTTAATTAAATATTGTCACATAGTGTTATGATGTTTTGAGCAATTTGTTCGTCTCATCCCGATGTTTCCGCCATCGGTTGGGGTGTGACAGATTGGTATCAGAGCCATAACTATAGGGAATTAGGAAAATTGCCATGCTTTTGTCCTAATCTATAGTTTTAGGAATTTTGCCTCTTATGTGTTGTTTAAAACTTTTGTACTCTACCATGCATGCTTCCTAGCTACACTTCTTGTTGATTAAATTTATATGCCTTTCCTAAGGTTAACATGAATACACTTTTGCTTATTTGTTTACTCTTGTAACACAAACGAGACAACTTTACCAAAATAGGCGTGAAACCCACAATTTGGTAAACGACTCTCATTCTACCTTAAACTATTTCTTTTGCACGAAATTACACCATTAAGCTAGGAGTGAAATCCACAACTTAATGGTAATTTCCATTTCAACTCTAGTGGACCCTTGTCATAGTGTCAAAATTTTATTTTGACCCGACAAGTACCAACCACATTTAGGGTACGAAATCGTCAAGCTAGGGGTGAAACCCGCATCTCGTCGATTAAGTCCCATTCCTCGATTTTCAATCTCGCCAAAGTCCCGATTGTTTCAATCAATTAGAGATGTGTAGTAACCGGAAGGGTAAGATACCGTTAATCGCTTCTCGACGAGAGTATCTTACCTATAGGCCAAAGCACGTTTTCTCTAATTCGAAAGAAACTTTCGACCCACTTTGGAATAGTCGACGTTTCTCTACCCGAAACAATCCAATGTTTTATTGAGCCTTTCTTTTATGTATCTCAATTTATATGTGATTTTATACTTGAACGTTCGTTCATTTCAAAATGTCGTTTTAATCATTTCGCACGTTATCGCAATCACAAACAATAATAATCCCTCGTGAACAAACTAAATTTACAATGCTTTCATTTATCCATGTTATGCTATGTTGGACTCATGACTATGCTATATGTGACGTCTAAACTCTTTATGTTATGTGAATCAATTTAAAACTCTTATGCTATATGACACTTTATGCTATGTGAATCAACTTATGCAAACGATTTTTCTTAAACAAACATTATTATCAAGTCTCACCCATTCGTTCTTTTGAATCTTATATGTCTTCTCGTCACTCCAACTCGTCTAGGAAGTCTAAGTCCCGTGCTACGAAGAAGATGATGGATTTCATGGCCGATCAATTTACGCGCGTCGTTCCAAAGGTCATTTCCGAGATTCGAGCTTCTGAAACTCCAAACTCTTCTGTCGACTCCAAGGTCGAAATACGCAAGCCCGCTTCGTTCAGCTTCAAGCACTTTTCATCGTGCAATCCCAAGCCATTCACTGGCAATGATGGGGTGACCGCCATGCTCGAATGGTTTGATAGCATGGAGGTCACGTTCATCAATAGTGATTGCCCCAAAGAGCTCAGAACGCGTAGTGCGACTGGGGTATTCCAAGCCCGAGCTCTCGAATGGTGGACGAACGAAAGGAACATTCGGTCGAGCGAACTGGCATATGCGTTGGAGTGGGAAGAAGTCAAGGCCCTAATGATGGATGAGTTTTGCCCTCCGCACGAGCAACTAAAGCTAGAGGAAGAATTTTGGGCGTTAAAGCAAGTGGGGGATGAGAACCTAGCCTACACCACCCGTTTCAAACAACTTAGCTTCATTGTTCCTCACCTCGTTATAACCACCGACCGTAAGATAAGGAAGTACATCCATGGGTTACCCTCTGCTATGCGCGATACGATCGAGGCTGCCAAACTCGACAATATCGAAGCTGTTTATCGTTTGGCCGCTTCCCTGAACAACAACCGTGTATGCGATAAACAAGCCGCAAACCCCGCTTCTTTCAAGCCAGCCAACCAAATCACCCAACAGTCGAGTGGCAATAGGGGGAAAAAGCGAAAGCAATCGAACCCTGTATGCAATGCGATCGTGCCACCCGTTAACCCAAACCCTGTTGCTCCTGATAACACCCACAAGTCGTACACTGGGATTCACCCCAAGTGTGCTACATGTAACCGCCACCATCCCGTCAATGCCAGGTGTCGTCTTTGTGGCAATTGTAACCGTTATGGACATGACACCGCCTTTTGTCGCTACCAACAACAACAAGCCCCACCAGCCCAGCAAGCACAACAAGCTCCTCCAGCTCAACAAGCGCAACAAGCTCCACCCCCTCCTCAAAACGCAAGACCCGCTAGAGCTTGTTTCAAATGTGGGGACGCCAATCATCTTCGTCCTCAATGCCCACTATGGAATCAAGAGCAACTACAACCTCCTCGTGGACGCTGTTTCAATCTGAACGCGAATCAAGCGCGCAACGACAATAATGTCGTTAACGGTACGTTTCTTGTTAACCATCTTTATGCTTCGATACTATTTGATACTGGTGCGGACAAAAGCTTTGTGTCCTTAGAATTCGAATCTTTGTTAAATTGCACGCGCTCTAAACTACCTAAGTCGTTTTCCGTTGAAGTCGCCAATGGCAAGTCCATCTTAGTCGATTCCGTTCTTCGTGATTGTCGTCTTACTCTTAACGAACACGTCTTCCCTATCGACCTCATACACATGCAACTGGGTAGTTTTGACGTCATCATAGGCATGGATTGGCTTCAAAAGAACCATGCTGAAATCACTTGTCACGAGAAATACGTTCGTTTACCCCTTCCTTCTGGTGATGTTTTACACGTCTATGGAGACCGGCCTTCAAAGGGACTGAAGTTGATGTCCTGCACACAAGCGAACAAATACTTACGCAAACAGTACTTTGCCTTTTTAGCCCACGTTGTGGAAGAAAAGGGCAAGGGAAAGAGTTTAAGTGATGTTCCAGTGGTGCGCGACTTCCCTGACGTCTTTCCTGAAGATTTACCTGGTCCTCCTCCACCTCGATCAGTTGACTTTCGTATTGACCTTGTACCTGGTGCGACTCCGGTTGCCAAAGCTCCTTGTCGTCTTGCTCCTTCTGAGATGCAAGAATTATCTACGCAACTTCAAGAACTCCTCGATAAAGGCTTCATTCGTCCAAGTACCTCACCTTGGGGTGCACCTGTGCTTTTCGTTAAAAAGAAAGACGGCTCTTTCCGTATGTGTATCGATTATCGCGAGCTCAACAAACTCACTGTCAAGAATCGTTACCCTCTTCCGCGTATCGACGATCTCTTTGACCAACTTCAAGGCGCTACTTGTTTCTCCAAAATCGATCTTCGTTCAGGTTATCACCAACTTCGGGTCCTCGAAGAGGACGTACCCAAAACCGCTTTTTGCACTCGCTATGGACATTACGAGTTCGTGGTTATGCCTTTTGGTTTGACCAACGCACCCGCTGTGTTCATGGATCTAATGAATCGTGTTTGTAAGCCCTATTTGGATCGTTTCGTGATCGTCTTCATTGATGATATCCTCATTTATTCTAAATCTCGAGCCGATCATGAACGTCATCTTCGTATTATACTCGAGCTCTTACGTGTTGAACGCTTATACGCTAAGTTCTCTAAATGCGAGTTTTGGATTAAGGAAGTCCAATTCCTTGGACACGTTGTTAGTGAAAAAGGAATCCACGTCGACCCTGCAAAGATCGAGGTTGTAAAGAATTGGACCGCGCCTAAATCTCCTTCCGAAATCCGTTCTTTCTTAGGATTGGCAGGTTATTACCGTCGATTCATCTCGAATTTTTCAAAAATCGCCGTTCCTCTCACCTCATTGACCCAAAAGGAGAAACCTTTTGCTTGGGGTCCTAAGCAAGAGGAATCCTTTCAGACTCTCAAGGACTTGCTTTGCAACGCTCCTATCCTTACTCTTCCCAATGGAAATGATGATTTCGTAGTGTATTGCGATGCATCGAACGGTGGTCTTGGTTGCGTTCTCATGCAACGAGGCAAGGTCATCGCTTATGCATCTCGTCAACTCAAGATACATGAGAAAAACTATACTACCCACGACCTTGAACTTGGCGCAGTTGTCTTTGCGTTGAAAATTTGGCGACACTACCTTTATGGTACTAAGTGTGAGGTTTTCACTGACCACAAGAGCCTTCAACACATTTTCAACCAAAAGGAACTGAACATGCGTCAACATCGTTGGGTGGAACTGTTAAACGACTACGACTGCGAAATCAAATACCATCCAGGTAAAGCGAATGTAGTAGCTGACGCCCTTAGTCGCAAAACACATATGAAGGGTATTCGTTGTTTCCAACTTGTGAACGATCTTCCACGCCGCATTCGCGAAGCTCAATACGCCTCTATTAACGAAGGTAACTTCCATATTGAGATACGAGGCGCTAAAGAACACGATCTCATCTCTAAGGCCGATGGTATACTATACCTCGACAATCGTGCCTGGGTCCCTGATCGCGAAGAACTTTGAGACTTCATCATGAACGAGGCACACAAATCCAAGTACTCAATTCATCCTGGTGCCGACAAGATGTATCATAATCTACGTACATCCTATTGGTGGCCTGGGATGAAGAAAGACATTGCCGTTTACGTCTCTAAGTGTCTTACGTGTTCAAAAGTCAAAGCCGAACATCAGCGACCTTCTGGCCTACTCGAACAACCCGAAATCCCTGTTTGGAAATGGGATAGCATCGCGATGGACTTCATCACTAAACTCCCTCGTACATCTTCTGGTCATGATAGCATTTGGGTGATCATCGATCGTTTGACCAAGTCCGCTCAATTCATTCCTATTCGCGAAGATTTCAAGGTTGAACGACTTGCTCGCATCTATACCGATGAAGTCATACGACATCATGGTATTCCTCTCGACATCATTTCTGATCGCGATGGTCGATTTACTTCGCGTCTCTGGCAAACCTTTCAGTCCGCTATGGGTACTCATTTGAATCTCAGTACGGCTTTTCATCCTCAAACGGATGGACAGACTGAACGTACTATCCAAACCCTAGAGGACATGCTCCGTTCTTGTGTCATCGACTTTGGTGGTAGTTGGGATGTGCATTTACCTTTGATCGAGTTCTCGTACAACAATAGCTACCACTCCAGTATTAAAATGGCTCCATTCGAGGCATTGTATGGTCGCAAATGCCGATCTCCTTTAAACTGGCACGAGATTGGTGACAAACACTTTACTGGCCCTGAAATCATACAGGAAGCAACATATAAGATTCACCAAATCCGTGATAATTTACTCAAGGCCCGAAATTGTCAAAAGGTCTATGCTGATAAGGGGCGCAAGCCGATGCAACTCAACGTTGGGGATCATGTTCTACTCAAAGTATCTCCTTGGAAAGGAGTGGTTCATTTTGGTAAGAAGGGAAAGCTTGCCCCTCGCTATGTTGGTCCTTTCAAGATACTCGAAAGGATTGGTGCGGTGGCTTATCGACTCGATTTACCTCAAGAACTTAACAACGTTCATCCAACGTTTCATGTCTCAAATCTAAAGAAGTGTCACGCTGAGGAAGGACTCCAAGTCCCTCTCGAAGATCTCCAAATAAACAACACTCTTCATTTTGTGGAGAAACCCGTCGAAATCATGGATCAAGGAGTCAAGTTATTGAGGCGCAGTAAAATTCCTATCGTCAAGGTTCGATAGGAAGGTAAACGAGGCGCTGAATTTACTTGGGAACTCAAGAGCGAGATGAAAAAGAAGTACCCTCATCTTTTCCCTATGTCTTCCTAAATTTCGGGACGAAATTTCCTAAAGGAGGGGAGACTGTAACGCCCGGCTCTTTTGTACTTTCCAATTATAGAAAGTTTTGTTCGTATTTCTATTTTTGGAAACTTTGTATTCTTGTAATCTTTTCCTTCTTTGTAATCATTGTGAAACCGAGACTTGGATCATTAATGAAACTCGTATTTTATTACAAATATGTTATACACACTTTATATATGCTCGTATGTTCGATTTTGTGAATCAATTGATGTTAAATCGTTATTCTTGGAAACAATGTGCTAAACTTGTAATTAAACTAAACTTATGCACGAAACGTGTTTTGAACGTGAACGACACTTGATTATGACACTTATACACTCAATTATACTTGGGTTATGAACGCCATGCTCGATTTTATCTTATACTATGCTTATATGTCAAAACAAGTCCCTAAACTATCAAGAATGCACCTAAAAGCATCAAACATAAACTTCAGGGACTAAAGTGCAACAAAATGAAACTCATCAGAAGTGAGGCGCCGCGTGACGCCAAGCCTCCTCGCGTCACGCGAGGCCCTTGTTTCGGCAGACTTGTGTTTTCTTCCAGCTTTATGCACGAAATCCCAAGTCCTAGTCTCACCCAATCCCCTTTAATCCACCTCTAATCACCTCCAATCAACTCTAAACTCTTCCACTATAAATACACACTCTCTCTAACCCTTTTTACACTTTCACAACTCATTACACTTCACAAATTTACTCTAAATTTGCAGCAAATCTGAGTTCTTGGACAGATTCATACACTTCCACAAAAGTGAGTGTAACTTGCTTGTTTTCACTCCAATTCACTTGATTCTTTCTTCTATTGCTTTGTTATGTCCTTGGGTTTGATTCCTTGGTTTTTCCTTGGAGAAATCAGGCTTGGAATTGCCCTAAAAAGGACCTAAACTTTCTGTTTTGTTACATACTCTTTCAAACTTATTTAAACTTCATCCAACTTGTGTCTAACACATCTCACACCAATGTCCTAATGCTTACAACCTCTCTTATGGTTGGTTAAGCTTAAAAACATGGTTGAGACACTTAAATCAGAGGATTAAACCTCATAAACTTTCTGTTTTGTTAGGGTGTTTTGACCCACAAGTCATGTTCGAGCTAGTTCTTGATGTAGAGTGATTATGGAACAACTTGGGTTGTTCCAAATATACAATCCTCACATGATTTGATGATTCCCCTTAGTTAGATTGTTTATATTATACTAATCCTAGTTCGTGACCCTCCTTGGTTGTCTTTACATCAAGAAAAGTGGTGAACATTCAAGGGGTTCCTAAACGGAAGCTTATTCTTCCTACCCCATACATGACATCCATGAATAACTTGAGGTGCCTAAATGAAGATCTTAATCTTCTACCTCCTACTTGAATTATCGAACTTAATAATATGTAATACTTAACCTAAATATAAATATGCAGTCATTCGAACCTTTAATATTAAACTTGTGTTTATATGTTAAAGTAGTAGAATACCATCTAAGACTTAACACTCCAAGTATGATTCTAATGGGCATACTACCCATGAAATACAATATAACCCTAGTGGTTACGTAGTGTCATATAAGAGTATAAGTTAAAGATGATTGTTTTGATATCATACTTTATGTTATGTTAAACTCCAAATTATAATCTTCCATTGAACGCCAAACTCACACACCTACGTTTCCTCGTGTAGAAGGACTAGGTGCTCCAACTTAATCTACTCCAACAATTCGCTCGCGGGAATTCCAAGTAGGAAAGCTTGCAACCAACGTGAGTATACTCGATCCCTTTTTCCCTTTTTACACTTTGGGATTCAACATGTATAATTATGCAAACGACTTTTGAACTAAACATACTCAATCTTTGAACGAATGCATGAAACTAATGTGACTTACTTGCTATTCTTGTATGCTCTATGAACGATTTGGAACGTTATATGCTCATTGACTTGTTCGCCCACCTTAACAATTATAGCGCTATAGGATTAACGCTCCGCCTGCTGAACTATTGGGTATTGTTAAGTTTACCACCCCGCTGAACGATTGGGATTAGGCTATTTATGCATTATGTTCTAGGGTTTGATCATATTGTACGCCAAAATTGCATACTAGTAATCACATATTATGAATCATGTTGGATTTGAGTTTTATTCTATTATACTATGTAAACAAACTTGTATACTCGCTCATTGCCTTTGCATTGAAACTCTATTTTAATACATGTTGCAGGTTGATTATTGAAGTATGGATGATTGATGAAACAAGTTTAGGGTGGACTAGATACACACCTTAAATCTATTTATCTTTTGTTGATTTGAATTTGAACAATGTTGTATTTCCATTTTACATGTTGTATGACAATTTAGTTCTCGCAATGAAATTTGAGTTTAATTAAATATTGTCACATAGTGTTATGATGTTTTGAGCAATTTGTTCGTCTCATCCCGATGTTTCTGCCATCGGTTGGGGTGTGACAGTATGATAGGTAATTTATATGCCTTAGGAAAATGACCCAAATGCCCTTTTTGCACATAAATTCATTTTAAGTATATGTAACCTAAATTTTTACATCTAAACCAATTAGGTAACACTATTAGACATGCTAAGGCATATAATACTTGTCATAGGACTAGTTAGGCGGTCCGAACGCGTTTTACACGAACGACCCGTTAAAGTAGCGTAAGCTACCTAAACGGGTCGTAATGGGTCGTAAGCACTTAGGTTAGGTTTCGTTTTAGTATGTAGGCTTTGTTAAGCCATATCATATGAGTTCCAATACTCATTTGGTTTACGAAACCTAATCCTATCCGATCTTCCGACTTAGGTCCGGTTTATTAATATAGTTATCTGTATTAGGTGCCAATTGATTCCGTGCTCCCTCTAGCTTTGCTTGGTTGTTATTCAAGACTTCTAAGCATTCTCAAGTGAGTACGTAGTTCCCCTATTTTACTCTTTTCAATTGTTTTGGGGTGATTCATATGTGTTAAATGATTTCGATGTTTTAATGATGGTTTCGAAAATGATTAAAATGGTTTATACAAAATTAATAACGATTTTGATAATGTGAATAAACTTGTTGGTTGTAATTACATAACGAATAACATTCATTAGTTTTGGCCGAATCGACCAATATTAGGTTATGGTACCATAGGATCTGACAAATCCCATTACCAGACTGCACCCATGGTTATGTGTGGGTTAGGTGGGTAACGACTGAATCTGTGATTGTTAATTTACCCTTTGGTGGTTTATTAATGTGAGTTTCGAGATAGTCGAGTTGCGAAGGTTTGGATGTTATTAGCGAGGCGACCAAAAGTAGTTTTCACAAATAAAACGAGAATGATTTAAACGACTGAAGCGATTTTAACGAGTTAAACGATTTGGGTAAACGATTGGTTTTTGGTTAGTGTTTAGATAACGAGACGGGTGTAATGTGATGAAAACATGGTAGATACGCCGCTGGTACTTCTTATATATAAGTGTTTTCTTCATGTTACATACCGTGGCGTTATTTAGTTCACTTGGGTAAACGATTTTGAAACGATGTCACATAACGATGTTTTCGAAATGATATAAACCATATGAGTTTTATTAACGAGTTTTTACGAAATGTTTCACAATTTGATTTAATTAAACAAATGTTTTGGGGTTAAGAAGCATGGCTACGAGATTTTATAAATTATAACCAACTTGATTTGAGTCGGTTAATTATGTTGCAATACTATAAACTTTTTCAAAACAGGGTTTTTAATTAGGTGTTGCAACATGTAAACTAGCCATGAATCCGACACTCTCATAAACCTATGTGCTCGCTATCATTTCTTTGCTGACTTTGTTTTTACATATGTTTCAGGTGTTGTTGAATGATGAGTGATTGCTAGGATGCATGCTCACATAGGACTGGACGAGGCCTTAGTGACTTAATAACAATGATAGATTATGTTTAACTTGTTTATTTAGATTTTAAGACGATGTAAATGGTTATTCTTTAAATAAAACGAAACTTCAAATTTCCGTGTGTTATGAAACAATGATTCTGTTACAACACTCCCCGACGATTCCGCCGCGATTTGTTGTTTTACGCGGTCGGGGTGTGACAGAAAAGTTGGTATCAGAGCTCATGGTTATAGGGAATTAGGTTATTAGTAATGCTTTGACCTAGTCTATAACCTTCCTAGGACCCTAACACAAGATTCTTGTGTTTAGATCTTAAAACAATACCGTCACTTATCCTTAGGTGACAACCACAACAAGAACATAAATTTCAAATCCGCTTTGAAAACCAATCATCTGTTCTAGGATGATTTATTATAAGGTTTTGAACCCTCTAAGTTTTCAAAATCTCGTCAAAGTTTGGGTCTTATAATGTGAACACATGCAATCTGGAAGGGTGGATGCCTCTACTCTGAGTTTTCTGTCTAAGGCTAGAGTGTTCGTACAAATCCACATAATCGAACCAGTCACTCTTACCTGGGAACTCTTGGGGTGAGTGTCCACTTATAGGCTAAAGCATGTCTTCGCGATACATTATTATTATGACCCGCTTACTTTGATTAGTCATCGTCTCATTTGTTTGCCTTAGGTAACAAACAAATGATCACAATTTTTATGCGTTGTCATTCTGTTTTGATTATCCGATAACATTTCACTTGTTTCTTCCTATGTCTTCCATTTCCTCTAGAACGTCTCTTCATCGTAGCGACACTCAAATGTCCAGGCAGACTACCAAATTTGCCCAGCGAATAGGTGAAGTAATCCTGAAGATTGCTGAATTAGCCGTCGCCATGTCTCGTCTCAATAATGAAGCCACCCAAGGAGCATCAAAGGAAACAGAAGCCAAGCCTTCACCAAAATAAAAAAAAAAGCGTAAAGCTTCAAAGGATCATGTAGCCGTTGCACCTAATCAAGCAGAACCTAGCCAGGTGGCAGCACCACCAGCCAAGAAGCCGTACTTGGGAACTGCTCCTTTGTGCAATCAGTGTAACCTCCATCACCATGCCAGTGTCAAATGCCGAAGATATTCCAACTGTGGACGATGGGGACATCTGGTTAATGCGTGCCGTTTTGCTATCCAAAGCAAAACTGTTGCAGATCCTACTGCTACACAAGCAGATCCAGCACGAGTTCATTTTCCTCCTGGTACTTGCTACACCTATGGCGAGACGAGTTATCTCAGGAACAAAAGCCCAAAGATTTTCAATGCAAATCTGACCCACGGATGGGCATTTGGCTAATTAGAAGAAGTTGCCGCTTTGAATAATCTGAATCTTATGCTTATGTTTCTTGTGTTTTTCTTTGAACTCTGAAAACAATTGGTTTTGTTTATAAATAAAATTGTTGTTTGCAATTCTGATGTACAAATATAGTTGCATATGTGTATGGCATACCCCTACGATACCTACACCAAAGAACCATATTTGTAATTCTCTCGTTCATATGATCGCTCATGATTTCCTCGTGCTCGTTTCATTCTAAGAAACGAAGAACAGAAAATAAGTGACATTTTGAGTAATCACTTTAAATCCTTGGTTAGATAACTAAGGATATTTTCTTCAATCTCGTACCCATATTATTACATTCTGGTTTTCATAATAACATACATACTATAGGTTTTCAAAACAACCTTCATGATTTCAAAATATTTCATATAGTTTGAAAACGATTTTAACCCAGTATATTTACTTAGTATATCAAGTGCATGATTTCGAAAAGCATTATTCATGTTTTCAAAAACCTTATACATAATTTCAAAAATTCATCCCACATGATTTTTATAAACATATTTACCTAATATATCTACCTTACGATTTCAAAAGTATTATGTAAAATTTCAAAAACAAACCTATTTCTAAAGAACCCCATGCATAGTTTTCGAAAAATCATTTTGCTCGTATTACCCAACCTTCAAATTCTGCTTCATATGTCGCCTTGGCATATCTAGCACCTCAACTTCATGAGCATTCTGCCTCGTGTATCGACTTAAGCACGTCTAGTGCAAGGTTTCGAAGCGTCTCCCGCTTTTCAAATTCCAAAATCCATATAGGATCTTCTTATCTTCACAATTAGATCCTTGTGGAAGATTATCGCTCAAATCGGAGCCCTTGATTTGGATTCCTTGTACGCCTTAATACGTGCATTACAATTCAATAAGGATAAGCTGAATTCCTATTAAGATCTTCCTATCTTCATAGTTAGATTCTTGAAAATGTTTAAAGTGCCAAATGAAATCCACGGATTGGATTCCTGGTATGCTTTAAATACCCGTGTCCAAAGATAACAAATTGAAGGTCAAGTTAAACAATTATGTGATTATGTGTTTTATGTGTTGTATTTTTGTGTGATCTGAATTTTCGTTATCCAAATCCTCGTAGAATCTTCCATATCTTCATATGAGGGATTCATGGTAGGATATCCAAAGGTACTACCATAAATCCTAAATGGGCTTCTACGTGATAGTTAAGACCCTTGGATTATATAGTACTATTCCATAATTCGAAGAGACCCTTTGGGTGGTCTAGTTAAAAAGATTGATTCAGAATCTGGCTAAGAATGGCATGTGATGATATAACTGAAAAGACTCCTTGGTGGTCTATTTAAAGAAATCATTTATTGATTTAATTAAAAGGACTCTAGGGTGGTCTAGTCACACTCATCACAGGGTTGTTCATTTGGTTTTCCCCTACACATTTTAAAAATGCACTATGCGGACTATGCAAGGAATTATGTAATTATGGACGCGTACATAATTATGAAATTCAGTGCACAGGAACCCCAGTAAGATTTATCATGTGTAAGAACCAATAGTGGCAGCAATAACGAAATGTGAACAATGTAATGGGGGTACGATGGACACACCAATGGCACTTCATATACTTGTATATAAGTATCCCTCTTACATTGCAAGCATGATGTTATTTAAAGTTACTAGAAGTTCAGAACCCTAACCAGTGTTGTTTTATCATTTCGACTGCATGTTTCGAGTTCTCACAAGTTTCCTCTAAATAAATTTCGGGATGAAATTTCCTAAAGTAGGGGAGACTGTGACATCTGTGCCTCCACGGCCATCAAACAAATACCAAATCAAAGAAATATTGTGTTTCATACTTGGGATTTGTATAAATATGTGTATCTTTTGCACATATCAAATCTCGTTCGATTTCGAGCTCTAAATCGCTTTCTGGAAAGTTATACGCGAACTGTAACACCCTTGCTATTATTTTAGGGTTTTCGTATTATTTACGTAAACAAACATGTAATTATAATTACATATACATTGAAAAATATGGATAAATTAAAACATTTTCAGATTTGAAACAATACAATACAATATGTATAAATTCATCGTTTTTAAATGACGACGAAACCATGTGCGGAAGCTTATATCTTGATCGTGTTCGGTTCTTCAATGAGCTTGATCTTCATCCGGGACGTCTTCGCATTCACCAATGATCAAAACCAACTTAAAAGTTAGTTTCGATATCTTAATATTAGTATAATCAAGTTCTAGTATCGAACAATCAAAAACAAAATAAAATTTCATAATTTAGTCTGTCGCGCCACGCGACAGACTCCTCTCGATCTTTCGCGTGCCGCGAGCGCCCTCGCGTGTCGCGCCAGGATTACTGCTCCCTGTCGCGTGTCGCGGGGGAGATGATTTTCCAGCAGTTTTGTTGCTGAAACCTGCGTTTTTCCCAGCTATGGTTTTAATCGTAAAAAGATCTTTAAAGTGTCATAACCTTTTATCTACAAGTCCGTTTTAGGTGATTCTTTTTCCTACGCGTTTGTAATAAAAATACGCATCAATTTATCCTATTTTCCGCATATGAAACCTGAATTATAAACAATTAGTTTATAATTTCTTATTTCAATTATTCGACCCATTTGTTTTCAAAGTTTACAACCTTTTTTCCAATTAACCATTTAGCATACATCAACATGCTTAACTCAAAATCTATAATTCGGGTTTGTAACTTTTATGAATTACGCGGCTAGTACTCAATCTATGCGCATAATTCTTTTGACCCGTTTCGAAGACTTAAACCTTCTAAGTTTAAATCTTTCCCTTTTGTTATGCACAATCCACTTTATACTTATCTATAACTTACATTATCATAATACACGATCTTAAACGGCTCATAAAGACCGTTTACCCGGTTTAGCGTTCATGGGTATATTGGTCAATTTCAGTCCCTCATTTTACGACGAAGGGCTTTCACTAATATTTGACCAACATATTACTTCTAACTATAATTTAAAATATGCGTACCTGGCTCGAGTCAAGTATTGACCCGCTCTAATATCTTGCTTTAATGATTTTGCTAATTTATAGCAAATGCAAACTTCCGTAAGCCGTTCTTATCCTGTGAGCATTAGACTCGACAATACTTATTAGTCGTTATTTGAGAATGGCGCTAAAAATTGCCCTTTAACCCGTTTGGTCTAAACGACCAAACATTTTGCATTTGTATTTGAATGGTATATATATATATTTACCATTTCGTTATTTAACCCATTTTGGCTTACGCCGTAGGGTATCATTTAACTTTATCTTACGTTGGTCGTCACGCAACTAATTACCATTTTATCCCCATCATTATTATGAGTTATCCCATAGGGCAACATTTTAAAACTCGTTGTATATTTGTCATTCCATGACTATACCACCATTTACCCATTTTACCATCCATTATGGTTTTCCATCGTTTTTACTTATTCCGAGCCGTATCAACTACGTCGGAACACCACATTTTAACCATTAGCTTAACATATTCGTAACCCTTATAATGATTAAACATTTTATAAAAAAAAAGAGTGTAAGCTTTACTTACCTCGCATCAAAATTACGCTTTTCTTTTCGTACTTGCTCCGTTTGACCCGCTTCATTCCCAAGTCTCCATCTAGCTTGTCAAGAGTAAAACTATCATCATAATTCGTAAGACGGTTAGATTAGTCATAATCATTTACGACTATTCCATCCTACGGGTTTTATGTCGAATTTATCATTCGACCATATCAAAATTATCATTTGATCTAATCATTGGTCGGTTTGACTTTTTAAAGTCAATTGACTTATCAACATATTCAAATGCACATTTGGTTCAATGAACTCACTTAGGCATATTTCATACGAACTCTTAACAAAATCAAATTTTACATACTAACTAGTAGGCCGCGATTTCATTTAGGCATTTCATATCACTGAAAATTGGCTGTTTTTTGTGACTTGTTTAACCTGTTTACGAGTCTTCAAAAATTATGATTTTTTTCTGTGGCGTACCTCTCGGAGGGTTAGACATTGTGTTAAAATTTCAAGATCTAACTCTTTACCAAAAATTCAAAAAATTCATTTACTTAGCTGCAATCAGATTCGTCACTTCTGACTGCAGCTTACGGAAAAATCCATTTAAAATTCCTCGTTTATCCGATTGACGAAATTCCAATTGGCGATTCTTTTAATCACTTAAAAATTTCTACAGTAAGAATTTGAGATCATAACTCAATTCCTAAATTGAGTTAAGGCGTTCATAATGGGCTGTAAATTCTGCCAGAAAACGCAGCTTGAACCTTTGATACGGAAAAATCCATAAAACGCTCAATTTTCGTCGAACAAATGCGATTCCAGTGGGGTTTTAAAGATATTTCCTAGAATTACATTTTAGACTCAAGAAACATATGTTTTTGTCAAGTTTTGTTTAGGTTACAGCCACTACAAGTCGGCTGTAAATTCTGATCAGAAGCTGTTTGAATTCAGCTTTCAATTTGAACATGTTTATAACATTATAACACTTATTCTTAGCAATCAAAACCCCTAATAGCATCACATACACGAATTTACTCAAAACCCACTTAGCACATGCAAGAGTAATCATCAAATCCCTAGTCTTTAAGACTGAAGGGAGTGGGGCGTCCACCCCTACCCAAGAAGCCCCAAGTCGCCCCTCACACCGCGCCACATAGGCGTTCCTTGGGCGTCCACCTCCAAGGCGTCTCCCACAAGTCGACCAAACCTCCACTTTTCCTTTTTCATCAACCAATTAAAAACCTCACTTTTTCAAAACCTCACTTTTTCAAACCTCACTTTTTCAAACAACCAATCACAACTCTTTATTGGGCATCTTGAGTTGCCATGAACACCACCCCCATTTTTTTACCCAACTACCTCTATGATGACGTGGCGCCACATGTCGCAAGACGCCCCCTCTAAGGACGCCCCACTCCCTTCAGTCTAATACTAATTCATCAAGTTTTTCAACTAGGGTTTGTTTCTAAACATGAATTCATCATAGTTTCACCCAGACATCAATCATTCAAGCTTGAATTTCGATTTCTCGTAAGTTCATCAAAATCTCAACTTCATAAATATAAAAAATTTGACATACCTTACGATCCCCACGACAAGGTGATCGTTTCTATGTATTCATGTATCGATTTGGCCTTGAATTGATCCCTCAATTTGGAGATTCTATTGAGTTAGGGTTTAAACCCCCTTTTTCTCCTGGCTCCTCCTGGTCGATCGAAAACACACATGTGTGTGTGTGTGTTTAATTTTTTTTTTATAAATGATTTAATTAAATCACTTTCCTAGTTACCCACATTTAGCCCCTCATGTTTAGAGTTTTTATAAAGAGGGTTATAAGTCTAAACTTTCATTCACTTAATTACCCATTGGTAACCAAGTTAATTATTCCTACTTAACTTAGTAAGTTCCGGGGTTCATAACCCGTTTTACTTTAAGTCTTGTTAACTCGGGCCCTTTTTATATACTTTGTTTCTCTCAAAGTATTTATCCTCCTTTTAATAAATGTTAGATTTATTTATTTAATTCCTAATATTTACCGGGTTAATTTTTACCACTAACGGTATTTTACCCGTCATTACTATTATCGTGGTTTGATTATCAAACCCGTTTTCGGGGTGTTACAAGTCCACCCCCCTTAAAGAGGTTTCGTCCTCGAAACCTTCTTTACGTATCTCATTGGTAACTAAACGAACTTGGTTTCGTTTTCAAGACATTCATTCTTCTTGGTCAAAAGTTATCATCTGTATTGACATGGTTATCTTTTATGTATTAATTCTTATGGACTGTAGCTTTCACCTTGAAATCCTTATCTTTGTCGCTTATTTGACCGAGTTGTCATTTGATCACCCGATCACTACATCTGTTAACATGTTTACTTCGCGCTAATCTTATATTGACGAGCGCTTTACATAGTTCATATTTTTTACTTTAACTTTGAATGGTTTTACCGGCTAGACTGACTAGTCACCGTTATTTTACTCCCTGTCATTCGGGTGTACAACATTGCCATCCCCGGCCTTATGTGAATTCGTGATCTCACATTACTTATGTTTTGTTAAATTGTTTCTTTTGACTAAAACATAATTTTAGTTTAACATTTTTTTCTTTAACTTTTGTCGATTACTCTCATCAGGGAATTGATGACCCATGATTTATTTCTTTCCGTTATTATTTTATACGGGGAACCATAGCTAGTTCCCACGCTTTACTTTATCGACCCGTTGGTTCCTTCACTTAGCCTCGTAGGCTATTTTATTAGATTTTTCATCTTTTAAAGGCGAGACCCCTAAAGTTTGTTTCTTTATATTTTGTGACCCGAGGGTCATTCTGGTCCCGTAAACCTTAACACTTCTTATAGTCCTGAAAGTTGTGATGATCCCGTAGATTCATCTTTTATTCATGTCATTCTAAAATATACTTTTGGTATCGACGTACCCTTTTTAGATTTAGAATTCATTCATTTTCATTCCTTGAGTCCTATGGATCTTTACCGTAGTCTAAGGCTACATTTGTTTTCTTTCGGACTAACCTTCCGAGTTTATGACTCCTTGCGTTGTTTACCCGTCGATTTGTTCTTACACTTACCGTTTCTCGGTCCATACTTGTACTTCTTTACAACCCATTACCCGGGTTCTTTTATCTTAATGTTTTTAGCTTTCTGGTTTCACCGGTTTGGGTTTTCCTTACTATATCAAGTGTTATTCCTTAATTAACTCGTTTGACTCATTTTGGGTGAAATTTAATCACTTGTGAACGTCAAACTCCGTTCTTTATTCGACCCGTTCGACTTTAAAACAGTTGAATGTAGTTATCAAAATTTATGTTTGCATATTCTCATCGTCCTTTAGTCATGACTCATATTCCGAGTCTTTTGACTTTCTATTTCGTGTTCCCGTCTCTTGGTTTACGCATTCACCCACAATCCTACCCGTCCATCGGGTATCTTTACTGAAGTCACCATCAAGTAACCATTCTTATATGGTTTTAGACGTCACCTTAATTTATTTGGTCATCTTAGCAAAATCAATCGCTTTCATTCAGTCAAGTCCTTTATTTCTTTATTCTACCCCCTTGACTGGTCTGTGTGAATTTCATCACTTTGACATTCAAACTTTACCCCCCTATGCCTTAGCATTCACATTAGTTGGTTTGTGTTTTCATTTACTTTAATCTTTGTCCCTTCTCTCGGGCTCGTTATTCTAACGTAATACGCTTCCGTCATCCGACTTGCGTTTAGGTTTACTATCGAACATTTTAATTATTTGATTCTTTTGGGTACCTTTTTAATTCGTCCTATTCGCCCCGCCCTTACTACATAGGACATAAATGCGTCCACTACAAGAAGTTCATGGTATCATATGCCACTACTTACTTGGCCAGAGTAAGCGATTAACACATGACACACACGACCTTTTTATAGTTTTCACATCACACCCTATGTAAGTAACGCCTCTATTTAGTTTTCTTGGAAATAATATCCTGGATAGGTAATCTATTCAGGTTTTCCAAGTTTTTAATTTACATATGCAACAATCATTCTCTACATGTTTGTTGCATATTGCTATTTGTGCGATTATATTTAAAAGCGTGCACCTGGTAATGCTTATTCTTATTTGCGATTGTTACGCGATTTGGTCCTTGGTGAGCATGCTCCTCTTGTCATACCTCGGACCGTTCCTCCGTCATATCCGTAATTTATTCAATTCTCGTCATCTTCATATGCGAGTGTCCTTCAATCAAAACATTCACAAAGGTTAGTAATGTCAACATCAATAATCGCCCGTATTATAATACGAGGCTTTCTGTTATACGTGTCAACGCACGTAATTTCATTAACTGTATCAATCATTTTAATTGGGGTAGCATGTATTACACGATAACCCTATGTGTTGTTTACAACACTTTAACATGCTAAACCACTAACATACTTGTACTTACCGGATTTGCGATCAAGCCTCAAACCGAACACTTTATTCTTTTAACCGTGAGCTCTGATTACCAACTTGTAACACCCTTGCTATTATTTTAGGGTTTTCGTATTATTTACGTAAATAAACATGTAATTATAATTACATATACATTGAAAAATACGGTTAAATTAAAACATTTTCAGATTTGAAACAATACAATACAATATGTATAAATTCGTCGTTTTTAAATGACGACGAAACCATGTGCGGAAGCTTGTATCTTGATCGTGTTCGGTTCTTCAATGAGCTTGATCTTCATCCGGGACATCTTCGCATTCACCTATGATCAAAACCAACTTAAAAGTTAGTTTCGATATCTTAATATTAGTATAATCAAGTTCTAGTATCGAACAATCAAAAACAAAATAAAATTTCGGAATTTAGTCTGTCGCGCCACGCGACAGACTCCTCTCGATCTTTCACGTGCCGCGAGCGCCCTCGCGTGTCGCGCCAGGATTACTGCTCCCTGTCGCGTGTCGCAGGGGAGATGATTATCCAGCAGTTTTGTTGCTGAAACCTGCGTTTTTCCCAGCTATGGTTTTAATCGTAAAACGATCTTTAAAGTGTCATAACTTTTTATCTACAAGTCTGTTTTAGGTGATTCTTTTTCCTACGCGTTTCTAATAAAAATACGCATCAATTTATCCTATTTTCCGCATATGAAACCTGACTTATAAACAATTAGTTTATAATTTCTTATTTCATTTATTCGACCCATTTGTTTTCAAAGTTTACAACCTTGTTTCCAATTAACCATTTAGCATACATCAACATGCTTAACTCAAAATCTATAATTCGGGTTTGTAACTTTTATGAATTATGCGCCTAATACTCAATCTATGCGCATAATTCTTTTGACCCGTTTCGAAGACTTAAACCTTCTAAGTTTAAATATTTCCCTTTTGTTATGCACAATCCACTTTATACTTATCTATAACTTACATTATCATAATACACAATCTTAAACGGCTCATAAAGACCGTTTACCCTGTTTAGCGTTCATGGGTATATTGGTCAATTTCAGTCCCTCATTTTACGACGAAGGGCTTTCACTGATATTTGACCAATATATTACTTCTAACTATAATTTAAAATATGCGTACCTGGCTCGAGTCAAGTATTGACCCGCTCTAATATCTTGCTTTAATGATTTTGCTAATTTATAGCAAATGCAAACTTCCGTAAGCCGTTCTTATCATGTGAGCATTAGACTCGACAATACTTATTAGTCGTTATTTGACAAATGGCGCTAAAAATTTCCCTTTAACCCTTTGGTCTAAACGACCAAACAAGTTGCATTTGTATTTGAATGGTATATATATTTACCATTTCGTTATTTAACCCATTTTGGCTTACGCCGTAGGGTATCATTTAACTTTATCTTACGTTGGTCGTCACGCAACTAATTACCATTTTATCCCCATCATTATTATGAGTTATCCCATAGGGCAACATTTCAAAACTCGTTGTATATTTGTCATTCCATGACTATACCACCATTTACCCATTTTTACCATCCATTATGGTTTTCCATCATTTTTACTTATTCCGAGCCGTATCAACTACGTCGGAACACCACATTTTAACCATTAGCTTAACATATTCGTAACCCTTATAATGATTAAACATTTTATAAAAAAAAGAGTGTAAGCTTTACTTACCTCGCATCAAAATTACGCTTTTCTTTTCGTACTTGCTCCGTTTGACGCGCTTCATTCCCAAGTCTCCATCTAGCTTGTCAAGAGTAAAACTATCATCATAATTCGTAAGACGGTTAGATTAGTCATAATCATTTACGACTATTCCATCCTACGGGTTTTATGTCGAATTTATCATTCGACCATATCAAAATTATCATTTGATCTAATCATTGGTCGGTTTTACTTTTTAAAGTCAATTGACTTATCAACATATTCAAATGCACATTTGGTTCAATGAACTCACTTAGGCATATTTCATCCAGACTCTTAACGAAATCAAATTTTACATACTAACTAGTAGGCCGCGATTTCATTTAGGCATTTCATATCACTGAAAATTGGCTGTTTCTTGTGAATTGTTTAACCTGCTTACAAGTCTTCAAAAATTATGATTTTTTATGTGGCGTACCTCTCGGATGGTTAGACCTTGTGTTAAAATTTCAAGATCTAACTCTTTACCAAAAATTCGTAAAAATTCATTTACTAAGCTGCAATCAGATTCGTTACTTCTGACTGCAACTTACGGAAAAATTCATTTAAAATTCCTCGTTTATCCGATTGACGAAATTCCAATGGGCAATTCTTTTAATCACTTAAAAATTTCTACAGTAAGAATTTGAGATCATAACTCAATTCCTAAATTGAGTTATGGCATTCGTAATGAGCTGCAAATTCTGCTAGAAAACGCAGCTTGAACCTTTGATACGGAAAAATCCATAAAACGCTCAATTTTCGTCAAAAAAATGCGATTCCAGTGGAGTTTTAAAGATATTTCCTGGATTTACATTTTAGACTCAAGAAACACATGTTTTTGTCACGTTTTGTCCAGGTTACAGCCAATACAAGTCAGCTGTAAATTCTGATCAGAAGTTGTTTGAATTCAGCTTTCAATTTGAACATGTTTATGACATTATAACACTTATTATTAGCAATCAAAACCCCTAAAAGCATCACATCCACGAATTTAGTCAAAACCCACTTAGCACATGCAAGAGTAATCATCAAATCCCTAGTCTTTAATACTAATTCATCAAGTTATTCAACTAGGGTTTGTTTCTAAACATGAATTCATCCTAGTTTCACCCATACATCAATCATTCAAGCTTGAATTTCAATTTCTCAAAAATTTGACATACCTTACGATCCCCACGACTAGGTGATCGTTTCTATGTATTCATGCATCGATTTGGCCTTGAATTGATCCCTCAATTTGGAGATTCTCTTGAGTTAGGGTTTAAACCCCCTTTTTTCTCCTGGCTCCTCCTGGTCGATCGAAAACACACATGTGTGTGTGTGTTTTTAAATTTTTTTTTATAAATGATTTAATTAAATCACTTTCCTAGTTACCCACATTTAGCCCCTCATGTTTAGAGTTTTTATAAAGAGGGTTATAAGTCTAAACTTTCATTCACTTAATTACCCATTGGTAACCAAGTTAATTATTCCTACTTAACTTAGTAAGTTCCGGGGTTCATAACCCATTTTACTTTAAGTCTTGTTAACTCGGACCCTTTTTATATACTTTGTTTCTCTCAAAGTATTTATCCTCCTTTTAATAAATGTTAGATTTATTTATTTAATTCCTAATATTTACCGGGTTAATTTTTACCACTAACGGTATTTTACCCGTCATTACTTTTATCGTGGTTTGATTATCAAACCCGTTTTCGGGGTGTTACACGAACTGAGGCGTAAACGTAATCAGTTTAACGCAACAAACACTCTGGAATAGTGACATAGGCTTAACATACCTTAAATAACCTTTACATAACTTAGAAATAAGTTTTGGAAGGTTTGGTGTGTCGAAATCAAGTTTATTCGCTTACAGGGACTAATTTCGACAAACTGTGAAAGTATGCTGATTCGTACTGTAACGAATATTACGGAACTTGACCATAAGTTAAACATGCCCTAAATATCCTTTACATAGCTTAGAAATAGGCTTTGAGGTGTTTGGTGCACAAAAATAAACTTTTGGGTCAAACAGGGACTAAAAGCGTCAAAAAGTGCATAAGTTTTCATTTACGCGCATATCTTACGTTCTGAATATATCCGGACATCCAAAAATTTACTTAATCATTAAAATATTTTATTTTAGTGATTGGCATGATAAAATTCCATTCGTCGCGCAATTTGGATCGTTTTTGCGTCCGTTACGACTTCCGTCGTAATTAGCCGAACAACGCAACCGTACGACCAAACGAACCGACATCCGAGATGTTTTTGAGCATAATTTAAGTCCCCTATACTTTAAATTCATTTTAGAGCCTTGAAATGAGGTTAACGGGTCTTAAACATGTCAAAAATGCATCGAAAATCAAGTTTCTGGGCTGCAGGGACCAAAAGTGTAATTCAGCCAAACTTGGCTCTAGGCGGGGCGCGTAAGAGGGAGACCATTCCTTGCGTGGGGCATGAGAGCTGCCTAGTTCAGCAAAAACCAGTTTCTTCAATCAGCAGCTGGTTTCTGGCTTTGGTTCTTGGTTTTTCAACACCATGAGCTTGTTTTGGGGTACCCATAGGTTTGTAAAACAATGGGCACACTTAGAGGGTTGAGATTGAAGCTCGGTATTCGAGAAACGATCTTAACGGCTCTTGAATTCCTATAAATACCCAACCCCACTTCACTTCAACTCACACTTGATCTGAGTTTATGCTCTAAGTTGAAGCTTTTGCTTCATACTTGAGTATCTTAGATCAAGTTCTTCCTAGCTTGGACCTCTTGTAAGTTTCTTTCATGCTTTTATGCGTTTTTAAGCATAAAAGTCAAACAGTGTTTAACTTTCTGCTTTGACCGGTCAATGGTCAACACGAAGTTCGTTTGAACTTCGCAACGTGAGCGTAATCATGATGGTTATAGTCCCTTGTGACTATACCTACTGATTACCACGTTGATTAGGTGTAGTGACGAGTCATAGTTTTGGTTAAAATGCGAATTGATGCGTATTTTGCAACCAAACTATTCTTGGGTATCAAACCTGTTTGTTTTGATATCAAACTTGTTTTCTAACTTCGTTAAACATGTTTTAACATGTTTAACTCGTCACTTTTAGATTAGTGCTTATATAGGGTCGTAAGATAAGCGGTCTAAACAACCACTTAGACTTTCGAACCCGACCCGTTTGGTCGATCATTAGGATCCGACCAAATATGTTTTGTGACCATAGTTGTATAGGGAATAACCTTCCGAGGTTATACCTTATGGTCACTTCGTTTAGTTAGTTGTATGATAGGTAATTTATATGCCTTAGGAAAATGCCCAAAATGCCCTTTTTGCACATAAATTCATTTTAAGAATATGTAACCTAAATTTTTACATCTAAACCGATTAGGTAACATTATTAGACATGCTAAGGCATATAATACTTGTCATAGGACTAGTTAGGCGGTCCGAACGTGTTTTACACGAACGACGCGTTAAAGTAGCGTAAGCTGCCTAAACGAGTCGTAATGGGTCGTAAGCACTTAGGTTAGGTTTCGTTTTAGTATGTAGGCTTTGTTAAACCGTATCATATGAGTTCCAATACTCATTTGGTTTACGAAACCTCATCCTATCTGATCTTCCGACTTAGGTCCGGTTTATTAATATAGTTATCTATATTAGGTGCCAATTGATTCCGTGCTCCCTCTAGCTTTTCTTTGTTGTTATTCAAGAATTCTAAGCATTCTCAAGTGAGTACATAGTTCCCCTATTTTACTGTTTTCAATTGTTTTGGGGGGATTCATATGTGTTAAATGATTTCTATGTTTTAACGATGGTTTCGAAAATGATTAAAATGGTTTATACAAAATTAATAACGATTTCGATAATGTGAACAAACTTGTTGGTTGTAATTACATAACGAATAACATTCAGTAGTTTTGGCTGAACCGACCAGTATTAGGTTATGGTACCATAGGATCTGACAAATCCCGTTATCAGACTGCACCCATGGTTATGTGTGGGTTAGGTGGGTAACGACTGAATCTGTGATTGTTAATTTATCCTTTGGTGGTTTATTAATGCGAGTTTGGAGATAGTCGAGTTGCGAAGGTTTGGATGTTATTAGCGAGGCGACCAAAAGTAGTTTTCACAAATAAAACGAGAATGATTTAAACGACTGAAGCGATTTTAACGAGTTAAACGATTTGGGCAAACGATTGGTTTTTGGTTAGTGTTTAGATAATGAGACGGGTGTAATGTGATGAAAACATGGTAGATACGCCATGGTACTTCTTATATATAAGTGTTTTCATCATGTTACATACCGTGGCATTATTTAGTTCACTTGGGTAAACGATTTTGAAATGATGTCATATAACGATGTTTTCGAAATGATATAAACCATACGAGTTTTATTAACGAGTTTTTATGAAATGTTTTACAATTTGATTTAATTAAACAAATGTTTTGGGGTTAAGAAGCATGGCTAAGAGATTTTATAAATTATAACCAACTTGATTTGAGTCGGTTAATTATGTTGCAATACTATACACTTTTTCAAAACAGGGTTTTTAATTAGGTATTGCAACATGTAAACTAGCCATGAATCCGACACTCTCATAAACTTATGTGCTCGCCAGCATTTCTTTGTTGACTTTGTTTTTACATATGTTTCAGGTGTTGTTGAATGATGATTGATTGCTAGGATGCATGCTCACATAGGACTGGACGAGGCCTTAGTGACTTAATAACAATGATAGACTATGTTTAACTTGTTTGTTTAGATTTCAAGACGATGTAAATGGTTAATCTTTAAATAAAACGAAACTTCAAATTTCCGTGTGTTATGAAACAATGATTCTGTTACAACACTCCCCGACGATTCCGCCGCGATTTGTTGTTTTACGCGGTCGGGGTGTGACATCGAATTCCCATGGGTTCTCCTATTCCAACTGTTCCATTTGAAATGCAACCTGAGAAAGAACATGCGAAAAATCAACATAAAGTTGGTGAGTTCATAGTTTGTTTGTTTTGTTTCAAATGAATCTTAAAACATTTGAAAATATTGCATTTGAAAAACCGGTTTATGAGATCATAATATCCCAACGCATTTGAAATGTCATATTTGTATATCGGTAATGAAATTTTTTTTCTGTTTTGTTTATAAACCAATACATGTAACTGTTGTGTTTGTAAACCAGTAATGAAATGTTTTCTAACGTATCGGTAAACTGGTATTGAAATGTTTTCTATTATCTTTGTAAACCGGTGTTGAAATCATAGTATGTAGGGTGCCTATGGAATCTAAGGATCAATCAGTGTGTTGCTAATACACTGGCCTATGTGCTATAAGTAAGTAACCAAATCGAGACAACTCTGACATCATTTAGGATCACAAAAGCACTCCTAAAGGGTTAACAAACCAGGAGTAGAGCGCGCCTCAAACTCGATAGATCTATACCTTTTGCACCTTTGTCACTATGTGATTAATGGTTGAGTAAATTACAAAAATCGTCCATTATGTATGTCACTTATTACAAACTGTGTCCTTTGTCTTCAATAATTACAGAAAACGTACTCGATGTTTGCAAACCCTTGTAAGTTATGTCCTTTAGCCCTAACTCAGTTAATTTTTGTGGTTAAATCTGACCAAATAGACCCCATATGAGGGTATATTGGTCATTTACCCTAAAGACTAAAAAAATAAATTATAAAAAAACTGATTTTTTTCTCTCTTTTTTTAATGGCAGTCTCTCTTTCATCTCCCATTCTGCATCTCTCTCTTTCTCTCTCTCTCTCTCTCTCTCTCTCTCTTAACACTCTATCTCCCTCTTCACACCACCATTCTAGCACCACCATAAACAACCCACCACCATCATCGCCACCACCATCACCGCCTTTCACCATCACCGTCACCACCCACCCCACCACCATCAGAGCCTTCCACCACCACCACCACCACCCACCCCTCTATCATCACAACCTTCCACCACCGCATCTACCTCTACAATTTCCGGCCTGATCCACCACCAACATCTCCCTCTATCGTTTCATCTCTTAAATCACCAACCTCTCCCTCTACAATTTCAACCAGCTGCAATAATTGGGTTTTTGATTTTTGAAGCTCTGAAGATGCTTAATCTCCCTATCTTTGTCAATATAGCAAAAATTAACCAATCAATCAAAATATTTAGTAACTAGAAGAACAATTTACTAATTTAGTGTGTCGATTGTATCATCCATCCCTAGATCTACATCTAGAAATTGTGTGCTCATGAACAGTAAAACTAATTAGAATTATTATAACAGAAATATCTTTGGCAAAAGAAACCCAAGGTCATTACGGGTAATTGTTATTACATGATGGATCAGTTTGACCATTTTTTTAAAACTATCAGTTGTCTATTTTTTGTCAAAACCAGTTCTGACCTGAACCAAAGTTCCCGGCAGATTTATGCCGGAAAGCGTTGAAGGCTTGAAGCGGAAGCGCCGTCGGAGACTGTTGAAGAACAGATTGTTGGTTCAGAACAGTGGTGACGACAGCGATGGGAACAAGTCCGGTCACCGGATTAGCATGGATTATTGGATGCGACGGAGTTTGTTGAAAATTTTACGGTGAAACCGATGGTTAATGATGAATTTGTTGAGTTGGAGAATGAGATGTGATGATCTCTGTGTATATATATATATTAAACATATAATTACTTTATTTATTATCTTTTATAATTATCTAATTTAGTATTTAGGGTAAAATTACCAATATACCCTCATATGGGGTGCATTTGGTCAAATTTAACCACAAAAGTTAACTGAGTTAGGGTTAAAGGACATAACGTGCAAGGATTTGCAAACATCGAGTACGTTTTCTGTAATTATTGAAGACAAAGGACACAGTTTGCAATAAATGACATACATAAAGGACGACTTTTGTAATTTACTCTTAATGGTTACTATTGTCATCATCCTACTTACGCACGGTGATCTGTCATCATCTAATCCCATAGCTACATACTAATTGTTAAAAATATGTGTGTGTATTGGGCCTAGCCCATGTCTTTGGGCCTTACCCATGTCCTTAGGCCTAGCCCATGTCATTCGTGTTTTTAGGCCTGGCCCATGTCATAAACTCATGCATGTTTCGAAAAACCTCGTATTGTTGTAAACATTGGTAAGTTTCGCATCAACTTTTCGTAAACCATTTGAGTTCGTTGAAATCCTGTTGTGAAATGGTTTAGAAACATGTGATTTTCGTTTATCGAAACATTGTATGCTTTTGCCAAACTTGCATGTCTTTCCACCCCCGAAAACATTAAAAAAATGTTAAACGGTAAAAAGGGGGGGGGGTTATGAACTCACCTTGATGTCCTTGTGCAAAGCTAGCTTAATGTGATTCCGTGATGTCGTTCTAAGAATGTGAACTTGCTAGTGTGCAACTTATGACATTCCTACGAAGGTATAATTTATAAGTTTCTAAATAAACAACATAGCTAAACTACGTGTCTGAGCTCTACCGAATTGTTAACCATACGATTACAAGGTAGTGTTATTATCTTGATTTGAAATAACCATTCTATGGTTATTTGATCCCATTTAATCGGGATAAATACTAAGTCTCGGAACGACTTAGTTTCCGAATGATTAGGATATATATATATATATATATAAACATAACTATATTTACGAAGTCGTGTTAGTCGTCGCGAATAGAAGGCGTAGATGAATAGTAGTACGACTCGTCGTAGTTTTCGTAAGATGAAGATATATATATGTTGGTGCATACGTCTGTCGACTTCGTCTTGTATCGAGTCTTGTAATAAAATAGTTAGATCGAGTCACGTAGTTCAGGAAAATAGAGTTTTAGAGATCATTTCCCACGAAATAGACATGGCACTTTCAAGGGGAATTAGAAACATGGCACTATCAAGGGGAATTAGAAACTCTATAAATAGAGAGTTTAGTCATTTCATTTCATTTGTAACTTCTCTCATTCCAGCAGCGAAGCTCTGCTGAAGTGTCTACAGGTCTGTAAACGTGTCATATCAATAAACAAGACGGTTAAACTACTTTCTAGTGCAAATCAAGCTGAACCGACACCGAAACGTCTGATTCTGCCTCTCGTTTTGGTCTAGAACTCTTCTGAAAGACTCGTTTTGGTCGTTACTCGATCCTACAAGTGGTATCAGAGCTCAGGAGGAAGAGTTCTTACCGATTTAGCTTGTTTTCACCGAGATTTCTGATTTCTACTCATTCTTTCACGTTTTTAACTGATTTTCGTCAAATTGAACGGGTTTTTACGGTCCAAATTAGCTGATTTTTTGATATGTTGTGCGAAAACACCTGATCTATAACCCTACAAAGTTTCAGATCCTAATTCCAAGCCGTTTGGGAGAAATCTGAATTTTTCGGTCCGAAATCGCGTGACGTCAAATTAATTTCGTTTGAAAAATTCTTAATTTCGTTTGAAATTACTAATTTCGTTTGAAAAAAAACCTAATTCCGTTTGAAAAACACCTAATTTCGCTTGAAAATACCTAATTCCGCTTGAAACAGCCTAATTTCGCTTGAAAACACCTAATTCCGTTTGAAAAACACCTAATTTCGCTTGAAAACATCTTAATTCCGTTTGAAAATGGTAATTTCGTTTGAAGATTCCGCGTGAAAGTTGTAATTCCGTTTGAAAGTCGCTATTCCGTTTGAACTTGGTATTTCGCGTAAAAGTGGTATTCTGTTTGAAGAGTTGATTCAGTTTACATCAGATCAATTTGAAAAACCAACAGTCGTCACGTGATTAAAAGGGTATCGGTCCAATCAAGTAAAACTTGTAACTAGAATTGTGTGTTTGCATGTGAATTGTCAGATCCATATGTTTTTTATAATAGCATTTGACATGTGATAAAGAAAATTGATTATGGGGTGTGTCAGGATCACGTGAATTGATAAAAGGGATTTAATATTTTCGGCTGGATGGATTGTTTGGTCCAATCAATTGTGAGCTTTTACATGTGATTATTCTGAACATTAAATTGTTATCGGACACATAAAAATTCTATTAAATGCTGGCTTAATTGATAGTTGTTAGTCATTGAGATTGTTGATTCATTAATAACCTACAATTGTCAGTCAAGTGAGTCTTTGCTTTAATCGAGTTTTGATAGCTTAGTGTTGCATGTGATAATATCATTAGTTTGGTCATTTCAAGGTTTACGGCCCCATCAACAGTCAAAGTACTCGGCCCAGTTTTTCGAAATTGTTTCAGCCCAAGTTTTAAAGGTCCAAACAGGTTATTCACTTCACGCGTATTGTTCACAAGGTCGCATTAAATTTGTTACACGTCGCACGAAATGGTCGTTTAGTGTGGTCAGGTCGCGTGAAAAAGTCCAATTCGTTTGAAAGATAACTCAGTTCGCTTGAAAATTCAGTTCGTATCAAAGTCATCAATTCGCTTGAAAGTTAGTTCCAGTTCGTACGGTTTGGAGTTCAAATTTGTCAAAAGTTCATCAGGTCGTTTGAAAGTCCATTAGTTTGCATGTAATAGGGTCAGGTCATTTGAATTGGATCCAGGTCATAGCGGTTTGCTCGGTTTGACAATTTAAACCTTAGTTCACACAGAATAATAACCAGTTCGAGTACCAGTCTTATTCTGTTAATTGATAAGTCTTTAAATTGATTGTGTTTTGTTTGTTTGTTTGTCTACAGGTGATACAGGTGTTTTACGAGGTGAACCAGTTCATTTGAAAGCTTGTTTGAGAAATTCTTCGATACCGAAACATGGATTCTGAATTCTACAATGCGTTTGCTACAACCCCGACTACTCCGGCTGACATTGCTAAGAATATGAACATGGAAAATGAAACTGGAACAATGCAAAAACCCCCGAAACTTATGGGAATTGAAGAGTACCATGGCTGGAAAAATCGTTTTGAGAATTGGGTTCAAGCAAATCATCTAAGAGCTTGGGAAAACATTGAAACAAAATATGTTAGACCACAGACCGCTTTGAATGTTGATAAAATTATATCAGAATTTTCAAACAAAGAGAGAGATAGTTATAAAGGAGAGAAAATGATGATTAGTCTTTTACAACAAGCTGTCAAAGAGGACATTTTTGTTTTGCTTCAGCATGATGGTAGTGCTTTCTCAATATGGGAGGCACTTGAGAAGAAATTTGAAGGAAGTACGAAAATGATCAATAGCAAAAAATGATTATTGAAGAAAGAATTTGAGTTGTTTACAAGCATGCCAGGTGAATCTACAAAGACTCTTATTGAGAGATATTGTCATCTTGTGCGTACCATGTCTCAGTTGAAAATTACTAAAACTCCAGCAGAATGGGTTGAAAAGTTAGCTGATGCTTTACCTCAGAAAGAATGGGGTACATATCTCATGATTTTAAAAAATACAGGAGAGTTTAGTAGATTGTCAATTGGACAGTTTATTGAAAAGCTCGAGGGACAGGATCTTGAACAACAAAAGATTGCCAGAATGAACAGCTCGAGCAATCAACAAGACATCAAATTGTACTATAAAGGAAATGTTCAAACTGTTGAAGCAAGTCCAAAGATCCAAACTGCTTTTAGTGCAGGAAATTCATCCGGATCAGTCAGTCAAAGTTCAATCAACACTAGTGGATTTTCAAATGTTAATCCTCCAAGTGTTCAAAGTGCAAATGTTGGTAATGGACATATGATTCAGTGCAATGTTGCATTGCATCTTCAAAATGGTCAGAATTTTTCTGAAGAAGTTGTTAAAAGTCATATGGCATTACTGGTTACTGCTTTGGAATCGTATGAAGGATTGATTGCTGGAAGAATTGGTAATCCTATGTTAACCAAGGAAGATTATGACCAAATTGATGCAGAGGAATTGGAACTTATGGATATAAAGTGGTGCTTAGCAAGTGTTCTGAGGAGAGCTGAGAAATTCAAAATGATTACAGGAAGAAATGATTTCTTGGATGCACATGTTTCTACTTTGGGTTTTGATAAATCTAAAGTTACTTGTTTTCGATGCAGGGAGAAAGGTCATTTAAAAAGAGAATGCAAAAATCAGGAAGCGAGTGGAGCAAAGAATCTATTTGGAAAGGATGATTACTATCGGAAAGCCATATATCAACAAGTTGCTCATCAACCGCATCAACAAAAAGATTCACAAACTGCTCATGGGAAAATGATCGAAGATGCAAATAAGAAAGCTTATTTTGGTATCATTGATCAAGATGATGAGAAAATGGCTCCAGGATTTAGCTGGGATAGGTTTGTGGATGAGAATAGGGAGTTTAAAGCTTTCATTGCTCAAATTGTTCAAAAGCCAGAATTGATGAAAGAATGGATATCAGTGTTATCTGATGAAGAGAAAAGTCAAGATGAAGAATCTGTTTCTTCTGAAAACAGTTCAACAGATACTAGTGATGATGATGAAGAAATTGAACAGATAAACATTGGAAAAACTCATTTATCTTCTGACAGTTTTGAATTTTATTTTGCAGATAAATTGAAGAAACTTAAAGAGAGAAAAGCTGCAAAAGAAATGGAAGAAGTTAAGGTTGTTGAGAAGATTGTTGAAGTGGAAAAGGTAGTTGAAGTCGAGAAGATTGTGGAGATTGAAAAGATTATTGAAGTAACTAAACCCTGTCTTACATGTTTGGAATCTTTCAAACAATGTGAAGATAAAGATGAAAAGTTTAGTGAGCTTGAAAAGTTGAAAGAGAAGTTGCTGTTTGATGTCAAGAATGTGACAGACTCGTACGATGTATTGAACAAAACTGTGAATAGTTTGCAGAAAACAAACTCTGAAAGAGAAGATGCTTTGACGATGATGAATGCAACCATGATGTCTAAGCAGAAAGAGATCAACTACTACATTGAAGAATGTGCTAAGCTGAAGCAGGAGTTGGAAATTGAAAAAGTTGAAAATGAAAGAATCAAACGATTATTGAAAAGTTATTCAAGTTCTGATTACTTAATTGACAGAATTTATCCAACTGTTGCAGGTTTTGAAGTATTTGAAGACAAGAAGCCGAAGAAAAAGGATACTGGTAAGAAACAGAGTGTCAGTTATAACAAATGTCCGCCTCCAATTTGGGAAGGGTATTCGTCTAGAAAACCGAATTAGGAACAAGTAAAAAGGCAGTCAATATAAAGTTGGAGTCCGAGATAACCGATGTATTACCAGACATTATTGACATCACATTCACAGCGTCCGACACAGATCATGAGTCTGAGTTAATAAAAAGGATGGTCGATCAGGTGTTGGATAAGGATGAGGAGTCAGAGTCACAGTCTGAGTCTGGAAGTTCGAGTTCGTCTATCAGGAGTTCAAAGTCGTCGGGAAAACGGGTGTATAGTAAAGAATTTTTGTTGTCAAAATCTAATTTGAATGACGAAACATTTGAAGTTGCATATACTTTGAATGATTCTGACAAATTATATTTTGATAAAGAATTTCCGATAAGAGGTGTTAAAACTGAAATGATCAAAAAGGTTTTCAAAATGACATAAATTAATATTTCTGAAATAAAAGATGTAAATCTTAATGAAAAACCTAAAAAATACACCTCAAGAGTTCAACAACGTTTAAACAAGAAAAAGGGTTACAGTTCTGGTTCTGGTTTTCAAAAGAAACCAAATCATAACGGTAATTTCAAAAAGAAAGGTCTTGGATTTATTCCACCTGAAAATTATAAAAATGAAAAAATTTCTAAAACAAACACAAAATTTGTTTCAGAAACAAGCTGTGAAGAAGAATAAAAGAGCTCATTCTGGAAGCAATCAAACAGAGAATTTCTTGCCAAGAAGCAAGAAACATTGAAGAATGGAGCTTATCAGAAGAAAGAAACCAGAACCTGTTACAAATGTCAAGAAGTTGGTCACATCGCCTGGAACTGTCCTAAGGCAACCAACACAAAACAGGGACTTTCAAAAAAACTCAAAGAAATAATTTGTTGAAAGGGAGAGTTCTGATTGTTTATGCCAAGTGGATGGCAAATTTAAGTGATTCGATATCAGTTGTCACGTTACTTGTATAGTTTGTTTTCAAATTTCCTTAAATGATTTTGAATTTTAGGGGGGGTAAGAATTTTTCAGAAAATCCAAAAACATTTCAAAATTTGAAAAAGGCAAAAACATGATAAAAAACAAAAATGAGTTTGTTGTGAAAAAGAGGAAATGATAGTACATCAGTAGACAGTTACAGTATGCTAAAGAAATGTAATATTTAAATAGCGTTAAACGGTCTCACTGATGATATGTCGATAGGTTTTTACACATTTAGTAAGCTTTTTCGGGATATAAACTTAAATTCAAATTCAAACTTGCTTATTTTGTGGGGAACACTACTTGGATATATAGGTAACCCCTGAAATTTCGTTTGAAAGATCCCTCTTTCTGAGATACTAGGTCTTTATGCTCAGTGATATCTGGGGTATTATCCCGGGACTTCTGATTTTGCGGAAGCAATGGCCTAGTCCCCGGAGAATACTTTACGTTTGCTTGAAATAAAAGCATGCCCTCAGTACAAAAAATGATGAAACATTGAAAAATGCTAATCATGTGCTGTTGTAAAAAAGATCCTCTAAAGGGGACCCACCAAAAGTCGAAGCTGTCATCTCTCTGCTGAACGGAAGTTCTGACCTGAGCTCTCACGGTTCTTCGCATTTAACCCCTTACAGATATCATCTGTGGTATACTCACCTGTAAGACTGAATATTGGGATCTGGATACGGGAGTATATTCAAGAGGTGGGACACATGAATGAGTTTAAGTCCTTAATACACCTAATTCATATCCTGAATCAGTTGAAATTTGTGTGAGAATTTATGTGGAACAGTATATTGACAATCTAAGTGAATTGTTTAATCCTTATTGTGTAACTAAGCTCAACTGTACTTGTGACTTGTCAAAAACTGATATGATCCTCTTACACAAACTCGCAAAAATATGGTCTGTAAATATTTCTTTATTTCGTTTCATTTCTTTTCAAAAATACAAAAAATTTTAAGTGTGTTTTAGCATAAATTTTGAAAAATCCAAAAAGATTTTTGACAACTGGTGTTGAAGAGCTGATTTTCAAAATTCCAAGCGCTAAACATGATGAGCATGTGGTGAGGGGGAGCTTGTGTTTAAATGAGAAAAGGTTTTGAATATTTAGTTACAAGTGGTTCATCAATTATTAACATTGTTATATCATTCTGGATAAATTTGAGGGGGAGTCTGATTATATAAATTTGTCAAATGTTAAATTTGTAAAATTTATTGTGAGGTAGAGGATGTGCAGGATAGCCTAGATTCTGAAGTCTGAGTATAGAGCCAGGACACAATTCTGATCCTGTGAAAGTCAGATTGCAATCAACATCCGAGGGTAAATGAGATTGTTCGAGGGGAGTATGTTGATGCTGAAGAGGAGGAGAAAGAGATAAAGTTTGAGGATGCCTACACTGTCAGATTCTTCAGAGAGCGATCAGACTGATAAAGACTGAAGACGTTGAAGACTCAACACTTAAGACTCGTCAACATCCGAGGGGGAGTCTGTTGGTGCATACGTCTGTCGACGTCGTCTTGTATCGAGTCTTGTAATAAAATAGTTAGATCGAGTCACGTAGTTAAGGAAAATAGAGTTTTAGAGATCATTTCCCACGAAATGTCTATTCCCCACGAAATAGACATGGCACTTTCAAGGGGAATTAGAAACATGGCACTTTCAAGGGGAATTAGAAACTCTATAAATAGAGAGTTTAGTCATTTCATTTGTAACTTCTCTCATTCATGCAGCGAAGCTTTGCTGAAGTGTCTACAGGTCTGTAAACGTGTCATATCAATAAACAAGACGGTTAAACTACTTTCTAGTGCAAATCAAGCTGAACCGACACCGAAACGTCTGATTCCGCCTCTCGTTTTGGTCTAGAACTCTTCTAAAAGACTCGTTTTGGTCGTTACTCGATCCTACAATATATATATATATATATGTATGTATGTATGTATTTGGAATCTTGACATTTGATAACAACTATATTCGTTTTATAAGAATATTCGAATTCTTGACGATCGAAATAAATATAAATAATTATATTTATTTCATATGATATTCGAATTCCGACGTTTGAAGTAAATATAACATCTATATTTATTCATAAGGTGTTTAATGTCGACATTTGAAATAAATATATTCCGACGTTTGAAGTAAATATAACATCTATATTTATTCATAAGGTGTTTAATGTCGACATTTGAAATAAATATAAACCGTTTTATTTATTTTATAAAGTGTGCGAAGTCGACGTGTGAAATAAATAGTCGGATTCGCGATATTTGAAATAAATATATACTATTATATTTATTTTATAAATACGTTTGGATTATCGATGTTTGAAATAAGCATAACTAATTATATCCATTTTAAAGAAGTTTTCGAGTTTCAAAGCGTTTTGAAATAAATATAAGTTATTATATTTATTTTTATATAAACTCTCGAGTTCTAAACGTTTTTGAAATGAATATAAATAATTACATTTACTTTATATAAGTTTTCGGGTTTTGTTAACTAGTAACCCGCGTTATAAAGCATCACCAAAATAAATATACTCCTGTATTTGTTTTATAAGAATTTCTTAAACCTCGATAAATGTCGTTTTTGGAATATAATCACGTGTCGTGTTTCGGGTTTTTACGAAAAGCGGGCAGAATTTCCTCTGTTTTTGGACGATCCCAACAACTAAGTGTCGATTTGTTTTTCAAAATTCAACAATAATTCAATCACAATTATATATAACTTTCATAAAGTATGACGAACACTAAAATAAATAAACAATGATACGGCGGTTCGAGCTTGGTGCGCGTAATCTAATATTCTAAAACTTCGTAAAAGAAGTAGCTTGTTGCGTATAAATGTTACCGGGTCCTGAGTTGGCCGGGTCTTGACTGTATTGACCGGGTTTGGCCCGTGTTGACCAGTTGACCATAGTTGACTGTTTGACTGCTGTTGACTGAGTTGACCCGACATTGAACCGAGTTGAGTGAACTTTGAACCCGTCACTGATTCCCACAGTCTCCTTCATGAAAATCCTTCAAGACTTCTTGGATTTTTGGATCCTCAATACACTTCAAATAGGGACCTGCAAGGGATCTCTTGTACGATATGTTATTCATTATAGTAAATTGGGATACCTTGATCCTAAAAGCTCTAGGATTCTCCCCTATAGGAATTTCCTCATTCTGAATATATTTCATGATTGGGTGGATCCAGGATCCTGAATTCGGTTGTACATCATCCCTATGTATAATTGCAGTATCCTCAACTGTCTCCATTACATCATTTTCTTCAATTGCAGAAGACAGGACATGAATGATAGGAATGTTGATATCCTCTGGTATCTTCAAAGATGATCCTAGATTTGCTAAGTGTAACACCTTGTAAAATCATGTCTAATGATGTGAAGACACGTGTCCTAAACCCTAAATATGTAAAACATTGACTTTAAAGGACTAAAGTTGTCAAATAGTGAAAAGATGTATGCGGAGGGACTAAAAGTGTCAACATTCTTAACTTATGCCTCTGAATGACCTTACACACTGTTCGTATTCTCAAACGAGTCAAGAATTAGACACAAGAAGCCATTTGTAAAAACAAATGGAAGTTTGGATAAAAAAAGGGTTAAAAGTGTCAACATGTTAATTCTTACCTATGAGCGACCTTTTAACGAACCCGGGGCTTCGTAATGTTCAATCATACTCTCGGGAATGCTTGATATTGATTTTGAAAGGTTTTAATATCGTTACGCGATAAAATGTGCAAGATTTCAAGCAGAAGGGTTAAAAGCGTCAACGAGCAAGTATCCTCGGGTGACCTTTTAACCACATGAGAGCCTAACGATGTTTATTATAATTCCCAAAAACTAACTATAGGGGCCAAGAGTGCTTAAAAAAACATACAAGAAGTATAAGAGGACCAGGGACTGAAATTGCCAAGTTGGAAAACTGGTTATTCAAGTCGAAGGGAGAGTCGCGGGCCGCGAACCCCCTCCCCCTTTTCTTTCGCGGGCCGCAAGCTAGTGCCCAGATGTGAAAAAAAAAAGACAGCTGCATGTAATGCAGCCTTGTTCCCCAATCAAACCACCATGTAGGTTTAATTCGATACAAGGAGCTTGTAGATGGTTTTTAAAAACCTCTAGGACACTTGTGATGATCAGGGGAAGCCTCACCACACCTGGCTTCATCCTAGAACTCCTCAAATTAGTATAAATAGGTGCCATACTTCTCCATTTGAACTTGCACCTTACAAAAATCACTCTTTCTCTCTTGCTCTGCATTCTTAGAGGTTCCTGATCAAAAAGGAAGGTCACCTTAGTCTAATCTTCGAGCTAGGACCTGTTGTAAGAGTCCTTAGCCACTCTAGTTCGGTTTTTATGCTTTTTAAAAGCCGAAAGTCAAAGTTGCCTCTAAACGGCTTTGACTTTCGGTTTAGACCTAAACGGTCCAGCCATTGTTCGAGGCGAATATGGCTACGTGATCGTAATTAGGTAGGTGTTAATCCCTCAAAAGGGCACCTCCTAATTACCACGTTTACTTAGTTAATTGTCGGGTCAAAATTATTAAAATAAAAAGTCAAACGGGTCAGTTTTTAAATAAATTTAAATCTGATAATGTAGAGGTTATAAAACATGTTCTAACACTTTAATAACTTGGTAAACATTATTAGAACGTGTCTAAACATGTTCAACCCGGCAATTCTGAGTTTAAGCTCGGTTCGCAACCGAAAGTCGCAAAAGCTTGACTTTTACTTTGACTTTCAGTTCTAACCCGAATTAGCTTAATTCCTTTATGCATTAAGGTTCCTTTGTGACCATATTATGTTGTAGCATAACCCTATGAAGTTATATTACAAGGTCACTTAGTAATCTAAGTTTATATGCATGTTTCCGTTATTATGCTCTATGTTGACTAGTTGCCCTTTTTGTCTAAGAATAAGGTTTTTATTATAAATGAACATGCAAATGGACTAAGTACTGATTAGTAAACATATGTAGAATATTTTGATGTTTACAATCTGATCATAAACTGAAGTTATGTGATTAATCAAAAATTATGCTTTTATAAGGACTAAAATGCCCTTTGGCATGCAAATCAAGTTTTAAACATAATTTTCACATAAAACTCTTTACCTACTGTTGTGATATCATATTTAGGAATTATTGGGATGTTTGGTCAAATTATATACTGACCTTAACCATGAGTTCTTGTACAAAGCTTGTAAATGACGATAATACCCCTTTCGCAAATAAAATGAGTTTTAAATATAATAAACATGCAAAACCTTTTTGCTACTGATATGTTATGAAAAATAAAATATTTTGACGATTCAAAGATGGTCAAAATCTCAGAATCACTCAAACTTCGAAATTATCGTCATTTATCGACTTTTACGTTAAATAAGTGCATAGTATGGTTTTAAACCATATTTGGCACCTAAGACTTGTTACCTACTGAATTTATAAATTATTTTAAATATTTTTACAGTAGGTAAAAGTCATGAACTCAGAATCTCAAATAAGTCCCTAAAACTATGTGTGAAATGACCAAAATGCCCCTATGGAGCATAGTTTGGCCATAAATCATAAACCACACATATGTATGATATCTTACTGATATAATTACATAAATTAAATATTTTCACAGAAGGATTATGACCAGAACTTCAGTTTACATACAAACCCCTTTTATAAACTTTAAAATGACCAAAATGCCCTTATGAGGCTTAATTCGGTTTTAAAACCTTTATGGGCATACATGTTGATATCCTACTGAAATCATGACATATTTTAAGCATAATAACAAAGGAAACTTGTATATAACACATCCGGTTACCCGTTTATGCTTATACGCGTTCGGTTCGGTTTATGTAACTAGTTTGCATGAATTAACCGAAACGGGATTAACCTTATCATTTAAACTTCAAAATCCAGAATGTATTTAGTTTACCCATATTATACAAGTCTCCATACTTGTTGGGTCTAAATTACATTCCATTCTGGTCACCGCTTAATCTAGTGTTTCGTACCGTAAATCGTTCTTTAAACTAACCAGTCTAAGTCCTCGACTTAAATAAGACCCGTTAGTATTCTAATAGGTTAATATTACCTTCATTCCAGACTAGGGTGCCCCAGTAGAAGATACCTTCATAAAGTCATAGTAATTATACGGCTGAGTAGAAATTCTTGCATTTAAAACTCAGGTAAATACTTTTAACTTCTTTTCCCTTATACGGGCTTGGGATACGGTAAATTATTCCCGCTTGGTCGGGTATGGGATCATTTGGTTGGATTGTGATTAATAAATCCGCATAACCCGTTTTTAATCCGTTTTGTTTGATAACATAAACAATTGAGGGTTAACGACCGTGTCCTGGATATCCTTGGCTCATTTAAGTTACTAATGGCCACGACCTATGCACGGGGTGTAGGCATACACCCGACAGATGCAAATGCTAAAATATATAAATTTCCCACAAGTTGGGATAACTCCTTTGTGGGTTTTATAAGTGGTGTGTTGGTTAATCATGTCCCGGTTTCTTAACCGGGCCCCAAATGTATGACAAACATGTAAATCTGTATACAAGATTATAAATGTAATTATTCCAAGTTATAAAAGATTTTTGTGCCATGAGCACCTAAACATTTTCTTAAACCTTTTCAAATGAGTCGGTTAATTGTATTTACTAGTGTAAACTGACGTATTTTCAAAAGACTAAGTGACAGGTACCTCGCGTAATAGGCTGGTGCTACTTGGCTTTAAATAAGAGGATCTTGCTAATCCCTAGATGCCTTAAAGTCTGATGAACTTCGTTTTGTATTTTTATTTAAGATCCGCCTGTGGATCCTTTTTACAACTGTCTGTATATTATTTTATTTGTACTTTGAACTTTCGGGTTGTAATAGTAATTTACCTTTCAAGCCTTCCGCTGTGCTATAACTGTGTTTAATTGACTATGATGATATCAACCACGCCACGATACTCCCCACCGGGCCCACCGTATTATGTGGAAATATCGGGGTGTGACACTAAGGCATATGCCTCTGCATTTTCCTCTCTGGTACCTATGTTATGCTGAAAAAATCGAAAGAATTTGCCAATTTCTTGATTATTTCTAAGTATTTAATTAGTTTCTCACCTTTAATAGCATATGATCCATTAAAATAGTTAGTAATTAATAATGAATCAGTATATACTTGAAGATACCTGATCCTCATGTGTTTAGCTAATTGTAGACCTGCTATTAAGGCCTTATATTCTGCTTCATTATTAGTTGTTTGAAATTCAGATGCAATAAATTAGGGTATTATGTCCCCCTATGGCGATTTTAGTAGTAAGCAGAGTCCATATCCTTTAACATTTGAGGCTCCATCTGTGAAGAGTGTCCAAGGATCCTTGGTCTCCACAAGTTGTTGCTCATCTAACTCAGCTTCTCTTTGTAGATCACTACTGAAATCAGCCACAAAGTCAGCTAGATCCTAAGACTTAATGACAGTCATGGGTTCATACTTAATGTCATATGCACTAAGTTTAACTGCCCACTTTGCCATTCTGCCTGACATTTCAGGCTTCCTGAGAACATTCTTAATAGGAAAATTAGTCTTAACAATAATATTACGTGTTTCAAAGTAATGTCTAAGTTTAGTGGAAGCCATAATCAAAGCAAGAATTAATTTCTCTAAGTGAGAATACCTGGTTTTGGCATCAAGAAGGCTTTTACTTACATAGTATACTGGATGTTTTTGGCCTTCATGATCCTTAACTAAGACAACACTTACTGCCTTACCTGAAACAGTAAAGTACAAGGATAGTGGCTCACCATCTTCTGGTTTCATCAGTGCTGGTGCTGAGGATAGGTAATCCTTAAGAGCTTTAAGAGCGGCCTCATACTTCTGGGTCCACTCAAACTTCTTATTCTTCCTTAGTAGATCATAGAAATCCTTGCACTTTTCTGATGACTTTGAGATGAATCTGTTCAATGCTGCAATCCTTCCTGTTAATCTTTGAACATCCTTTGCATTGGTTGGAGATTTGATGTTCACTATTGATTTGATCTGTTCAGGACTAGCTTCAATTCCTCTTTTGGTCACCATGTATCCTAGGAATTTCCCAGCTTTGACACCAAAGTGACATTTTGAAGGATTTAGCTTCATGTTGTATTGATCAAGGATGTTGAATACCACTTCGAGATCCTTAATATGATCCTCAGCCTTCTTGGACTTCACCACCATGTCGTCGATGTATACTTCCATAATGTCTCCAAGGTGCTCTTTGAACATCATCACTAGTCTTTGATAAGTGGCTCCTGCATTTCTCAATCCAAAAGGCATAGCAATATAATAGTATATGCTTGTTGGGGTCATGAATGTTGTGTCCTCCTGATCAGATGGTTCCATTTGGATTTGTTGAAATCCAGATGAAGCATCCATGAAAGTAAGCAATTCATGGCCCGCTGTTGCATCCACCATGGAGTCAATGTGTGGTAAAAGGAAAGGATCCTTGGGACATGCTTTATTTAAATAAGTAAAATCAACACATTCCCTCAACTTTCCATTTTTCTTTTGAACAACTACCACACTGGCTAACCATTTTGGATACTTAACTTCCCTAATCATACCTTCCTTTAACAGTTTATCCACCTCTTCTTGGATAATGGCATTCCTCTCAGCTGCAAACTTCCTCCTTTTTTGGTGAATTGGCCTGAAAGATTTATCAATGCCTAGTTTGTGAGTAATAATATCTTTGGATATACCTGTCATATCTTCATGCTTCCAGGCGAAGGTAGATTTTCTCCTCTTGAGGAAGGATACCAGATCCTGCTCAATACTGTCAAGGATCCCAGATCCTATAAAAATCTTGGATTCAGGATCCTCAGGGTCCATTGCTATATCCTTGATGTCCTGCTCTCTTGCCTCTATGACATCTCTTGGAGGATACTTTAATTGCTATGTTGTCCTCGGTTTTGAAGCTGGCTTCATTGAGGAGGTGTAACAGTTCTTGGCCTCCTGTTGATCATTTTCGATCTTCACTACTCCCCATGGAGTTGGTAGCTTCACACGTTGATGGTATGTAGAGGGCACAGCTTTCATATCATGTATCCATGGCCTGCCAAGGATCACATTGCAACAAGATAAACAGTCAATAACACAAAATTTTTGGACAGAGTTTACCCCCTCAATATATATTGGGAGTTTGATGTCCCCCAATGTATTATTTGTCTCTCCGTTGAATCCTACAAGAACAGATGATCTTAGAACTATTTCTGGCTCCGGGATATTCATCCTTTTGAGGACATGCAATTGAATTATGTTCACTGAGCTCCCACCATCAATTAGGATCCTTTGAACAAAACGGTTAGATATAAACAAAGTAATGACTAATCCATCATGATGATGATCCTGTATGTCAACACGGTCATCCTCATCAAAGGATATAATTTTCTGTTGAGTTAGAGTTGAAGTTTGGATAGGCCTTTTTCCATTTTCCAGCTTAGTCTCCCTAGCATGTCTTTTAGCCGCAGAGAACGATGTTCCAAATATATCAGAACCTCCAGAATTGAAGTTGATGATTTGAGCATCTGCAGGAGGAGCAGGGGCTCTTTCTGGAAATTTGTCAGGATCCTGGATCCTTGTCTTCTTCCTTCCCAACATCTCTTTTAAGTGACCCTTCTTAAGAGATGGCCAATTTCCTTTCTAAGTGCAATGCACTCATTAGTTAGATTGCCAAAGTCTTCATAGAATGCACACCATTTTGACTTATCCTTGTAAGATGTAGGCTTTTCATTATTTTTGGGCCATCTAGCTTTCTCCCCTAATTCTATAAAGCAAGCATCAATTCATTATTGTTAACAGAAAAACAATATTGAGAAATGTGAGTATATTCTTCCTCATATTTTTCTTGTTCAACAAAGTGAACATTCTGGTTATCATGCTTGGAGTATTGCTTGGATCGATTATTCTTAAAATATAATCCTTACTTCTCCTGTTTTGATAATCCAGATATTCTATCCTGGATTCTCTTATCATCCTCTAGGCGGATGAACCTAAGAGCCCTGTTTCTTACTTCATCCAAGTTCCTGCATGGTGTCATTACAAGATCATAATAGAAAAGAGAATCTTTTTGTAATCCCATTTTAAATGCTTCTACAGTAGTGGCTATATCTAAGTTTGGGATTTCTAAGGATTCTTTGCCAAATTTAGTAACATAGTCTCTAAGTGATTCATCACGGCCTTGGGTGATCCTATACAAGTCACTAGTTAACCTCTCAAATGTTCTACTACATGAGAATTGATTATTAAATAAGTTCACTAAATGAGAGAATGAAGTTATAGAGTAGGGAGGAAGACTTAGCAGCAATTTCAATGCTGATTCAATAAGTGTAGATCCAAAGCCCTTGCATAAACATGCTTCTTTTAGTCTTTCAGGAATGGGGTTGATTTCCATTCTTTCTCTATATTGAGCTATATGGGGTTGATTTCCATTCTTTCTCTATATTGAGCTATATGTACTTGGATCAGTGGTTCCATCGTATAACTTCATGTTGGGAGTTTGAAAATGTTTTGGTATCTCAGCATTGCATATGGGATGTGTAAACCGAGATATTCTATGACTTTCATCCGGGATCTCAGGAATAGGTTTAACCACTCCTGGGACACTGGATATCATATCCTTGAGCTTTTGTAGTTCTCTTACCATAGCTTGATTGATTCCTGCATCCTACATATAACCAAAGTTGGTATTAAAAGAAGTATTTAAATTGTTACCTCCTGACTGATTCAAAGTTGGTATGCCAGAGGTATATCGAGGGTAGGACGTGTCTGGTACAACAATAGGTCCAGAAGAAGCAATAGTTTGCATAGGGATGAAAACACCTGTCACGGCCCCCGACCTGGTTTTACCCGTTTCAGGAGCCGCGGGACAGAAATCCGTGGTTATTATTATGTTGGCAGCGGAATTTTAACAGGATCGTTTAAAACTTGAAAATACCCAATTTATTTTATTTCACAAATTGGGATTACACCCATAATTTATAATAAAGGTGATTTCTCACGGAAATCCCCTGTTTTACAAAAACATGTTTCTTTATTTTATTGAGCCACTTCATCAAGCTTGTAGTGCTACACGGCACTTTTCCTGGATCACAGCAGATCACCTGAAACATGTTTTAAAAAGGTTTTATCAGCAGGGAAATACTGGCGACTCACTCAAGTTGCACAAAACGACACATTGTTATAATATACAGTATTAAGAGCGATTACAATGTTTATATATCAACCAATTACCCACGGTATTTGTCACTCGACCTGTTTCTGTGACTATGGTCATATCACCCATTGGCTAACTCGTTGTCCAATGGTGACGGTTATCAAGTAATGTATACAAAACCCCACATACCGGCTGTAATTGAAGACTACAAAGACTTAATCCCTATAATTATAACTTTTGAAAATAATTAGGATTTTGGAAACAATTTGATAAAAAGAGAATGACTCACATTGCAGATTTATACGGGCAGAGTTTAGTCTACTGATTAGCCTTGTAACCTAATTTAAATAACAATGCACACGAAAACTAGGTTAGTAACTTTAATCCATCTTTTACGACAACTCACGAGATTCAAAACCTTCACAATGAATGACAAAGTGTGATACTTAAACATCCATCAAATTCACGATGAATGACAAAGTATAACCCGAGTTTGAGCAGCACTTAAACATTCATCGGATTGGTTTTTATTGATCGGACATTAAATTGTAGCAGTGGTCGAGTTATTACCATGTTATCATGGCAGAATTTCGTGTTGTGTGTGTGTTTTGAAGTAAACAGAGGATATCTCAGTGTAGGAAACAAGTTTTTACATCGAACCAACGCAGAATTTCAAGTGCCAAACTCCTCTACTTATACCTGAAAAACGGCGCCGTCGCGCCACGCGACAGCCTGTCACGCCACGCGACGGGTACCCTTTTAGCATAGGGTAGCCACGTCTGTTACTAGCTTAGCTGAGTTGACGATTCAACGAAATTCAATTTAGACAACAAACTGTGATGATAATCGTCAATGGGGAATACCCCCCTTGAGTTTTAGAGTTCCTGATCCTGATTCCGATTGTTCTGAAAATTTTAGGGTTTATGCAGTATCACTTGGGGGTCTCAATTAGGGTTTCCTATTGGACAAAATAATATAAGAATTAATACTTTTGGTGAGAGTTGTTACATCCTCCCCACCTTATTAAAATCTCGTCCTCAAGATTTACTGGAACAAGTAGGGATACTTTCGCTTCATTTCCGATTCCAGCTCCCAAGTGTACTCCGGTCCTCTCTTTGAATCCCACTTGACTTTAACTAGCACTAGTCGTTTGTGTTTGAGAAACTTGACCTTTTTGTCTTCTATCTGTAGTGGTTTCTCAATAAATTTTAACTTTTCATTTACCTCTACATCTTGAAGAGGTACTACCAGGGATTTGTCAGATAGAGATTTCTTGAGGTTAGATACATGAAATACGTCATGTACCCCGACTAATTCTTCTGGTAGTTGTAAGCGATAGGCAACTGGTCCTATTCGCTGGATTACTAGGAATGGTCCTACATACCTTTGACTTAACTTTCCTTTCTTTCCGAACCAAACTACTCCTTTCCAAGGAGAAACTTTCAAGCGTACTTTATCTCCAACTTGAAATTCCAGTGGCTTGCATCGATTGTCTGCATAACTCTTCTGGCGATCTCGAGCCATCTTTAGTCTTTCCTTGATTTGAGTGATCTTGTCGGTGGTTTCTTGTACGATTTCAGGGCCTGATAATTGGCTTTCTCCTATTTCTGCCCAACAAACTGGAGTTCTACACTTACGTCCGTATAGTGCTTTGAATGGGGCAGCTTCAATACTTGCATGGTAACTATTGTTATAGGAGAATTCAATTAAGGGTAGGTGGTCATCCCAATTTCCACCAAAATCTATTACACATGCCCTGAGCATGTCTTCTAGGGTTTGAATCATCCTTTCACTTTGTCCGTCTGTTTGGGGATGATAAGCTGTACTTAAATTTATTCGTGTCCCCATGGCTTCTTGGAAACTTGTCCAAAAATGTGAAGTGAAACGACTATCCCTATCCGACACAATGGAGAGTGGGACTCCATGTAAGGATACTACTTCATCTACGTATAATTTGGCTAACCTTTCCATGCTAAAGGTTTCCTTCATGGTTAGGAAATGAGCTGATTTGGTTAATCGATCCACAATTACCCAAATCACGTCTTTACCTTTTCTGGTTTTGGGCAACTTAGTAACGAAGTCCATGGTTATTAGTTCCCATTTCCATACAGGCATTTCTAATTGTTGGAGTAACCCTGAAGGTTTCTGGTGTTCTACCTTAACTTGTGAACAAGTTAGACACTTAGATACATATCTAGCTATATCCTTTTTCATTCCTATCCACCAGAAATTATTTCTTAAATCTTGGTACATCTTATTATTTCCCGGGTGCATGGTATACCTAGATTTATGGGCTTCCTCTAAAATCTTATTTCTTAAATTTCCTTGCTTAGGTACCCAAATCCTTCTTTTGTGGAAACTCCAAATTCCATCAGCTCCTTGCTCTAATTCCTTTATTCGTCTTTTCATTCCTTCAGCATCATCCTTGATTGCTGTTTCTTGAACATTCTTTAGTTGTTCCATTAAATCTAACTGTAGATTTAATCTAAGAGCACGAACTCGCTTTTGCTTTTCATGATACTTACGACTTAGGGCATCTGCAACTACGTTTGCTTTTCTTTCGTGATATTGAATGTCACAGTCGTAGTCACTTAGAATTTCCATCCATCTTCTTTGTCTCATATTCAATTCTTTTTGCCCAAATATGTATTTTAAACTCTTATGATCTGTATAAATAGTAAACTTACTTCCATACGGATAGTGTCTCCAAATCTTAAGGGCAAAAATTATCGACCCTAATTCTAAGTCATGTGTCGTATAATTTTCTTCGTGCTTCTTCAATTGCCTTGAGGCATACGCAATTACCTTCTTGCGTTGCATTAACACACATCCTAATCCTAGCTTAGAAGCATCACAATAAACTTCAAAATCTTCTGTTCCTTCTGGTAAGGCTAGAATTGGGGTGTTGGTTAACCTTTGTTTTAAAACTCTAAAGCTTCTTCTTGCCTAGGTCCCCATTCAAACTTAACTGTTTTACAGGTTAGCTTAGTTAATGGTACAGCTATTTTAGAAAAATCCTTAATAAAGCGCCTATAGTATCCAGCTAATCCTAGAAAACTTCTAACTTCTGTAGCTGATTGCGGGACCTTCCATTTGGTGATTGCTTCTATCTTGGAGGGATCTATGTGAATACCTTCGTGATTCACCATGTGTCCTAAAAATTGCACCTCCTGTAGCCAAAATTCACACTTCGAGAATTTGGCGTAAAGCTTCTCCTTTCTTAACAAAGTTAAGAGTGCATGTAGGTGCTTACAATGTTCTTCCTTACTTTTGGAATAAATAAGTATATCATCGATGAAGACAATTACAAATTTATCCAAATACGGTTTACAGATTCTATTCATCATGTCCATAAATGCTGCAGGAGCATTTGTTAACCCAAAGGGCATGACTGTAAACTCGTAATGACCATACCTAGTTCTGAAGGCAGTTTTAGGTATGTCTTCTTCTTGTACTTTCAATTGATGATATCCGGAGCATAAATCTATCTTAGAAAAATATCTAGCTCCTTGTAGTTGATCGAAAAGATCATCAATCCTAGGCAATGGGTATCGATTCTTAATTGTAACCTTATTTAATTCTCTATAATCGATACACATTCTCATCGAACCATCTTTCTTCTTTACGAACAACACTGGGGCTCCCCACGGGGATGAACTAGGTTGTATAAATCCTTTACTTAGCAACTCATCTAATTGCTTTTTCAGTTCTAACATTTCGGTGGGTGCTAACCAATAAGGTGCCTTTGCTACGGGTGTAGTTCCAGGAATCAAATGAATTCTAAATTCTACCTCCCTATCTGGTGGTAATCCTGGTAGTTCTTCTGGGAATACATCTGAGTATTCTGATACTACAGGAATTTCCTTAAGTTCCTTACCCTTAGTGCTAATGATTACCAAAATCATATACTCTATTCCTTGCTTTCGTTCATAACTAGCAACTTTCATTACCGAAATGAACTTCATGGGTTTACGCCGCTTATCCCCTGTAATCATAATTGTTTCTCCTGTGGGTGCACGAATTTCTATGGAATTCTTATCACAGAGGATTCGAGCATGGTTGGCTACTAACCAATCCATTCCTAACACAACATCGAATCCGGCTAAATCCATAGGTAACATGTTTGCAGAAAATTTATGATCTGAAAGTTCTATAGTTTCTTTTTGCAAAACCGTATCTATGTTAACAGAATTCCCGTCTGCCGTTTCTACTGTAAAAACTTGCCTAAGTTTGGTTAAGGGTAACTTAAGAGCTTGGCAGAATGAAGTATTTATAAAACTTTGGTTTACACCAGAGTCAAATAATACTTTTGTATAAACATCGTGAACTAGGAACGTACCAGCTATCACATCAGGGATCAGTTCAGCTTCCTGCGTGGTCAGTTGAAAGGCTCTTGCGTTCTTCTTGTTAGTCCCTTCAGCAGGTTTGACCTTGTGGTCTGCTGGTTTGGCCAATTTAGGGCATTCTGGTCTAAAATGCCCAACTTCTCCACAGTTGAAGCAGATCTTTGTTTTCCTTCTGCAGTCTTCTTCACGATGTCCTACAGTTTTGCAGAAGTTACAGGTTTCATTACATTTTCCAAAATGTTTCCTTCTACAGTTTCTGCAGAACGGCTGAGGAAGATTGCCTAGTTCCTCTTTTCTTGAAATTGCTATTATTACCCACACGAAATCCTTGGGCAATCTTCTGAGCCAATTCCTTCTTCCTATTTTCTTCTCGTGTACGCACTAGTCCGTCGGCCAAAGTGTTGGCTAATTCCACCGCATCATCGATCGTGCGGGGTCTCGTAGCTTTGGCAATATCATGGATCTCGCTAATTAAACCCCAAATGTAGCGAGAAATAAGTACCGGTTCTGGCGAAGCCAGGGTTGGTACCACTCTAGCATATTCGAAGAATGTCGAAGTATACCCTCGACAGTCTACATCCACCATCCGGTGGTTCAGGAATTTATTTGCCATTTGTTCCTTTTCATATTCGGGACAAAATTTTCTTTCTACTAGACTCTTAAATTCTGCCCACTTCATAGCGTAGGCCACATCACTTCCCTTGGCTTGTAGTACCGTATTCCACCATTCTAGCGCCCCTTCTTTGAAAAGATGCGAAGCGTACATGACCTTGTCTTCCTCGGCACATTTACTTATTTTAATTACTGCCTCGGTTTTCTCCAACCAACGCAGTGCAGCAGTCATCCCTTCATTGCCTGCAAATTCAACAGGTTTACAGGCAAGAAATTCCTTGTAAGTGCAACCAGGCGTTGCAGCTTTCATTTTCTTGGGAATAAGGGCCTGCATCACATCATCGTTATTGTTAATGTTGCCGCCTCCATTTATGCTATTACTGAAGTTATCTTCCTGAGTACGTTTGCTAGGAATAATTTGTTGAGGTTCAACTGGATTTCGGGCAGCAGCAATGATTGCTGGAATAGCATTGGCTATTCCTTGAGCGACGATGTTTTCTATATCTTGTCTATTCAGAAATTGATCTTCATGGTTTTGCGCGGATTGGTTACCCTCGTTAACTTGTTCATTACCAGCATGTTCCATCTGGTAATCAATATATATAAGTTATTTCCACAAATTGAATAACAATTACACAATGTAATCATGTCAATACGTATAGCCAAAATTGTCGATTTTTCGACTTCCATATTTATATATTTTCGTATGCGTCCGTACACACCCGTTATGTTACACAAGTTTTATTTTTAGTTATTTTACACGATTATATTTTTATTATTATATTATTATTAAACACACATTCCCACAACCACATATGATCCCGTCAGCTGGCACTTCAGAAACGACGTTCCCTCTCGTCGTACTTCCAGGAGATCTGTTCTCCCACTTCCCGGATTCTATTTCCTGTGTCTATCAGCTCCTCGCCATAGTGGCGGAGTTCAGCCAAGTTCTCATTGCTCATTGGGGGGTTTGGTGCAGGTTCCGGGTCAAACTGAGGGAAAAAGGTATTAGGGTTATTTATGAGATTCTGAAATTGCCTGTCGGTGGTCCACCATTCCTCCAGCTCTCCTAGAGGTCGGGGGTTAACAAGGGGATCTGGAATAGCCGGTTCCAGATTGACTGGAAGTTGGGCTTCAGCTGGGTAATTGAAAAGAGTCTCATCGGCAGGTCCGATGAGGTCACTAAGTGCCAATTTATGATCCAGCTCCTCCCATGATAGCATATCCTGGGCTTGCCTAGAACTTTCCCCGATCTCTATTCCCTTACCGTTATCCATTGGATCCTCAGTTTTTACAACTTTCCGTGTTGCTGGTATCTTCCTACCCACACGCCTCCAGCCCACGAATCTTCTTTTCTTTTTCGGTTAGGGTTTCTCCGGTGGTTGCGCTTGAAATTCCATAAGTTCATCAGTGTCGGCACAATAACCGGCAAAGTCTCAGGAAACTTCCACATTAACAGAATAGAGATTGAGATTCTGAAGAGCTTCAGACAACTCATTCATGCTGTTTAGCAGATATGAAGAAACACACAAAATTCTAAGTTAAATTTTGTAAATTAAATTTTCACAAAATCATAGAATGGCAATCAGAAAAAATAAGTATTTCTAAATACTTAATAGGCTTAAATCAGTGGCTCTGATACCACATTTTTCTGTCACGGCCCCCGACCCGGTTTTACCCGTTTCAGGAGCCGCAGGACAGAAATCCGTGGTTATTATTATGTTGGCAGCGGAATTTTAACAGGATCGTTTAAAACTTGAAAATACCCAATTTATTTTATTTCACAAATTGGGGATTACACCCATAATTTACAATAAAGGTGATTTCTCACGGAAATCCCCTGTTTTACAAAAACATGTTTCTTTATTTTATTGAGCTACTTCATCAAGCTTGTAGTGCTACACGGCACTTTTCCTGGATCACAGCAGATCACCTGAAACATGTTTTAAAAAGGTTTTATCAGCAGGGAAATACTGGCGAGTCACTCAAGTTGCACAAAATGACACATTGTTATAATATACAGTATTAAGAGCGATTACAATGTTTATATATCAACCAATTACCCACGGTATTTGTCACTCGACCTATTTCTGTGACTATGGTCATATCACCCATTGGCTAACTCGTTGTCCAATGGTGACGGTTATCAAGTAATGTATACAAAACCCCACTTACCGGTTGTAATTGAAGACTACAAAGACTTAATCCCTGTAATTATAACTTTTGAAAATAATTAGGATTTTGGAAACAATTTGATAAAAAGAGAATGACTCACATTGCAGATTTATACGGGCAGAGTTTAGTCTACTAATTAGCCTTGTAACCTAATTTAAATAACAATGCACACGAAAACTAGGTTAGTAACTTTAATCCATCTTTTACGACAACTCACGAGATTCAAAACCTTCACAATGAATGACAAAGTGTGATACTTAAACATCCATCAAATTCACGACGAATGACAAAGTATAACCCAAGTTTGAGCAGCACTTAAACATTCATCGGATTAGTTTTTATCGATCGGACATTAAATGGTAGCAATGATCGAGTTATTACCCTGTTATCGTGGCAGAATTTCGTGATGTGTGTGTTTTGAAGTAAACGGAGGATATCTCAGTGTAGGAAACGAGTTTTTATGTCGAACACGCAGAATTTCAAGTGCCAAACTCCTCTACTTATACCTAAAAAACGGTGCCGTCGCGCCACGCGACGGGTACCCTTTGTTGGTACATACGTCTGTCGACTTCGTCTTATATCGAGTCTTGTATTCGTATGTATAGATCAGGGCACGAATTTCGAGGAATCTGTCAAAAGGATATTTTCGCACGAAATTAGGTAATTTCGTTTGTATGTAATTTTGTTTGAATAGGTTCATGCGAAATTAGACAGCCTATAAATAGGAGTCTTGTAATTTCGTTTGAGTCATTCATGTATGTGTGATTCCGGAGCCGAAGTGCTGCCGAAGTGTCATTTTGCTGTAAAACTTTGTCAAATCAATCAGAAAGACATTTAAAGTGAATATCTAGCTGAATCGAACCCGATATGTCTGTTTCCGCCTTTCATATTGAGTAGAATGCCTCTGAACGACTCATTTTGGTCGGTAAAACGATCCTACATGTGGTATCAGAGCTCAGGAGGAAGAGTTCTACCGAATTCAGCTTGATTTCATCAGATTTTCTAACTTCTACACCTTCTTTTCTAAATTGAACAAAATTTTACGGTTAAAATGGTTTGAATTTCACACATCATAAGTGAAATTGTGTTTTAACAAAGCCTTGAAAGAATTGGAACTAAAATCAAGCTTAAACCTGATCAATTTGACAAAAGTTTGACCGAAATTATGATATCAGCATAATTTCGCATGGAATAGCATCATACTTTCGCACGGAATTACATTTTGAGATTAATTTCGTTTGAAAGTGCTGCTAATTCTGCACGGTATTAGTATTTCGCTTGAGATATTCCATACGAAATTACAATTTCGTTTCTAAGTTGTGATTTCGTTTGGACAGTTCGAACGAAATTACTATTTCGCTTGGAAAATTCTGATTTCGTTTTAGTGTTATTTCGTTTGAAAGTTTGCAGGTTATTTCGCTTGAAGGGTTAATTTCGCTTGAAAGTGTCTGATTTTGAAACCTTGTTACCGAATCATGGAAGAGGAATTCTATAATGCATTTGCTACATCCCCGACTACTCCGGCTGCCATTGCTCAAAGCATGAACATGGAAAACGAAACTGGAACTTTACAAAACCCCCAAAACTCATGGGAATTGAGGAGTATTATGGTTGGAAAGATCGTTTTGAAAACTGGGTTCAAGCTAACCATTTGAGATCTTGGGAATGTATTGAGAAAAAGTATGTGAAACCGCGTACAGATTTGGGACTTATTAAAACAATTTCTGAATTTACGGACAAAGAACGAGACATGTACAAAGCAGAAAAGATGATGATCAGTTTGCTACAGCAAGCTGTGAAAGAAGATATTTTCATTTTGCTCCAACATGATAACACTTCACGTTCAATTTGGGAAGCACTTAGAATCAAGTTTGAGGGAAGTGAGAAAATGATCAGGAGCAAGAAAGGATTGCTAAAGAAAGAATTTGACTTGTTTTCAAGTTTGCTGGGTGAATCATCAAAGAAGCTGATTGAAAGATATTGTCACTTAGTGCGATCTATGTCTTTATTAGAAATTGTTAAAGATCAAGAAGAATGGGTCGATAAGTTAGCTGATGCTTTACCTCAAAAAGAATGGGGTACATACTTGATGATTTTTTAGAATACTGGAGAACATGACAAGTTGGCTATTTCACAGTTCATTGAAAAGATTGAGGGTCAAGATCTGGAACAGCAAAAGATTGCAAGAATGAACAGTCCGAGTGGTCAACAAGATGTCAAAATGTATTACAAAGGAAGTGTTCAAGAGGTTGAAGCAAGTCCGGAAATTCAAACTGCTTTTAGTGCTGAAAATTCATCTGGTTCAGTAAATCAAAGTCCAAACAGCAGCAGTGGATTTTCATCATATCCAAGTGTTAATCCAAAGAGTTCAACTTCAAGTCATCAGTTTCAAAGTTCAAACAACAGTAATGGTCAAGTATTGAATTGCAATATCACGTTGCATCTTCAGAATGGTCAAAATTTTTCTGAAGAGATTGCTAAAAGTCACATGTCATTACTTGCTACAGTTTTAGAGTCATATGAAGGATTTGTTGCTAGGAGGATCGGGAATCCTATGCTTACGAAAGAGGATTACGATCAAATAGATGCAGAAGAAATGGAACTCGTGGACATTAAATGGTGTTTAGCTAGTGTTTTGAGGAGAACTGAAAAGTTTAAGATGATTACAGGAAGAGATGATTTTAGGGATGCTAATGTTTCAACTTTGGGTTTTGATAAATCTAAAGTTACTTGTTTTCGATGCGGGGAGAAAGGACATTTCAAAAGGGAATGTAAAAATCGAGAAGCAAGTGAAGCACAGAATCCATTTGGAAAAGATGATTACTATCGGAAAGCCATTTACCAACAAGTTGCTGATCAACCGTATAAACAAAAAGAACCACAAACTGCTCATGCCAAAATGATCGTTGAAGCAATTTACATCGGTTGTCACTTTCGGTGTATAGTTTATTTTCAAAATTTCTTTTAAATGATTTTGCATTTTAGGGGGAGTCTGTTGGTGCATACGTCTGTCGACTTCGTCTTGTATCGAGTCTTGTATTAGAATAGATAGATCAGGGCACGTTGTACGAGAAAACTGTCAAAAATAGGTTTGAAGGTAATTTCGCACGAAATTACATAGTGTAATTTCGCACGAAATTACATAGTGTAATTTCGCACGAAATTAACAGGTAATTTCGTACGAAATTGTAATTTCGTGTGAAAGTGATTTCGTGTGAACAAGTTCATGCGAAATTAGTTTGCCTATATAGGTGTCTGGTCTGTGTCATTTGGTACGAAATTACGAAGGGTATTCCGGAGCCGAAGTGCTGCCGAAGTGTCATTTTGCTGTAAAACTTTGTCAAATCAATCAGAAAGACATTTAAAGTGAATATCTAGCTGAATCGAACTCGATATGTCTGTTTCCACCTTTCATATTGAGTAGAATGCCTCTGAATGACTCATTTTGGTCGGTAAAACGATCCTACATGTGGTATCAGAGCAATATGATGAACCCCTAACTTACATGTGGTAAAATCAATCAAACTTATTTTCCGGAAAAACCATTTTGATTAAAACAAACTTAAGTGTTTTGAAATCTTAATGGGAAAATAGTTTGTTGTAAAGGGGAGTTCTGAGTGTTTATGCCAAGTGGATGGCGAATTGAAGTGATTCGATATCAGTTGTCACTTTATTTTGTACAGTTTGTTTTCAAATTTCTTTTAAATGCTTTTGCATTTTAGGGGGAGTAAGATTTTTCAGAAAATCCAAAAACATTTGAAATTTGAAAAAGGCAAAAACATGATAAAATCAAAAATGAGTTTTGTTGTGAAAAAGAGGAAATGATAGTACATCAGTAGACTATCACAGCATGCTAAAGAATTGGAAAGTTATAGTGTGATAAACGGTCTCACTGATGATATGCCAGTAGGTTTTTACACATTTAGTAGATTGTGTCGAGATATAAACCTAAATTTCATACTTACTTATCTCGTGGGGAACATCTCTCGGATATATGGGTAACCCCCGAAATCTTGTTTGAAAGGTCCCTCTTTCTAAGATACTAGGTCTTTATGCTCAGTGATATCTGGGGTATTATCCCGGGACTTCTGATTTTACGGAAGCAATGGCCTAGTCCCCGTATAATACTTTCTGCTTGCTTGAAATATAGCACCGCCCTCAGCATAAAAAATGATGAAACATTGCAAAATGCTAATCATGTGCTGTTGAAGAAAAGATTCTCTAAAGGGAACACACCAAAAATCGAAGCCGTCATCTCTCTGATTTTGCGGAAGCAATAGCCTGAGCTCTCACGGCCCTCGCATTTAACCCTTTACAGATATTATCTAGGTATACTCACCTGTAAGACAGAATATTGGGATCTGGATACGGGAGTATATTCTGAGGTGGGACACGCGAATAAGTTTAAGTGCTTAAAACATTAATCTCGTATCTTGAAACAGTTGAAATTTGTGTGAAAATTTAAATGGATCAGTATACTGACAATCTAAGTGAATCGTTTAGAACTTAAAATGTTTAAAGCTTAATGGTGTTGGTGATTTGTCTCATAAACTGATATGATCCTCTTATGCAAATTCACAAAAATATTGTATGTAAATATTTCTTTACTGCATTTTCTTTCTAGATTAAAAATTCCAAAAAGATTTTAAGTGTGTTTTAGCATAATTTTTTTTTAAATTGCAAAAAGATTTTCGACAACTGATGTTGAAGAGCTGATTTTCAAAATTCCTAGTGCTAAACATGACGGATATCAAGTTAGAGGGAGTCTGTTTGAAAGAAATTTTAAATTTGAATTTGAAAATTGGTATTCTTACAAGTGGTTCATCAGAGTTTAACAATGTTAAATCATTTTGTAAAATACTTGAAATTGATGTTTTTGTTTACTATTGGTAAGCAGAGAATAAATTTGTCAAATTGTAAATTTGTGAAATTTATTTTTAGGTAGAGTTTGTGCAGGAATGAAACATGGAGAGAGCCAGGTTTCTGATTCTAAACTTAAGGAATCAAGAGATCTGATCAAGAGAATTAGAGTGAGATAAGAGCCAGTTTGAGATCCTGAAAGAAGAAGAGAAGACAGAGATTGAGGATGTTTTACGTTGTCAGATACTTTTGGAGAAGTTGAGAAGACTAATAAAGACTGAAGATTGAAGACTCAACACTGTAGACTCGTCAACATCCGAGGGGGAGTCTGTTGGTACATACGTCTGTCGACTTCGTCTTGTATCGAGTCTTGTATTCGTATGTATAGATCAGGGCACGAATTTTGAGGAATCTGTCAAAAGGATAATTTCGCACAAAATTACCAACTGGTAATTTCGTACGAAATTAGGTAATTTCGTTTGTATGTAATTTCGTTTGAATAGGTTCATTCGAAATTAGACAGGCTATAAATAGGAGTCTTGTAATTTCGTTTGAGTCATTCATGTATGTGTGATTCCGGAGCCGAAGTGCTGCCGAAGTGTCATTTTGCTGTAAAACTTTGTCAAATCAATCAAAAAGACATTTAAAGTGAATATCTAGCTGAATCGAACTCGATATGTCTGTTCCCGCCTTTCATATTGAGTAGAATGCCTCTGAACGACTCATTTTGGTCGGTAAAACGATCCTACACCCTTTTAGCATAGGGTAGCCACGTATGTTACTAGCTTAGCTGAGTTGACGATTCGACGAAATTCAATTTAGACAACAAACTGTGATGATAATCGTCAATGGGGAATACCCCCCTTGAGTTTTAGGGGCCCTGATCCTGATTCCGATTGTTCTTAAAATTTTAGGGTTTATGCAGTATCACTTGGGGGTCTCAATTAGGGTTTCCTATTAGACAAAATAATATAAGAATTAATACTTTTGGTGAGAGTTGTTACATCACCTTCATGAATTTCAGAGCTTCCCCAAGACTGTCTGCCTAAGGATCCTTGATCCTGAAATACTTTAGGACTAGAGTAAGTCTGCAGTGGAGGTCTAGATGTAAGATCCATAAATCCTTGAACCCTGGATGAGGATCCTTGATTGTTGAAGTAGGATCCTTGGGCCGAAAATGTTTCCATGTATCCTTCATACCGGATGAAGGATCCTTGATGCTGGCCGGTTGTCACTGTTCCATGCTGATGGATAGAGGATCCTTGAGGAACGGTCATGGCTAATGATCCAGGATGATGGATCGATGATCTTTGAGGAAGGGTCATTGCCAGTGATCCCTGTTATGGAACAGAGGATCCTTGAGGCTGCCTGTTGGGCATCCTGGATTGCTGAGCTGCATTTGTTGGGGTAAAAATCCAACATCCTAGGCACCAGTGGGGAGTTATCCTCTGCTTGCCTCTTCTGTTTCTTGATGTCATCAATCTCCCAAAGGATCCTCTGGTTAGTCTTGTCCTGATGTTCCATATAGCTCTTTATCTGTGAAAACAAAACAGAAATATCACTATTAGTATTAGTAGTAGAAGAACTAGTAGAAACTTTTGATCCTTGGAAGACTGATGAAGTCTTCTTCTGAGTATTATTCGGATTTTTCTGGTATTGTGGTGGAATTGGAGGCAACAATGCACTGGTTTGGGATGAGCTAACCGTCGGCATGGCACTTGAAGTAGACTTTCCCTGAGAAGCCATGGAAATGGTGATGTTGAACATAAATGAACAAAAAACAGGTTTTTTCGAAAAAGGAAGCACCACTTGCCCCACGTTGGGTGCCAAACTGTTTTTGTAAAAAATCAAACAAAGGATAATGTAACCAAATATGATTTTGTGAGGTAGTGTGCTTGAATGTTTGACAAATGAATGAACAAATGTGAAATGTAATGAACAATGAACACAAGGATTTGTATGAGGAAAAAGCCCTTGATCTCAATGTGATCTCCGGCACAAAAAACCTCGGATAGTGAAAACTATCACTATCAAATGTATTAAGTTAACAAGAGTTTACAACTTCGGAAGTTGATCAAGTGTTGTACAATGTTTGCTAAAGTGTAAGTGTATTCGAGAGCCGATGTTCACGAGAGAATGTGTGTGTTTCTGCTAATAGCAATTGTTATTATATAAAACTTGATCAACTCCTTTAAAATGGAAAAACAAACAAGTCCGAAAAAGGTGCAAGACCACGTCTAACCATGTTAACGTTGAACCATTTCCACACGTGCAACATCTTCAACGATTACAGTCTGATATTCTTACCATGACTCAGTCCATATTGCCCATGACCTGCATGCCATTATGAAAATATAAAATGAACAACTGTTTCCTCGTGTTGACAAACATGTAACATTGAAATCGACCACAAGAAGTGGCATACAAAGGAAATGATTATACGATAATAAAATATGGGAAACATTTTATAACATGAATGTTTGAAACAACAATACAGTATTCTCTGGTATTTCATGTTGTGGGTTAAACAAACACAAACGCATATCGTTTAATAAATTGATTTTACTGATTAAACCATTCAGAGTCGCCATTGATTATCTAAAAAATATCGAAAACCAGATGATTCTTCATGGTACTTAAAAATGCAATATTTGCACTTAAGGGAAGTTAATCACATACCATCAAAGTAGGGTTTGAATCCCTAAATATTATGGAAATGGTAACAGGATATGTATACCCCCCCCCCCCCCCGACATGATGTGCCATTTAATGTTCTGAAAGTGATGCATCAGATGATTATCAAATACGCAACTTGAAGTTTACGCGACCTATGAGTATTTTCATGAATGCGATGATCTTGATTTCCATTTTAGTAATGACTATTGGAATAAGTGTTAAACTATATGTGGCGATTGTTATTACACAAATTGCTTTCGTTGAAGATGTTGATCACGAGAGAAAATTTTCATATTTGTACTTTGGAACAGGTACTTTTACATGATGTAATATTAATTCACATCAAGCCAATAATCGATTAAACTTTATCCCCTTTATACTTGATTTTTCAGTCATGAAACAATTACTTCTCATATACATATTTTGGTAGTGTGGTTTAAGTTGCAATTACTTGACCAACCGTGTCATCCTGATCAGTCAAAAGCCCAATTAACCTAGGTAGCTAGGATCCCAATTAACCTAGGTGGCTAGGGTAAGTCAAATATCGTATCCACAAAGAGCATGTGGTCAGTATTGCATGCGTTGTTTGATTAGATAAATTATTTTCAAAACAATTATGAAGTTTGCTATGATTGATTTTATCTTTTGAAATCTTTGGTTAAAAAGATGTCGGGGTGAGCCGACAATTTACTACTACTAACGAAAATGGTTCGTTAACTATAATTGCAAAACTTAACTGATTAATTTAAAACAATGATTTCAAAACAAGGTTCACACCTTGTTCGAAATTGCAATAGCTAGGGTTTCTACACGTTTTAGAGGGTGTTTAGGGTTGAGTTTTGAAGGAGATTTTTAAATTATTGAGTTTTGAAATCGTAAATAATAAGTTTTGAGTGTTTAGGTAAAAAAATTTAAAAATTGATTATTTGCGTTTAGAAAGTTATAAAACGTAGTTTTCCAAAAGCAGCTCTCCCCTACTACAACAAAACACAGTTTTCCAAAAATTGATTATTTGCGTTTAGAAAAGGATATTCACTTGTTTATTTTTTTAAATATATATTTGCCAAACACTCAAATAGTTGATTATTTGATTATTGTGATATCAAGCAACATAATCAAATCCAAACACTATCTTTCAACCACGTTTTGTTACAGCTAATTATCTGATTTTGATTATTCAAAACGCATAATCTATTTTCAAAACTCAACCCCAAACACCCTCTTAGAATTAATTTAGTTGCACTTGATTATAAGTGAACGGACAAAAATGCACTTTATTACTAAGAACATGTAAACCCTAGCCTATAGCAAAGCATAATTGCACATATCCATCTATACTTTCTATAAAAAGGAGAAATCCCAATGATATAAGAAAAGCTGATGTGTCAGCTAGAGAGGCTGTCCAACAAGGCTTTTCTTATGTCATCAACGATGAGGTGGCAACCATAGAGGGAGCATAGTGACATCATAATTCAAAGATCTGCCATCAAACCACTGCCCCACTTTCAAATTTCAAAGGTCTGGCCCACATTCAATTATGAAACCACTGATGTTCATTCAAGATTCAAACCACTGATGTTTCATTAAAATGGGAGGGTAATTTGAAATTTAAAACTTATAGGGATATGTAATTTGCATTTAATGTCATCAGAGCTTCAATTCTTCTCTCTCTCAAATATAAATTCAAAACCAAATCCAAACCCGATCATAATTTCAAAAACCCATTTCAATCTCTCTCCCTACTCTCTCTCCATTGTTAATGTTATTCAATGCACATGGTAATGATTCAGAGAATCTATCCAGGTTAGTATTCCTGTATATTCATCGATCCACCTGTTTTCCTCTAATCCAATTGTTAATGTTAATTATTTATATGAATTACATTTCTCTCTCAACTCTCTCTCTAAAACTCACTGATGTTCATTACTTTTTTGTATTTTTTGTTTTGCAAAGTTAATAGATACAGAAAAGAGGATGAAGACGACAGAGGCGTTGCTGGTGATGGCAGTCTAAAATTCTGGCAGCTGCGGCATCGGCCCGGTGAGTCGGCGCCGGCGACGAGAACAACGACGACAGGGGTTCGGTCAGCAGGTGTGTATCTGAATATATGTTTGATTAATTGTTTTGATAAACTATAGTTTGTATTTCTTGGTCAGTAAACATTTGTCACTAATTGGTTTTGCATTTCTGATAGTTATGTGCTTAATTGTTGATTAGTGGTGTTACAAAAACCTTAGGTTTTGCTTCGATCGCTTCATTCGCTGTAAGTTCCTCTAATTTGTAGGTTTCACCAATTTTTAGTTGCAGACGAATTTGATGACTATAAATTTATAGGTTTCACCAATTTTTAGTTGCAGATGCATTTTAGGTTAAATAAATTTGGAATAAAATAAACAAGCACAATATGCAATTTCAAGGTATGTTATTCATTTGTTATTCCTTTTGTATTCATCAAATTAACATAGCTTAAATTTATGTAATAACTTTTGTTAATATAGTGTTGTAGATTTAAGATTCCACGGGAACTGTATCCCTCACTCTGTTTAATCGTGACGCTGTAAAAGTTATAGGAATATATGCAAAACAGTTGCTGGAAAAATATACAGAGGTTTGGATCTAATAAATTTTTATTTATAACATGCAATATTGTATTTCAAATAGAGATTATAATGATTAAATTTATACCTTCTAATCATATAATTACTAGATTAAAAGCAATACAAGAACATGAATCAGACTCAAATGATTCAAGACAAGACATGATTGTGTGGATTCAGAGAGAAAACATGATTGGGAAAAACGGCTACAAATGTTGTGATGCCAATCAGTCTATTGCAAAATCCTAATCAAGTTCGACCAACAAGGTTTTGGGGTGTGTACACGAAGCTCAAGATTTTCAACATGACTGATTACAAAAAAGGTAATACTAATTTTTTTTTACAATAAGCTGAATGATTAATCCTTAATGAGTTGAGGAAAAAGATTTTCTTAAACCTATTATCACACATAAATGAATACAGATCACATTTATAAGTAGATCATGTGACATATATGCATAATTATCATAGTTTATGATGGAGCTTAATTTTTTTTTTTTTTGTCAAGGCTTCAGAAATGTTGTTTATTACTACAGTGGTGTACCTTGATGCAGATACAATTGTGGTTAAGAATATTGATGCTTTGTTCAAATGTGGGAAATTTTGCGCCAACTTAAAGCATTCGAAGAGGCTTAACTTGGGTGGTATGGTAGTTTGTATTTCTTGGTCAGTAAACATTTGTCACTAATTGGTTTTGCATTTCTGATAGTTATGTGCTTAATTGTTGATTAGTGGTGTTACAAAAACCTTAGGTTTTGCTTCGATCGCTTCATTCGCTGTAAGTTCCTCTAATTTTTGGGTTTCACCAATTTTTAGTTGCAAACGAATTTGATGACTATAAATTTATAGGTTTCACCAATTTTTAGTTGCAGATGCATTTTAGGTTAAATAAATTTGGAATAAAATAAACAAGCACAATACGCAATTCCAAGGTATGTTATTCATTTGCTATTCCTTTTGTATTCATCAAATTAACATAGCTTAAATTTATGTAATAACTTTTGTTAATATAGTGTTGTAGATTTAAGATTCCACGGGAACTGTATCCCTCACTCTGTTTAATCATGACGCTGTAAAAGTTATAGGAATATATGCAAAACAGTTGCTGGAAAAATATACAGAGGTTTGGATCTAATAAATTTTTATTTATAACATGCAATATTGTATTTCAAATAGAGATTATAATGATTAAATTTATACCTTCTAATCATATTACTAGATTAAAAGCAATACATGAACATGAATTAGACTCAAATGATTCAAGACACGACATGATTGTGTGGATTCAGAGAGAAAACATGATTGGGAAAAAAGGCTACAAATGTTGTGACGCCAATCAGTCTATTGCAAAATCCTAATCAAGTTCGACCAACAAGGTTTTGGGGTGTGTACACGAAGCTCAAGATTTTCAACATGACTGATTACAAAAAAGGTAATACTATTTTTTTTACAATAAGCTGAATGATTTATCCTTAATGAGTTGAGGAAAAAGATTTTCTTAAACCTATTATCACACATAAATGAATACAAATCACATTTATAAGTAGATCATGTGACATATATGCATAATTATCATAGTTTATGATGGAGCTTAATTTTTTTTGTCAAGGCTTCAGAAATGTTGTTTATTACTGCAGTGGTGTACCTTGATGCGGATACAATTGTGGTTAAGAATATTGATGCTTTGTTCAAATGTGGAAAATTTTGCGCCAACTTAAAGCATTCGGAGAGGCTTAATTCGGGTGTTATGGTAGTCGAACCATCCGAAGAGCTTTTCAATGACATGGTCAGCAAAGTCACCATTGAAAGTTAAAATCAAACCAAACTAAAACCTCCAATCTAAACAAGCATATTCTCGAAGTAGTTACCAAGAGAACAAGAAGCCACCATTGGCAATGAGCTTTGAAAGATCATTAATGGAGATGAAGACTGCAGTGAGAAGTACTTCAAGAAAAGGTACTGAAAACGGATAGTTAAGTTACTAGCTTTCGTATAATTTTTGTTTTGGAATTATGGTGCTGATGCTAGGTGTAGTTATATATTAATCATTAAGGTAAGGTATCTATCTGTTAATTTGGGTATGGATTGATATTATCGTTTTTTAGTCCTTTTTTTTTCACGTTGGAGTAGTGAATCAAAATCAAATGTTAAAGATATTGAGGTGAAGTGTTATGTCATATTAGATTTTTAATCTAATTATTCGTTGAGTTTTTTTTTTCTTTTTTCTGGTTCGCAGTGAATCAGATAACTATTGTTGGCCAATTGACTATCATAATTTGAGAGCTGGAAATTGTGAAGGGCTGAATGCTGATCTTGCTTTTGCAAAGTAGCGTGGTGCTTAGTTTGAAGAGAAAAATAGAAGTCTCGGGGAGAAGAGTGGTTCAGATGTAGACAACCCTGAAGATGAAGATCTGGTATGTTTCATTTTTTATCTGGTATGTTTGATCTGGTTCTTGGTCATCTCTTAGATGTTTTCTTACATCTTTAAGTGCATTAAAGTATGCGGATGCAAAAGAGGTTTGAACTGTATATATATATTGTTATAGTTTGTTTGTTACAAAGCGAAATTGTAATATGAAGATATATTAGTTTAAAGTACAAAAAGAACCTAACCAGTAAAGTAAGTGTCTACCATCATCAAACTTACCCGTTGCAGCCACTGGTAACTCTATGCCCGATTTTAACACTTTTGATAATTGGCTGGTGATTTGAAAAGTAAATGAAAGGAAAGGGCAATAGTCAGCCAAGCATCTTTGTTCTAAATCACATTTTATTTTCTTAAAACACAATTTAACATTGTTATATATTTTTTTGTTGCTAACTTCCGGCTAATATTATTAGGATGGCTGAATTGGAAAATAATGCTTTAAGATATAGGCTTGCTCGATTCTTCACATCCGATACATTAATGGCCTTAAGACACTGGTGGTTAATTTTGATTTATAGTTGCAAAGATTAGAGAATGTGGGGTTAACACAAGAAGGCTTGCTAGCGAATGCGATTTATACTGATATTTAAGTTTTATATGCTCATTATATGATGCAGAACGGTTCATGATTGAAGATTATATATGACCGTGGATTAATCAGAACGGTTAACGCGTCTTCCAAATTGAAGATTATATATGACCGTGGATTAATCGGAACGGTTCATGATTGGTTTGTAGTTTGTACTTAACGTTAAAAAATCTTATCATTTTTCAACTTAAGCTAACCACTGTTGTTTTATAGGGTTTGAAAACAGTGGTTGAACCCACTATTGTAATCAAATTGGGCTTGGAGAAAACAGTGGTTGAAACCACTGTTGGGTAAAATAGTGTTTTGTGGAGGAAACAATGGTTGAAGCTACTAACCCAACAGTGGTTTCAACCACTGCAACTCCATACAAGCTCAAAAGCAATGGCGAATTTTAACGTCAATCGCGTCGAAACATCGCCAATTGAAGGCCAAAAGCCTGGTACATCTGGACGCAGGAAGAAGGTTAGTTTGCTGTTTGCCCTAATTTGTGTTTCATTTCATTAGATTTCGTTTTTCTTCGTAGATCTGTCGCTTTTGCTTTTGAATGGATGTCGTTTGCCCTAAAGATGTATCAGTTGGCTGTTTCATCCCAATCCCGTTACCACCGTTATAGTTATATTTTCTCAAGTATGTTTTACCGTTTCAGCCCTCCAGGTATGTTTTAGTTTCAGTTTCTTTTTAAATCAGAAAATAATATATTTCATTCACCAGGGCAAATCAGTTGGTTGGATGATTCTAATGGAGTAGGTTGTATATGTCTATGAATCTGTGTTTGAAAAAGTTGAAGTTAACATATTGGATCTACGTTCATATCATTATTTTAAACTAATATTAAATGTAAAAAGGAAAAAGTTGATTAGTTCATGATAGTTTGCACATATACTGAATTTTTAAATGAATCAATGATGCAGGTTCGTGAGTACATCGATGACACAGAGCACTATGTGAACATCCAACTGGGCAACCAACGTAACGAGCTTATTCAACTTCAACTGACATTAACGATCGCGTCATTTGCTATAGTTCAACGTAGAGTGGGAGCAATGATGCACTTCTAATATTTAGTCTATATGATGTAACGGTTAAAGGGGTATAACTGTCGTTGGGTGAGTTTTTGTATGCAGACTGCATTCCAGCAGCTAGCTCGAAAGATATGTAATTTTGGGTGTGTTTATAATGAAATCTGTCTTTCAAACATACTTTATTAGACTTTATTTAAACATTTTGGGTTTTATTTCACTATTGAATTGCATGTACTAAAATCTGTTTATTAATCAGAGGTTTGCTTTTTGATTTTGGAAGACAAATGGTTACAAACAGAGTCTTGAGAAACAATGATTTGGCAAAATAGAGATTACCCTTTACAAACAGTGGTTAACTTTAGTCAAACAGAGTTTTAGATACCTTAAACAAATGATACACTCTTTTGAAACCTAGAATCTGTTTATTAATCAGAGGTTTGTTTTTGAAAACAAATGTTAATTGTCTGTTCAAACTACAATGTAATTCGAATTGTATAAACATATTTATTCAGATAAACGAAAATCATAGGAAGTACCTTGAAAATGAAGTACCTTGAAAATGAAGTACCTTGAAAATGCAATAATTAAGTAATATCTTTCAAAATATTATATATGACGCCATCTATGTCCATTAATTTTACCAAAATCATATGCATACCTTATGAAATGTTGTGATCAAATATAAAATTTTAACCGAGACCTTTCATATAATTTACTTATAAAATATTGTTGTCCTTTCACAATCTATCTATACTAATTTTATAAAGCATTTCTATAATGACTTGTTAAAAATTAAAAGGTATGAGTAGAAATGTTTATTATATAATACACAATGCATATGTTAATTATATTTGAGGTAAATTTGTCTTTTTCCCACAAGGACTTCTTAAAAATTAACAGATATAAGTAGAAATGTCAAGTATATAACACAAATGTGTATATTAGTTATATTTCGAGGATAAAACTATTTTTTTTGCACCATCATAAGTTAATGACCTCTAGGGTTAGAATGTGAAAATATTTATTGAACAATGCTTCTTCTTCCTAGCCATCGTAGAGACTTCAAAACCCAATTATGTGACCTTGAACTAAATCTATTCATTATCATTCCTATGTAACAGAGAGACTCTTTCAAAAAAAAAATGAAGACTATTCAAATTTCACAAAAGAAAAAATGAAGACTCTTCTAATAACCAACCTATATTTAATGCCAATTATGTGATATTGAATTGAATCTGTTCATTATCACTCCTGTTTTAATTATGGTTTTTACATAAAATCCGTTACATAGACCAACATGTTATTGGATCACGCATATAAATTCCGAATAAAAAACAAAACGATTACAAAATTCTACCTACTTCTAGAATTCATCCGTATGGAGTTCTACCATACTGTTAAAAATATATCGTTATATAACCAGTTTTATATTTTATAAATGTTTGATATAAAGATTTCTAATATTTCTTTTTGCTTAAATATGAGGTATGGATGTATGCAAGTGCGCTTGAAGCTGTGAATGGATTTGTATCCGAACTGGGCTGTACTGGGTTCACGTCTGGGCCAGGACAGGGCCCGACGCATCCATCAACATATTGGGCTTGGAAGATTGGGCTAAGGCATATTGTGCAAATGAATAAAAGGCTGCAGACAGTTCAAATGGGCTGAAGTTGTGTGAAGGGCTCTTAGGGCTTTTATGAAAGCTATATATAGGCTTGTGATGATGTAGTCATGGCCGGTTTTTTGGGAGTATCTTCGTTTAATTATACGGTTCACCTCTTCATCATCCAAAATATTCTGTTTAAGAGAGTTTTAGTGTTCTTTGTTTTGATTCATCAGATTCAAGTAATCTGTATCGTTTCTCATTTCTTCTTTGCATCATCTTGGTGTAAAGATCTTTTGTTTTCATTGTAAACGTTATGTGGGTTATAAACAAAATTGGTTCGAGTCGATCTTGTGTGAATACCATAAAATCTGACGCATACCACCACTAATCCACCATGAAAACATCAAATTCCTACACTCAATCAATCAAAACTTCACCCAGGGGCGGACCCAAGCCCACCCCAAGGTGGGCGGGCGCACCCCCGGGGGAAAAAAATTAGGGCTAAATTCCGTCGAAAATCCCGTTCGCGCCCCTTGGAATTTTTCGTCCGCACCCCTTGGAATTTTCGACCGCACCCTTTGAAATTTTTCGTCCGCACCCCTTAGGTAAAAAGTGTTATCAATTTATATTTTAAATTTTTTTTAGTAAACTCTTATTTAAAAAAAAATATATACTACCTAAATTATATAACTTTTAATACCTAACCAACTAAACCCAAATACACATACCTTTACCCACTTATAATTCCTAACTAGCTAGCCCACTAAGTCTTAGTCCATTAACCAAACCCAACAATATTTCAAACTATAATAAAATAATTAAAGCCCAAAACCTTAAGAAATTCTATCCCGCTCTCTCTCTCTCTCTCTCTCTCTTGCGTCCCTGCACTGCCAACGAACAACATCACCCAGCGATAACATTCCAGCAGCCGGCGACCACCGTAATCAGCCACCATACCACCGTCGTTCGACACCAAATCTAACCGGAATCCGAACACGGGTAAGTTTCTTTGTTATTTTGATGATTTTGGTTGATATTATAGGAGAAAAAAGGGTAATAAAGTTGTTAAATATGTTTGAAATTTTGTGTGTTTTGACGTTGTTTATGGTTGTTTAGATGATTTTTATGGTGATTATATTGTTTATATATTTTTAGGGTGATTACAACTTACGTTATGATTTCTATGGCTTGAATAGTTGAAAATTAAAATTGAAACATTATGTTATGGAGCGATGAACTTATGTTATATAGAGAAAGAATTGCTTAAGAAATTAGCTTTAGATGATGTTTTGGATAGATTTCAAAAAATGAAAACCCGTAGGGCGTCGACGTTTTAATTATGTTTGTAACAAGGTTTGACATGTTTTTGATGATTATATAAATTTAGTTTGATGTTCGTTTGTTTTACATGACCCGACCCGACACGATACGAACCGATTTTTTTACTTATATACATAGGGGCCTAAAATTTTTAAAAATGTTCCGCACCCCCATGTAAAAATTCCTGGGTCCGCCACTGACTTCACCATCAACTCACCCCACCGCAACGAACCGTCACCGATAGGCCCTCACCGGCCATTGCGCGTCATCGATCCAAAAGCCTTGAGGGTCGGCTTATAGTTACATGTAGTAGCATGTGAGAGGTTGGAACCACCGTTGCCCGTGATAGGAACGACCAGTTCCTCCTTTATGCCGCTATCTTACTCTCTCTATCAAAATTCACACACTCTCAACTATCCCTCTTTAATAAATTGCAAAGACACGTATGGATGATGGATTCAACGAATTGATGAGGTGTGTTAGTGAATTAGTGAATAAATATTCAAGACTTGGAGGTTAAATGTTGCTGATGGTTTTGTAGCTGCTGTTATTGTTCATTATATTAATTTAGGTAAATGTTAATAATAATTAATATCGATTATGTAATAGTAGGTAATTCCTAATACAAATTGGCCCGTTACGTGTGTTGGGTCTGTCCCACAACATTATCTTTCGTGTATTCCTTTATCGTGTTAACTAGGTTATAACCTCGTGTATTACACGGGGTGGAATAAATAAATTTTATAAACTAAATATACACGGGGTGGAATAAATAAATTTTATAAACTAAATAATAAAACAATATAATTTTAAAAACCTTATTTATTGTACGGGTTGAATAAATATATTTTAATATATTAAATAATAAAAAAATATATCTATAAGAACCATATTGTACGGGTTGAATAAATATACTTTTATATACTAAATAAAAAAGTTATATATTTAAAACCACGTGTATTACACGGGTTGAATAAATGTAATATTGTTTACCAAATAATAAAATAATACATCTTTAAAAAACCTTATTTATTACACGGGTTGAATAAATGTAATTTTATATACCAAATAATAAAAAATTACATCCTTAAAAATATGTGCATTACACGGTTTGAATAAATGTAATTTTATGTACTAAATAATAAAAAAAATATATCCTTAAAAAACCCCGTGTATTGTACGAATTGAATAAATCTAATTTTATATATCAAATAATAAAAAGTTATATCTTAAAAAACCTCATATATTACATGGGTCGAGTAAATGTAATTTTGTACAGTGAAAATAAAAATATTTAATATATTAATACAAAGTTTGGTTTTCGTGATAAAAATAGATTATTCTGTTGTTGCAAAATTTGTTAACGAAATCTCAATTAATTTAACCCTTTATTTAAAACTCCGTAAATTTATAAATGATAAATAATATTAGTTAGTTTTATTTTAAGTTTCATAAAATCTATTTGATACCAAACTAAACAAAACGTTCAAATATAATTAATTCAAATAAATAATATTATAAATGAGAAGGAGATTAAACTAAATAATAATTTTCATAAGATATTAAACTAATAATATTTAATAGGAGGGTTATCTATAATATAAGATGTTAAACTAAATAATATTTAGTAGGAAGGTTATCTATAATTAATTAAAGAAGATTAAACTAAAATAATAATTATCTATAAGGGATGACCTAATATGATGACAAATTGACAAGTGTCCCTAAAGTGGTTTCTTTTATTATATAGTAAGATTCTCATATATATTCAGACTAGGTTTTTACCCGGGATTGCTTCCCGGGCTCGGGAAAGTTATTTAGATTAATTAATTACTATTTGTTATTAATACGACCGCATTACATCAACCATCTCATTCGATTCAACAACGACTTCAAATCACCGGATTAGATCATGAACTCATATTAGAGGACAAACAAAACCACAACAGGACCATATGAATAATTAAATTTCCACTTTTACATCAATGCACTTACATGATAGGGTGATTTGGGATTTTCAAAAAAATCTTTGTTTTTGTACCTCTTTTACAAAATAAGATGTTGACCAAATTTGAAACAGATGTTAACCAAAAGTCAATAAGATATTGACAAATAGTCAAACAGATGTTGAGCTTAAACAGATGTTTGGTTTAAGGCCAAACATCTGTTTATGGCCAAACATCTGTTGAAGGTCAAACATCTGTTTAAGTCCAAATATCTGATATAGAATAAGAACATCTGTTTAAGGCAAAACATCTGTTTAAGGTCAAACATGTGTTTAAGATCAAACAACTGTTTAAGTCGAAACATCTGATACAAAAGGCCAAACATCTGTTTAAGCCTTAACAGATGTTTAACTTGTTAACATCTGTTTAAGGCAAAACAGTTTAAGCCTTAAAAGACCAAACAGTTTTAACCCAACAGTGGTTTTAAACCACTATTTTAACCAAACAGCGGTTTCGACCACAGTTTTCTGAACAGTAGTTCCAAACATCTGTGGACATCAATCTGTTGACCAAAGTCAATAGATTTATCAACCACTGTTTTATTTTCAAACATCTGTTCCCAATAACAGAGCTTTGATCATTTAAACATACATTTGCCAATATTACAAGCTTTTACACTCTCAAACCTAAATATTTATAAAAAGTACAAGTGTTAAACAGCATACAAAGTTCATCCATCTGTTGACCCAATTCAACAGATGTATCAACAACTGTTTAATTTTAAAACACATGTTCTCAATAACAAAGCTTTGATCATTTAAACCGACCTTTGCCAATATTACAAGAATTTACACTCTCAAACATCGATATTCATTTACTTAATTTTAATAACAAACATTATTAATAATTTTAACACAACTAATTATATAAAAGATACAATTGTCAAAACAGATAATAGCATTGAATAAAATACAGGATTCTAATTCCTAATCTATTGGTGAAACAGTAGTTTCAATAAGTAAAGCTCCTTTCGGACCATTGTAGTTGTCAACATGTTGGAGGTATTTCAGAAGTTCGTTGGTGAGATCAACTTCAATCATATCCCCCCAGATGCTTGTTATCAACCACTTGTTGTCTTCAATTATATTAGTACTTCGGCGTGCATCTACGTAACCAACTACACGAGGATTATTGAAAACAAACATCTTCTTCCAGCCTTCTTCTTCATATCTGAGCAAATCAGCAGTTAGCTCAGCAGACTTTCCAATGACAATCAAATGCAATCTCTTTGCAATGGTCAAAAAATGCCCTTGGCAAGGATTGACTACAATACTCTCAGGAAAGTGAAGCATTCTGAAAGTCTCACTAACAACATCAAAACAAACGATGTTCCTCTCACCTAGTGGATACCAATAATTTGAAACCATAAAATATATGGTTTTATCAGCATAAACTCCTGTAGACCATGAATAACGACTTGAACTATAATTGTTTACGATACTGAAATTTATTGTTGTCCATGACTCACGACGTCGTGAGTAAACACGAGCAGCAGTTACATTACGGTAACATCTGATGTTCAGCACTTTGAGATCATTGAACTGATCAAAATAAATTCCACCGGTATCAGAGTTTCGATGATGATTATAATTAAAGTAGTCATCACACAAAACCTTATACTGCCTGATAGTTGGATTCCAAAGAATCAACTGACAGCAAATCCCTTCATTCGAAACTAACAACAACCCATTAAATGAAGATAGAATACGTAAGAAGCTAGAGTGGACATTGTTAGGAAAACTTAAGGTTTTACTACTAACAACATCCAACTTACCACCAACTACGTTGTCAATGACAATTGACGTGTCTTTAAAGGATAATAGTTTCTTTTGTACTGAATCTCCACTTCGGAGAGCATGCATCATCTGAAATGCATGACTTGACAATTCCCTATAAAAATTCTTGGAAAGACACTTGAAACGGCAAATATCTTCTGCAGAAAGCCTTGTGAAAATCTCGTCAACAATCACTTGAAACCCAAATTTTTCCATCCTGCAAAGAGCCTTGTGAAAATCTCGTCAACAAAATTTTTGAAGATGATTGAGTAGATAGATGAAAATGGTAATGATCAAAACCTCTGCCAAATCTATTTTATATACCCAATGAAGAAGGCTATGACTAAATACATCGTCAGACGAAAGAATATCATGCGACACTTATTAGGCTTTTAATGCATTTACACGGGAAAAATATAAAATTAAACACGTTATTATAATTACAATTAACCTATTCATTTACCTATAAGACGCCTTTAGCATAAGAGAGAAGTGATTGCTTAACGTGCATTAATTGCAAAGTATATATCCCAAGGCATTTTGAATTAGAAATTACCGGCAATTTCAAAACCACTGCTATGGTATATGTTTGCCAAAGGAAATATCTGCTAAGTTATACTTTCTTGGCTATGGGCAGTAGTTTGCTGATCTGATTTGAAAGCAATTGTCGTGATGGGTTTTCTAATAGAAACAGAGTATGAGTTAAAAATTTTCTGCAAATAATAATTATTTTAACATGTTCTCAACAGATAATTCAAACACATAAGTAAACCCTTATTGAATGTATAGCAATAAACATTTAAAATCGTATTAGTAGCAAGATAGGATTTAAATTAACATAGATTAAACAATATAAAGTTCATCAATAGGAATGTACATACCAGTTGCTGAAGAAAAAATAATAAAACCTCAGGTGATTGAAGTGTAGAAGATGGAGGAAAAGAAAATTGAAACCCTAGAAAATGACTGGGGAGAAGTGATTTTTGAAAAAAGAGATGATAGATGTTTGATGTGTAATGATGATGAAGAAATACTGACGGTTGTGCTTTTAACAAAAGTAGTTTGACTTTGGTCAAACAGCGTTTTAACATTCCTCAAACAGTGTTTTATCTATTATAATTAGCTTTTAATATAAGTAGCTTGACTTCGGTGAAACAGGGTTTTAACATTGCTCACAATGATTACAACCTAGTAAAAACTTCTTTGTAAACATCATTACTTATTTGTTGGTTTTCCAACAGCGTCGAATATTAGTATTTTAACACCTTCTCTGGTCTTGACCCTTGATAATGCAACATACAACTGACCATGAGTGAAGACAGGATCTTTCAAATAAAGACCAACCTTTGATAACGTTTGTCCTTGACACTTGTTAATTGTCATAGTAAAACAAACTGATAAAGGAAATTGTCTTTGTTGAAATTGAAAAGGTATTTTTTTGTCAAACGGGATCATATTAATCCTTAGAATAAAAACTCTCGTGCCAAAGTTCCTACCAGATATAACTTGAGCTTCTATAACTCGTTTACCAAGAAAAGTAATTTGAAGCCATGAATTTAGAATTAATAATGCAAACTACAGTTAAGTCAAACAGCTGATGGAAAACTTTTAAGCACTGCTAGTGATTAAAACACTGATGGTACTTAACCAATAATAGTGAACTACAGATTTTTAACAACCGCTGCTGCAGTAAACAGTAGATACAGAAGCAGGGATTAAGGATTAAGTGTTAAGGAAGAGCAGTGGTTAACATCTGCTGATATCACCCCCAAACTTATAAAATATGTTGAAAAAAAGTAATATTTATTTTTAATGAAAAATGCAATTTGCGTCCCTGTGATATGTGTGAAACATCAACTTGATCCCCTAAATTCATTTTTTGGTTTTTTCAGCCCTTGATCTTATAAATTCATAACAGTTTGAGTCCCTCCCTCACACTTCCCTATGTTGACTGTTTGACAATTGTGAAATATCCTTTAATTACCCTAAAGACCGATCACACTTCTCAAAAATATCTGAAAATCTCTACTCCGAACACCAATCATCATCTTCATCTTCATTGAATCTCCTCACCAACCATTTGTTGTTATAACAATCCAAGGTAAAATCACATACCTAAAACATGATCGACACTATGGTTTACCCTCTGTTCTTGTTAGATGCTTGTGTAACCCTATGTAAGTTGATGTTTGATGATATCTCATTTTCACCACTGTATGAAAGTAACAGCTTTTGTGTGAAAATATTGTTTGATTATTGTGGAAAATATTGTTTGATTATTGTGGGTTTTTGGCTCGGGTATCAAAACAGAGGTTTGGGTTTTGGTTATTATAAAGGTTTGTTTGTGATGTTTTTGGTTTTATCTGTTTATTAATACTGCTTTTTTGGTTTTTGGCGTTAATCTAAGATTGTTTTTGTGTTATAGTTTGTTTGAAATGTTTAAAATATACAATCGATTAAAACAGGGACAGGTTTCTTAAGTATCTGCTGTTAATGTTGAAATCTGAGTTTCTTAAGTCTCTGCTGTTCATGTTGAAATTTGGGTATGGTTGTTGTTTTGATTCTCATATAAAGTTGGTTAAAGACTATATGTTTTGGGTTCATCGTATTGGTCATTTGAATGTGTTTTCTTCATTTCAGATCAACTGAGTTTTGGGTTCCTCATCTTGGGTTCATCATATATGTATACTTATATGCATTATGAAAGTACTGTATTAGCCGTCTTACTATGGATATTTTTATTGTACAGAATGGCTGCGGATGTAAAGATACACAAAACACCAACTACGAAAACATTGGCGAGAATACTTGACAACCTCCTAGAAGTTAGTGCGATGCACATAAGGAAGTGATTGATCAGAACGATCAATTGCTAAAACATAAGCTGTTTGGTGCATATGAATGAATATAACCCCAGTGGCAGATATGAAAATACCAAGCTTGGGAATTTCAAGGAAAATCGAAGAGCTACACCAAAAAGGGGGTTATCAGCTACATTCCAAAGTGCACCATTCACTCCTTGAGTTTTCATTATAAAGAAATTTGAAAACTCGTTGTATATTACAATCTTTTGTTTTCGAGTCTGTAAGTTCTGTCAAGTCTACCAAGTTGGATATCCTTCTATGTTTCTAGGTATGACGTTTTGTGTCCGTTATGTATGTTTAACATAATGCAAGTGTGCATTTATGTTGGCTTTAATTGTAATAATGAATTTAACATGAATTTAAAATGAATAAAGCAAAATACTGTTAAGTGAAACTACTGTTAAGCGAAACTACTGTTATGTGAAACTACTGTTAAGTGAAACAGCTGATGAAAAACTTGTAAGCACTGCTAGTGATTAAAACACTAAGGGTACTTAACAACTGATAGTGAACTACTAATGGTTAACAACTGCTGATGTAGTAGTCAGTGGATAGAGAATCGTGATTAAGGATTAAGTGATGCTACTTAACAACTGATACATGAGTTAAGGATTAAGTGATGCTACTTAACAACTGATACATGAGTTAAGAAGTTATAATTTCACTTACTATGTAAATTTCGTTAAGATGAATTAGCTGCCGTAGAAGATGAACGTGAATCTTTGAAATCTCAATATTTATTTAACAATATAGATAATAATATGCAAAGAAAGATCATAGTCATTATAATATTAGAACATAACAGTATAATAAGTAGATAAGTTTTCAGGAATTCAAAACCACACAATGAGTCCAAAACATAACCCACCAAACACCCAAAAGCAACAAAACGAAAACCATAAGTTTAACATGGCAACAGCATATGAAATCAACACGTAAATGTATCTGAAAATATTGAAAAAACTATTTTTCAATCTTTGGAATCAAAAGCGTCGAGACACCAGCATCTTCATCCTGACACAGTTCATCACTGATGCGGCGCTTTGTCGAGGAGCAACCTAATGCATCATCCACATCGAACACTTCAAGAATTTTACGTTTTGTTTCATCTGAAGAGGGATTCTTAGTGCCTACCAGTGGTTGGGATAAAGGGGTAACATTGTCACCACAGCATGACATCTCATCCTGATATAAAAAGACAGTAAGTACTAACGTTTCAAAAAATTTAGTACAAATAAACAAATTCTCATATTACCTTCATAAGGTCAACAGGAGTAGACAAACTGCAGGAATCTGGAACATCCAACGATTCGGACTGCTCATGCTTTAAGTACATAATACACAATAACATAAAATACACACAATGGTATAAATCTATTTCAAAAAGATATAACTATAAAATTAAAAGATTCACATAATGAAGATTTAAACCTGGTTAAGAGTGAATTTGGCGGAAAGCGCAGAAAGGATCTCATCATCGTTAGTGGCCATTGAAATACCATAGTTTTCGACCTGATGCTCAATGTTATAGTCTTTAACACTTATGATGAAAGCATACCTCTTTCCAATCAATGTGTCAAAGATCTCAGGATATGGGTTCGGTATGTCTCCAGAATTAACAACCTATGATTTTATCAAAATTAATATAAATTACAATAAGAAGAATGATTCCATAATTGAGAACATAGAATTTTATAAAAATTAATTTTAAGTTATATTAACTACATGGCCAAACAACTGAATGCATTTATTTGTTACCTGATCTTGGATTGTAAGTAACTCTTTTGCAGATTTGTTAAGAATCTTGTAAGCTTTGAAATCAAACAGTGTCAAAGACACAGTACCGGAAGAGTCTTGCACCCTAATAGGTATCTTGAACCTATCAAAGTTAAAAACAAATGAAAACATTAGTATTACTAATATGAACCGTTCATATTAGTATTTAGTATAAGGAAATAAAAAACTGTAATCTCAAACCGCGGAATAGAATAGATGTCGACTCCTCCACATTTATCATTTGTACAAACCAACAATTTTGCATGATCAACATCAAATGAACCATCCGCATTTTCTTTCGTTACAAATCTTTCCTCCACACCTGACTTACAGTGGTTACAACCATTGTAATACCAAAGTTTATCAGTGCATATAGCTGTGATTGTGGCAAGAATCAAAACCTTCTTTGTCTATCAATATCAAACAAAAATAATAACACTTAGAAAAGAGTATAAAAAAACTCAGCATGTAGAGTACTTATAAGAAAATAGACACCGTTGATATCGTTCCAAGGAAACCAATAAGCATGAAATCAGGGTTACTAAGAAACTCATCTTCAACACTTGAGATAACATTTGAACCAACATGCTCATTTGATGAAGATGAAGTTGAAATTTTCTCTATATACCTAAACAGATTCATGCGATCAAATTAAAACGTAAAAATTAAATGTAACTATAAAATAATAATATTCAATGTTTATATGCATATTACTAACTATACCTCTTCCTAAAAGAGGAAATCTCTTCAATGTCAGTGTCAATAAAAAGTCTGCTCAGCTCAAACCCATTTGCAACTCCACGATTGCCTGAATTTAAAAATAAAAACTTGAGTAGATCAATATAAATACTGTCAAATTTAAAATGTATAAATAAATACAACGTTTAAATTACTAAAGATAAAAAAAATTAAACTAATTAAGTTTAAATTGTACCTTTGTAAAGGTTGACCATACCAAAATGACAAAGGATAACAACATATTTCTCTCTTTTCTTATCATTCATGTAAGCAAACATGTCAATAGCAAAACCATCCCACAAAGTAACCGGACACTTTTGGCCTCTAAAAATATTAACATAAAACATAATAACATCAAGCAACCTTATAATGGTTTAAACGTCAAAATGCAACAACTTAATAAAAAGAACGCACTCAAGATCTTCAAGTCTAAGATTAAGTCTCTTACCCTTGCTCCCATCCTTCTTTGACGTATCCTCTAGATTGAAACATACATCCACATAACCAATCCAATCTATAAACAAAAATATATTGTTAAAAGAAAACAGCATTAAGAAGTGATAACAATAAAAAAAAAACAATAAGACAAAACAATAGATATTTATCATGTAGTGATTTACATACCAATAACTGTATTTACTTCAATTTTATTTTTAACAACATCCTTGAGGTTAACGAAATTAAAACGGTATTTCGGTCCAGACCAGTCAAAGCATTTCTCAACAGAAGTATAGAAATAAAGTGATATTTTGTCATTTCTCTTGGTATACTTAGCAGAGGACTTATTAGTAGCAAGAGAAGGTTTGGTGATAAGAAGACATTCATCCAACTGAAGGAAGTCTTTGAATTTTCCAAGCATTTTATGCAAACAGCTGGCTTGTATCATAGTTCCCTAAGAATATGAAACATCCGATTAAATAAAAAAGGTGTTATATTCATTTGGATATTCATATGTCCAAAAAAATGATAAGACAACTATATACGGTACCATCTCATCCATGAAGATCATATCAAGACGATATATTTCATTTTTGTTATCATTCATCATCTTCTTCGAAATGCTAACAATCTTAACTCTAATCGAATAGTTGTTTGAGAATGTATTAAGATCGTTAAGCATGGTAACCTTTGCAACCTCCATTTGAAGACTGTACATAAAAAAAAAGAATCTTGTAAATAATAAGTATTGCTAAACGTAATATGCTAATAATACAATAAGCATGGATGTTCTTAAAAAAAAATATCAAGGTTGGAATTCAAGGTTACCGATTATCCAATAAAATTTTTAAGTGAATGCAGTGGCAAATGTAATTTCAAAGGTAGGGAGTGTATATCCCTATATGCTGCTTTATTAAAATAATAAAATATTAGAAATGATATGCAAAATAGAAAAAAAAAACAGAAAGAACGTCAATTTTAAATTACCATTTTGTATATTTATCATTTCAAAATTTCAAAATTACTGACTTGATTTCAAAGCAATTGTCATAATGACTTTTCTATATTTTATTTTAAATTTAATTAAGAAATAATAACCATCAATTTGAAATGATGTGATAAATACTGTTACATCAAAGTGTATAGGAATGTTATTAGTATAAACATGAAACAACTGTTCAATTAATAGTACAGATCAAACCACTGGAGTGAGGACTGTTCCGAAACACTGTTACATAGTAAAAACAACTGTTCCGAAACACTGTTACATATAAACACTGATGCCATAAAAATGGTTACATATAAAATACTAAGGTGATGACATCTAACAACCTAACAGTCTATAAAAAATTGATGCGGAACTCCTGTAGCATATAAACACTGTTAACATAAACAAATAAACAAACGTTGATGCTAAACCACTATTGTAGTTTGACACTGTTGTTGGACGTCATAAATTTCAAATTTAATTTCAAAGGTATGCAAAGTAATTAACTCTTAAATATTAGAAAGGACATGCAAAGTAGAAAAAAAAAAGAGAGAGAGAACCAAAATTTTAAATTACCATTTTGCAAATTTTAAATTTCAAAATTACTGACATTATCAGTAACTACTGACTTGATTTGAAAGCAAATGCCATAATGAGTTTTTTAAATTCTATTTTAACTTTAATCAAGATATAATAACCGTCAATTTGAAATTCAAAATTTGCTTAATCAAATGTCCAAAGCTCAAGAAATCAGCATTAATTACTGATTTGATTTGAAACAAATAGTCATCAAGAATATTTTTTATTTTTTATTTTAAATTTAAATTTTATCATGAAAATAATGTTGGTGGAACTCTTGTAGGTAATTGGAATGTAAAGATTAGGTACAATGGTAAGTTGATTGTAATTCTAGTTTTCATTTCATAATTTGATTGTAATACTATACCCAAACAATCAAGATGAGGAGCTTACTATTAATCAAAGTGTATATGAATTTTATTAGTATAAAGATGAAACAACTGTTCAATTAATAGTACAGATCAAACCACTGAATTGATGTGATAAATAGAGTTACGTATAAACAACAGTCCTAAACACTGTTAAATATATATTAAATATAAACACTGATGCCATAAAAATGGTCACATATAAAACACTGAGGTGATGACATCTAACAACCTATCAGTCTTTACAACATTGATGCGGAAAACACTGTTACATATAAACATTGCTAACATAAACAAATAAACAATAGAAAAACTAAAGTTGATGCTGAACCACAGTTGTAGTTATCCACTGTTGTACGTCATAAATTTCAGATTTAATTTCAAACGTAAGTAGTGTATATTCTTATATGCTGCTTTATTAAAGTAATTAAATATTAGAAATGATATGCAAAATAGGAAAAAAAAAAAGAGAGAACGGAAATTTAAATTACCATTTTGAATATTTTGAATTTCAAAATTACTGATATTATCAATAACTACTGACTTGATTTGAAAACAAATGTCATCATGACTTTTTTAAATTTTATTTAAACTTTAATCAAGATATAATAACCGTCAATTTGAAATTCAAAATTTGCTTAATCAAATGTCCAAAGCTCAAGAAATCAGCATTAATTACTGATTTGATTTGGAACAAATAGTCATCAAGATTATTTTTTATTTTTTAATTTAACTTTAAATTTTATCATGAAAATAATTTTGGTGGAACTCTTATGTCATTGGAATGTAAAGATCATGTAAAATGGTAATTGGATTGCAATTCTAGTTTTCATTTAATAATTTCAATCTATTACTAATTAACAACATCAATAATAAAAATGTGAGCAGTTACTATTTTTTAGGGAAACCGCTGATGGTCCAAATCAGTGGATGTAAAAAATGTAAAAGTGACCAGTGGCTATAACTTCCGATCAGTGGAAACGGAGGTTGTCTCTCAGCATAAAGAAACGGAGGTTGTCTCTCAGCAGTGGATAACATTTAACAATCAGAAGTTTGAACCAAAACAGTGGTTCCAACAGACTTTAACAATCTGAGAGACAACCAAAACAGTGGTTCCAACAGACTTTTAAGGATTAATGAAAACTATCATTTTTTAATGTTTTAAATATCTTTGACCTTAAACAAATATTTCACCTTCAATATCAGTTGTTTGGAGATAAACAGATATTTGACCTTAAACAGATGTTTGAACATAAAAACATATTTCCTGTTAAACAAATGTTTGACGATAAATAGAGGTTTGCCCATAAACATCTCTTTGTAAATAAAAAGACGAATTTCAAAAACATTATATCCAAATAATCATAATGAGGAACTTATTTAACATCCAAGTGTACTACATTTTTATTTAATAGTATAAAAATCAAACAACTGTTGTATTTATAATACAGATCAAACAAATAACGAGTTGTGATAAATACTGTTACATATAAACACCTCATAAGAAACACTGATAATTAAATACTAAAGTTACATAAGAACCACTGATAATTAAATACTAAATTTAAATCCGTTGTAGATGCCCAACCACTGCTGATACTAAACAGTCGTTTTCCTTTGGTTAATCAAACTCTAGGTACATAAAGTCAATCATTGTATATCTCCAACAATCGACATGAACTCCATGGAAGGACTCAATGCATTAACATCAGGATTTATAGAAAGCTGATCTCTAGTGAACAGACCAAGATGCAGTACATGAAAACATTTCTTCAGCTGGTGAAGAAGAGCCCTGTCCTCATATACTTAATCCTTAACTTTGTTTATAAAGAACTGTGGTTTAAACCAAACTTTATGCTTCTTTTAATACAAAAAAAGGCAGGAAAGACCATTGCTCTAGTATACTACAACAGTAGCAGATCCTTTCTTGGACAAGTCATCATCATCTGCTGCACAAGTCAATTATAATCATCATTTACTCATAAGAAAAAATTATTTTAACTGTAAATTTAATAATCTTTCTTTGTGTTTAATTAAACTTTAAACTTCTTTGATTACAAACCTATAATAACACGCAACATATTGTATGAATTTCAAACAAATGTGATTAGACTGAAATATAAAGCGACAATTAGAGTATATCACTTGATAATTAAAAACTCAAAATTTGGAAATCGGAGTAGCAAAAAACACATACCTTAAACGATGTTGGAACAATGATACTGGAAAGGACAGTAGAACAATCATCATCATTATCATCTGCAACAGATCATTGAAAATAATCATTTAGTAACAACTCAGATAACAAAACTTAAGTAAAAATCAAAAACAAAAACACATACCATGATTATGGAGAACCATTAGCCGGCGACACATCTCTTGATCTAACTATCGAACGAAACCCTAACAATGGTTACATGAAAAGACACAAAAGACAAAGGATTAGTATAAATAACAGGAAATCATGAAACTATTTCAACTAAAAAAAAGAAGAACAAACCTTTTGATGAAGTAATCGATGAACAAAAGATGATTTTATGGTGGCGTCTGGAAGAAGATTAAGGTTTGTGAAATTTGAATTTGAATCGCCTGAATATACAGAGAGAAAGAACCCTAGGCGTTTGTAAAGAAAGATCAGAAGTGAGAAGAGAGGTTATATAAGGAAAAGGGGATGGGAAGATTAAGGTTTGTGAAATTTGAATTTGAATCGCCTGAATATACAGAGAGAAAGAACCCTAGGCGTTTGTAAAGAAAGATCAGAAGTGAGAAGAGAGGTTATATAAGGAAAAGGGGATGGCACTGTTGGGCGGGAAAAAGGGCATTTAGGGGCTCTCTGGTGTTGACACGTGGCCCAAATAACTTTTATTTATTATATATAATAGATTATTTATTCGTAATAATAATACTTTTCTATAATTTAAAATACTACTTTTATTTATATTCAGCTCTATAACTGTTTTTGACAACAACCCCGGCGAATAATAAATGGATGTTTATTACGTTTATATATTCTTATAAAATATAAAATTTTATAATCACTCGTGCGATTATATCCAACACCCTCGAGATATTTTAATATTCATATTAATTAATGATAATAGTAATAATAATAAAATTGATAGAAAAATTTAGACCCTATTTCCTGGCTGTCACATAATACCTACCTCGAGATATTTTAATATTCAGATTAATTAAGGGTCTACATATTTACACACCCAACTCCCTATTTCCACAACTTTCTAGACGCCTCATATAGGCCTATACGAGACGTCTAGGGTTACTTTATCCGACCAACCACTGAACCTCGTACAACGTCACATCAGTCACATCAGACGGGGCGTCTAGGCCGGTACGAGGGAGCAATACGAGGGTACTAAGACGCCTCGTATAGCCCTATACGAGGCGTCTTAGAGACTGATGTGACTATGTGTCTGACATGTGACATAAAGCAATATGGGGCGTCTAGGGCTATACGAGGCGTCTATATTTCATATAAAGTGCAACATACAGTGCATTGTTGGTCCACCCGAGCATTCAGCATTCATTCTGTTTCTTCTACTATCTCTTCGAAAGAAACTCCTGTTGTTTGCATTTGTGTTCTTATCATCCCGAAGTGTTGAAATGTCATCATACTGGGACGGCAACTATGTCTTCGGACAGTATTCTAGCGACAACTGGGTGCCCGAAAGCGTTCCGGTAACAGTTATTAGCTTAAATATTTTAATTACTTGTTGTTTTAGTTTATTATTGTTGGTGCAATGATGTCTGTTAACTTCGTCTTTATTGAGTCTTGTATTGTATCAATTAGATTAGGGCACGGAAAACGAGAAAACAGGATTTTAGGGTAATTCCGCTTGAAAGGTACTTGATGTTGTTTCAAACGGAATTAGGAGATTCACACGGAATTACTAATTCCGCACGGAATTAAGTAATTCCGCATGAACTTGTGATTTCGTTTGAGCTTGCTTCAAGCGGAATTACTGACTCTATAAATACCTGATGCCCCTGATTCTTTTGGCACGGAATTAGTGTGTGGGAGCTGAGGTGCTGCCGATTTTTTGTCAGAATTGTTTGTAAAAAGCTCAGGAAATCAATAAGAGAAGATAATTAGAAAGGAACAAGCTGTTTTACGTCATTTACATTGATTCCGCCTTTGTATTTGATGCTGAACTCATCGGATTGACTCGTTAGGGTCACACGACGATCCAACAAGTGGTATCAGAGCCCAGGATGAGGAGTTCATACCATTTTAGCTTGATTTCATCGGATTCTCACACTTCTACTCTTTCTTTTATGATTTGAACAAATTTTAACGGTTAAAATGGTTTAAAACTCACACATATCAAGTGAAACATAGTTTTATCTAATCCTTGAAAGAATTGGACTAAAATTCGACTTAAAACTGATAAAACTTTTAATTCCGCTTGAAAAACTGATCGCACATAATGACGTCATCATAATTTCGTTTGAACCAAATCTTATTTCCGCACGAAATTAGACATATTGTTCTTAATTTCGTTGAAAATTTCAAACGGGACTTAATTTCGCTTGAAAGTACAAACGGAATTACTAATTCCGCTTCAAATATCTTATTTCCGTTTCAGTTGGCCTAATTTCGTTTGAAATTGACCTAATTCCGCACGGAATTAAAATCTGCTTGATAATTCCGTTTGAAAACCATATTTCGTTTGAGTGGTATTTTCGTTTGAAGCAATTTCCCTTCAACTGATTCTGTTTGAAAGCTATTTTTTTAAAAAAATTTCAAAAATTTTTCTAAATGTTTGTTGACTGTTTCAGGTACTTGAAAGATGGACGAGTTTATGAATCCTTTCAGTGACATGTTTGCTTTTGCGGGAAACACCGGAGATGATACTTCGAACAACACCAATGAGAACACTCCGAATGCGAAGAAAACTTTGTCCGATGCTTTAAGTGTGGAGAGTGCATATGGCACATACAACAAACCTCCAAAGTTGATGGCAATTGAAGAGTATAATAGGTGGGCCAAAAAATTTGAAGAGTGGTTAAAGGCATTTGCGTATCCAAGCTGGAAAAGTTTAAAGAATGGATACAATGATGGAGGACAACATGGTGAAAATCTGACACAAACTGAAGATATAGAAAATTTTGTTGCTGAACAAAAGTGCATCGCATTGCTTCATCAGTCGGTCAGAGACGACATAATATCTTTGATTGAGTACAAAAATGCTACAGATCTTTGGGAAAAACTAAGAGTTAAATGTGTGGGTAGTACTGAAATAGTAAAAAACAAAAAGAAACTGTTAAGAAAAGAGTTTGATTTATTTGGTTGTTTGAAAAATGAATCTGTTTCTAAGATGATTGAGAGATTTGGGCACTTGAAGTTGGAGTTGGCTAGACACGGGGTTGTATATTCTCAAGAAGAATTAGTGGACAAATTGTTTGACTCGTTGCCAGATGAGATGGATTGGCAATACTTTGCCTTGATGTTGAAGAATACAATCGAGTCAGGAAAATTGACAGTGGATATGCTTATCGAAAGACTGGAAAGTCATGAGCTGGAGATAAAGAAATCAAACAGAGTCAATCATTCTTCATATCAGCAGAATGTGGAGCTGTACTATCCAAAAAGTATGATTCCCAAGAATGTGTCTCCTAAGACAGCTTTCTCTGCTGAAAATTCCAACACATCAAGTAAAGAGAGTACAAGCAGTGGTTTTCACAGTGGTTCTTTGTCAACTTCAAGCCAATCAGCTTCAAAGAACTTGTTTCAATGCAACATTGCTGTGGATTTAAAGAATACTCAAAATTTCAGCGAAGAATCCGCAAAGCAGCAGATGGTGTTTTTAGTTTCTGTGCTAGAGTCATATGAGAGTCTCGTGGCAGGCAAGATTGGAAACACTAACCTGACAAAGGAGGATTATGACCAGATCGATCCGGAAGAGATGGAATTGATCGATATCAGGTAGTGTATGGCTAGTGTAGTCCGACGAGCACAACGGTTCATGGAGATTACTGGTAGACATTCTATCGGAGGGCCGTCCACAAAACTTGGCTTTGACAAATCAAAAGTCACGTGCTTCAAGTGTAAACAAAAAGGACATTTCAAAAGAGAATGTCGTAATGCACCAGCTGATGATACTGCAAATCCATTTCGTGAAGATTATTACAAAAGAGCGATCTATCATCAGAACAAATCAGAACCGCCCAGAATGAAACAGCTTGAGGATAACTCCAAAGAAAAATCCAGAGCTCTTGCTGTTATTCATGACGACGAAGGTTTTGACTGGAGCGAGTTGCTACCAGATGAGGATGCGGTAGGATATGCGTTTGTGGCAAAGTCTGTTCAGCATGTTCCTTTTAAAGAAAACAGAAATGAAAAAGAAAAGTATGTCAACAGAAAGATGAAAGCTCAAACCAGGATGATCAGAATTTCTTCTACATTCAATGAAGCTAAAAAGGCGAAAAGATGGGATGCTGATAGAGAATGTTATCTTGATTCTATGGGAAATATTGCTGTTGATCCAAAGTCCATTAGTCTTGATACTATGATTCAAAAAATTGTTGAGGAAGAAGAAGGTTGGCAAAGAGTATGGTGGGGATGTGGAGAAGAAAAAGTAGAAGAAAAAGAGAAAGAAAAAGAGCAGCAGCCAAAGAAGATTGATGATGGGATCATTGATACTTCACAAGAATTTACCTCTGAAAACTTGAAGAAGATGGCTGATAAAGTTCTTGCTGCAAAAGAACTTGAGGTAGATTCTGATTCTGGAACTGAGTCCAAAGATAAGGTCAGTTCATATGATACACACGAGTCAGGTAAGAAGATTAAATCTGAGAACGACTGCAAAAATTGCATGAAAAAGTGCAAAGTTTGTAGTACAATTACTTACCTCAGTGGTAAGAAAGTTGAAGATCTGACTGGTAGAGTCAGAAATGTTGAAGATCAGATCTTAAACCGTGATAAATTGTTGAAAGCTTCGAACGACAGAATAAAAGAATTAACTGGAAAAATTGAAAATGATAAAAACGATATAGAAAGAATTAGGAAAGAAAACGAAAAGATGATTCTTGAAAATCGTCAAATTTCAGAAGAGTCTTTGTTCCAAATTTCAGAAAATGAACGGTCAAAGATTCTGATGAAAGAAATGGTAAGACAACCAAAGAAAATCTTCAACTGTCGGGAGTTCTTAGAGTGAAAGAAGAATTAATCAACAAGCAACTGGATGAAATTGCTAAGTTGAAGCTTCAATTCCAAGAAGCTAAAATTGAAAATGAACGTATCCAGTTGAAATTGACCAGTTACAACTCCGCAAGCTTTGTTTTACAACACATTATTCCTAAACCAATTGGAAAAAACAAAGCAGGCGAAGATGTATACTCTGATGGAACCGGGGTGGGTTATCATCAAGTTCCACCACCAGTTTTAAACAATTTTTCAAAAAAAAAAAAAAAACAATCAGGGTTGGTTAATGATGAAGATGAAACAAATGAAATAAAACTTCCAGAGTCAATTGATGTTACATTTTCTTGATCATCATCTGATGATAGTGTTCAAACTGAGATTGTTAAAGGCATGGCTGAAAGTGTTTTGAATTCTGATAGTGATTCAATTGAGGATGAAGAGTGTTTTCTGAACAATTACATTCCGAAAGAAAAATCCAAAAACAACTTAAATGAAGAACCTACTCTTGTCATGTACAAGATGTCGGGATCGGATAAGTTGTATTCGGATTCTGAGTTTCCACTGGAGAATGTTAATGTTGCTAAACTGACAAACGTGTTCAAATTAATTGAAATTGAAGTGTCAGAAATTGAAAGTTTGAAACAGACAAAGAGGCAAATGAATTTTTAAAAAGATAAAACTTACTACAAGAAGCCTGTTGTTCCACCACGTTTTTATAACAACAATCGAAACAGATGGTTGGGTGGTTATCAGGGTGGTAAGAATTATCAAAGGAAAAATGTTCAAAACAAGAAGTTTGCTGAGAAGAAAGTGTTTGTGAACAGTTCAAGTTCACTTTTTGATGAAGAATCTGAGATTTTTTCAAAATCAAACAAAGAGTTCTTTGAGAAGAAAGTCTCACAATCTCAGTCTGAAGGCACAAGTCAGGTAGTTGACACCCGAACATGCTTCAAATGCAATCAAGTTGGACATATTGCAAGAAAGTGTACCAACTTGAAGCCTAAGACTGAAGTTGTGATGAATTCAAGAAAGAAAGATGATGTGAAGGGAAAAGCTCCATTGATTGTTGAGAAAAAGGTTTTGAAAAATGAAAACATCAAAGTCAAAACTGAACCTGTTAAGAATATGGTAACTAAAAATGACAAGTTTTACAAACGGGTTGCATCGTCTCAACAAACATGGAAGCCAAAAGTTGTTGAAAAGAAAACAAGTTCTCCAAAACCAAAGGTTTCAGAGATAGAAAAACAATCATCTTCTACCACACCGGTAAAGATGAATGTTCATTTGGATTATTATGAGAAACTTGAACCACGAGAGGCTACTACTTCTGAAAAGAAAAATGTTTCAAAGAAAGACCAACCATCTATTCAACCTCTGAAAGATGAGTTTTTCTTATACAAAAAGGTTGAGGTTGGGTCTGAAGAAAGCTTGAAAATGAATGATAAAAATTTTCCACCTTTAATCCTAAAAAGAACTATCGTTAACGTTGAGTTACCTGAGTCAAAAGAGGCTTGGGTAGCATCCAAATCTAACTAAAGTGTTTGTGATACGTGCAGGAGCTTCCAAGATCCGTTTCGCGATGGATTATGGATAGTGGAGCTTCTCGGCACATGACAGGGAAAACAGCCTTGCTGTACGATGTTAGAAATTTTAATGGAGGATATGTGGGTTTTACAGGGAATCAAGGTGGTCGAATAGTCGGTGAAGGAACTTTATCGAATGGTATTGTAACGTTTGAAAGAGTAAACTACATCGCCGAGCTTGAAAACAATCTTCTGAGCATCTCTCAGATTTGTGATCGTATGTATACAACGCATTTTACAGACAAAGAATGTTTGATCTTGAAACCAGGATTTGTTGTTCCCGAAGAGTGGGTTATCATGAGAGCGCTCAGAGTCAATGATCTATACGTTTTAGACATGAGTGTAGCAACTACTACCACGAGTCAGGCTCATTGTTTTGTGTCAAGAGCAGCGGAGAAAGAATCGCAAATGTGGCACCGAAAGATGGGTCATATACATCTGAGAAAAATGAATCACCTGGTGCACAATGATTTAGTAACTGGTGTTCATGTGAAAGGTTTTCATCTTCAAGGAGAGTGCATTATCTGCATCAAAGGCAAACAAAAGAAGAAATCACACCCTGGAAAGAAAGTCAACTCAGTTTCAAGACCGTTAGAGAGACTTCATATGGATCTTTTTGGTCCAGTGAATGTCAAAAGTATAACTGGTGATCTCTACTGTCTTGTAGTAACTGATGATTACTCAAGATTTTCATGGGTATCTTTTCTGAAGACAAAGGATGAGACTTTTGAAAGCTTGATGGCGTTGTTCAGAAAAATTGAAAACTTGTACCAAACCCGAATTAGAAGAATCAGGTGTGATAATGGTACAGAGTTCAAGAACAACATAATGGAAGAATATTGTGATAAGAGAGGTATATTGCAAGAATTTAGTGCTCCTTATACTCCGCAGCAAAATGGAGTAGCTGAAAGAAAGAACAGGACACTAATTGAAACGGCCAGGACGATGCTTGCTGATTCAAAGCTACCAGTCAATTTTTGGGCAGAAGCAGTGTCATCCGCTTGCTATACACTCAACCGGGTTCTCACTGTAAAGAAATTCAACAAGACATGTTTCGAGCTGATCAACAACCGCAAACCGAACCTGAAGTATTTAGAACCGTTTAGGTCTCCCTGTACAGTTCTAGAGCCTTTTGGAAAATTTGGTGCAAAGAGCATTGAAGGAATTTTCGTGGGTTATTCAAGTCCATTGAAAAGAGTCTTTGTTCCAAGCTTGAAGCGGATCATCGAAGCACAAAATGTTGAGTGTCAGGGGTA